>CAXIVR010000003.1:160065899-160665899 GCA_964035755.1 Teleogryllus oceanicus | reverse complement strand
CGAGCCCCTGGCCGAAGGATAAAGGCACTGACTGACTGCGACGTGACAAGACTGACTTGGTTAACGGAGGATTACTCGAAAATAATGCGCTCAACACCCCATAAGGGGCTTGGAGACGCGTTGCGTCAAGATGTGGACGCAACAAATTAAAAAAAAAAGTTTTTAATGGGGAAAGATATTTTCTTTCGTTTATTGATGATTATAGTAAAATAGGTAGTTTATACCATCAAATCAAAGGATCAAGTTTATGACTGTTTTATAGAATACATAAATGAGTTGAAAATCTAAATAGTAAAACTATAAGGAATTGAGATGTGATAATGGAAAAAATATTTGAACAAAAGATTTGTGATTTAATTAAAGAAAAAGGAATTGTTTTGAATGCTTGTCCATATGTACATGAATTGAATGGTACGGCTAAAAGATATAATAGATCAATTATGGACATGCCACGATGTTTATTAGCTGAAGCAAAAGTAGATAGAAGATTTTGGCCAGAAGTCGTATGTGCGGCTGCATATCTTAAAAATAGAACATTAGCTAATACTATTGAAAACAAAACACCTTATGAAATTTTTTTCAAAAAGAAACCCGATGCTAAACATTTACGTTTATATGGGATAGAGTTTTGAGAGTACCAGAACAATTGAGAAAATCTAAGTGAGATCAATAAGCAGATTTAGGGGTTTTGTTAGAGTTACAGTGAAGTCAGTTATAGGGTGTTGGTAAACAACAGAATAATTGTTGCTAGACATGTTGATATCATAGAAGAAATGTTAAATGTATTGGTTTCAAAGACAATGATTCGTAATTTGAATATTCAGATAGTCTGATTGCAAAGTGGTGAATCAGAATTAAATGAAACAACATAAAGAAGTATTGGAAGAGGATTTCAGTATAAATAATCAAGATCAGGAACAAAATTGGAGATCAAAGGGCACAGACTACCTAATAGATTAAAAAGACAGCTACTTATAATAATGTGATTTATATTAACTATTGTAGCGCAGATAGTCCCAAATTTTGAGGGGCGATGAATATAATGAATCTGAGTTTGAAGCAGGCAATGAACCGAGAAATGGAAAAGAATAAAACTTGGACATTAGTTGAAAAGCCTGATGATAAAAGTATTTTAGATGTCAAGTGGGTGTATACTAAAAAGGCTAATAACAGTTATAAAGCTAGACGAGTTGCAAGAGGTTTTCAACAAAAGGAAATTGTAGATGATATTTATTCACCAGTTGCAAAAATTCAAACATTGAAAATATTGCTTTCATATTGTTGTCAAAAGAGCAATTATTGAAGAAATGGATGTAGAAACAGCATTTCTTAATGGTAAAGTTTCGTCAGAAGTCTATGTAAAACAAGCAAAGTTAGAAGTTGGGCACGGATAAAGTTTGTAAATTATAAAGCATTGTGGGGTTTGAGACAAAGTCCTCGTGCGTGGTATGATTGTTTTGATAATTTTTTGGGTGAGTTAGGTTTTCAAAGAAGTAATTATGATTACTGTTTGTACGTTAAGGGAGATGGAGATGATATGATTTATTTAATTATGTTTGTTGATGATTTGTTAATTTGTTGCAAAAACAGAACTAAAATTAAGACAATTAAAAGAATTCTGTCAGAACGGTTTGGAATGAAAGATTTAGGTGAAGTGAAGAACTATCTTGGAATTAATATTAATTATGATTATTGGAAGAATGTAATGAAACTCAGTCGGGAACTTATATTGAATCTTTAGCAGTATCTATAACTTTAAAAAATTCAAATTGTATAATACATTAATGAAGTAAATTTGAAGTGGAACCTGCAAGATGTATATCACAATATAAGATATAGGAACTTGATAGGTGCTCTTTTGTATATCAGTTCAGAACAGACCAGACATAAGTTACAGTGTAAATTACTTGAGCAGATTTGAAAATTGTTATAGTGACACTCATTTTCAATATGCCTTGCGTATCTTGAAGTATTTATTTATTTATCGTATGGTAATACACATGGTGATATATATAAACAACTTATCTGCAGAAATGTAAGATATTGTACCAGAACCAAAACAAACAGAATACAATTCATAAGATACACGTTTATAAGCAAACATTTAAAATTTTTTAATATATTCAATTGCAGCACTAGTTGCCGTCAGAAATCGTCAAATGGCCCATCATACCCTCTATCGGGGCATTCCGTTATGATGTACGTCGGTTTGTCTAGTTATCACAGTCGCAGTTTGGCGTCAGACCTTACCCATTTTATGTAGAGTCGCGCATCTTCCTTTTATTGTCGTATTCTATTGATGGTTGTCCAAATTTTGCGTGGTTGATCAAGGCGGGGATTTCGTTCTTATGCAGGAAGTTGCAGCAGTGTGGTGGTCGGATCTTTGTCCGGCGTTCCCAGGTGTCTATCAAGTTGAACTGTGATGTATGTAACTCCTGGGCGGTTTAAAAGGGTTGGGTTTCTGGATCTCACTATTTCTTTCAAGAGTGTTGACATCTTGATGGATTGGGAGGTTGCGGTTATCCTGTATCGATCAATTCTCTGCTAGAGCGGCTTTGTCGTATACTAGTCCGAGTGCTGATGTGCGGAGAGTTTCAGCACCCGCAGAGAATATACTAGTCCGAGTGCTGATGTGCGGAGAGTTTCAGCAGTAGCTCCCCACGTCGTCCCGCGACATTGGTAGCCAAATAATCCTTGGATCTCCTGGCTAAAGCATATGATGAATGGTATCTTGAAGTATTTGTATTTGACAAAAAATCTGAAACTAACATATAGTAAAAATGAAACAATTGATACTCTAGATGATAACATTGAACGCAGGTGATAACATTGATCGTAAATCTACCACTGGATATGTAATTAGGTTATTTGGAAATGTCATATTTTGGAAATCAAAGAAGCAAGGCAGTGTTGCAAAATCTTCCACTTCAGCAGAGTATGTAGCATTATCAGAAGCTGTAACTGAGATTAAGTTAGTGAGAGATATATTATATATTTTTGAGGTAAAATTTTTTACTTTGCTTGCGCTCCATGATGCAGAAACACAACAAGCATTAAGACTGGCAAGACCGAAAACCTTAGCTGACGCATTAAGTCAAGCACTAGACTTCCAGGTTGCAAAAAGAGCATCGAAACGTGGCGGACGAGTGCGAGAATTGCAAACCGGCGTCGATACATATGACGAAAAATGTTTGGAGGCAATGGTGGAAAGGTTGGTACGCAATTCTAGTGGCAAAAGGCGACAACCTCGGTGTTGGAATTGTAAAGAATTAGGGCACGTGAAAAGTCGATGTGACCGTCCACTGAAGCAACAAGGAGAGTAGCAGTCTGTTAGTAAACCTAGCAGCCAGCAGGGAAACTAAAGAAGGTTGATGAAAGGGGGCACCCATCGACCTGTCAAACAAGAGCCACCTACGAAATACACGTCAAGTCCATTCGACACCGTTCTGACAGCGTTTACGTGATGCACTCCATAAATGGAAGCCATACGTCTTACTTTTGGATACTGGTGCAACCAAGAGCATTATACGAACGATTTTGCCAAATCATCTCATCTTATACCGTCAGATGGAGCTTCGAACAGCCACTGGTACTCGGCGAAAGTTGTAGGAGGATGGATGCCCTCCTTGCCATTGGAACTGTAACTTTCAGTCATCGTCTGCTGGTCGCTGACATAGAAGAAAAAGCAATTTTAGGAATGGATATTATGACGACATATGGGTGTCAGCTGGATTTACGACACAGTGTGCTGAGACTCAACGGAGTGGAGGTGGTTCTACATTCACGTAACAACATTCCCCTGAATGTGATTGCGGCTGACGACGTAATCTTGACGGAGCGTAGCGAGATGTTTATAAAAACGAGCCCTGAGGGCGACATTCCACCCGGGGAGATTGCTATCCCGGAACCAGAAGTCCCCGAGACATTGATCGAGGGAAATTTTAGTAGCCAAGAACTGGTCAAGTGAATAGAACAATACCTGTGAGAATACTGAACATTATCACTATCCTGTTAAGTTGAGAAAGACAGTGATTGGTATTGTTCTACAGTATCCTCAGTTTTGCGAATGTGAGCCGTACCAGACCACCACCTAAGGAACGACTGCAGAATCTGGTTATAGAGGCCTGTAGAGGCTATCTCGGAAGAGTGTCATAGGCTGAAGACCTAATACGGCGATACAGCATGTCTTTGAATGCAGTGATTGTAAAAGGAAAGACTGATATTGTTCGTACAGAATATACCGGAAACGCCACACCGGTTCGCCAAGCTGCTAGAAGATTACCTCTGTCTGAAGAAGAAGCAGATGAGATTATTAAAGAGAGAAGAAGGATGGCGTAATCGAACCATCAAGCAGTCCGTGGCGTCTCCGTTGTATTGGTAAAAAAGAAAGACAGGTCAACTCAGTTCTGTGTCGATTTCCGACAGCTCAACAATGTAACGAAGGATAGCTATCCATTTGCCCGTATTGACATGATGGACACGCTCTCGAGGCCAAGATCTTCTCGACACTTGACCTGAAAGCGGATACTGGCAAGTAGATTAGATCCCCGAGATCAGAGAAAACTGCATTTACCATAGAATCAGGTTTGTGGCAATTTACAGTAATGTCTTTCGGTTTGTAGTAATGCTCCCGCTACATTCGAAGATTGATGGAAACAGTGCTTGAGGTCTGTCGTGGGAGACATATCTTGTCTACCTCGACGATATAAATGTTGTTGAAAATCTTTCGAAGACCATCAATAACCTAGAACAGGTGTTCAACAGGTTGGAAGGAGCGAACTTGAAACTCAGCCAAGAAATGCCATATGTTTCGGAAGCAGGTGAATTACCTTGGACATGTAAATATCTGCACGAGATAGAACCTGATCCGGAGAAGGTTAAAGCCGTAAGAAAGGCCAGTCCCAAGGATAAACATGTTAGAAGTTTCCTGGGTCTATGTGGGTATTATCACCGCTATGTTTTAGGATTTGCCAACATCGCTGAAACCCTGACTCACTGACCGAAGAAAAGCGTTGTTTCAATGGGATCAAGATTGCCAACGCGCTTTTGAAAGCTTAAAGCGCCATGCTGTGTGCTCCTATTGAGCTATCCACTACCTCAAATTATGTTGATACTGACGCAAGTAACATTGGTATTGGAGGTATTATGCAGATACAAGATGGACGAGAAGTAATCGGTTATTATAGTAAAGTGCTATCAAAGCCAGAAAGCAACTATTGTGTAAACCGAAGAAAATTACTTGCTGTGGTGAAATCCGTTGAATCCTTCTAAAATCTCTACTGTAAAGAATTTCTTTTGGAACGGATCATGCTGCTTTGAAATGGCTGCTGAACTTCAAGATCCGGAAGGTCAAGTCGCCAGGTGGATTGACAGATTGCAAAATTCACATTTAGAATAGAACATCAAGCGAAGTAGTACCGGAATGCCGATGCTCTCCAGAAGACCGTGCCCTGAAACTGCAAACATTGTTGTCATGCGGAAGAGAAGATGTTCCTACCTTAGGTCACTGTCAGTAATGACCAATGGCAGCAGAGAACTTAGAAAGACCAGAATGAGGACACAGGAATTGAAACATGTTTGAAATGGAAAATAGCAGGACGGACTAAGTTGGCAAAATAGCTCCTGTTCTTCAGCTGTAAAATCATATTGGGCCAGTGGGATTCGATTACTGAAGAGGAAGTTGTTCTTAAACGAGTTCTGGAAGTGAAGACGGCTCCTGAAGAGGACATGAAAATTTTTACCAAGTAAGAGTCCCTGAAATATTGAGGAATTTCATGATGGAACTTCAGGAGGACATCTCGGTATAACGAAAACCTTAGAAAGTGGGGAACGATTTTACTGGGTTAATTGCAAGCAAGATGTAAGATGTCACAGTTGCACAAAATGTCAAGTTTGTACTACCAGTAATGGGCCACATAAAAGAAGAGCAGATGAGTCAATACACGTTGGAGTCCTTTCGAACAATTGCATTGACTTGGCTGCCATTTCCAATGTCAAATGATGAAATAATACATACTTGTGGCTATGGATTTTTCAGCAAGTAGGTTGAAGCATATCCCTATCTAACCAGAGGCCACTGTCTCAAGTACTGGTTGGAATGGATGAGCCGATTTGGGATGCCACTGGAATTGCATTCAGATCAAGGACGGAACTTAGTCTGCAGTGTTTCAAGATGTGTGAACTCTTGGAATAAGAAAAAAAAGAACGATAGCCCCACATCCGCAGTCAGACGGAATGGTGGAACGCATGAACAGAACAATGGGAAAATATTTAGCAAAAGGGCGTGCCAGATCACCAACGACTGGGACAATACACATCTTATTCTTCAGCCTACCGCTCATCTGTTCATTTAGACAACTGGGCAAACGCCCGCTAATATCCTCTTCGGCCGGGAACTACGTCACCATGATCTACAGTTTGGTTGTAAAACTAATGAAGAAATAGCCAGTGAAGACTTCAAATCGCGAGTGACGGATGAAGACCGGTATGACATCAAAGCTGAAGGAGGAGTTATCAACCTGGAGATCATATCTGGCTTTAACCCCAACGACGCCGCAGGTTTGTGTCCAAAAATTTCAACGACAGTGGGAAGGACCGTACGAGGTAGTGAAGAGGATAAATGATGTTATCACGAATTAAAATGCCGAATGGAAACCACGATCGTTCATTCGAATCAGCTGGCCCCATACGCAGGAAGTAATTAAATGATGATGAAGAACGACCACGAGTTTGAGCTGGACATGCAGAGTGCATATTTCACGATTTGTCTGAGTATAATGAAAGCATCAAGCGCGTTATAGAGGTAACATAGGAGGTGCAACGGGATCTGTTTGTACCCTAGATATCATTGGTGCATTGTGTCATGATTTAGATATGACCAGAGGTGTTGCTCTGTATTCGAAATGAAGCATGAAGAATTAAGAACCAACAACCAGATATTGGAAAGCTCTGCATCTGCAAGACGTCAGTCGATATGTTTATTACCTTGTCACAAAGTAAGTCATATCACAGGCATCCTATGAAAATCTTTGGGAAACTCTGTCAGATTACACAAAGTACTGCAGACAACGTCAGAAGATTGCCATGTCAAAATTGGGATGTGGTTTTGATGGACTGAACTGGAAAAGTGAAACATGTTGAGTACTGTTTCAGTACACTGGGGTTAGCATCTTAGTCTGCAGCTACCATGGAATATCGTCATATCCAAGAAGACAGATTGACTGCCACTTCTTCTTAACCTCCAACTGCACTAGAAGGCTCCAGCTGCAAGTATCAGCATGATTTCACTAACGCCCTCCGAGACGGATCGCACCATGGAGGAGGGTGTGTAACGAATGTGCATCATCCGCCGGCGCCACCCCGAGCCTGTGATCACGGGTTACGTCATTTGCCGGCGCTACCACGAGCTCCCTGTGAGCACGGGTTTGCATCACCTGCCGGCGGATTATTCCAGAAAGAGCGCGGTGTCCGGAAAGTTCTGGAAGCCACTTGCCGAGTATAAATACGCGGCGGCCGGCGACCGCGAGTCAGTCTCAAGTCCGCAGTGGAAGCTGAACTATGAAGTGTGTGCATCGCGGTGAATAGCAGTGCAGTGATTGTGCTCAGTGACGTAACCGTGGTCAGTGTATCGTACTGTAGTCAGGGGACGTGAACTGTGACCAGTGCATCGAACTGTGATCAGTGCTTAGGACTGTGCGAGTGTGTAAGAGAAGAGTAGTGTAAATAAATAATTGCTTTCAGCAAAAAACACAGACTCCAAAATGGGGCATAATCCAGAACATGAAAAACAAGTGTTTTCAGTGATTGTGTTAAGAAACAAAATAAACGTTTTTGTTAAAATAATACGAGACTTTTTAATTCACAACCTAGACACGTAACAATACAATTTGACTTTAAAATTGCTTTCAGCAAAATTAAACACAGACTCCAAAATGGGGCATAATCCAGAACATGCATTACAGTACATTGCAAAAAAATTTGGTTTGTTGAGGAATAATGACACGACTGTGGTACATAATCAGCGAAATATACTTGAAGTGAAGTGTAGACTATAAAGGAGGAAGTATAGTTAGAACTGCCATCAATGAAGAGGATACTGCATCATCGGCTTGTGTCTTCCCTATGGTAACAAGTATGCTTTCATCTTATAAAGTGTATAATAAATTACCAGTCAGAAAAATTTTGAGTTACTCATCATTATCAAAGCATAATTGTAGAAGCTGAAAATATTGGTTTTGAAGTTATTGCAGTTATTTTGGACTATAATCCTGTGGATCGAAAAGCCATGTCATTGTTTTCTGATCCTCCAAAACTTGAAGTGGCTTAGGAACATCCATGCGAATTTCAAAGAAAATTATTGTTTCTTTTTTAAATTGTTCACCTGTTGAAGTGCATAAGAAACAATTGGTTGAATCAGGAAAGCCAAGAGATTAATTTTCCTGATATGGAAAATTGTACTCTGTACACGGTATTATTTGCATGCCTGAAAGACATGTACCATTCTGAGGAGAACAATATTTTAAAATATAGCAATATGTTAAATTTAAAATCTTTGTACTCTTGGAAGGCAGAATATTCGGTTGGTTTTGCATGTCTTCAATAGAAATACAGTGTTGGCGCTAAGGCAAAAAACCCACAGAAGGCATTAAGGCTCCGAATTGAGTATCAGGAACCAGTGACAGATACTACATCCAAGCAATTAGAATATCTCAATTTATTTTCAAATTGGCTTTCTGAATGGGAAGCAAAATGTAAATCAAAAACCTTGTCTATTCAGACCCACTGTGCTCTTGCTCATACTACGCAAGCACTGACCAAAATTTCAAGTTTCAGAAAAGAAATTCAAATATGTTTTGTTGGGGAAATTTGAAACCAACAAATTAGAATGCAGACATTTGCCAGGAGGAAATTATCATGTGCCAGTGAGAGAACGTTTTGAATCTGAAAGAAAACTTGGGCTGCAAAGTGTATTCCCAATGGGGAATGTATTCCCAATGGAAAGTGTATTCCCAATGTGGGTAATTCAGCTCATCTTGGTCAAATCAATCTAACAAAAGAAGATGTTTACCAAATTGAGCTCGATGATTTCTTATCCAGTGCATCAGATGAATGCAATGACAATTTACTGCCTCAGAATTTTACTCCGGTTGATGTGAATGAAGATGATGTAGATTGCAATCCAGATTCGTTATGGCCCATCATACATAGGTGGATACTGTTCACGTTCTGCAATAAAGAAATTGATTTCTGGTTATTGCAGTAATTATTAAAATAAATAATGAAGCAAGTATGGCTTCAGAAAGTTTAATTAATGTCAACAATAGAGGTGGATTGAAATAACCAAGTATGAATATGGTGATTTCCATTGCATATGCGTTTTTAATAATGGAGAAAATATTAAAAACGTTTGAAAGAGATTTGATGAACATTGTAACTAAAAAGGTTCTGATAGAAATATTTCAAAGTTTTAATTGTTTATCCCATAAATTATCAGTTCTTTTAAAATATATATTAAGTACTGCTACCAATAATTTGTTAAATAATTATGTTAAAAATAACTAGTGGTGCTACAGAATAGCACAAACTTTT
Organism: Teleogryllus oceanicus; assembly: GCA_964035755.1. Lineage (NCBI taxonomy): Eukaryota > Metazoa > Arthropoda > Insecta > Orthoptera > Gryllidae > Teleogryllus > Teleogryllus oceanicus. The sequence continues at coordinate 160,656,311 of CAXIVR010000003.1, read as the reverse complement.
TCCTATTAAAGTTTTCTAATTTTCTTGGTGTGGACTGGAATTACGATCTTGTCCCATCCTCTTGCCAGCTGATATCTCAAAACACGTTTATTTGACACATTCTCAACATTTCGGTTTCCTAATCATAGAACCGAAATATTACTTTAAGAATATTAAAGAAGAGTAAAACTTAGTTCTAAATAGAAATTTTCACTGAAAACTTTCAAGCCATTTTTAAGGAAAAGGCAATTAATTATTACTCGAAGCTCTTTTGCACAGGAATCTATTGCGTATTTGAAAAAGTTAATTTCAAGTCGTATGAAGCACTTCCACTCACAAATGCAATAATGTATACAAATCGATGGAAATGTGCATATTAATGGCATGAGAGATATTAAAAAAGTATATTTGTGTAATTTTTGAACAAACAAAAGTATATACCAAAATTAATTTTACGTCATATTAAACAGTGCAATTAACATTGTCCATTGGAAAAGTTTGAACAAAAGTTTGGAGCCATATTTGGGAAATGGCGTTTGAGCATTTCTGAAATGCGGAAATTTTAGCTCATTTTAACAGAAAACTGTTGAGTTTTCGAGAAACTTTATATGATATTATTTAAAGCACATGTACTCATTAATACAACAATGAACAAATTGCCGCCAGACAAGAATCCTGTCAACAGAAAAGCTATATCTTTATTTGCTGATCCACCTGAGTTAAAATATGTGTATGTGCATCCCAAAAACAGAGATAGGCCCTTGTTCTGTTTTTTTGATTCAGTGCACTTACTGAAATGCATTCGAAAATTGGCTGAATAACACTGATCAGGAAATATTGTTTCCTGCTTTTGATAGTGAAACCAGTGAAATGAAGCACACAGCCTCATTTGCTTGTTTGAAGCAAATGCATTCTTCAGAGAGGCACTCGTTAATTAAGTATGGATATGGACTTAATTTAAAAGCTCTCTATCCATCATCTTTGGAGAGACAAAGCATTCAATTGGTGCTATCTATTTTTGATAGTAAGATTTCTGTTACACTAAGGGAATTGGGTCCTCAAAAGCAATTGACAAATTGGGCTGACACAGCTACCTTTTTAGAAGTGATTTGCAGATGGTGGGATATTGTAAATGTAAAACATCCGCTTAAAGGGTTAAGGGGAAAAAATGTATTTCAGCAACCCATCACTTCAGTTGATGGGCATCACATACATTTCCTTGTTCAATTTTCGAAGTGGTTGGAAACCCGGCATGCCACAAAATGTATGGGGCAGTTAACAGATTCCCATAACTTTAGCTGATGGGATTCCAAACAGAGGAGAGATTGGAAAATTCCAAACAGAGGAGAGATTTGGTAAGTATTGTCAGCTTTCAGGTGGAAATTATAATGTGTCAATGAGACAAATATTGTAGTCTGAGAAGAAACTGAGGCTGCAAAGCATTTTACCTCTGGTAATTAAAAATAAAACTGGGAAAATAAATGTAGGATTGAGAAGCTTAGAATTGGGTTCATTTGTCACACCAGAGTCTAATGCCGACGTTTCTCTTCCTTCGTTTGTTGAATCTCTAGATGTTGACGAGGAAGATATTGAAGAATTGGATGAAGCCAAGTGGCCAATTCTTACTTATATTGCTTGAGTACTGCTCCATAGCATAATAAAAAATTGAATGGGTGTGAATATTGTAAAGTCTTTTTACAAAAATACGATATTGATCCAAATGACAGGCTTATACTGGCAAATGACAGAGGTGGGTTAAAGTATCCGTATGAAGATATAGTTAAATGTGTGGCATCTTGTTACGTGATTGTGCAGAAATTATTTTCAAATTTTGAGAATGATTTCCTGAAGATATCCAATCAGAGAAGCGTTTTGGTTCGTTGCCTTGAAACAAACATTCCTAGAGTTTATAGTGGTCATGATTGTAGAAACCACAAAACTGAAAATATTATTAAATGTATTCTAGGAATTTTTGTGAACATTATTTTAAATAATTATGTCAGGCAAAAGAATGATATTTTTACAACTTCCAGCATGCCTAAAAAAACGACAAAATAAGTAAATTGATTTCATGCTTATGTTAGATATACCTAAATGGAATATGTATGCCACTGTATTCAGAAGAAAATGACTCAATTTTTTTGTTGTCTTTTTTAATACACAGAATATGTATTGTATAATATGTAATTGCCATATGACTTTTTCAAATAAATTATTTGTTTAAAAATTAATCAAAATATATTTTATTAACTTTGATTCCAATTTTGTTGTAGTTGTAGGAGGTTTTATTTTTTCTTTCAAAGAACATTTTCCAGAAATAAAGAGACTTGTTTTTAAAATATAAATCCTTAGATTTTCGTTACTAAAATCTGTTGTTAGGAAATGAAGTGCCGGGGAGAAATAAATTGTGAAATGCTCTTGCAGCAGAGAGCGGCCCGCGACGGGGCTAGTGGGCCTACTCACCGTGACGTCATTGGCAAGATGGCTGCCCGTCGCCTGGCTTTGTATTCCAGAGGGCGCTGCGTGAGCTTATGGATAAAACATGACATTTGTGTCGATTTTTTTTGAAACATCGTTATCATTCTTCGTTGGAAGGTTTCCTGTGTTTATAATGGTTTCAAAACGTTTTTGTTTTGTTTAGGTACACTTTCTCGCAGTGAGACGTACTTTTTTCTCTAAAATAAAGTAGTATTTTCACGATAACTAAGTTGTGTCCAATAGTGTACTGGGAAAAAGAGTCCTGAAGAGACAAAATTAGCTTTTTTAGATGTCCTACTGTTCCCCAAAATCATGAATGTAAAATTTTATCATCGTAGGAACAAAGAGGTCAAAAGTAGATTTCTGCTTTAAAGCCTGAAAAGTGAGATGGTTATTTGAAGTCAATGGTAGCCACTTTCAGGTTCCGCCCATCGTAATTCGCATTTCACACGTCTAAACATTTTCCTGTCATTGCCAGAAGTTTCTCGTAAAAATGTAGGTAGATTTTCAAAATGTTTGCAATAATATAAACAACCAACTAAAAGAAATAGCTCTCAATAAACAAATTCTCGTTTACTTGCATTGCCTGAACGTGTTGTACAAACAGCATCGTAATATGTACGAGCCACTAAAAGTTTGTGGATCTTCAAGAATTTATTTGTGTGAAAGCTAAGCCCAAATGTTACATAGGTCACCAAATCAACTGGTTTCTTATGCCACCAAGGCTATCAAGCCGTGACCCAATTGTATTACAAGAAATGATAATGAAATATGCCCAACGTTGACTGGTGCCATTTTGAAACAAGCCCGCTCTTCCTATTTAAAAAAAGCCCCACTTCGAGCGACATTTTGAAACATAATTATTACCAATATATGTGATTTGGGCACCAGGAAAAGGTTACACTTGAAACATAATGATTCCTACGTAACTTAAATATCTCTCATTCTAAAATTATGTTGTGCTAGCTCACTTAATTGGGGTTCGATGGTCATAATTGTTGCTTCATACTCTGCAACCAATTATTCAATCTGCCATCCATACAGAGTGGCGAGGAATCTGAAAATCTTATTAAAATGCTGGATTGCTCGTAACAAACAATGATAATCAGCTTTCTTTCAACTTAACAAATTGGAGTTTATTATATTGATAATCAAAAATGAATTAATCTTTGGTCATTACCACCTTTCTCTAAATTACAATAGTTATAAAACCTTTTTTTTAATTCGTGGGTCTTCGCGCGCTCTTCACTTCTTCGTTCGATGGCGCCCCGTAGAACCTTCTCTGCCGACGCAGCAGAATCTTGCTTCTGGATAAAGACCTTGCCTAATGTCCGCGGTCTGGTTCAAAATTTTCCCAGCGATACTATTTTAATCCGTGACTTCCCTCACTTGCGTCTCGGGTGGACGCCTAGATACGTATTTACTTCCTACAAGAACTCGATCCTAATATAAGAAACGATAGTTAATTTTAAACAAATGTCAATTGCAGCCTTTTCTCGACCTGGTAAAATATATCTCGGGCCGACCCGCTCATCACCGCGTTGCCTGAGCGTTCTTCTAAAAACTCGGAAGCATCCGAATTTTATATCTTTTTCTTTTGTCTCTCAGAACAACACTTATTTCGCCTCTGCTCTGTCATTTCAACTTAACGAAAATTATCCTTAACGCCAGTTGTTTATTTTTCACATAGCGATCCCCTCGCGATCGTCTATTGACATCCCTATATTCTGTCATATAAAATGACATTTTCATAATAAAAATGGTTTGTCATTTTGGTACATCACAATAAGCAGTTCATTAAACAAAATATATTGAAAATACGTTTTACAAAAAAATGTTAACATTAAACAGAGGATAACAAGTAATATTTTACGCACGTGACTTGATTATTGAAATTCTACCATCAAAATTTGAATTGCGAACACCAAACAAAGAAGCAACAAAAATATGTTAAAAGTGTAAGATATATATTGTTACGTTTCTAGGTGGTGAATTAAAAGTCTCGTATTATTTTAACAAAAACGTTTATTTTGTTACTTAACACAATCACTGAAAACACTTGATTATTTATTTACACTACACTTCTCTTCAGTTATTTACACTACACTTCTCTTGCTTTATTTACACTACACTTCTCTTCAGTTATTTCACTCCTCCTCTTGCACACTCGCCAGTCCTAGCGCTGGCTACAGTTCACTGCACTGATCACAGTTCGATGCACTGGTCACAGTTCACGTCACCGACCAGTACGATGCACTGCAGCGGTTCATTCTGAACACATTCACTGCACGCTATTCCCGCGATGACACACTCACAGTTTAGCTTCCACTGCGGACTCAAGACTGACTCGCGGTCGCCGGCCGTCGCGTATTTATACCTGTCAAGACAATCCAGAACCTTCCGGACGCCGCGACTGTTCTGGAGTAATCCGCCGGCAGATGATGCAACCCCCCCGCTCACGGGCAGCTCGTGGTCGCCGGCAGATGACGTAACCCACAGGCACCTCGGAGTGGCGCCGGGGGATGACGCAATATTCGTTACAATATTGTGACATACCAACATGTCACACATTTATTTACTAATATTTGTCGTAAATGGGGTACAAGGATAAACAAATAGAAATATGGCGCTCTAGAAACGGCAGCCGAGTTGTTGTCAAGTCAATAAACTTCATTCTGGCATTGGACCTGAGGCAGGCTAGCTGATCAAGTAAACACTTTAGGATGGTTGAGAAAGAAATGACAGTCAAGGGCATAGCCAGTTGATTATGTAATCAATTTAGGGATTGGCCAGGAGAATAGTGACAGTCTATTCACGACGGAAGTGCGTCGAATGTTTCTGGTGAAAAACAGTAGAAAGAAATAGGCCGAGTCTTGAAGGGCTGAACAGAAAGATTATTTTCACATTCTGACATATGTCGTGGTGCTGTGCGGGTCGCTCTGGATGATTAATTTTGTGACTAGTAATTTACTGTTTAAAAATGTATAACTTGTAATTTTCGAGTGTGAGCTAATAATTTCAGACTGATAGAATTTATAAGATCTACAACAAGTTGGGACTCTGTTGGGAATATTTTTGCGATGTAGGGAAATTAGAATTTGAATGAATTTGTACGCAACAGGACTTGGAATAATTCTGAGTAAATAATAGTTTGCTGAACTTTAACATTCTCGTCGCATAATCAGAAAGAACTGGGAACTTTCCGAAAAATTAAATTAGAACTACAAGTATTTGAGGCGGTGAGGATCAGTGACTCGACAACATTTGTGCAAGAGCAGGAGAGAAGAATCTTGTACTTGGACTTTGGAATTCTCGTCACCGAGAAGAGGAAAATGGTTCTTCGTAGCGCCCTCGTTCAAGTGCGCGCGAAGACTGGTACTGCAGGATAAGGTTCGAAAGAGCTCATGACCAAAAGAACATTCTTTATTTGTTACAAATTTTCTAAGTCATATTTTTGTCTGGCATTGAGAATAAACAATAAGTTTCTTTTGAAATAGAACAAACGATTTTCATTTGGCCAATTCCAGCTAATAAGTAGCTAGACAATATATATTTGTTTCCAGATTCCTCGCCACTCTGTACAGATGGCGAGGTGTGTGTGTGTGTGTGTGTGTGTGTATATATATATATATATATATATATATATATATATATATATGTATATATGTATATTATGTATATATATATATATATATATATATATATATATATATATAAAGCCCTACCTTTATTACAATTTAATTACATTGGAAAATGAATAGTTAAATTATATTAAATTCTGGCTAAGTTAGTGTTGAAAGTTCCTCCACTCCGTGGAAAATTACGTGCAAATAACATTTTTGGGATTGTGTTTATGAACATTCTTGATTTTTTCCAAACGATTATTTAAGTTTAATGTAGATAGTATTTCTCTCGATTATAATTAATACAAATGTCTAAAATAATTTTAAAAGCCGATAGTTTATAAAAATATACGGAAGGAGGTACTTCTACTCGAATAGCACGAGGCTCGAAATTCGTTGGCACTTTTCATAACCGATGAAAGGGTACGTGGAACCAAATGTTTCTCACATTTCATTTTATAATAAAGCAGCGCCTTAGCATCATCGCTAAGGTATGATATTTACTTAGAACTTTTAAAAAAGAAAAGGTAGCGACTGAACATGTGTTGAACAAGTAGTGTTTTTTAAATCCAATTTATCGACGAAATTCGCAGCCAGAATCTAAATAAACCGAAAGAAAGCAAATATCATTATAAATAACAAATGCGATAATGCAAACGCACCTCGGCAACCGCATAATACAGCCAAAAACTTATCAATTGTTTAGGAATCGCTTTGTCACACTGCAGAGGTTGCCACCAAACATTTTCTCGCCAAACGTTGTGACGTCTTTCCCGGTATCTTTTTTTTATTTTATTTTTTTATTTTATAGCTGTAGTCACGTGTTTTGGACATTACAAGATTAACTCTTTTGTGGAAAAAGTAGTAAGGACCGTTTGTTTACTACTGTAGGAGACCGGTTCTTATGATTTCGTTCAATTCTGCAAGTAGTTCGTTCGAGAACGACACATTTCGCTGGCAAAGCAATGGTTCGATTACGGGTACGGGGGCGAAAGAGATCACCTGCTGCAAATTTACTAAGAAAGGCTGGCAAAGGCTAAAGCAGCGCCCTGTGGAATACATTACATACATACAATACTGTATTCTAGAGGGCGCTGGCTAAAGGCACTGCTAAAGCAAATCACTACACGTGATTCACGTGTACTTGGTAGTTGGTACTAGTCGCGCGACTTTTCTTGACGTCTGAGGCTCAGACTCTGAGCTCCCTAGTGCTCAACACAGCACGACTCGGTACGGTCTGGTCACAACATTGGTCTCACGGCACGGCACAGTTGTCAGGCTGGCTCTGTTTTCGAATGAATTCAGTTCTCGCGTTTTCGCTGTTATGTTGTGCCCTGTGATTTATTCGATTCGGATTTTGGTAATATCATATCTCTTAATAAACAATTTATCGTTATCTTTTTTTCACTTGGGTTGTTTTAAATTTGGTGTGATTTTGAATTTTATCGCCCTATAATCCTTGTATTGTAATTATAATAATGTTACAGTTGCAACTTGTGTGAGTCGGAGAAGCCTCCTGCTGGGGGCCCCCGCTAGGCGCAAAAAGTCAGCGCGACTATCCATGTTACCGTTATGTAGCATATGAAGCTGATAATGGTGCTGAGACCTGGCTGAGACACTATTAATGTTGTTTGGGATATATTTAATGTTTTCCGAGTTGGATTCTTTTGGTGGCTGGGTAATCATGAAGAAAGGTTCTCAGGTTGAGGACGAGAAGTCTGACGTTTGTAGAAGCAGGTAAGTAACTTCAATGCATTCATAGCAAGTTCATTGTAATGTAAAATAAGGATTATCATGGAAGGTATCAAAGATTAACAATGTGCATGGAGTAAAATATTTGATATCATTTATTATTATCGTAGAGGATTTGAAAGTAAGCTATTGAAAAGAATTGTTGTAGTGAAGGAAATGGGTTTTTCACCTTTACCCTAGGCGGCGCTTATACAAGGATTAAGAATCAGAATGATGTTTATTTTTTTTTTTTTTTTTTTTATTTTTTTTTTTTTTGAAAAATAAGAAGTTACTGAAGAATAAAAACAGTTAAAAACTGCGTATGACGATCGTTTATGACATCAGTTTATTTTGGATACAAATTAGCGACTTGTGCAACTTACAACGCTGGATATTTTATCTTGAGACTTTCCTGCTTCTGTTGCATCTAAATGAGGTTTTCATTTGAGATGATGAAAGAAAGAGCTAGAATTGAACTTTGTTCACAAGGAGATTTTTAAAGTAAAGATTTTTGGAATCTTGATTTATATTCTATGCTTTTGGAGAGAAGAACAGAGCAATTTTAGAAATGATTGGTAGATGTGAAGAATAAATTGTGTGTGATCATATTAAAATAAACTCCTTACTTTCTTAAATTTTTCATGGGGTAATATTCTATGTCTTAGTTCTCCCGTTGTATGAAATAAGAAAATTGTAAGATTTTGTTTGTTTTAAACATTTTAAGCGGGGAAAATTTTAATAAATATAAAGTTGTTTATTTGCAGATCTTGAACCGGAGTCTTTACAGGAAAAGTATTTATCAACCTTTGTCATTCAGGGAATGCTGTACCAAGTGTTCCAGTGGTAAGCAGAGATCACAATAATGTACTGTCCATGTTCAAATAAGAACAAAAATAAAATGAAGCTCCATTTTCTAAGATGCAACATTTTCAAGATCCAATAAATAATTGTGCTGTCAGTGAAAAATTGTGTTAGCATAAAGTATGTATCAAATTAATATTTTTGTTCGACCTGAATTCTTTTCAGTGTCTCTGGTAGGTCTCATTATTGCTATTTGCATTTAGTTAAGAACAACAAATTAGGAGCAAACATGCTATAACATCACAACCATTTGTGCTGCATATCTAATCGCCAGCAGATCTCTTTGAAAAAATTTGTAATGTTGCACAGTAATATTGTGGCACAGTTGCTGCTGTTTGTAGGGGTTGCAAGGATAATACATAACAAGTGTTAAATATAGGTAAAGTATAACAACTGAAAACTTTATCAAACTTCTTTGTGCTTGATGTTTTTAGAGATGTGCAATGACAGCAACAGTGGTTTCTTAGTGATTTTGTAACGTCAGCATTTTGAATGACATAATTTCCTTGTTGCCTCAAACTGAATGAAAAAATGGAGTCAGTTACAAAAAATTAGAGTGAAGTGATGCTCAACATCAAAACTTCTCTTTCTTAAAAGTATTTAGATAATATAGGCATTGGACTGAAAAATATCAAAAGTATATGACTGAAATCTAGTATTCTCTTTAGATTGCCTGCAATAAGGTCATGCGGGGCACATGTGGCAAGGGTAGTCAAGAGTGGCAACGTTTCCTCTGCTGAGGGCCTAATGTCAAACATGATAAAGAATGGTACAATGTATAGTTTTGTTATATTATTTGAAGTTTGTATTGAAGTATTCCTCTGATTTTTCGAGGTGTATCTTTTTTAACATACTTTATGATGAGTAGAACTTGTCCATCCATTTTATTTCATTTCTCCTAAAATTATAAATGCAGAAAGGAATTTTTTTCTAAAAAATGGATACACTTGTACTACATTAGTCATGGGTATCAAATTTAGAATCAATGTTCTGTAATTTATGTCAACATATTTACAATAGTGTTGCTGAACAGAAATAATCCTGGCTTGCTAATTTAGGAGTTACATTTTTATATTTGTTTTGTGCGAATTGTGGAGGAATTCTGGGGTAAGTCCTTTTAGTACTATTTTCTCTTAATTCATGATGCTCTCTTGAAGTGGTATGATATATGTCTGAAGAAATAGTCTTTTTGATCTGTGCCCTTGAGTCAGTCTCCTATCTTCTTGTGTGCTGTCACTGTCTTTGGTGTCGTCAGTAATTCATGATTCATGTAAATTCATGATGTAATGAAGGAAGTGAGTTACAAAATTTGAGACTATAATTGTTAATCAATCATGAATTGTAGGGAGATATAATTCATTATGAATTTGTGTATTGGGAATAAACCAAGGTGTATGTAGAATTTTTCTCAAGAATTTGTTTTGGATAGTTTGAAGTTTTTGATTTAGCTTCATTTGACCAAATTGGATATGCATATGTTAAAGTAGGCCTATTAATTGAAGTGTATATTAATTTAATTTAGCAGTTTTAATTCTAATTTAGCCATTTTTATTCTACATATTTCGGTATAATTACTTTGACCTACTAATCAGTGATGTTACCTTTGAGTCCAGGTAAAAGAGGCCATCCTATAATCTGTAGTAACATTGATTTGTAATGTAGTAATGAGAGACTGATGAATGTGAATTTGTTAAAGGATATTTTTATTATTAAAAGTACTAACATAACTTGTATTTGCTGTAGGTACCCTTTTATAAAGAGGGCCTGGATACACGTTTTGCGAGCACTCATTTTGTTACACTACAATTTCTGATATTTTGTAGTAATTTAATAAATTTATATGGCGATTCTCAACCTTTGAGATACAAGTTTTCCAAATATGTTTCTGGAATAATGTGTTTTACAAGGCAATATTACCTACGATAGCTATGCTGTAGCAATGCTAATACTCTTCTTTGGCCAGCAAATCACTGTAAGTTGTCAAACTAATCCCTCCTCTCCCCCTGCTTCATGTAAAACCGCCTTTTCGGAATCAAGGATGGGCAGACGTTTGTGAAGAAGTAATTCAACCATGTGTGTGCTCATGTTTTATAGACCCCATCGTAACTTTTGATCAAAATGCTAAATCGTTTTACTAATAGTTATTTTAGTAGGTTGTTTGTACTCATCTTTTATTTTTTTTTTGGGAGTGCGGTACTTTTTCCCTTCACCCCCATCCGTGTTTCGTCACTGGCTTGTTGTTGTACAGTATTGTTGTTTATGTACTGCACATATTTTATTTTTCGAAAAGAATTTCTGGAAAAATGTAATTATTTTTGTAGAGATAGAACTTTCTTTCATCTGCTCCGAATCCATTTTGTACATTGTAGTACAGTTCATCCAAAATGTACATTGTATTTCTATGTAAATTCTCGATTCTACTCGTTGCAGAAGATAATTGAACGAGTCCTCGCTCATTCGCACGAAATTGCAATAGCTTGTGGCATCTTCCGCCGCAAGGTCTTTAACCCTTTCAGTCCCAAATTATTGTTAAATAATGAAAATTTTTTAAAACTTAATTTTGAATAATTAAGTAATTTAAAGCAAATATGCAATTTTTTTCAAATATGTCATAATATTGTTAAAAATTCTACATGTTGCTTTCAGCAACATTGGGGCTTAAAGGGTAATTGGTAGGTGATTGCAAAGAAGTGCATAATAAATGTGAAATTTTTTATTTATTAAAAAAAAACTTAATAAAAACTTACAATTGGTCTTTTATTTTGTGTGAAAATCACGAAAACAATTTTTGTTAGTTGTTAAACACAAGTTCAGCTTACATTTGGAGCATGTCATGAAAGTAATTCCAGTTTTGCACATCTTGCATAGTTTTTTTTCGCGGTATACTCAGGCAAGTGACTAAATCCATCATACCTGACATCATCGGTTGGTCTCACAGCAAATTGCTTTCTTTCGGCAGGTCTAGGAGAAACTGATGGCCTTCCCCTCTTCTTTTCCACCGTTTTGCCTGCTTTTGTGAGACATGTGATCTCATTCAGTGTTTCCTTAGAGAAATTTTTTTTTTAAATTTAAGGTTCCAAATTTGTTTCCTTCCTGGTCTTTGTGCCTTTTGAAGAGCAGCCAACTGTTGACTACTGCCACATTAATGCACCAGTAACAAATTGAAGTGTACCACTTTCTGGGTCGTATATCTATCCTGTACAATTCCAAAAGCATATCAGCTAGATCCACACCACCCATAAATTAATTATATTCCTTAACAACACCAGGTCTTTTTATTTCTATAATTTTTTTTTCTGCTGCACTTCATCACTTGCAAGTATCTTCCGGCTCTGAACACACGTATGTAGAAATGAAGTTTACTGACCTTCTGTCAAACCATCTGACTAAAGCTACTTCTGTTCAGTTTCTACCGCCAATCATAAGATCCTCTCCCGGAAGTTTTCAAGTGGCCTTCCAAGATCAAAGGACATTTTCCCATTCGATCTACTCTTATCTTTCCAACACAGAATATTCCAATTTCTTTTAGTGCTATAGCCAATTGGAGTGATGCAAACCAATTATCAAAATACACTTTGAAATTCTTATGGTGTGGCAGTGTACTTGTCAAAGCCATGACAGTATCCCCGGAGAAGCCAAGGCCAACGTTCTCGCATGTTGCCTTGCTCAAAATCGTACATTAAACCCGACTGGCCTGCTCTCATGAATACTTAGAAGCCCCATTTATGAGGTTTATTTTTTACATATTGCTTCAAACCACTTCTTCCTTTGAACGGGATTATTTGTTCATCCACAGAATGTCTTTCTTCGGGGGAATTTGATTCATGTTCTCCTGAGCATTCTGAGAAGTGGAGCGAACTTTATACAGTTTGTCATGGCTGGGATCACTTGAAGGTGACTTGTGATCATTGTTTGCAAAATGCAGAAATCGTCTGAGCTGTTCGGACCTATTTCTAGACATATCTGCCACAGGATCAAATCTCGTTTCATGAGTCCAATTGAGCTTAGTTGCAGGCATTTTCACTACAGCCATGTACAAAAGAATACCTACGTACTTCTCAATTTTATTAACGTCAGTGTTTAATATTACTCCCTTTTCTTGATGGGCATAAATGTTTGTCTGCTCAGCAATTACTTCAAAAATATCTGCACTGAAGAATTTTTTAAAATATTCCAAAGGGGTGCAATCTTCCACGGGTGGAGGTGGAAGCCATAGCCATTCAACGTTCGGCTTTTCAAATTCTATTTTCCTGAATGTATATTTTTTAATTTTCTTAGCTACGTTTTCCTTGCTTAGGTCATTATTTACACTTTCGTCCTTGAAAAAACAACAAAAAAACTCATAAGTAATATGTTTGTAATGAAAATGTGCAAAATTAATTCTAAACCATCTTGGAAATTTTTTTTTCACGTTATTTTCATTACCTCATTTTAAAATATATTTTGAAAGGTTAATCAACTTTAAAAACTGCGTAAGAGAATATGAAAAATATTACTGAAAATGGTTAGTGACAAAATGTAAAATTTATCCCCACCGAGGATTTCACCCACAAACTTACGCACAAAGAACTTATGCCCATACCACTGAGTTATAAGCAGATGTATAGTTTGCGACAGGACATTAGAATGTATGAACAAAGATTGTATTTCTCGACTATAATAGACGTTTCAATCCATTTATATGCTATTACATTTGTGAAAATACTAAAAATATTTCATTTTCATTCACTAATTAGAAATATTACCTGTGGCGTAAAGACATCATTGATATTACTGGCTGGTTGACTAGTTGAGGTAGACAAATCCTCTTCCTGTCAAATTAAATAACAGCTCGTAAAACAAAACAGAATTAAAATTCCAGAGTTTAGGTAAACAGCCTGAAGAAACAACAATCTTACCAGGAGAATGTCAGCGGTTTTCAATTCCGCTGCCAATCTTGGGAACAATGTTCTTTCATCTTCTATATCTGAAGATATAATATCTTCAATTTCTGATATATTTCCATCTTCAATCTAGTCAAGATGTTAAAATTTCTTTGTCATTTAATACGCAGATTTTCCATTTTCAGTCGATGCAAACCTGAAAGGAACACTTATCTGAACTCACTACGCCCGATTACCATCTAACCCCATTGTTGCTTCTAAGAAACACGTACTTTCGGGGAATTTCAGAGAAAGACAATTAAATATTTCAGTGAAGTACGATATTAATTATAAACTATGAATATTTACGTGAACATATTTAAAGTTGCCAAATAATATTGCAAGTATAACATTGACAAAAATAAAATACAAAAATTAGGTACGTACATATCAATGAAATCGATTGAGCTTATGTGCATTTAGCAATGTCTCACACGCCACGCAATTAAAATATTGCGTTCTAACGGAGAATATATTTACTATATGGCCCTAGCTTAAGAATGGTCCAGTTGATAATTCAATAATATGAATTGAGAGTGCGTTAAGAACAATCTAAAAACATGTTTCTTCAAAGCAACACTGGGAGTGAAAGGGTTAAGGAGTGTATTCGAACCCCCTAGAAGATCCCTCCTCTCAATCCAACTTCTCACTGCTTTCCGAAGATACGATAACTTCTGTTACAACAACAATTGCTACAGATACTACGTCTGTCAACATTGCACTTTCGAATGATCTAAACTAGCACGCCTGCTTCGGTGTCACGTGACTAAAAATGTCTTGGAAGTAGATGTGAACGTGTAAACGCGCGCTCTCGACTTTCAAGAAAAGTCACGACTGTGAAAACGGGCCTTAATGGTGATAATCAATCCAATCCACAAGTGAGTCCTAGGAGATGTCCAGGAGATCCTCGGCACATCTTGTTTAGGGAACTGGATATTTAGGAAGTGCTCGAGGGAATTGTTTTGAAAATTGAGGTGGCCTTCGATCGAAGCTGATTCCTCATTTAATGGGGAAATGTCTACGAAACCTTGGCATTTTGGAACGATAAATTCAGAGTAATTTAAGGCCCAAACAGGGATGTAGAATCCATAATTTTGATTACAGAAGAACTGCACTGACAGAAGGCTTTCACCGGTGGTCAGTCGGGCTACTATAGAACAGGAAAGAGTCAATGATGTCATGATGGGGCTCCTTGGCCCAGGCAGGATCCGAAAGAAGGTCCCATTGATCCATGACAGGACCTTCCAAGAGACAAACGAGGTGCTGGTGTTGACCCGAATGTATGTGAGCTTCATTGCGGGTGTGAGTTTCATTGAAGCATCTCATTGAGTATGATTTTGATAGGTTTCTGGCTGTTTCTGGCTCAAATAAGCTTAGGACACAAATGGGAACTTTAGAGAACTGAAAAGTGTCAGGCTGGAAGAAACATTGTTGGCTCGTGCCCACGGGTAGGCAATAATTATTGTTTAGTGGAGCATAGTTGCCGGAGATCGTGTTGACGGAGATTACATCAGGGCCAGCAAATTCTGAATTGGAAGAGGTATGGGACCCTGAATACCCGATAAATGCTGTATGATAAAGGAGAGATCTGGACAATATAAGGAATAGCGAGGTTGATCACCATTTCTGTGGGAGAGGTGAGACAGTGGACAACGGGGGTCAAGTAATACGCAAAGTAATCGTTCTCGGGGATCGCGTATGACGAGAACTCTGGAAGATCCTTCTTATGAAGATTGAGCACCTTATGAAGCTGGTCTTCATTAAGAACTGATTTGCTGAGTCTTCCAACTTGACAGCTGAGAAGTCCATCATTGTAAAAGTCCATCTCCATTAAATAGACTAAAATCCGAGATTGTAAGAGATCAATGGCACGATCCACTAAACTTGTAGATGGAGTTCCTGGAGGGACGTTTGAATCGCATTTGTAACTGCTGTTTTTTTCTCATTCAGGGCTCTTTTGGTTTTGTAATACTTCTGAGCGACTGTCTCAAGATGTTATGTTGCTCAGTGATCCGATCCCTTAATTCTTGAATAAATTCATTGAGTTGGGTGAATTGGACTTGGAGATCTTCCAAGTCGAATGAATGTGTTGTTCCCAAAATTCGTGATTGTAACCAACCCAAGTAGGCGAGGGGATTGTAGTGTTGCCAAGATATTTGCCTCTTCTCCCGATGGGATACCGATCCTACTGTGAAGTGTAATTGCTCAGGATAAAGTGCCTGGAGCAATGTAGTTCCATCGGACTATCATATGAGACTTGAGTCTTCTGGGATCATCTCCCAAATGGAAGAAAAATCTTCATTCAAAGGCTTTCTAGGATGCTCCAAGATAATTGGGATGATCAAGTGGCTACAATCACTTGATCACCAGGTTGTAAAGACAACTCAATCCACTAGTCAATCTCCACCTCCTGATTGAGGATCAAAGGATGAGATGAATAATCGTGTTGAAGGAGTCTCCAAAGAAGCCCCCATGAAAACACCAAGGAAGAGCTAGTGTGAGGGTGAGCCTGAACCGACCCCTGGTTGAGGACAAATTGACAAAACTCTTTTAAACTTTGTTTTAAATTAGTTCTTTTGTGAGCTTGCCGGGGCACAGTAGGGAGTTAAGGTCAATCTTGTACTGTCCAAGTTTTGCTCTTTCGTAGGATGCAGGGTGGTAGTGGTTTGTGTTGAAGATGAATTGGCGGGATCAGGTGTGGGTGCATCTCTTCATTATTTCCAACCTTTCTCAATATAAATGTTTTGTGGAATTTGTACATGCATTAAATCCATCATATCAATTGCCTAGCAGAAAAACTATTGCAAAAGCATATCTTCCTGCAACATATGAGCAGTGCCTAAACAATGTCAAGGAAAAATTGTTTGGTGGAATGTGCTAGCATAACTACAGACTGTTGGACTTCAAAAAATAATGAGTTACTTGGCTGTAACTGCTCATTTTATTTCTGCTTATTTTGAGTTATGTTTGGCTCTCTTAGATTGTGTGTCTATCAGTGGATCTCACATCAGCAGCAATCTAGCTGAAGAAATATGGATCATACTTCAGAATTTTAATTTCATGGAAAAACGTTTCATTGCTGTAACAGACAATGCTTCTAACATGAAAATTACTGAATTCTAAACTTAGATCAGTTTAGCTGTTATGCACACACTTTAAATTTAATTGTTCAAGATTCACTGAAACAAATAAAGGATATCCATGATACAGTATTTATTTATTCATTTAATCAAAAACTGTATGTACGTATGGAGAGAAAATCATATCGTCGCTTTCTTGAGTTTTAGAATCCCTTCCCAACAATTTAACTATTAATTGTTGAAAGATGAAAAATAATAATAATAAATTAAAGAAGGAGAGAATGTTTCAAAACTAGGTATTTTCGTTGCAATTATAGAAACTTATTTTTAACGGGAAAGGCAGACAGATTTGATTTTTCTGTATTGTTAACAAAATAGAAACTCACCTTAAGCTGTACTACTATCAAGCAATAGGAAAGTTCAACAAAACCTGTGCATAGTGAAGCTACATTTACGTCCAAAAGCAAATCAAAGGGGCCATCTCAGCATTTGCTCAATGGATCAGAAACTGAGCAAAAACCCGATCGAGATGGGGGTCATTGACCCGGAAGCTGAAGTACATTACTTGTTACAGGCATATTGAGTCTTTTTTTAAAAATTATAGAATGCAAATGTAAACTAATTCATTATACTATATCTTCGTTTTGTTAAAGTAAACTTTTTTTTTTTAATTTATTTATTTATTTATTTATTTATTTCCACAGACAGCATAACTGCTTTACAGGGATTTTTACATTTAAATTTCAAATCAAAACACTTACAAAAATAAATAAATAAACATAAATTCTTCATTCAGCACTAACACAAAAGGTAGCATTCATAAAATACATTCATTCTTTTATAAATAGAAATAAGGGAAGCCCAACAGGTTCCTCTTTTATTGTATGTTGTTCTAAGTAAAGTCAATTTTATTTCTTGTATTGTTTATTTTTAATTCATGGGATTTATGGGGTCAAAAATTGGATTAGATATTTGTCTTTGGAAATCTATTTCTGATTGGGATGTTGTTGCTGATGACCCAAGGTTGTAATGGTCACTTGTAGGTATTTTATGTAGATTTGTGAAGAAGGAATGTGAACGTTTAAGCATTACTTGATGGATAGTTTCTATTTTTAATTCTGAATGTAGTTGAGTGTTTCTAATAAACCAGGGAGCATTTACTGCTATCCTAGGATTTTATTTTGGAAGGTTTGTATTTTCTTTATGTTAGTAGCAGAGGTGTTGTACCATATTGGGCATCGTCATTATAATGGAAGAACTATTGCTTTATAAAGCACTAGGTACATTCTTTTTGAAGGGATTTTCTGTTGATTAATGGATACAATTTATGTAGTCTTCTGTTTGTTGTAAGTTTTTCATTTATATATTAGTCCATGTTAGTCTTGTATCCATTAATACTCCAAGATATTTAATTGGTTTGTTTTTGGTAACCAGTCAAGTGTTTTATTAAATAGCTTTAGAGGTTTGGGAGTAGTGTTTATTGGGCATAGTGTGAATATTTTTGCTACACATTTGTTGGGGTTTAATTTTATCTTCCATTTGTCTGCCATAGTGATCTTTGTTTAGTTCTTCTTGTAGATTTCTGTAGCTGTATTTAAACATTTGTTAGAGAGTTGTATTTTTTCTCGTCAGCAAATAACGCTATTGTAGTGTTTTTGGGTTTTTGGGAAATCTGCTGTAAATATTTGAACAAAGTTGCTGATAACGGCTATTTACACCTGCTGTGATTCCTTTTTTGTGGAGTAGGTTGTGTTTATTCTTACTGAAAAGACTCTTTCTTTTAAAAGCTTTGTATTATTTTCACTAGGTAAAGAGGTAGGCCTGTTTCCCTGTAATTTAAATATCAATCCTTGTCCCAAACTCTGTCAAATGCTTGGCTTACGTCCAAGAATACTGCTAGAGAGTGCTGTTTTTCTTCAAAATTTTTATATATTAGTTCTGTTATTCTTAAAAGTTGGTTGTGTTGTGGTTTTTTTCTTGAACCAAATTGGAAAAGTGGTATGTATGATTTTCATTTATGTATTTTAGAAGTCGTTTTAGTATTAGTTTCTCCATTACTTTGGCTATGAGGGGGATCAGACTTATGGGTCTATAGTTTTCTGTGAATGTTGGTTTGCCTGGTTTTGGTATGGTATTACTATGGGTTTTTCCCATTTGGTGGATAGTATCCAATTCTTAACATTGAGTTGAATATTGCAGTTAAGTAGCTAATTGCTTTCCTATTTAGTTTTTGTAATAGAATAGTTGGTATTTGGTCTATTCCAGCTGTTTTTTTTTCCCTATTTAGGTTTTTAATTGTTTGATAGGTTTCATTTGGTGATATATATTTTACTGGATGTGGAACTGTTGTTAGTTCACATTAGTTTGATTTGTAGTGATATTATTTGAATTTGTGTTTAGGGCAAAAGTTTCTTGAAATGTTCAGCCAATATTTCACTTTTTTCTTTTGTTGTTGAGCTGTTTTATCTAATTTCTTTGTTCTGGTATGACTGTTGGTTCTTTTAATATTTGTTTTTGTAGCCTCATAATTTTGCTGTCTTTAGGATTTATCTTTTAATGTAATTTTTATTTTTGTTGATTCTGTGTTGTCTAATGCTGTTTTTACTTGGTGTTTTAGTTTATTTAGAATTTTCTTTAATTCTGAGCTTCTCGATTGTTGCCATTGGCATCGAATTTATGTTTCTTTTGAATTAATTTTTCCAATATAAATAGGTATAGTTTGCTGTGATAATTTTGGTTTATGATTAGAGTTGGTATTTGCTTCTTTTGCAGCTTTTTGTATAATTTTAGTGATAGAGTCTATGGCAAATCAATTTCTTCTTTATTTTCATGAACCGGTTTGTGGGAAGAGTGTTATCTATATTTGTTTGGAATTTTATCCAATCTATGTTTTTTTTGTCCTTTCTATAAGGCAATTCTGTTTTAATATAGTTCATGTCTGGGAAATGATTTTACTGGGACAGTGGTCAGAGTCCAATTCAGGTAATGAGTGAGCATAGAGGGGATGTGTTAAATTTTTTAAAGATGGCAATGTCAAGGATATCTGGTTGAGCATTACGGTTTTTGGGGTAGTAGTAGATTTGTTGGTGCTAAGATTTGAAAGTTTAAAGTTTTGATGCTTTCTGTAATTTCCTCCCGTTAGGGGTATTCCTTTGCAGCCCCAATTGATATGTTTGCTATTCAGGTCTCCCATTATAATGGTAGGTTCTGTACTGTGTAATATTTTTTTTAAATCATTTATTTAATTTGATTTTTAGGTGGTTTATATGCTGTTATGATATTTAAGAATAAATTTTTAATGTTATTTTACTGCAATCAGTTCAAGATCATTGATTTGAATAGAAATTAATGAGTGCTCCAGTTTCTTTTGATTAGGATAGCTACTCCTCCTGCTGCATGTTGGCATATTCTATCTTCTCTTTGGGAGATATATCAGGTATTTTAAGTGTTTGTCGGTTTCAAAGGGGGTGTCTCTATTATGCATGCAATGTTATTCGTGATTTTTAAAAGTAGATGAGTGTGTTTCTTTTATTTAGTAATCCATTAGCATTCCAGTTTAAGAATGTTATTGATTTTAAGTTGCTTTTTATCCATTTCTTATTATATTTGGTTTGATATCATGTTTTGTATTTGTGGAATTATTGTTGAGATTGTTTGATTGATTATTGTTAGTAACATCTGCATTATAATGTTTATGTTTGACTGTATGTTGTTGTGTAACTGTTTGTCATATTTGGGGTTTTGGTATGTTTTGTTTGTTGTTAAATGCCATTTGTCATATAATGGGTTGTGATTTATATTTGTTTGTTGTGAGTTTATTTGTGTGTGAGATTCATTTCCATATATGTTTTGTGTTTGTGAGGTTTGGTAAGGTATTTTTTGGTTTGATTCTTGAATTCCCCTTACTTTTGGGAAAATATTTACATTGTCTAGAAGTCGCCATATGATTTTCTTTAATAGATACAAATTGGGGTGGAGGGTTTGTTGTCTGCAATAATTCAGTCTTTAGTCCATGTTGTTCCGCACAATATCCCCATTTTGGGATCATTGTGCAATAATTTTTGTGGCCATAAATAAAACATTTTTACATTGAGAATTTGGGGCCCTTTTGGTTTCCTTCTTAATTCTACTTTACAATACAGTGCAGTAGTTTGTCAATTTAAATATTTCTCTCCTTCAATTGAGTTAGTTAATTCTAGTGCAACCACTCCCAAAGGGTGGTGTTCTCTGTTAGTCAATCTAGTTACTTTTTTATAGGATAATTTAGACTTTCTAATTCATTAATCTCTTCCTCTGTGAATATTATGGGAACGTTTTTATTACTACTGATAAGTTTTTCTGATTGTACACAGTATGTATAATAGGACACTTTTCTCTTCACAATATTTTCTGACTTTTGGTGTCGGTAACATTTTTCAGATAAAATTTTTTCCGAATCCTGTTGTTTTAAAGAAAACCCATTTCCTATTAATTGCGTTAGGTCTTTAGATAAAGGTTACGTTTCCCGCGTTTCTAATGCATATGGGGGGTATTTTTATGTTTTCTGGTTGACTTCTATATTGTTTACATTTTTATCTGCTTCTTCTACTGTTTCTAAAATTGAATATCTATTTAGTAAATTATAGTCTTTTATTACACTATTGTTTAGCATTCTGCCTTTGCTCACTATAATCACTTACTTTTGTAGGTCCTCTTTTTTTCATTTGTTGATGTAACTTGTTTGATGATGGTCACTGGTGCTTTCTGTGATCTATCTTCTGTGGGCTGATGGTTTTCCGGGGGGTGGCCAAGTTCCGGATGTGTTTGGGGGCATGTTGTCCTGCTGCCTCGTCTGTTTGGTCGAACCGTGGTTTTTGAAGCTGTTGTTGAGTGATTGGTTTTGTTGCTCTAATTTTTTTTAAGATGTTCTTGTAGAAGGTGATTTTGATGTAAGAGATGTTAGTATTGCTGTTGTAGATTTTCCATTTTTATTTTCTTATTGTGAATTGTAGAAATTTTTTAGTGTCGCGTAAGTGTCACTAGATCCTTCATTGTTCAGTAGTTCCATGGATCGTGATATGTCCCCTAGGGGACATCTTCTGATCATTTTGATCTTATAGCACTATTAATTGTCATTCACTTTGCACTTACTGGTTTCAACACTGTATTGCACAATTGTGTTAAATGCACTTTCCATATGGCGTTGCACCCGTGTTGATATACAATTTTTCAATTGATTTTGCCGCAATGCGGCAAAACGATCGTGAAAATACGCCTATGCAAAAGAATTTATCGATCGCACCGGCACTGTAAAATTTGGACTTTGGCACTGATAACGGCGCAAGCGATTCGGAGCCAAGGTACGTCCGTCCCGCTCGGCGGTTGAGAGCAGAGTAAAAAAATTTTTTTATGATCAGTATAGTCTCTAACTGTATAGAACAGTTTTGCAGCAGGAAAAATTTTACTTTTAACTTAAATTTGTGTAGCAATTTTAATTGTTTAATTTCATCTGGCAATGCGTTGTAAAGTAACGTACATGTATTGTATATGGATTTCTTGTAGTGAGCTGTAATAACATAACTGGAGGATAGAATTAGGTGAGGATATTTGATTTAAAATTAAATTCAAGTCTTTGTTTAGTAACTATTGTTTTGTTAGCGCGAGGCGACGCGCAACGAGCCCCTGATTGGCGGGGTAGCGTGATCCGCCGGAATAGAGCCAGGACCAGTAGTCGCTTTATTAGAAATCGAGGGTATCAGCCCGGTACAAATTGTGAATTAACAAATACAACATGCGCGAGCGCTACAAGAATAGGGTGATCACAGTGGCATACATGTTTACACAGGTTATAGAAAACGGCTAAATTATCTACAAAAATTGTTACATTAAAATTTACAAAATAAAGAAGGGCTATGAGGGCCGCTTCGAATTCAAGTTCAAAAATCGTGCGCCCGTACATAGGGCTCCAGGAGAAATGAACGTCTTGGTCGTCGGTCGTGAAGGCACACGCGTACAGCGACGCGTCGGAGAAAACACGAACCGTCGGGCGAGCCGGAGCGGCCAAGGACCGATCCACCGGCCGTAGGCGGCGAGATAAACGGTATGGCTAGGGTCTGGGCGGGTTTTCACCAGGCGTGCGAGCGGGAACGTGGCGTTGCTGGCAATGGTAGAGCCATCCGATCATCCCGCGACAGTGAGGGCGAAGCGGTGGTCGCGTAGCCACACTGTCAGGAGCGATCGGATGGCCGCCACGTAATTAGGGTCCGCCGAAACCGTGCTGTCCTGGAGGTTGAGAATAACACCTGGGTATTTCAGGCGGGTGGTCGGTTGCTCTTGGGTTCGTTGATGTTGAATCCGCCTCGCGGGACTACTAAATCTCGTAACAAATCACTTTTGAGTAGAAAGCAGCAAAATGTCATCATAGTAGACGAACGTAGTAGACACACACATTTTAGGGCGGCGCGCATGGCCGTTTGCATTATGTAGGGGCTCAGTGTCAGCCCATGGGCGAGCATAACCAGAAATTCTTGCTTTTGACAGTAACACCGAGTAGAGGTCTGAACTGCGCGGCGATCGGAATATGGTAAAAACCATCCTGTAGATCTATCTTGATCGCATGCGAGTTGCGTTGAGCGGCAGCGAGCACCTGCCATGGAGAAGGCAGGAGTACAGGCGGTGGGGTATAGTGGCACGTCCACGGCGCCATGTTATAAATAATTCTCCATTGGTTGAGCGGGAGGACTCCGTGGAGAAACAGGGGGGTGGTCGACCGCCGAGGGGAAAGGAATTATGAACTGTACCTGGTGGTACTTGTTCCAAGATGCCGGCGGCGCACATGTTACTCACGGTCTGACGCAGTTGCGTGCTGGTGTTGCGTATGGCGCATGGGGCGGTGCTGGGTGGCACGTGACGAACTCCGTGGAGAAACAGGGGGGTGGTCGACCCTCGGGGTGTGGCGTGGAGCGAAAGCGACGGGCGGCACCTCACGCAGCGGCGCCGTGCGGCGCTGCGGGGCCGGCCAAAGGGAGACGTCGTCGTCCTGGTCACGTTGTTCGTCTCTTTCCTGCTGGTCACGGGTGGCGCGCTCCTGCGCGTCCAGCGCGCTTTGCATCTCTAAGATTGGGCGCCAAAACGCCCAATCTATTGGGATGTCCTCCGGCGGCGGCGGCGTGTTCTGGAGGGCGTCAAAAGTCGCTAATAAATCTGCATAATCTAGTTCTTCACCATAGATGGCGCCGGGGGGGTCCAGGTGCTGCCGCGCGGCCGGATGCAGATGTAGACACGCCTTGGGTGGCCCGCGTCGTTCAGTTAGACGCAGGCGTCTGTGCCGCACGCGCGCGGCCGCGTGAGCGTGCGCGGGTCGATGTCGCTGGAGCGGCTGGCGGGTAGCGGACCTTGATGCCAAAGTCGCCGCAGTCGTCGGCGTTGGCGGCCGCTACCCGCCATCCGTGTTTGAGGGCTATCACCAGAAGTCTGACCCTCTCGCACGAGCACTGGTCTGCATCCTCCATCTGGGACAATTGCGGCCGCAGCATCGTTAGCAGGCGGGCCTCCACGTGGTCGCGCTTCGGGGTGGTAGGCAGTTGTCCTTGTGCGGTGACCCAATCCCATGCCGACTCAAGATCAAATTTTGAATCTTCTGTCTGCTGGCTGGCGGTAGACAGAGGGTGGTATGCATAAAGAGAAGTAAATGCTTTTGCTAAGATTTTCGTGGAATATACTACGAATCATATGCATAAAACTCCTTAGTATATGCTTTGCATCGTAGCAAAATGTGATCCAACAGGCCGTGATTTAGGTTTTACTTTTGCTCTGGGTATATACTACAGATCCTATGCATAAACTGTATAAAGCTTCTACTCCATAGCTTTTCCTATGAAAAACCGTAGCATGTCTCTTACCTGACTTCAGTTGCTTAGTAAATGGTTTATGACACTTTAAGAATGGCAGCATTTTTACAAATTCGTGATAGAAAGACGTACAAAGAGAAGGATGCCATTAAATAGCGACTATAAGAAACTGTATAGATTTGAAAGAAAATGTGGAATGGTTAAGTGAATATTTCTTAGGAAAGAAAGAAGAAAGACATGGGCAGCCTTAACCTCTGAGCAACAAATGAGAATTTTTTTGCGATATGTGGCAGATCCTGGATTTCAACTTGGGATTGGTGAAGAAATAGGGGTTCATCAGAGCAGTTTCCAGATCAATTACATTTGTGACCGAAAAAATTGTAGAAAAATCTCATACATGGGTTAAATTTCCTTCAACTGTTGAAGATATGAGAGCAGCAAAGAATAAATGGCAACAAAAGTACAAATTCTCGACTGCAATAGGTGCTCTAGACTGCACTCATGTAAGGATTTCCAAACCTTCGATTCATGGAGATGAATACGTGAATCGTAAGGGTTTCCCGTCAGTCAATGTTCAGGCAACCTGTGATTCTAAAGAATATTTCACCAGTGTTGATATCAGCTGGCCAGCTCAGTTCATGATTCACGCGTGTGGAGAAACAGTGCTGTGCATGCAGTGATGCAGAGAAGTAAAAATGTGGTATTAATTGCAGATGAGGGTTATGGGAATGCGCCGTGGCTTATGACGCCGTACAGAAATCCCAACAATGCCCAGCAAAGGTCACACAACAGATTATTGTCGGGAGAACGAGTGATAATTGAACGTTGTTTTGGCCAATTAAAAAGAAGATTCCCGAGATCACTACGGCGTGAGAGTGGCCTTACCTCGTATCCCATCATTCATTCTAACATGTATTATTTTACACAACATTTCTAAATATCTTCAAGATGATGATGACTTCGATGATTTGAGTGATAGTGGTGATTTTGATTATGCAGATGATGACGATGATGATAGTGATGATGAAACTACAATACGCATGAGAGGACAACAGAAAAGGAATGAACTGGCTGAAATTATACACAATGAATGAAAACCCAATTGTTATTTAACTTCATTTTTTAAATTAAATCAGTATTTAACTGTGAAACAATTTTCATTTTTTTTTTCATAATACTCTGTTTGCAAACGTGTTAATTTTAACTGTTCAATTATTAATAAACGTTGCAGATCTCCAGTACTTAATTTTGCATATTCATCATTTTCGAAAGATCGCTTTCGGTTGGGCCTCTTTGGTACCGCTTCTTCCATGGCTGGAGGAAAGCATGATTCCGGTATGGGTGGTAATACATCGAGGAGTAAATCTCGAGACAACCCGGAAGACCAGCATCAATGCACCTTCAATACATAAAAATTGGATTTATTTTCACATGTTTAACTTTTATAACGAGATATATTGTGATATATAATAAAATAATAATACTTACATGGCAATTTATTTAAAGTGGGATTTTCATCCTTGGAAATCAAATTCAACATTTCCCGCTCCCAAGGCAAAAGTGAAATTTTCTTGTTTCCTGTTCTCTTAATATCTGATTTTCTTTTCACTTTCATTTTCATATTGTTAACTTTTTTCATAAGCTGTTTTCTGTCACAACCTTTCCATAATGGTTTTCTAGCTTACGTTTTATATTAATAAGTGCTGAGCCTTTTCGTTTCTCACTACTGGCGTCTGAGATTTACTAAAATTACAGGATATTCTTTCAGAAGATTCACGAACGTTATCTGCTCTCGATATCTTCTTCTTCAAGTATAAATTCTTCGTCGGACATTTGAAATGCTTTTCTATGCAGATCTAATGCACAAATGTCTTAATACACAAATTAATCACGCACGTGGTGGAGATCTTAACCTCGAAACCAATCAACCTTACGCGAAAACAATTAGCGATCGAATGTAGTTCCGGAGAATCATTCACGATTATATTAATTACTCTGTTCACGATCGAAATGAAATACGCGGTTCGCGAACTCTCCCGAACTTTCACGAATGCATCCGAAGTGTGACTAATCGATTATTATCGAAAAGTAAAACCTAAAGGCGCGTAGTGTTTCCTATGCAGCAAAAGAACCTAGTTTATGCATACGATATGTAGTATGTACTTGTACTAACACCTTTTACTATAGGCGAAGCAAAAGGTAATACTAACATTTTATGCATACGACTCAGAAGCGCGCGGATTGTATCCGCAATGATCTGTGAGGTTTGCGTAGGCGTGGGGTCCGTCATCGTCGTCATGATGGGCTGACGAAATCTGTCAGCGTGGATTGACGACTGCGGTTCCCTGACGAGGTGCTTCTGCTCGTGTGTGGGTGATCTGGTGATGGCTGTCTCCTCGTGCTCCTGGTTGTTCCACCTCTAGTGTTCTTCTTAGCGGGGCGGCGCGACATCGAAGAAATGCAGCACCGTACTGCATCCGTGGCGTCTAGCTCGACTCATTCATGTATTGTTTTACATAAGTACTCAACTTCTATAATTTTATAAAATAATTATTTCAAACTTCTCTCTACAATTTTTTAAATTTTTTAAATATTGTAAAGCATGGGTGTATACTTTTTTCCAACATTCTGGTTTCAGTGGATCTTGCTTTGGTAAATTAGAATCTCATATGCCTTGTTAGAATTTTGCCGAAATAAATGCAAAGGGCTTGATGCAAGGAATGTTTCAACACCAATCTCATCAATGAATTTTGTAAATCTAAAACAAACAAAAATTTCAGAATAGTAATGTAACATTAAAATATGTTTAAAATATTTCATGAAGTGTTCCAAAATGTTTTTAAAAATATTGCATTAATAAAATATATACAAATTAATGCAGATGCATATCATATAAATATTATATTTTGTTGTATCTGGTTGGTAGAAAACGTCATACATATTTGCAACGTCACAGCGTAACTTTCATTATGTATGTCTGAAATATAATTTTTTGGCATCGTTATTTGAAATCCACACCTTTGGGAAAATCGTCCCATTTTTTGATTTCGTTTACCCTCACTCATTTTATCATCTCATGGATTTCTAAAAAAATTATATTTTTATATGATGTATTTATACGAATTTTTTAAAAAATTGATATACTTACTGTTCGATTGGTGGTGTATAAATACTTTTGGGACGTTCATTGTTGTCTGTTAATCTCGGAGCAACTCTCACTCAATCAATCATTGTTGGTGAAACAGATGGAAGATGAGAATGAAGTCGTCGTCGCTATTTGTGATGATGGAGAAGCTATTACCGTTCTTGGTGATGAAGGAGTAGTTATCATGTGAAGTTTGGGCGGAGAAGTTGTCGCTATTTGTGATGTTGAAAGCGCAAGGCGGTATGCCTTTTCCGTCATTCTCCATTTGTGAGAGAATATCACCAGCGTCTTCCTCAAATTCAATTTCAGCACATTCGCTCACAATAATCTTCTTCTAGTAATTCTTTTCCTTTCATTGTGACTAAAAGATAATATATAAATATAAGATTAAATATTTATAAATTATAACAAATCACTTATTAATCTTACCTTGTTTTCATTTTCTTCGTCAACGGTGGATTTTCAGTGTCACGGAGCAGAACTTTCTGAAGAGACATATTATTCCACGCACAGTCAGCGTCAGCACAAACGATGTATAGTGTGCGTGCAAGGCATTGCTTTATATAGTTCGTGAGAACTCCCACCTTTTGAACGATGTGATAGTTTTGCGAGGTCAATGATAAAATACAAAAATAGTGTGTTGCATCTTGGCGTGAGACTGAGGTGATGGACTGCCCCATGCTGTAAACAGATGCGAGTATAGGTAAGACCACCGCGCGCTTCGAGGATGGCAACGGGCCAAAGCCGGCCGACGACGGGTTTCTCTATGAATAGAAGCACCGCGCGGCTGCCGAGGTCGGCAGCGAGCCAAGGCCGACGCGCATGTGTGCCCCTAAAGACCACGCACCGCACGGCTTCCGAGGTTGGCAGCGGACCGACCAATGACCCGATACAATAGAAATAAACATGTCTTGTCTTGCAGTGATGCAATGCTGTTGCTCCGTTTGGTATAAATTTCGCTTCGAGGCTTCGAGACGTCAGTCGCGTGTTGACACGAATCGTGCATATGCGTCATGTGAGGATCTTTCAATATCTAATTGTAATTATAAAAGTTAAACAAGTGAAAATAAATCCAATTTTATGTAATGAAGGTGCTTTGGGATGCTGGTCTTCCGGTTTCGTCTCGAGATTTACTCGGAGGTTCCTGGATCCATACTGGAATCATGCTCTCCTCCAGCCATGGAAGAAGTACCAAAGAGGCCCAACTGAAAGCGATCTTTCGAAATGATGAATATAAAATTAGCTGGAGATCTGCAACGATTATTAATAATTGAACAGTTAAAATTAACAGATTGCAAACAGTATTATGAAGAGAAAAAACGCCCGATACTGCCATCGCCGATGACCGCCGATACGGCCATCATCTTCCACTCCTTCGCTATTTCTTCTTGTTCTTTCAAGCCTTTCCATTTCATGAAACCTCGATGACAAAGTCACCATGGCCGCGGTCAGATAAAGACATATGTTCTCTTTCTCCTTTCCATCTCCAGCTCTGTTCCAGGATGTTGACACCCTCCCGTCCACGACTCAATGCGATGTCGAGCCTCACTACCCTCTATTGCAAACGCTCATCCCTCTACTATACTCATTGCCCACTCACTCATCTCGTCTAATAATAAAGTATCTCATCTAACTCACCCGCCTGCAGGGTCGAGCGTGCACGCTGAAGAAGAAGAAAAGGAAAGGACGGACGCGTACACATGATGCGGAAATGACCCCATGGTAGACTCGTAAATTTATCGATCCAATAGCGTTTGTCGTCGAGAACAGACAACGAACGCTTGTTTCAACAAATGAATAATTGATGTAGATTTGGATCGAATGACGCATTGTCGATTCTACTTTCATTTCGAAATAAACAGTCCAAATAATTTTGAAATTTGTAACGTTTGACGACCGAACGTTGTACTCCTTCGCCCGAAGAACACGCCTGAGATCGGTTTCGATGGAGTACATTTACGTACCTACGTAAACCTGCGTAGCTGAGCAGGATCGCTTCGGCATTCGTCCCAACAGCCCTAGTACTTTCTTATTGCGCGGTGTCACCGCAATTCATTATCGGACCGAACAGGACGTATCGAACCAGGATGGATGCCGATTCATCTCAGCGTACACGCTCGTGGAAGTAGAGAATGAATGAATCGTATCCATGTAGAGAGCTGAAGATCGCAAAGATGTTTTGACAATAACTATAGTAAAATCATACATTCTATGTTTCGAAATCTCTAAAATACAAAATCCAAATAAATGGCTTCGGAGTTTCACTTCGTTTTGTGCAATCGATAGTCATGAGATCACCGTTCACGTGATGACTGCGCACAAACGCGGGATCAGCGATGAGACGTCTCTACCATACTCCATTCCACTTGCTCACGAGATAAATGTGTCGGTGGTTGCGCACGTCCTCCATCGACTTCCGTAAATAGAATTATTCATGAGCTTGTAAAATTTATCTTCGAAATCGGAGGACGCGCGCTATCGACGCGCTTGTTGAGGTCCATGTACGCGGCAGCAAAGGTCGTTGCAAAAGAAATACCGCGATGAATTTTCGTGATTTGTATCCCAACTCGAGGGCTTGAGTAAATTTCGAACGTACGACAACGACGCTTGGGTAGAAGCGTCGCCAGCAACTTGACTTGCCTGCTCTTCGAGTCAGGGCACGCAGGTTTCCGGACAGGGCGGTAAATCGCTCAAACGATCGTGAATCTCGTCGGGATAGTCGAGATCGACCTCCAGAACGTATCCTCGATCGACTTCAGCGGCCGCCTCTGCGACGTTCAACCGCTCGATGTCACTTTCCATCATCCATCGAAGTCGCCCACCGGAAGCGGATGTGACATTGAAAACCCATCAAATAGTTCGCGTCGACATATGCGAGATAAGATAACTTATCGCTTGACTGCAAGTGATCACCACAAAGGGTGATTGGCCTCGGCGTGTCGACCGATCACTTGCACGAGCCCTCCCCGGATGCCCCGCTCGAAAAGAGAACCATGTGGATGTCCGTGAGTAGCTCTATCGAACGCCGGTGGTTTTCAACATGGCGTCCACGAAAGCCCTGGAGCGTGTAGTAAAACAGAGGATCGAGCCCGTGCACCTTCAAACACAAATTTCTAAATTTTTCCAAAATGTCTGTTTCTAATGGACTCGATTTTCAAATACAAATCGCGTACTCTCCAATTTGAACGGAGAACGCGCCCCACACAGCCTGCGCGTGCGCGTACTCCGAGTCCGAAACGGTGTCAGTGAGGCGACTGAAAAGGCTTCGGGCGGGGACACCTCGTTTCGTCAATTTGGACACATCGTTGACATAATCGTGGAAACACGCCCTTCCTTCAGCCAAGGCGAAAGACGATCAGTCGTGAAAAGCCGCACGGGTGAATTTCAAATCGGTCGAATCAGGCGATCGACTAAAGAGTCGAGCGATGCACCTAAAAATTTCAACGAGTCCAAAATCGCAGTTCCCCATTCCGATTTTCTGTGAAACGCCACGAATCTTTCGTGGTTGTGGGAACCACATGCAACCTGTTCGAACGATTTTCGCCCCAGGCTTGAAAGAGAAAATGCCAATCGTAACCGCTCCCGTTGTGCATGACGACGGGGATATGATCGGGCGCGGGAAAGTTGACGTTACACGATTGATGAGCCGCGCCGCGAAAGACCCCCGAAAAATGATCATGGTCCCTGACGCGGACGGAATTTCGATGAAAACGTCTTTTACAAATGTGACAAAACTCGGAATTTTGAAAGCAGAGTTCATCATCAGACGTCATCACAAGAGTGGACGGATGATCCAAAAGGTATTGATAATCAATCGCGAGACTTTCTAGGAACGCTAATAATTGTATCGCGACGATAACGACGAAGTGTCGTCGGTGGTGGTGGCGTTGGTGATGTACCAACATCACGGGTCGACGGTGATGGTGGTGATGTAGCACCATCACGGGTCGACGGGGGTGGTGATGGTGGTGTTGTTGGCCCGGCGGCGGCTGCGTTGCCTGCCTGCAGACGTCTTATTCTCGAGTAAATTTCGAGCGGTATATCCGCCACACAGTGCCTCGGCACTTGCGCACACAGGTCGCAATTTGGAGGGCAGCTACATCCAACGTCAGTGATGAAAAACATGTCTTGCGGGACACGACCTAGCACATCGGTGATGTTTAAATCTGCCCCGATAAATTGCAGAAAGTTGAATGCCGCACTCGCATGCGACCTGTAGGCATAATGCAGTGGCGTTTTCTGGTAACTGTCCTGCCTGTTCATATTGTCGCCACGATTCACGCAAAAAATAAGTCCTTCAACATCGTTGAAGGCCGCAGCATAATGAATTAAGCTGCGACCGTAAACGTCCACGGGAAAAAATCACGCGTCGTTCATATAACCATATCTTCTAAAATGGAAAATATTTTCATTTGCCATCGTGAATACAAGAAAAAACACACACACACGTGTCTCACTTTCAATACGGATAAAAAGCGGACTGATGCAAAAAGCGCTCGCGCGTGAGGAATACCAAGTTATCGCTATACCACAACATCCTATTGTCGACCCGGCGCCGCTCTACCGCAACATCCTGTTGTGTTCATTAGCGCAGCGCGCGAGCGCGAATGAACCGCAACATCCCACACATCCTATTGCCGACCCGGCTCTGCTCTACCGCAACATCCTGTTGTGCTCATTAGCGCAGCGCGGGCGAGCGCGCGGTGCTTTAATTTCGCATCACGAGATTAACTTTTCTTCGGTTTTCGCTACTAGAGGTCAGCACTTGAGCGAAGTTTAATGATTTTGCAGAGAGGCGCGCTATGAGAGAGGCGCGTGCGGTCCTGTTTTGCTTATTAGCGCGCGCGAGCGAGCGCGCGTGTGCTTGCAATTGCGCAATCTCATGGATTAACTTCTTTCGGTTTGGATACTAGAGGTCAGCACTTCGAGTGAAGTTCAATGATTTGTTATAAGAGAAGCGCGCGTGCGTATGTTAAAATAAAATAAAAATAAAAAGATGAATATAAAGCAGCGTATGCATATAACACTATTGTTAGTACACTCGCCACGATGGATACGTTCGGTCAAAGCACGCAAGAGCGCCGGAGCGAGTTGAAGCGACGACGACGCATGGTGGAGAACGAGCGATTCGTTTATCGAGATGATTTCGATAAATTCGTAAAAGACTGCACGGAGGAAATAAAAAACAAAAAGGAAATCGGAAAAGACGGGAAAGGGTTTTGTAGAAGCGAATGCAAACAACCGCGAACGCGACGACGAGAAAATCAGTCGGACTTTGTCGCTTTACCGTAAGCGACAAAACACGGAAGAACGCGTCGCGGACGTTGAGAAAGTATTACGCGGCGAACTCGAAGACAGTTTGCTGTGATTAGGATCGTTTCAAAATAGTCGAACGGTATTATGAGCTTTTACGAAGGCGAAGCACAAGCAGAAACGAGAAACGTCGAACTCGGTAGGCGGATTTCGGATGTGGCGAGTCGTTTCACTACGCACGAACGGTCTTTGAAGTCTTTTGTGAAGAGCGAATTGCAATCAGCCATGAGCGAGCACGAAAAGAAAATTCCGCCCGGGCTTTGGGAAATTTTACCGCAACTCGGTTCGTCCGGTAATTTTAACTTCACGACAGGCTTATTCGCAAAGTAGTGCGCACGAGCGGCTCGGACGCGGTGATTAAATCGCAATTGGATAACGCGCTGAAGGATTTGAAAACACACACGGACTAGTTACGCACAGGTAGACTAGTTCTTCTTTGGGCGCACCCGCTCGCACTGGGCTCCGGCTCAAGACTGACGGAGCCCCCAACCGATCAAGAGCTCGCCGTTGCGTAGGGACGCGCAACGGCGGCTCCTGATTGGTCAGGGTCCGCAGTCCAAAAATCGCAGTTCCACATTCCCGATTTTCTGTGAAATCGCCACGAATCTTTCGTGGTTGTGTGGAACCACATGCAACCTGTTCGAACAATTTTCGCCCCAGGCTTGAAGGAGAAAAGGCCAATCGTAACCGCTCCCGTGGTGCATGACGACGGGGATATGATCAGGCGCGGGAAAGTTGACGTTACACGATTGATGAGCCGCGCCGCGAAAGACCCCCGAAAAATGATCATGGTCCCTGACGCGGACGGAATTTCGATGAAAACGTCTTTTACAAATGTGACAAAACTCGGAATTTTGAAAGCAGAGTTCATCATCAGACGTCATCACAAGAGTGGACGGATGATCCAAAAGGTATTGATAATCAACCGCGAGACTTTCTAGGAACGCTAATAATTGTATCGCGACGATAACAACGACGAAGTGTCGTCGGTGGTGGTGGCGTTGGTGATGTACCAACATCACGGGTCGACGGTGATGGTGGTGATGTAGCACCATCACGGGTCGACGGGGGTGGTGATGGTGGTGTTGTTGGCCCGGCGGCGGCTGCGTTGCCTGCCTGCAGACGTCTTATTCTCGAGTAAATTTCGAGGCGGTATATCCGCCACAGTGCCTCGGCACTTGCGCACACAGGTCGCAATTTGGAGGGCAGCTACATCCAACGTCAGTGATGAAAAACATGTCTTGCGGGACACGACCTAGCACATCGGTGATGTTTAAATCTGCCCCGATAAATTGCAGAAAGTTGAATGCCGCACTCGCATGCGACCTGTAGGCATAATGCAGTGGCGTTTTCTGGTAACTGTCCTGCCTGTTCATATTGTCGCCACGATTCACGCAAAAAATAAGTCCTTCAACATCGTTGAAGGCCGCAGCATAATGAATTAAGCTGCGACCGTAAACGTCCACGGGAAAAAATCACGCGTCGTTCATATAACCATATCTTCTAAAATGAAAATATTTTCATTGCCATCGTGAATACAAGAAAAAACACACACACGTTCTCACTTTCAATACGGATAAAAAGCGGACTGATGCAAAAAGCGCTCGCGCGTGAGGAATACCAAGTTATCGCTATACCACAACATCCTATTGTCGACCCGGCGCCGCTCTACCGCAACATCCTGTTGTGTTCATTAGCGCAGCGCGCGAGCGCGAATCAACCGCAACATCCTCCACGCATCCTCCGACCCGCGGCTCTGCTCTACCGCAACATCCTGTTGTGCTCATTAGCGCAGCGCGGAGCGAGCGCGCGGCTTTGCAATTACGCAATCCACGAGATTAACTTTTCTTTCGGTTTTCGATACTAGAGGTCAGCACTTTCGAGTGAAGTTCAATGATTTTGTTATAAGAGAGCGCGCGCGTGCGGTATGTTAAAATAAAATAAAAATAAAAAGATGAATATAAAGCAGCGTATGCATATAACACTATTGTTAGTACACTCGCCACGATGGATACGTTCGGTCAAAGCACGCAAGAGCGCCGGAGCGAGTTGAAGCGACGACGACGCATGGTGGAGAACGATCGATTCGTTTATCGAGATGATTTCGATAAATTCGTAAAAGACTGCACGGAGGAAATAAAAAAAAAGCAAAATGGAAATCGGAAAAGACGTGAAGGATTTGTGAGAAGCGAATTGCAAACAACCGCGAACGCGCACGACGAAAAATCAAGTCGGACTTTTGTCGCTTTTACCGTAAGCGACAAAAAACACGGAAGAACGCGTCGCGGACGTTGAGAAAGTATTACGCGGCGAACTCGAAAGACAGTTTGCTGTGATTAGGGATCGTTTCAAAATAGTCGAACGGTATTATGAAGCTTTTACGAAGAGCGAAGCACAAGCAGAAACGAGAAACGTCGAACTCGGTAGGCGGATTTCGGATGTGGCGAGTCGTTTCACTACGCACGAACGGTCTTTGAAGTCTTTGTGAAGAGCGATTGCAATCAGCCATGAGCGAGCACGAAGAAAATTCCGCCGGGCTTTGGAAATTTTAGCAAGTCGGTTCGTCCGGTAATTTTAACTTCACGACAGGCTATTCGCAAAGTAGGTGCCGGCAGCGGCTCGGACGCGGTGATTAAATCGCAATTGGATAACGCGCTGAAGGATTTGAAACACACACGGACTAGTTACGACGGTAGACTAGTTCTTCTTTGGCGCACCTCGTCGCACTGGCTCCGGCTCAAGACGACGGAGCCCCAACCGATCAAGAGCTCGCCGTTGCGTAGGGACGCGCAACGGCGGCTCCTGATTGGTCAGGGGTCCGCAGATCCGCCGGAGGCCAAGCGCGACGGGGCGTCCGCTTTATTTTCAATTGAGGGTACATACAGTACATTGAAATGGCAGAAATTATAAACAATGTGTGCCATTAGGCATAACATAGGATCATAAGTATGAGTAACTTTACGTTTCAAATTAAAAAGTACACTAAGGTTATCTACATACAAAGTAACATAAAATTCACTATGATCTAATAGGGCGAGGGCGGCAAGTTTCTGCGTGATATATGTCGGCCCCGGAGAGCGTCCACACGCGTGTTGTAGTCGGTTGTCCATGCGCACCTGGAAGGAGTGGCGTCGGGAATAAACGACGATTGCAGGTAAGTCTGGTGGCGTGGCAGGGCGTGAGAGGTGGTGGAGGCGCCTTAACCATGGCTCAGCAAGGTGGGGCCATAGACGAATGAGGCGTGCTAGGGGGTAGGACGCCGTAGAGGCTATCGACAGCCACCCTATCATCCCTGCCAGGGACAAACGAAAATGGGGGTCACGTAACACAACACAGGCACATTTCTAACTGCTTGCAGATAGGCTGATCGACACTCACAGTTTTATCATACAAGTTCAAAATAACACCCAAATACGAGCACAGATGTTGGAGAGTTGGGATTTGCCTTTATTGATACAAAAACCATCGAACGGAAGGCTGCGACGTCTGCTTCGAGCTGTTCTTTGTTGTTCGACAGCAAAAGAAAGTCATCATAATACACATGAACTTTGCTGGTGCAAATTTGTCGTGCTGCCGCCGTCATCGCGATCTGCATGATCAGCGGGGAGAGGGACCACCCCATCGGCAGAGCGGCGAAACGGTAAAAACCCCCCGCACACTCTATCGAAATGATCCCTCGTCCGCTGGCCATGGGAACTGATAAAATCCGTCGGTCAAGTCGATGCGGACGGCGTACGAATAGGTTCGTACGTCCGTCAGCACCGACAATGCCGACGGAAGTGTGACGGACGGCGAGCGAGCGTATGCCGGGGTCCATGGTGAAATGTCACAAATGAGGCGGTGGCGCCCGCTTCCCTTCGGCACAAGGAAGCACGCGAAGGAATTCGCGGGAGCGACGCCACTCTCGATGATGCCGCATCCGCCATGTTGGACAAGGTCTTGGCCAGGGCGTAGAGATGAATTTACAATTTGAAAGCCGATGCTGAAGCAAATTTGGAAAAAAGACAACGATTTCATGTGATGAATTTCGACAATTTGAAAGCCGATGCTGAAGCACAGATATCAGATTTGGAAAAAAGACAAACGTTGGCCATGGACCTGTTTCAACGTGAGAATAACAATTTCCAAACACGAAACGAAAAGCGAATAAGCGATTTGGAAAGAAAGTTGAATTTTGATATGGTGATGGTTGACAAGAGAAGATCCTAAAAAAATGTGGGGGGTATATATTTTGATAGCTTGTGTTCTCGCGGTCTAGTACAGTCATGGTTCGCACCGTGTGTACAACGACAACGACGAGAGACTGCACTCGTCAATCCGACCGAGAGTTACGGACGGCAAGAAGAGAGAGGAGACAAAGGAGGAGGAGGATAAGGAGAGCTGACGTCGACACCGACGATTCACCGGCGGGTGCTGTGATCGCTCCCTCCCCCCCGTCCCCGATGGGTCGCGGCATATTGCGAGGTCGGTGCGTCGGTGGACCCTGTAGGAATAGGAGTAGAAAACTCGGAGGGAATCTTATTGGCGGCTGGTGCGTCGATGGACCCTGTAAGTATGGGGAGGAGGAGGAAACTCGGAGGGGGTGTACGAGGGAGGAAAAAAGGAAGGGCGCCGTGTGGAAAGAAGAAGAGGAGTAAGAGAGGCGGGTTTCTAGCTGCCCTCTTTCCTCTCCTTCCAACCATTTTTGGCGCTCTGAGCGCCGTCGGGTCCATCGCAGGCGGTGCTTCCGCTATCGCGAACGCTGTGAAAAACGCCAAAAACAAATCTCAAGAATTAGCGGAAATGATGCGTCATAACAAGGTCATGGA
The DNA here is from genome assembly GCA_964035755.1 of Teleogryllus oceanicus. Classification (NCBI taxonomy): domain Eukaryota; kingdom Metazoa; phylum Arthropoda; class Insecta; order Orthoptera; family Gryllidae; genus Teleogryllus; species Teleogryllus oceanicus. The sequence goes on along the minus strand of CAXIVR010000003.1, from coordinate 160,618,542 downwards.
AGAGAGCAAAAAAGGATCGGGCGTGTTGCTAAGGGCCGCAAAAATGATTCGAACCAAGGGGAGGAGGAGGGGAAGGAGGACGACTCGAAAAAATAAAAAAAACTATTGAGCGGAGTACCGCGTCGAGCGCTCACGCACGAGGAAATGACACGTTTTGCGAAGAAGACTTGAACATTCCTTATTTTCGCGGTGTGTTTACGCGGGATGCGCTGCCCAAAAGACCTAGGGCGTCGGAGCGTGAGTGCGGCGTCGTCAAACTCGACGACAGCAGCGGTGACGGTACTCATTTCGTCGCGTACGTGAAACGAGGTCGAACGATGCGTTATTTCGATTCGTTCGGGCTTCCACCCCCTCCAGAATTTCTTCGATACGCGCGCGGGCACCGCGTGACGTACAACACGCGTCGAGTTCAAAAATACAACGCGAGTAATTGCGGCAAGTTATGTTTGCAATTTCTCTTTCACGAATGGAAGATGAAGAAGAAAAAGGAAGATTAAACACCGGACGTTGTCATTTCGATTGCGACGGTCGTGTCATGCGCACGTACACAATCATCGGGAAGGGGCCGGAGATCTCGGTGAAGTTTGAGCCGGGTGTCGACCTGTCGAACGACGTGTACGAGCTCGCGCTCGTGCATCTCAGCACCGTTCACACCATTCGCAACGTGAAGGACGGTCGCAACCAACTCCACTACGAAGTAGTCGAGGCGGGTGGTGGAGGAGGAGGAGGAGGAGGAGGAGGATCTCCGACAAGCTATGTGCTGACCGTCCCTCCGGGTACGTATACCTTAGAAGACATCAATCAACATATATCGAACTTTTTAAGCAAACAGTTTCCCAAGGACTTTGCGGCGAAGAAGCACTTTTTCGATTTCGCGGCGGACCCGCATACAAACAAAGTGCGTGTTAACACGTCATTCACACTACGTTTCGAGCACCCCGAGTCCATCGGTCCTCTCCTCGGATTTTCAAAGACCGTGTCCCCCACACCTTTCGGGGTGTTCGTGACGGCCGATGATTCGCCGACGATCGTAAAAGATTTTGAAGTGTTCGCGACGTGTAACGTCATCGAAAGCGGATATATAAACAATCGAATAGCGCACGTGCTGTATCAGTTTCACGTGAACGATTTACCTGCAGCCGTCATCGAAGAAAGGCCGACCGAAAGAATCTTTCACCGCGTCACGCGACGTTGGATCGACGAGATTGCGATTCGACTAGAGAACTCGGAAGGACAACCGATTCCGTTGCACTCGGAAACGCCGTTGACGTGCACCTTACTCTTACGCCCCAGAATTAAATCACACAACAATGCCGATTTCGTCTAAAAAACACTATAAAATGCAGGTCGTGTCGCGACCGAGACACAGAGTGCTTTGTCCGCTCACCACGTTAACACCGTCCAGTCAACAAACCTTACGTGTGTTGGGTTACAGTATTTTTCTAAAGAAGAAGAAGAAAACCCGAAAAAAATGTCGAAGAAATTGAAGGCCAATTATTATACTTTTACGGAATTTGTGGACGAACACGCGATCGACATTCTCCGCAAGGAGAACATAAAACACCACATCGTCAAAGAAGCTATTCACGAACATTTTCCGTACATTAAATCGTTTGGGAATAACGATGAAATTCGTATTACTATCATGAACAAGGACGCCGTTCTCTTACCTTGCGAGAGTTCGCTCGTCATCGCGGGATCTGCGGTCAAGACGGGCACGGAAGAGCGCACCAACTGTGAATTGATTAACAACGCTTTCGCATTCCTTTTTAGTGAAATTCGTTACGAAATCAACAACGTGATCGTCGACGTTGTGAAAAATCCAGGCATCACGAGCACGATGAAGAACCAGTGTTTCCTTTCTACTGAAGAAAGAACGGTCGGCCTGGGCATCTGGTCGCCAGACCAGCGCGGCCCGAGCGGAGGGCGGGCGGTGAGGGGCGCAAGACGGCGTCGCCTCACCACACCGGTGCTGGTGCCGGCGAGGAAACCTGGCCCGGCGCTGGTGCCGGCGAGGGAACCTGGCCCGGCGCTGGTGCCGGCGAGGGAAACCTGGCCCGGCGCTGGTGCCGGCGAGGGAACCTGGCCCGGCGCTGGTGCCGGCGAGGGAACCTGGCCCGGCGCTGGTGCCGGCGAGGGAACCTGGCCCGGCGCTGGTGGCGGCGAGGAACCTGGCCCGGCGCTGGTGCCGGCGAGAAACCTGGCCCGGCGCTGGTGCCGGCGAGGAACCTGGCCCGGCGCTGGTGCCGGCGAGGAACCTGGCCCGGCGCTGGTGCCGGCGAGGAACCTGGCCCGGCGCTGGTGCCGGCGAGGGAACCTGGCCCGGCGCTGGTGCCGGCGAGGGAACCTGACCCGGCACTGGTGCTGGTAACAGGGCCTGATCCAGTGCCCGTAATTAAAGCACTGGCAATTGGTCCTCTCAATAGCTGAGGAGAAAAGGAGGATCAATCCCCATTCACAAGATCAGACTGAAATAAAACAAACCACAATCGGTAGCAACTTTGTGGTAGAAATAGTAGTACCAATATTAATAATAATAATAATAATAATGATGATAATAATAATAATAATAATAATAATGATAATAATAATAATAATAATAATAATAATAATAACAACAACAACCTGAAATTCTTTATCTCTCACCAAAACAATAGGAATATCAGCTAGATACTCTGCAAAAAAAATGTTCATTAGTTTTACTTGATCAATTATCAAATATCTTAACAGAAGCAAGGAGGGCCAGAGAAATAAAATACCTCCATTAATAGCATTTTTATTCAGTAACAAGGAATGTTCGAGCCAAAGATGTGTCGTAAAATTGATAAAACCAATACTCTGATTTTATTTGTATAAATGTTTACAGAAAAGAAAACAATTAGTCCAAGAATTATTCAAATGAATAATTTTTACAATATCAATTTAGATTAATCATAGTAATTATTTTCTATTAAATATTGTCCACAATGGAAGTTTTCAGAAAGACCTCGGAAATAACCAATTATTTCAATCGATGTCTTGTATTTAAATTATCACTAACATTACTAATGAAACATATGTCATATTGTGATTGAAATAATGTGTGAAGATGTAGATATATTATTTTGTTTAAAATCACACGTATATACGTTAATTAAATGCCACACTAACATCAATAAATGGAAAGTTATTATGAAGTTCGTAGAAGAGAATTATATTATTAAAAATTTTATGGTTCAAAAAGCAATTTATTTCAGTTAACTACAAATAAATTTTACTGTTCTCACATTTCATGGCATACTGTTAAATAATAGCAGTTTGCTTTAAAAACAATAGGAATTAAATGTAACTGTTACAACAAATAGACAAGGGGTTTGTTACCTTCAGAGTGCCCATCTGAATCCAATGGGATATTTAATCCATCGACTTTGCTCCCCAGAAGGTGTTTCACACGCTCTTGTATGGGTAGACACCGAATTTTAGGAGGAGGCCCTCCACCTAAATATAAAAATAAAATTAAAAAATCTGGCCAATCCACGTAATATCCTGCTACTCAGAATTCAAATTACAACTCACCTGTGGCTATGGCCTCCCTTCTTTCCAAGGCAGAAACATGCTTTGTACTTTTTTTTTAATTTTCCCACGCGCCTTTCAGGGTCGCGACATCCCGATAGCACGTGGTCGTAAGGGCATTGAATTCTTGGGCGACGGTACATTATGCCACGCCCTTCTGCGCTTTGGTTGCACCGTCGGTCAACCCGTTTTCTACGATGTAGAAATATTTTTCCACTAACTCCACCAAAAGTGCCCTCTCCTGAGCGGAGAAGTTCGGAGCAGGCTTCTTCCGATTAGCGATAATTAAGAAAATAGAAAGAAATGGGTAATTCCAACTAAAATCGGCCGACATTTTATCGACCCTCTCCAAATTACCTGAAAACACTCATACTTCTTCATTTTCGTCTAAAAATAAGTAGAAATGTGCTCATTTGGTTTAATTCATTGTATTTTCGTTTATATTTCACATAAAACATTTAGCTGTTTTTGCCCTATTTCACAGAGCACTAAGAAACAAAATTGTATTTAACTTGTAAAATTAATACAAACCATAGATATTTCAATAATTTCGAATGTATATGTGCATAAACATTTGTTATAACTCATTGCTAGTGATTTTTGGATTGACCATGCTGAAATATGGGGTCAAAGGTCAAAAATCTCAGTTTTTCTTTAAACATTTATTCTCAAAATACGCCATCTCCGATTTTGCTGAAATTTTGGGAAATTAAAGCTAGGGGGTCATACTTTAACATATAAAAAAATCCCAGATGTTTTTTTGTATTTTCTTAAATTATCCTGATTTGAAGTTGATATTCCATATTTTCTATTTCGCGTTTTAAGAGAACTTGATATGTAAAAGTACTAAGGACATAATTATTTACCTAATGTTATACTATTTGAAATTATATATTCATAAAGTTTCTAATCGTGTAATTAATTACTTTTTCATACTTATTATAGGGGCGCCATTTGTTTTATTCAAATCCATATGGATCTTTCTTAGGTCAAAAGATACAAAATGATACTATTTCTGTGAAATCCATGTTTTTTAATTTATGTATTAATTTAAAGGATTAAAATACACGGAAAACCTAATATTTTAACATTCGAAAAAACTGAAAATGTGTTTTTTATACTTTGCTTTTGAGATCATTTCAGAATTCGTTAGTTTTTCGTCGTTTTGTAGCTTCAATCTTTGGTTGCGAAAAGCCTTTGGTACTGGATCTAAAGAAGAAAAAATGAAATATTACAGAAATAGATAAATTTTAAAAAAACTTATATAATATATCATTTTTTTAATATTATATACCTTGTAGACATTGGTTCAGCTTCAGACTGAAGTTTTGCCCAGTTGTACATTTCGGTAACGTTGAATAAAATTGCGTCAGCGTGATGTGAATGAATCTTCATTCACATCGGACGGGTTCTGGCTACACGACGCACTTAATATTTTCTCAATATTTCAATCCTTTCGTTGAAATCGTACCTACTAGTTTTTTTTGATTTGAGGAGGCTGTGACGTTACATTTACAATCCCCCCTCCAAGAAAATTCACAATGCAATGATGGATTTTCTTAAAAAACAACAAAAAAAAACAACAGACAACGGAAGCGGCCTCCGCAAATGAAATAAACAAGAAAAACTTAATCTAATTTACATCAATAAACTAGCAAATAAGCCCAAACAAATTTAAGAAATTAGATTAAAATTGAATAACATGGTAACAAACATATTAACTACTCTAATACTAAATAAAATTTCATTCGATAGGAATCGTCGACGAGTGCTAAGTGCGGATCCCACCGTTAGACTTTCATTCTTTAAAGGGAATCATATTATAATGATTATATTTTCCAGCCTGAACTCTATTCTCATCGACTAACTCACAAACATTTGGGTGTGGCTTACCAGTGATCAGGTATGGGCCCGTGAATAAAGGGAAAAACTTACTATAGAGGCCGGCTGCCTGATCAGATGGTCGTGGCGTCCTCACCAGCATCTTTTCGCCCACCTTAAAATCATACGGTTTTGTCACAAGCTTCTTACGCTTGTTTGCTGCGGCGCACAGAGGAGTATTTTGCATGAAAATCTGGCCAAAATTATTTCATAGGTTTATCCAAGTCCAAATGCAATATAACGCTTTTGTTTGTAAATAATAGATATATTAATATAAAAACATAGAATTTAATCATAGATATCTCATAGAAAAAAATAGAAAAATCATAATCATAGGAAACATAGATACAACATATAAAACAGTATAAACAGCACAATAAGAACAAACAGAAAACGAGAAAACATGGCTAAATGCATAAAACAAAGACCCAAAAAACGCTATTCCGATAGTGAACAATCCGATTCTTGTTCGTCTTCATTTGTTTCTGTGTTTTCTGTTGCAGGCAGCAAAAGTTTGAGTGTTTCAGAGGAGAATGGCTTACTTTTCCTTTGAGACCTTTTTCTTACGCTGCTTAACAGTGGGTCCGAACTTAAAAGGAGTCTGTTTAATACAGCTCTGTTGCAGCTTTCCCGCGAAAATTTCCTCGCAAAGTTTTGCCTATAAATTCTAAAGTGCTTGTTCCGAGCCTCTGCCGCTTCTTCAGACAATTGGCCGATAGGCAAAAGAGCATGTTCAATAGCTGTGGCACCATGCACAAGAATCTTGTGTATTGTAGGTGACATTGGATGCCATCCATACAACTCTACATATAGTTTGGCAGATTCTTTGCAGTACAGGGCAAACTTCTCCACGTCAATTCTGTGAGCACTAGAAAGTGTTTCGAGTATTATTTTAAACTTTTGTATTGAAGTTACATTGAGGCCAGTGATTCTGGAGGCTGTAGCGGGATCCTCGAAAAATCTTCTTGATGTGTTTCCATCATTTGTGTTCCCGAACCCGGCTTTTGGTATATCCACTAATAGTCCCATTTCTTCCCGGAATTTTTTTTGAATCAATGCCTTCGTTTCTTTGAAAATCTTCTTTTCTTCATTAGTTCTGATCCGCCATTTCTTGATAGGTATTTTGTAAGCTATATGTAGAAGAGATTCAAAAAACCGAATCCTTGCATGCAGAATTGAGAGTCCGAACTTCAGAGCTGCAGGATTTTCTTCCTTTATATTATCCAATTTGTTAAAATGTTTGGATGTTTTGCCAGAAATGTAGCATCGCATTGTAGAAGATGTGAAAGTAGCAGCATTGCAGACCTTTGCATCCACCATTGTGGGCACTAAAATGTGCTGAATATATGCAGTGTCATTGGTAGTTGCGATTTCAGTCTTTGTTAGGTCTTTGGCTTGCTTTTCTACATATTCCAGTTCTTCATTGGTAATGTCTTTAGTTTCATGTATGAAACGTATTCTTATTGGCCTGCAATACCTCGTAGACGATGGCACTAGATTCTGCCATACAGTCTTGTTCTCATTACCGGTATTTATTCGCAGGCGTAAAGGAACAAGGGAACTTTGAAAAATATTCACGTTACTGTACGAACTATTTTCAAACCTCTGTTTAAACTGCACCTGCTGGGATCCGTCGCAGCCCCATTTTGAAATAAGTTCCAAATTCTGCTTTTGTTCTGATGTCAAAGTCTCTAAAACGTCTTCCAAATATTTACACAATCGCACTGAAGTATGGTCCAGTAAATCTTGAAGCCGAATCTCGGCGCATGTTTCCGTCACTCGCATTGATTGTTCCCTTGGGTAGCACGCTTTTTTGGCTTCTTTTATCAGTGAGTAGCAAGGGTAAATGTTTTTGCTCGCACTGTGCAATATTTCCCATTGTTTTCTAGTAAATTCGCCTTCTAAGAATATTGCTAATGCCTCTGATGGCGTAAGTTTGTGCACAGTTTCTTTTTGCGCTTTAACAATGGTTCGTCGGAACTTTGTAGCTCATGTTGGTGTGACTGTTATATCTTTAATAATTTTTGATACGTCACAGTTTCCAGCAGCTCGTTGACTCATTCGAGCTGCATACGTCAATTCATCAACAGGTACGTGCTCCCGCAAATGTTGAGTCTTGCGCCGCTTACTTCGATCACTACATTCCGCGAAATCTTTGATAGGCCGACCCGCCTTTGGTACAGTCCAAGTAGGCAATTTTACGCAAATGCTAAGCCAATTTCTGTTTTGTTTCAAAAAACGTTCTTCCTTTCTATTAGCCGCTGTCCATCTATTCTTGAAATAGCGTAGAACACGTCTTATTCTACCTTCTTCTGTACCTGGACAACGGGTGATTTCTATCAACTTCTCCACAAATAACAACCTGTCATCTATTTCTTTATTAGGACATTCTTGCATCAGTTTATATAGTGACATTTTCGTCATCTCCGTTACAATCTCAGAAGATTCTGCAAAAAGATAGAAAACGTTTGTAACATTCGAGAAGAACAACATATGCACCCCATAATTTCAAACGGGCAGTAATCCAAATGGCGCAAATATGCGCAAGGTTTTATTGATGATATCTTAAAAAGACATGTTTAAGTTTACAGAAGTGCAAAAAATATCTCCCGATAAGGCCCGACACATGTACTTTAACACGATTATAGTAATATTCTTTTTATAAAAAATCTTATTTTTATCGTCACCAAACGTAGCTGCAAAGTACAACTACTTTGGCTACAAATCACGTAATTCATATACAGTATTAAAGCACATACCTTCCCCTTCCATCTCCATAAGTTTTATAACACAAACGAAATGTAGAAGAACACTGCAAACGAGAACGCCAAGAGCTCGCACTTCTGAATCGCACAACGCCTGACTGCCTACTGAGATTACACCAGGGACGAGGCGATTAGTCACAGGACTGTTCTCAGAAGACCCTTATCTGTACACTAGGTGATGTCATGAAGGTTTAGGTTTCGGAAAATCACAAGCACTGCGCCTTGGAACGATATTTCATTTTATGACTTTTGGCCAGCTTTTCGGTACAAATACTCCTCTGTGCGTTCAGGTTGTCAAGTACCGTTCGGCAGCGCTCTTCGAAATTTAAATTTACCTGCGTTGCATCACCGGGAATGAATCGGGATTGGTAATTTCAAATACCGAGAAATTCCCTCAGTTGTCTGATATTACGGGGTGATTTGATTTTCTCAATTGACTGAGCCTTTTCTTGATCTATTCTTGTCCCCTTTTTATTGATCACGTATCTCAGAAATTTAATTTCCTTTTTGCAAAATTGTGATTTTTCTAAATTTAGGTGCATATTATTTACCATCAAGCATTTAAACAATTCTTCTAAATTTCTTAAATGTTCATCGAAATCCTTGGAGGAAACTACTAGGTCATCCACGTACGGAGTGAGGAATGATTTTACTGACGGTGGCAATTTCATTTCCAGGCATCGAATAAAATAAGCGCCGGAATTGCGAAGTCCGAACGGGCATCTCTTTGTAACGTGCGCGCCACCGGCTATTTAGCTTTGAGCGGCAGGGCGCAGTCATAATTTAAATGGATCCTCGAAAAGCTAAGTTTTCGACTTCTCTGAGGTGGGCAGGATACGTAGCTGGTGATGACGAGGTAATTAGCAACTCTAACTCTTTAGAAGACAAAATCTTTAATAAGATTGAAATATACAGAAATGAAAGAAGTTTACGTGAGAAATCAACAACCAGATAGCTTACGCTACATGGCTGCAAGTGCCTACTGTGAAAACAGTCAGGGAGCTTATATCGACTCCCGGCAGGGCGTGGCATGCTTGGTCAGACGCACGTGCTGGCAACTCATGGGAGTGGGGATGCAATGAATTTGTTTAGTGAGAGTGAGCTGAATAGCCCACGCTGTCTCAGAAGCTTCCGGGCGGGCTTCCGTCTGGCCCACGTGCGGAGAGCGCGCGCGGGGCATCTTTGATAAGTGGCCCACACCATCCGTTCGGCGCCTTTGCTCGGTGCTCTTCGTGACTCGGCGCTTTTGCTATATGTGCGTCTGCCAATAAATACTTGCCCGTTTAAAATTATGACTAATGTATGAATGCTCAATGGCAAAATAATATAGAATAACCTTTTATGTATGTTAGACATTGCAAAGTTTAAGAGAACAGTATACAATACTTATTTACTTATATCTATTACAATTACAATGTATTATAATATATATTACACTATTACAATATATATTACACCCCTCACCCTATTTAAAAAATTTGAAAATGGGGTGACAAGAAAACACATTTTCAAATTTTTACAGAATTTAACGAATGGGTTGAGATAGACGTTTACTGCGCCTAGCCATGGGATGGATAGGACGTTGTAGATCAATTGAAGGCTGATCTGAAATAACATGTAAGTCGTTAGGAAGGGAACGGGCTGAGGGCGATGGTGATATGTTCGGGGAACTTTCGGTGGCGTCATAAGCGACTACAGGTTGGTATGTGTTTACAATCAAACACCTTGCTCGGGTCTGTTCTCAGCATTCCTTGGGAGACCATCTGTCCCAGAGCCAGAAACCACAGTTCCTGAAACACTTACAACAACAACAGCTACAACATATACTTAGGAAAATGAAAATGATAAGACATAATGTTCCTATTCAATTCAGACCATGATGAAAGAAAGGGTTAAAGGACAACCTGTCCGTTTGTGTTTGAATCAGGTTTTCTACTTCAGACACTTTATAACTTGCAGCTCGTAAGTCATTAACAGATGATAAGATATTCTGTAAAGGGACTTTTAAATTTAAATCTGGTAACTGAGTTTTCAGTTCCTCATCGAAACAACAGTCATATTGAACTGACATAATAGGAAGAACATCTTTATCAGTGCGATTTACTTCGATTTGACTACTAGCAAACAATGTGGCTGTAGCAGAATAACCTTTACATCCATTTGGGAGGCGTAAATGACCTTGGTCTGTTAATTCAAACCGGCCTAAACCAATAGGTTTTAGGCCGGTTTGAACATAATATAGCAAATCTTTCAACTTTTGGTGCAACATAAAGCCAGTCATTACTAAGATATAATGAAATCCATGAAGTTTTTGGAAGTTTAACAATTCTTTTTTTTTTTCACACACGTCAGGAATCTGATCTGTGGATATATGCAATAATGTAGATTCACAATCTGTTCCAGTTACATACAGTAAGACTGGTGTCTTCTCTTTGCAAACAAAACTTATCTCATTAGGTTGAAAACATGAATTTAATTCAAGCGATGTCTTTTTACCATATTTTGATGTAAACTATCTTTAAAAATATAATCCTTATCACATCAATATAATATAAGTATCATCAGTAATTTTTCTTAGGAAAAGGTAATATTTTATACAATTGAAAATGTGTCGTTGACACTAATGGAACTTGTAATACATAGACTAAATAGTTCTTAAATGAATATATAATAGGTTTAATGATTTTGTTTAGTTCAGAAATAGGAAATGAAGGAAAATCCAAGTCCTCTTTTGGCTTATCCTGATCCATATACTCTTTAATTTTTCTAGGTGTTACTAAATGTGGTTGTAACACACCATCCTGTGCATGTATAAATGCATCGACTAAAATGTCAAATGAATATTGACTTTCCTCGATTCCCCTTTGCACTTGCCTTAATTGTTCATTAAGGCTACCTACAGTATTTGTAACCATATCTAAAGCCGTTATTGCTTGGGAGGCATGTTTAGCAAATTTCTGCAAGCCTTCAGCTAATGCACGTTCATTTTTATCAATTCGATACAAAGTAGAATTAAAAGATAAAATGGCTGACTTGACTACAGTCATTTGTTCTGTCGAGATTTTGAGAAAGTCTCTTCGTTCACGTTCAATCGTTTCAATATGTTGTTGATATTCTTTAATTTCTGATTCAGTAGCGGTACCGAATAAGACTTTACTAATGTCTCCTATAAAGTCAAGCACACCGCGTTTTCGACGTGAGTTCTCATGCAAGTAACCCAAAATGGTATCCCTAAGAGAATCAACATATTTGATTTTCGGAATTGAATAAGCCTCAAATGGTGCGCAATCATGATGCCATGTGGCATTTGTATGTTTATGACAAATGTTTATTATTTGCTTTTGATGTTTTTTAGTTTGTTGCCATAACTCAGTTATAGGGTCTAAATCTATATAGTTAATAAATTTCCACTGAATGGGTGAAAGATACAAATATCCAATTTCATCGAAATATACTCCAGCTGAAGAGTGAAGCGGTGCATTTTGAGCTACGCCTTGGTGGATGTAAAGTATGAATATTACTTTAACCAACATCATTATTAAGATGTTATTGCTGATCATCCTCCCCTGAAACAAAATATGGTTTCAGTCTATTGACATGAACTGTTTGTTTCTTTCTTTTACCGATTTCTTGGATCACAACGTTAGAACTATCAGCTATCACTGTTTGTATTTCATACGGGCCTTTCCATAAAGGTTCTAGTTTATTTCTTTGTTCAATTCTTAATAGTACCTTGTCTTTTATTTGAAATTCGCGTCTTCTATACGAGATTTATCGTAGATTTTTTTTGTTTCGCCTCTGAGCTTTTAAATTTTCTTTCGCTTTCTGATGACATATTTGAAATTTGTAGCGTATTTCATGCATTAAATCATCATAATTATACAAAGGAGTTGGCTGTAGTTGTAAATTACCAGGTATATTTGCTTTTCTACCAAAGAGAAGTTCGTAAGGGGTAAATTTAGTACTTGTATGAACAGTGGTATTAAAAGTAAAACAAGCGAATGGGAACCAGCTGTCCCAATCACTTTGATTTGGTTTACAAAAACATCGAATATACTCGATTAAAGTTCGATGTGTTCTTTCTAATGCTCCATTACTTTCTGAATGATAAGCGCTAGTATGAATTTTCTTAATTTTTAACAGTTTACATATTGATTGAAATGGATTACTCATGAAATTAGTTCCCTGATCAGTAACTATTTCGTTTGGAATTCCAAAAATACAAATCACAAAATGTGTAAAAGCTCTAGCAGTTTCCTCTGCTGTTTGATCAGCAAGCGGAATTGCTATCAAGTATTTACTTAAATTATCCTGACAGGTTAAAATGTATTTATTGCCTTGCTCCGTTACGGTTAATGGTCCCACAATGTCTAAATAAATCTTTTCCCATGGGGCGTCTTTAACATGTAATCAACGGTTGTTTAATAGGTAATTGAGTGATTTTATTTAATTGACATGTTTTACAAGCTTTTATAAACTTTTCTACATCATCTGATAGGTGTGGCCATGACGTATATAATTTTATACGTTCCATGGTCCTATTTATGCCTTGGTGACCTCCTATAGGACACTCATGCATTTCTTTTATTATACTTCTCTGTTTTCAATACTAACCTCGTAACAAGATTTAACAGTGGTCAAATTGACTGGGATGGATATCACTTAATGCGTCTGCATTTACATTTCGTTTTCCAGCCTTATGGACAATATAGAAATCAAACTGTTCCAACAACAGTTTCCATCGCATAAGCCTTGATCCTGGATCTTTAACATTGAAAATCCATTTCAACGCTTTATGATCCGTTAAGACTGTAAATTTTGTTCCTAAGATGTATGGACGGTAGTGTTTACATGCCCAAACTATCGCCAATAATTCTTTTTCCGTTACTGAATATTTTTTTCTCCTGATTAAGGTTCTACTCGCATATGCAATTGGTCTATTCTTGCAATAGTGCCTTGACTTAAAATTCCACTTACTGCATAATTACTCGCATCCGTAGTTAATATAAAAGGTTGTTGAAAATCCGGGTACTGTAATACAGGAGCTTTTGTTAATTCTAGTTTTAATTTTTCAAAACTTTCTTGTTCTGTTGTATTCCAATTCCAAGGGGTATCTTTCTTTAATAAATGAGTTAGCGGCAGAGCTAGTTTACTAAATTGATTTATATAGCGTCTGTAATATCCTATTAAACCGAGAAAAGCTTTTATATCTTTAACTTTCTTAGGTACGGGAAATTCCTGAACTGCTCGAACTTTCTCCGGATCTGGTTTTACACCATTTGGTGTTACCAAATGTCCTAAATATTGTAATTCGGTTTTCAAGAATTCACATTTGTCCGGTTCAATTTTTAAATTATATTCTCGTAAATGTTGAAATACTCTCTTAATTGGTGGTTATGTTCATTTAATGTTTCACCATAAATGACGATGTCATCTAGATAAACTAAACATGTGATACCCAATGATTCCTAGAGAACATTGTTCATTAGTCTTTGGAATGTCGCAGGTGCTGCTTTTAACCCTTTATAGGACGGGTAACTTTTTATCTCGAATTTTAATTTTAACTTTTTTTGTTTAATTTTTACCTTCGAAATATGAGAAAAATATTTATTTGTGTTTTGAATAAATACAATAGGAGGTAGATAAGAAAATGACGTGGTCGTCATAACGACCACAATCCATTTAGGACTAATCATTACACTATATTGATTGTGGTTGCGTACACAACCACCTCTTTTAATTCTTGAATGAAACTCATATTTAGTCTAAAAAAATTGTTTATGCACACTATGGTATTCAGTTACATAGAATATACTAAAATATCATAAAATTGGTGAATTTCATCACAGTCCATGAAATTTAGGGAAGCAAGTGATACAGAGAGCCACTCCGCATTCTTTACACATAATCCTGCTGCGTTTGGGACTTTTTCTAGAGCTGCAGTGGGCACATCTCTTTGGCGTACACTCTGCAGGCATGTGCAAACCCACATTAGTCATCATTATGTTTCTCTGCAGAATTCATTGAGCTTTTCTTGCAAAATTTTGCTTTCGAAATTACTGTTTTGGGTGGTAAGTTTTGGATCTTGCCTTTCCAAACGTAATTACTGATTAATTGATTTGCTAATTGACATCTGTAATTTAAATGAGTGTCTGCTTTTTCATTAAATGTCTCCGAGAGTTTTGTGGTCTGATAATACAAAATATATGAATTAACAATTGATGCATCAAAAAAAAATAAAAAGTTTAATCCACCATTTTCTTGATTTCCAAGAGACAGAATTGCAGAGAAGTTGATCAAATTTATCAACTCCTCCCATAAAATTGTTGTAGTCCGCTATGGCTTTGGGCACTTTACTTTTTCTCGTTCTCCCTCTTTGTTTCTTCTCGAACTTCACAAATATCATTCGGTCTATGCATATTACTGGCAACCACAACCGATTTGGTTCCTCTGTCTTTCCATTTGACAATTGAAATATCATCACTCATGGCAAAGTCATATTCCCCAAGTTTCAATTTCTTGTCTGGCACTAATGCATCTTTTGGGAAGAATTTTTGATTCTGATGCATTGTACCACAGCCGAACAAGTTTAGTGTCTGCAACTTGTTAATTAGCGATACACTTGTAAAAAATCTATCAAAAAATAAACAATATCCTAAGCCTTGAAAAGGAGATGCCAGACAGGTGACAACTCTCTCACCCAAAGGTCCCTGAATAGTTCCGTTTGTTTTCCCTTCATAAACTTGAAATTTCAGCATGTATGCACTCTCAGCACAAGCCACTACCCAGATTTTGAAACCTCGCTTTGTAGGTTTCATGGGCATGTACTGCTTGAGAGTAGATCTTCCTTTGAAGCTGTCCAATCTTATGATAGCGACGTCTAGAAGAAATGACATAAATAGATTCGAACCAATTATACAATATTGCTCTGACGCTTTACAGGAATACATTCGCATATTGTTTGACGAAGTTAGAGATTATCAATTGAGAAATAAAACTATAGATTCGAGCTTAATAAATCGACACGTCGGTACGGAAATTTTCAATAGAATATTAGTTATTATAGAGGGTTTACACAGAAATAAAATTGAATATACTATTCAATCAGTAAACGCTTTTCGTCCAATGTTACAAGTGTACGACCAATTGATGGTTCATTCTTCAATGCCCTTTTTATTTTTAGACGATAAAGGAAATTTGAAAGCAACCACGCTAGAAGCGGAAGGAGAAGAAAAAGATAACTGTCCCTCTATATTTACAAAAATTTCGTCTGAAACCGTTTGGAATAATTGGGAGCATGCACGAAATATCACAGATCTCGTTACACGGTACAATACCATGTTTCATACATACCAGGATTACAAAGGTTTGCACGTAAACTCTCGCTTTGCTCTATTTTTAATGTTAGACTACATGCGTATCCAAAAAAAAAAAATTCTCCCTCCAGAGATTTATACAGATAGTTATATGGATCGTTTCTTGATTCTTTTGGGACCCCCGGTTCGGGAAAAAGTAATCTTCTCATCACCATCGCGCGTTTTTTAGATATTCCTATGCTTGAATTGAATAATGATGGATTTATCACGAAATATGCGGGTGAAGGGGAGGAAAATATACGACTCATGTTTCAATGTCTGGAAAATTTTGATCGACATCGTGGTGTTATTGTTGTTCTCAATGACGCCGATTCAATTTTCTCGCGAAGCAAGCAACCGGCGAGTTTGAAAACCGCGTGAAATCTACAATGCTATCCACATTCGATCGCTTAACTTGTTCAAATAATAAAAATTCAATCGTGTATTTCTGTATGACGAGCAATATCGATTTAGATCCAGCCTTGGTACGTCGCGGTAATGTCATACATATGGAAATAAATAATAACATACTTATTAATCTTTTGTTTCAAATCGCATCGAGATTCGAAGTGAATATAATTTCGAATGAGAATAAGAAAGTTAAACAAGACGACACAGAATGGACCAATTTACAAACACTTTTATCGTCAAGTGATACTGAACCTATAAAACCGACTTTTCTGAATACTTTTTTTTCGTATGTTTATAATTTTGCCAGATATAAATTACTCAATGCAATAGACAATAGTTGTTTAATAGACGTTAGTGAAAATAATAGCAACTTGATACCCATAAATGGCGAATCGTTTGTAGAAAAACTAATTATCGTTAATAACTTTAAAAAAAATTTACACAAGAAATACCCCGATTACACGAAAATTGGTATCGGTTTATTGTGAGAAAATACTTTTTCTAATCAAAGCAAAGAAGATAACATTCTCAGATTAACAGAATAAAATGCAATATTAGTGTACACAAATGGAACTGAAAGGTAAAAAATTCACAATAGCCAACAATTCGTAACTACACGCCAATCTCTCGGGAGTATAATTTTCTCTTTCGATGAGATATAAAAATATTTTATTTTTATTAAAATACACGCGATTTGCAACGCGTCGTCTCCGTTATAGTCTTGTAAATTCACGTTTTATTGACAATTTGTAATTTGCTCTCCTTTCTATTAACAACTTTACACATTGTCTATTATTTTGAATAATGGCAAAATGTAACGCCGTATTGCCGTTATAGTCTTGTAAATTCACGTCAAAATAACCGTTTCCTCTATCTGATAGATATTCACACAAATCGGTGTTTACAACAGATAATATTAGACAATTTGGTTAGAGGTCAATATTATAATCGAGTAATTTCTTTACAATTTCAAAGTTACCTCTCAAACAGGCAATTTGTATTGAGGATATATCTAACGTCGAAACTGTGTTAATATCGGCCCCTTTTCCAATAAGATACTTGGGGCGTTCGGAAATGATTTGGACAAACGCTCTAAATTTCATACCATTTATTGTACTGCCCAGGTTTACACAGGTAAATTACAAGTAATCTCCTCCTAATTGATGCACCTTTCCCATTTCTCGGGAAGTTTCCTTATGGCTGTATAAAACCATTCTTCCCGAGTAGAGCGACACCAGTCGCGGACAGCGTCTTGGAGTTCTTCGGTGGATGACATTCGCCGGCCACGCAATGCGTCCTTCATTTTGTCGAACAGGTGCATAGTCCGAAGGGCCAAATCAGGTGAATGTGGGATGGGAAGCTTGTAAATCCCATTGTTGCCAATGCGTCTGTTGTCTTGCGGCTCGTATGCGCCTCGCATTGTCGTTGGAAGAAGCACTTTGGAGCCCACTTTCCCTGCCGCCTCTGCTGAATACTGCGTCGCAGTTTTCGTAGAGTTTCGCAGTAGGTATCACTATTCACTGTTTCGTTAGTAGGAAGCCAATCCAGTAGCACAATTCCCTCTTCATCCCAGAAAACTGTAGCCATTTGTTTTTTGGGAGTAAGACTCGGACGAGGCTTTTGATGGAGGACTTGCAGTGTGTTTCCATTCCATTGATTGCCGTTTTTCTCCGGGTCTCAAACAGGAACCAAGATTCATCCCCAGTCACCAGTCTTTGAAGAAATTTTCTCTGTTCGTGTTGTAAATGCGCATCAGTTCTCGGCACAAGTCCACTCGTTGCTTTTTCTGCATTTCTGTGAGTTGGTGAGGCTCCACCGAGCACAAATTTTACGCATTTTCAAATCTTCATGGATGATTTCATGAAGAGTTGCTCGTCCAAGACCCGTTTCATTTTGCAACTTTGTAAATGTTATCCGTCGATCTGCCATAATCAACTTCGAAACTGTTTCGATTGCAGCTGATGTACGCGATGTCGCTGGCCGGCCGCTGCTCACGCCTTTCTCCACACATTCATGTCCACTTTCGAAATTCTGCACCCAGTGAAAGACAGTGCTTCGTGCCGGAGCTTTTTCGCCACAAACATCGGCGAGTCGGCGATAAATTTCAGTCACTCTGACACCCTCTTTCCACAAGAACCAAGTTGTCCACTTCTGACCACGAGCGTCGCCTTCCATGTCCGCGTGCTTACTGGAGTCCGTTAGCAAAATGAGTCAGCGTTTCTCAGTGAGTGAAGATGACAGATCCATCTAGTGGTAAAATATAGCACTAAGAAGGGCTTTTCGCCACAGCATAAGCGCGCTTTTCAAATAGTATTTGCGTCAGAGCAACACGGTCAGTCCAAATCATTTCCGAACGCCCTAAGTAGTTTACAATAACCAAATGTCCGTAATAAATGGAACACCATAGGGGAGTTGCAAAACAAATTCCGTTACATTTTGCCTTTTGTTCTATATTTGCATCACAGTGATCCACTAAAAAGAATTCCTTTTGCTAAATTCAATGGTGTAGAAGAATCTATAGAAATATTTACGATATATCGTCTCACGTCTGATGATAATTTCAACAATCGTCTTTCTAGAGATTTTGAAAGAGTTATTAAAAAACTAAATTTTCTATCTACAATATGATGACATTCTTTCCATAACTCATTTGCGATATCATACATAAATCCATGTGTACTATATAAAGAAGCAAGTTGTTGATCGTAGCTCATGTTTTCTCCGTCTCACGTTGTTATATTTACGCGCGGTATCTTTTATACTAAGTGTTGGTATAAGAGGGGAGGTAAGAAGTCACCCAGAGATTATTTGATTTACGGTTATCAAGTCCAAAAAAAAAGGTCAAGCATTTCTAACCTTGAGAAAAAGGAGTATATTCACTATTAGTTTCTTCGCTCGATGTAAGAAACACGTGGTGGTTTTCCTGTTCTTCTCGTTTTCTATGTAGGAGTAATCAAAAATCAAGGAAACAATGGGGGAAAAATTAAAAGAAAGTAAAAGATGTTTTTAGTTAATTTTTATTGATTTTCATTTTTTTTACATATATAATAAGAAATTACTATTCAAAATATATGTGAAATAATATTTCCAGTATTTTATATAAGGGTTATTATTTTCTACGAATATAAAAGAAAAAATTCTAACCAAACCACATGTAAGAAAGTTTTTAGAGTATTATATTATTCTGTATTAAAATTATAGTTTTTTTTGTTTTATTTAAGATATTGCTTTTTTGTAAACGGAGATTTTTCCCCATTAAATTCCATGGTCGCCTTGCCGGAACATTCCACTGTCGCTTTGCCGGAACATTCCACTGTCGCTTTGCCGGAACATTCCACCGTCGCTTTGTCGGAGCATTCCACCGTCGCTTTGCCAGATTATTCCATTGTCGCCGTGCCGGAGCATTCCACTGTCGCCTTGTCGGACTAGTCGGAGCATCCCACTGTCGCCTTGTCGGACTCGTCGGAGCATTCCACTGTCGCCTTGTCGGACTCGTCGGAGCATTCCACTGTCGCCTTGCGGACTATCCACTGTCGCCTTTGGTATCAGTCCACTGTCGCCTTGCTGGAATAATCCAATGTCGCGTCGAATCATTCAACAGTGGCCTCGGACCACCAATCGGACCATCAGACAATTATTTAGGGGCTCTGGACACCAGTGGCCAAAATTTTCCAGTCGAATCATTCCCTGGTGGGGTTGGATCACCAGTCGGACCACCAGTCGAATCATTCCCTGGTGGGGTTGGATCACCAGTCGGACCACCAGTCGAATCATTCCGCGATGGGTTCGGACCACCAGTCCAATCATTCCGCGATGGGTTCGGACCACCAGTCCAATCAATCCGCGATGGGTTCGGACCACCAGTCAAATCACCCCAATCATTCCCTAGTGGGTTTGGATCACCAGTCAGACCATCAGTCCAATCATTCCGCGATGGGTTCGGACCACCAGTCCAATCATTCGCGATGGGTTCGGACCACCAGTCCAATCAATCCGCGATGGGTTCG
Organism: Teleogryllus oceanicus; assembly: GCA_964035755.1. NCBI lineage: Eukaryota > Metazoa > Arthropoda > Insecta > Orthoptera > Gryllidae > Teleogryllus > Teleogryllus oceanicus. Next base: position 160,598,571 of record CAXIVR010000003.1, on the reverse strand, counting down.
GACCACCAGTCCAATCATCGCGATGGGTTCGGACCACAGTAAACAATCCAATTAGTCCATCGTCGATCGAATTACCAGTCGTATCATTCCACGATGATCGTGGATAATTCAACGAAAGAATCGAACCGTATGGATTATTCTCTTGTTGAAACAAAAACCCAAACCAATTCTTCATAGGTGTCTGACACCATTTCCATTCTGTAGGGTCTCGTAGATTAGTCAATGTACCTCTCAATTTTAAAACAGTCATTATAAAATTACATCTTAAATTTTTATAAAATTATTCCCAAATGGAAAACCATTTCGCGGTGATAATAAATCATTGGCAATTGTATTAAATGGTGAGAAATATTTGAAATATTTCTTTTATATACCAATAATATTCTGCATTGTTGATTACATTGTTGACAATTACAAAACTGTAACATTATATATTCCCATTCATGATTGGCAACACCGACCGTTACTATAGATAAAGAAAACTTATATTTACTTTCTTTACAAATTTTACATTCGATAAAACCATAATCCATTGTGTCTAGGAACCCCTCTGACATCTTTGTATGAGCTTTTCATGAATCCAGACTCATTTATACCAACCTCCCGTTATCTCTCATATCCCCTCCAACAAACACGAAATGGGAAAGATTATACTTATCCCCTCTCCCGCTCTCATTATCAGCAACGTGTATGAAAGAGGAAAGGGAAGATAACTCCCTATTGGAGTATGCCTACCGTCCACCCCTACCCCCTACTCTTTCTAACGTAACTGTAAAATATCGTGTTAAGATAATTCAAATATAAAAAGGTCGCTAACATAAACTCGCGGAACATTGTAGTACAACATGTTCAACATTCGCGTCAATCCTAGGGTGTCTTACCGTGAAGATGAACATATTGAGGAAGATGATATTGGACTTCAACAAAAAACGGTGGTACGCGGATGGGGAAGTCGATAAGCAATAATGACACATGGCAGTAAACGTGGACAAGCGACAGTGACACGTGGCAGTAAACATGGACAAGCGGCAACGAAACGTGGGTGTAAACGTGGACGTGGCTGTAAACGTGGGCAAGCGGTAATGACACGTGGGTGTGCAGTAATTATAAGAGGAAAAAAAATACTATTACCTTTAAAAAAACGTTTATTATATAAATGGGAAAAATCTTTTCCACCAAAAAAACGAATATCATGGCAAACGCTTACAAAGGAGAAATACCAAAATTTTATTAAATGGTGGCATATTACGTATTTTTGAGTCTAATGTTTGCCTTTTGTTTGTAATTATTTTATGTTTTTTTAAAATTCAATTTTGATATAATTTTTTACTATATTTTTTTCTTTATATTTAAAAAAAATTATAAAAAAATAAATATTCCAATAATTTTTTTTCTTTCACTTTTTAATTTTAATTTTTAAATAAAGTTCAACAATGTTTTTGTGTTGTTATTTCAGTGTTATGTTTGCAATTTTTGTGGAATAGATGGATTAATAATATTCCTTCTTTTTTGTTTCCTCATCCATACAAAAACACGGCCTTTTTTGGCAGCATTCAATGATTGATTATAGAGTTGGAAATAGGCAATTAAGAGAAGAGGAGAGGAGAGAAATAATTTTTTTTTCTAATATCTGTATTTACTATATTAATTTTTATTTATTCCATTTTTTAACGATAAAAAATATATCAACCAAATCCATTTATACATTCAGAATAATCATTTTGCAACTCAGATTTTGGTATCACCTCTGGTGAAGACGTTTGTTATAGTAGGCGCATCTATAACTAACGTTTTTGTTACAGTATACTCTGTAGAAATTTATCTTGTGGTATACTACTTACGTTTGACAAACAAAGGTATGTATATATATATATATATATATATATATATATATATATATAAGACAATGCTTGTATTTTTTTAAACATTATTTTAACATAATATTGTAGGTAGCTAAGGGAGAACACAAGAACATTTGAAATATGTCTAATGATAATAATTTAATTTCTCGATCATCGTCCTCATTATCTTCCCACTCGCTTTCTTCGTCTTTATGTAACCACACAAATATATCAAATCGATTAAGTGAAAATATAATGGGTGTTTTGGGTACACAGTTGTATTTAATAACTAAACGCCTGAATCCGTTCAAGACACGTTTTTCACGCTTATCGTGATATGAAATAAGGGTGGAGACAATCGCATCTTCGATATCGATAATACCACCAAATCCTATAATAAAATTTTTTTTACAAATCCATTGTACGTTACTTAATTTCGGTTTTAATTTTCTATCGATAGTAATTTCAAAAAGCTTGGTAAAACGAGTGTAAAGACAAAATTTGTTTCCGTGGGCTATCGATGGTGGAAAAACCCTAGCGGTGATAGTGGTTAAGCGTGGTTCATAAAGTATTCGCTGAACAGTTAACGTGGACGAAACTATACCCCGGGTATTTCCAAAATAAAAATTCTCATATTCGAGCATTGTTAAAAAATAAGGTTTCAGGAGAATGTTAAACGAATCTCCAAACATTTTTATCATATATCGATCAAACATATCAAAAAAGGAATGCAACTCTTCCCTCGATATATACTTCCAAAACACCATTGAACCATAATTTCATTCCGTAAATTATATTTTCCAACGTTTTGAAATATAAATTAATTTTCTTTCTCTGGTCAATTGAAACATGAAAACCTATTGGTATCATAGGTAATTTACCATCATCACGAGTCAAAGATTTCTTTGTCAGTACATCTACCACCGTAAACCCTTCCATCGAATGCAATCGTAATCAAAAGAGGCGAACTGGGTTTCAAGTCGATAAACGTATCAATTTTTCCTAGTAACACGTCATTTATTTCTCTGTTGGATGAATAACGTATGCTAATGCTCTCGGACGTGTATGTCGTAAAGTTATCTATTCTTTGTGGTTTAAAAAGTAGACACGTGCATGATATCCCGAACCAACGCTGGAAACATCTTTGAATAGTAAAGTAGAATTCGTGAGTGAATGTGTAGCGGACGGTATCAATATTTTTGTCAAAACACAAAATTTGCGTATACTTGCCTTCCGTCAGATACGACGAGAGTAAATTCGGAACTAAAAAATATATAGCCTTATAACCATTACAATTATTGTACTCTCTACAAATATTTTAAACAATAAAATTAAAATCGATGCATATCATATGGATAAATAATTTTTATTATTTTATCCATATTTATTTTGTGTTTAAATATTAACCGTAATAATCCAAAAATTATATAATATTCGGAAATTACTAACTTTAAAAGAAAAATCATATTTAACGAGAATTATATTTCTTGCCTGTCTTCGAGGGAAGAAGTGAAATTGGAAATTAAAGCTATAATTAAAAAATATATCCAATCGGAAAATATTACAACACGCAATGAAAAAAATATATATGAAAATATAGTAAGTTCAATATTAGCCGTTCAAAAGAATGAGTATTAATATGCACTCAATAATTAATCCTGAAACCATCTTCGGTGTGTTTCAGGAAATCATAAAAATTTGTAATTCGATTTATAGTTTAGACAATGAAACGATTTTAGACGTACTCAATTTAATATTCTTTCCATTGAAACGACATTGAATGTTATGATTTATTACAACTGAATAAACTCAGATTTAAGGATCATAGAACATCTGAAGATTTTAATCCGACAATTACAATTGAAGAAGTGTCAAATTATATTAACGATTTTAGGGAAGAAATAAATAAATTATTTTCCCACTATCCGAAGAATGGCAGGCATGGCAGCTTTGTGTAAAACATGACATAACGAAGGGTAACATTTATCAGAAAGCATGGAAACATGTGCAGCCAAAATCCAAATCGAATTCCATTGTTTCACAAGACAGTTTTTATCAACTCCGAACCGTATGTATTCCTCGAGAGGGACGCAATCGGGATCGCGAATGAAATACTCAATGGCATCTCCAAGAACAAAGAGAGTCGCTAGTTTCAACGTAGCGTGCCGCGGCATACACTTGAGGATATTTTAAATCTATAATATTATTTACCATTTTCGAATACACAAATTGTCTTTGATCAATTTTTTTCTTTATTTTACGAACAAAAGAATCTATCGCGTGAAATATCAATTCTTTAAATTTTGTTTGATTTGTTTTACTATAATAGAATACGATAATTTGTAAGAGATCCTGCAAAAAAGTCCTGAGCACCGCGAGCGTGTCACGTCGAAGCGTTTCCATCTCCCTCACGTACGTTTCGTCACCGCCTCGAAGAAGACGGCCAATATACTTTTTCTTTGCAAAAATGATTAGATTTGAAAATGTGTTTTCGTGTACTATCGAAAGTGTGTACCCGTGGGTCTCGCCGACGCCCATCGTCCTTCGAAAGTGTGCCATTTCCGCGTTAACCTTTTCCACGATAACATCACATTCGCGTTCAGGATCGCATTTAGATTTGTCGATAGATACAAATACAGAATCCGTATCACCGTAACACACCTTGTGACCCAAGCTCTCGACGACTGATATTGTCATTTTCAACAAATGACGCCCCACGCTCGTAATGGTGGAGGCGATGGGAAAGTAAAATAGAGGCGAATGTCGAACACCTGACGCACCGTACAATGAGTTTGCAGTAACCTTTAATTTTTGTTGTCTCATGTGCAAGACATTGTAATACGGATTGTGTTTGGAGGTGTAATTTCTCTCTTCGATTGTTAAACGTCTCAATGTTAGCAATAACTTACACAATTGCGGTATGATACCCTGTCGATTTCCCTGTTTGACAAACGACCCTTTTTCGTCAATGGCCTTATATACGTCCAACACTTGCGCGGTTGCTGACTGTGAAACATTATTTACGTCAGGTACAAATGTTGTTTTATCAGTTTAAAACAATCATGATGCTGGGATACAAAGAGGAAAAGTCAAATGTCGCGACGACAACGTCATCACAAGCATGAACACCAGGCGACACCTCGACAACAAATGCGCCTTCCAGATCTCGCTTTGAATACGCGTTGGTAGGCTCATCCGTCCAACGACCGAGAAGGAAATACGGACTAATGTCCTCCTTTGTATTTAGTTTTCGCGGAGTAGCCTGGCGCTTCGACGTGCGTCGTACGGCGGTAACACCCATCCATGTTTGGTGGCGATGAATACCTTCGTTGATGGGCAGGCCGAAGATGCTGAATCGCATCAATTCTCCGCGTATATAATATTCTTTATTTTCAATGTATACCGGCAACAACGTATCGCGTAAACAATATTGGGCCACGCGTTTCACACCGGCTCTGTCGGCACTCAATCCCAGTTTCCAAATTTCCGACGGAGGCATATCTTTCAATTTCGTAACGTTGTCTCCCAAGACGGCTTGCGCCAGAGTACCCAATTTATAATTATGTAATTTTTTTTCGCCCTTGGCAACTTCGTACATATCAATACAGATGCGTCCCTCAGCATTCGTCACGAGCGCGAAACGCACCATACCAGTCATTTTGGAATTTCGTTTCGAATTAAAAACACGTCTCTTTATCGCATATAGACTTTTACTGGGGCGACGTAGCATACCCCAATTTATAAATGTGTTCTGTTGTGTTGCCTTGTAAATCATGAAGGGTATGTCGAAAACGTTTGAGTTATATCCCACGAGGAGATCGGGATCCGTAATTTGAATACACGTTTCAAAAAAGTGTTTCGCCAAGTCATTCGGATTCGAATAGACAACAACGGCGGATGCTTCATCGTCGTGGTACACAACGCTCGAGTCTGTCTGGCGAATGTCGTCTGGAGAGAGGGGGTCGCACGGTGCCGCCGATCCTACGACCTGTGCGACGATTCGAACGGGAGACCCATCTCCCGGTAAAACACACACAGCTACGGCGATTTGCGAAATGTAATCCGTGACAATTTCCGGTCGCGGAAACGTGGATAAAACTCGTTGATTTTGTTTCGCCGCCACCATTGCATTGTTCCACCCTTCACGACCCTCGATATCCGTCATGCATTCTATATCAAAAAATAGGGCAATATTACTCGGACCATAATTTTGCAATCGATTTAAATCTTGAATCACCAACGAGGGAACTGATGTTGGGACAGTGGAATTAGTAGTCTTTTCGAGAGTACAAGCTTCCTAAACTCTTTGTAAGAAAATTTATATTCAATCTCCGCCACAGTTCTGCGAGAAGCGTAGGGTACTATGTATCTTTCTTCACTCACTCTGATCGACCACCAGTTTTGTAAATAAAGTTCTGAATCGTACAAGAGACGAGACACCGGATCCACGTCTTCAAATAAACGCAATTCTGGTTCGTCCGTCATCGATTCCCGTTTTTTTTAGATGAAGAAAAATATTCTTGGCAATGGCGGAGTGTTCGTAATTTTTAAAACCACCACCTCGTCGCATACCCGATTCGTATACGTTAGTGGACGCAGACATTGTCTCACATCGCGACAACTGCAACTGACCAAAGTATTCGGTTTCTACCTTTCTCTCGTTAAACGGTATCATATACGCCAACGCTGTCGGATTTCGCAAATCGAGTTCGTTTCTTCGTCGAGTTCCAAAGTTTACGATTCGTTTGAGACCGCAATAGATAATCATTATTCCGTATAGAGGGGCGCTAAAATATCCGAGAAACGGAGCAAGCATTTCGCTATTGTGATACTTTGCAGCCTCTTCTCCGTTGAGGGGAACGGCGCGAATATTTATTATGTCAACATCACATTGTGATCTAATATACGCGATTGCAATTTGCGCAAGTCGATTTTCGGCTATCGTATACTCTTTACTCTGTGTTCTCTTTGAAAACCAAGCACAACGTTTCTCTGAAAAGGCAATAACAATTCAATATACAGGATCAGAGACTCGAATAGCAACTCTCTTCCCATTCTCGTTGCGACCGTAAAAACGAATTTCCTTTGCGGAATATAATTCTTCAGGTATTAGCGGACAATATCCGGTACTGGCAAAAAATCTCTTTTTACAATAGCTTTGTTTGAAACGTTTAATCAATAGAGAGCTATTCGTATAAATATTGTTATCTTTAACAGTGGTAGTATTACTATTAAAGTTCTTTTTTTTCTAAGCCATGGTCCGAACGTGTCTCGATCTAAGATAGGTCCTCCTTTCTCATCCATGGTGCTAGAAATATTAAAAATTTGAGAAGTTTATGCTGTATATAAAGTCTCGTTATGACGGGAAAGGGGGTCAAAGATTAAAGAAAATGACATGATTTCGGTTTGAAAGCTATACTGGCTTTATTGCTATTTCAACAATTGGTTAAAAAATTGTCGCTGTTGACCATAATTATCGTCTACTTACCTTAGGGAACACAATAAACATAATTAAAAAACATCATTATCCTCTTTTATAACCCGTTCATCGCAATCCATAAGCCAGATATTATCATTCAGTTTTACATTACACTCTGTATGTTCTAAAAAAACAATAATTAAACCTGACTTAGCTATAAGCGTGAAAAATTGAATGCCACCAAATGAATCCTCAGGCCATATTTGTTCTACCGTATAAAAAAAATTTTGTTTCGACAATAGGAGAAAAATTCTATTTTGACAACTTTTTACTCTTATGGTAACTACTTTTTCATCTAATTCTGTATTTTCAGAAAAATACACAGCGTATACATTATTTTTGTAAGGATGACAACCCTGGACATTCCCTGGACAATCCTCACGACTATTTATACCACAATCGTAATTTGCAAAAATGCGTCTTTTCTCACAATATACTGAAATATAATTTACGTATCCCATTTCAATATGACTTTTTCGAAAAAAAAATTAAAATCGTAAATATATTATGTAGCAAGCCTCTTGGTTTTAGTTCTAAATCTTTTCTTTCCCGAGCCTCTCGGTTTCAGTTCTAAATCTTTTCTTTACCATTTTCCATCACACATCTCCTTATAAATATTTCCCCTTAGATGATAAGTGTATATTTTGTTAGATTCTTTATCTAGTTCTCTCCATCCTAACCCTCTTGGTTTTATATTTTGTCGTCTGTTGTTGGTGTCTCTAAATTTCTATTATTGTTTGTCTTTTTTCTTCATATTCTCTCTCTCATTGTTCGTCTCCATTTTAGATCCATCTCCGGAGAACTCAGCAGCACGTGGCGACATAAAGGAAAGGTGTATTTGTATTTCAACCCGTTTGTAAACATAGCAAACAGAAGAATGATTACACACTGTATTTGCCATCACTGTCGGAGCATCTTGGTCTTCTCTGTAACAAATGGAACACACGCCGGTTCTGTGTAATTCGGTGTATTGAAAACTCACTATAGCATTACTTTGGGCGGTTGTGTCTTCCATCAGTCTAGAGTCGATGTACTCAGTGAGGTCTCTATCCATGTACACTCCTCATCTTCCTTCCCTTCTGCGATTCAATTCCGTCTGTTCACTTGATACACGTCATTTTTCCCTATCACGCGTGCCATTGTTAAGTCAGATGTTATAGAGGAGGGTGAAAAGGTGATTCGGACAAACATAGCGTTGGTGTTTTTTTAAAGGAAGGGGGTAATTTTTACAAAATGTAATCCAACTTTGGATGATCATTGCCCTATCCTATGATAACGACCAGAGAGGACGGGTAGGGGATTTTTTTTGCCTAGGGTAAATGAGAATGCAAAGGATGTAAATTAAAATAATATTTATTTTTTATTGAGGATATTTACATTGATCTTACATTTTTTTCTCCTAAATTTTTCATTGTAGTTTAGATATGGGAGAAGCTTCAAAACATGTCTTCAAATATAAAACATGTTCCCCCGAATGAAAAATTTTACCTTTGAAAATTGCATAATATTTATTGTGTAAAGATAAAGGAGAATTTCCATGTGTATGAAAACACTGAAGTCATAAATAGTCATTTCTTTATTAATCTTTTTTTATCATCCTTAAAATTATATTTTTTACTTACCGGTGGGTTTCTTTGTTAAATCATGAAGATCTCTTGCGATACGGGGGGAGATTATTTAACACTAACCAGTAGACCTTTCGTAGTTTATTACATAAATCCACTCTGTTTACTTTTGTTTTATTTACAGCATTACAAATCATCTTTTTTAGTATCATTAATATATTCTATCAAATTATTCAACGTATCCTTCATTTGTGGAGATTCAATGATAATTGAACAACCCACGCCAAACATTACTTTTATAAATATGTGAAAATGTCGTATGCTTTCGAATAATGCGCTCATCCGATACGATTTCGATATAATCGTGCTTGATAAATAATTATTTGCGTCTAAAATAAATTTTTTTAATGTATTTGTTATACAAGTGTTCCTGCGGATAACTTAGCGATTCGTCTGCCGATATTTTTAAATAGACGTTTGTAATAAAATCAAAAAACATGTTCGATAAATATTTAAACACACCGTGTGTAGGAATACCTCTCGAATGAGCGTCGCCTACCCAGAAATGTTTATCGTTACTACCACCGCCATCTTGTTTATTTCTAAAGACATAAACATACTTTCCCACATATTGGTGCTTTATGTCGATAAGGCATGCAGTAATTTTTTCATTTAAAATACCAGCGAGAAAGTTGGACAGTTGTGATTTCGTTTCTCGAACGCGCGTGTCATTCATTCTAACGCTAGTCGCAAACAACACGCTACTTTCAAAGGAACCGAACAATGTACAAATTGTTCTGTGTGTCGCTATTGTTAATAACAAATTGGTTTATGATAAATAACCAAACAAAACGGGCCAAAGCTTCGAGTACTCCTGCGTATTCGACATTTTCTTCTAATAACGTGTTGAATAACTGAACAGATAAGCGATTACTATTACTTTCGTCATACCCTCGACGTTCCTCGTTTTCCACTCGCGTCAAGTTTGCATTTTCCGCTTCGTAGATGGAATATAGAGATTGCAAAATGTTTTCGGATCGCCGCTTGGTAGCGGGGTCTAGAGGAACCAGCCACACGCCCCAATTTTGATCCCGATCAGGATTTAAACTTTGCACCACTTGCGCTCGTGATTGCTTTCCCACTACCCATCTGAGAGGGACCGGCCCGTACGCAATGTTGATTAAGGAAATGACGTAAATATGAAATTTAAAACGTAGCATTGTTTCGTCGTTATTGACGTAGAGATAAAATAATGGTATGCGTTCAACACTTTGCGATGGAAGTCTGAACGACAAACGTATACAATGGATACATTTTCCACATTAGAGCACATTTAGGAAAAACAGTCCTCCGCCCACGGAAACATGGATATGTGACCCGTAAATTGCGAGGATCCTGTATGCTTGTTGATTTTGTTGTTGTTTACATTGTCGATACGATAGAGGTAAACACCGAAGTAACATGTTGTTTTCTCCGATTGTAAAAATGCATTCTTTACCCGAACCAAATTTGACCGAAGAATATTGGAACGAGCGCATTGTTCTTCAATAAACAAATTCCACACCTTTTCGATGTTGAAACATTTATCGTAAACCATTCTAGAGGTATATTCAGTGACGACCATACTTTTGCTTCGGCGCAAACGTGTTCTAACCACGCGCTGATAGCACCCAACGTCGAAGAAGGATTACGCTGAAGTGCTATTGGTATGATTCCGGTAGGAACAAAATCTCTAGCGTAAAACACACCTTCGCGTGAAAGTCGAGTAGATGCGAGTGATTGTCCTCCTCCTTGCCTACTTTCATTTATTGTAGATAGGTAGTAACAACGCCACAGAAACGTCTTCCAATTCACCGGGTTGTATATAAATATCCCGGAATTCACTGTCGTCGCAATGAAAGAGAGTACGTAATTTACTAAACTCGTTTCCGTTTCAAACGATACGTGTTGTTGAATCCAAAAAAATTTATCATCTCCCTTGTCTGTAATCTTTGAAATGGGATCATGTATAAATTGTTTATCGATAGTTTTGTCAACATTGCAAATAATATTGTAAATTTGTCTTTTACGAGGAAAATAAAATTTATTTCAACCGAGTCGATTGTAGACACAGTTTAGGGTGGAATGTCATTCCAAGCTGTAAACGACCCATGTATTTAAAACAAACAACTCTGTTGTATTTCCCTCCGTTCCATGGGTATCGATTGGTTTTTGATTTAGAGCGCCGCTTAGAGAATCAAGTTCCACGAAGCAATCGAGACCATGTATCGCGTGCCCAAAAGAAGATTTTATCGATGTGTACAGAGCATCTCGTTGCGCGTTTCTGATTCGGCATGTTACACCAAATTTCCCATCCAAAATGCAACATTTAAGAAAATGTTACAACATAAGGATATACATAAATTTACATGGGAAGATCCCACAAGACAACGTAAGTCTATTATAGATTTAATGATAATGAGGAGGAAAAGACAAACACTATTAAAGGATGTGCGGGATATTCAAAACAGACCTCTTGAATGCAAATAGTGTCAAAATGCTCTAAATTTTAAAAAAAAACCAATAAGCTTATAGAGAACAAGGAATCAATATTCAAAACCTTAAAAACCAAAATAGACTGAGAAACAAATTAAATTTGGAAAAAGATGGCAATCCCACAGAAATGTATCAACACTTGAAGGAGAGTATTTTGGAAGCAGCTAAGGAAGCTCTTGGGAAAGAAGAAAGAAAAAGGAAATATACGGAAAAGTTTTCTGAGAATTTAGAAGAAATGATTCAAGAGAAGAAGGCATATATGAAATGGTTAAATGATAAAACACCAGAGTCAAGAGAGAAATATGTTCTGATTCGACAAAAAGTTAAAACAGGTGTAAAAATGGAAAAAAAATGAACATTGGGATAGGTTATGTACATACATCGATGGAACTGTAGGATACAATAAATCTTCGGAAGCCTGGAAAATTATAAATAAAATTAGAAGAAATAATGAGTGTAAAAGCATAGTACAAAGAATCCCCTCTCAAAAATCGATACACCACGACTCAATGCTCCTACAAGAAAACAGACCAGAATGTAAAGGAGAAGAAGAAATAAGAGATGTGGAGGAAAGCAATCTTGAAATAACTGAGGATGATATTAAGAAGGCACTATGCAAAGCAAAAATCAATAAAGCCCCAGGACCTGGAAATATAAGAATGGAGCTCTTGAAATATGGTGGAGATGTGGTTGCCAAATACTTAAAGAAAATGTTCAATAAGATAGAATTAGGAGAGGATCCACCTGTAGAATGGAACATATCCTACATCTCTTCTATATTTAAAAAAGGGGACAAAAAATCATGTGCAAATTACAGGGGAATAAGTGTCATACCGTCAACAGCAAGATTGTTTTCTAGTATTCTAAGTAAAAAAATCGAAGAAGATAAACCTGTATTGAGTGAAGAGCAGAGTGGTTTTAGACGAGGACGATCATGCCTAGATAACATCCACTATATCAGACAAGTTATAGAGAAACATAAAAGCAGAAATATGAATATTTATGTAACCTTTATAGACCTCCAGAAAGCATACGATAGTGTCCCAAGAAAAAAGATATGGGAAGCAATGAGAAAGGTTGATATAAAAGAAAATCAAAAAAAAAAAGGAACTTAAAAACTTTACAAAAACACCGAACCCAAAAAAAATTGGAGATAAGTTAACGGGAAGCTTTCTGATAAACAAGGGTTTAAAACAAGGATGTGGGTTATCTCCCATTTTGTTCAATATCTACCTAGAACAAGCCCTCTATAACTGGTACAGAAAATGTTCTGGCATGGGAATAAAAGTCGGAGAGGACACCTTTCACTCCCTTCTATTTGCTGACGACCAGGTAATCTTTGCCCAAGATGAAGAGGATATGGTGTACATGCTAAGAAAGCTAATAGAAGAATATAATAAATGGGGATTAGAAATAAATTTTAATAAAACCGAATGTATGTGCATTGGACAAGGAATAACAGATATAGACGTGAATGGTAACAAAATTAAAAGCTGTAACACCTTCAAATATCTTGGATCTTTAATAAACAACTCGGTACATGGCTGCAGATATAAACTCGAGAATAATTATGGGAAAGAAAGCAACCAAAGCTTTACACAGCATATTATGGAATAACAATATCCGCCAAGATGTCAAAAGAAGGATATTCCATTGTGTAGTAGAAAATATAGTACTATATGGAGCGGAAATGTGGCCACAAACACAAAAATAAGAGATAAGATAATGACAGTGGAAATGGACTACATGAGTCGATGCCTACAACTTACTCGCAAGGACAGAGTGCGAAATGAAGAAATATGGAGAAGGATGAATATAATTTGTTCTATTACGAAGACCTTGGAAAATAGAGCACTACAGTGGTATGGACATGTTCAGAGAATGTCAGAAAACAGATGGCCACACAAGATCTTAAAATCCAAGAAGCTATGAAGGATAGAGGCCTCAAACCACGAGATTGGGAGGATCGAGAGTTGTGGAGGGTGAAAACGGCAAGCTCCTAAGGGGAAAATGCCGAAGAAGAACGATTTGTAAATAATTTTCCAACAAACATCCGTTTTAATACTACGTATATATATATATATATATATATATATATATATATATATATATATTGTAACCAACGCTTTATCAAACGGACGGCGGGGCGTGGGGGGCGCGCGGTTGGAATAATAATAATAATAATAATAATATTGATAATTTAAATTTCCTTAATAGGAAATCGAGGACTAAAGGAGGGTTCTTGCCTGCGTTGCTCCACAACAAAATTCAAGTACATTAATTTTTCATGTTACCTCCTCTCATGTTTTGCGGTGGCGAGCTACATCCCATATACCACCAACACAGCTCTGCTCCACACTCCCGACTCTCACCACTCCATTCTCTCCGGTCGCTTGCTCACATCATAAAAGACCGGAGCTTTTTGGGCGCACGCAAAGCATCGACACTGTCCTCTACACCAGCGAACTCTGCTTGGAACCCTCGAGACTTAAGGCCCCCGGCATGGAGCGCGCATTTCAAACTACCCCGCTGCTCGCCTCCCTCGCAGCCAGGCATCGCTGTAGCCCATACTTGGACGGGGCGTATATATACGTAGTATTAAAACGGATGTGCGTTGCGGATGTATATATGGATTGTATAATATGGATTGTATTGTATATATAACGGATGTATATATGTATATATATATATGTATATATATATATGTATATATATATATGTATATATATATATATATATATATATATATATATATATATATATATATATATATATATATTAGAATGTTTATTGGAACATATAGAGATTTATAACGACATATTAATAATAACAAGATTACAAAGCGTGTTTTAACAAGAGAGAAGAATCACATCACATATTATTTGTTTGAACCACGCCCACAATGCCCTTCGAGATATTTTTGTTTAAGGTGCAAAGAATTCTGTGCCATAAAATATAGAGATAATACTTTGTGTAATGGTGCTGTAGAAGAAGGGGATAGTTGTATTTTTATACCCAAATAAATTTTGTTGTAATATATTTATTTGTATACCATTTGTTTTTTTTTTATACCAAAAATTGTAATAATTTTTATTTTTATCGAACCTGTAGATCACACGGAACCGAAAGTGAGTCCAAAAGAAAAGGAAATTTTTGGTCTGTATTGACCTCTGTGTTTATTGTCGTGAGATATGTACCGATCTAATAATTTCTCTTTTGCAAATATCACAATTTTTCTTCAGAGGCACGGGTCTTCCATAGTAGCGTTCGTGTTTCATACAGGGTTGTTGTTGGAGATCCTTGCACATAGAGCAGTCCTTTCTCGATGGTGTGTTATGTAGTTCACAGGACCCATTAAAATATATACAAAACTCACAATCGCGTTTTCTACGACCAATTCCTCCATTATCCACTTGCGTACGACTAGGGGGTCTAACATGCTCTTTACAAAACCTGAGTTCTTGAATGCAAGAAAGTTTTTGAATGTTTCGCGGTAATCTATCGTAAACGCTATCCACGTCGCGCCACGCAACACGACACAAGACATCAACAGGTATATAAGCGAGCGTTTCTGAGTCAAGTTGAAATAATGCATTATGCACTTGATGTAATTTTTGAAGAGCACAATTAACTTTATCAAGCACCTCACACTCGATGCACCGTTTGTTTGAGACGGTAGCGTGAGAACATAAAGCAATTGTCTCCATATTAATTTATCAAGAGCCGAGAAACTTTCAGAAGAGTTACCAGAGAAATAACTGACTTTGATTTTGAAATATGCAAGAATAAATAAAACATCGAATGGAGTAACAATGGTTTTGATTGGCTGAAGTGTGTGTGTGTGTTTTTTTTTTTTTTTTTCGTTGAGGTGGAAAATACTCTTTACGTATTCCAGGAATAGTAGCTCCTCCTGGATATGTCGGGCTCGGATAAGCATATCCCCTACCGACTAAAAACCACCTCTCACATCTCTTACCCCCGTGGAACTACCGCTTGGTATTACTTCACGGGGGGAGAAACTAGCTGTTGTTCTTCCTTCAGGGGGTTGTGGTTACGCTACATACCATCTACACGTTGGGCATTCATTTCAGCTCGTATTCTTTCAAGACGACGAAGCTCCAGTAGGACTTCCTTCGCGAATCCGTTCGTCGCCTCCAAGCTTCTTTTGAGGAGAGCATTGCATTAACTGGGGACTCAGGCCGAAGTTCCAAACGAACTGTTGATTCCCAGGCACTGCGTGCACTAATGAATCTGGGGCACATGAAGAACGTGTGTTCTACATCTTCACTGACTCCAGGGCAGTCCGGGCATTCTGGAGAGTCGTCGTGCTTGAAGCGATGCAGATATGCTCGAAAGCATCCATGTCCCGATAGAAGCTGTGTGAGGTAGTAGTTGACCTCGCCATGTTTTCTGTTGATCCAAACATCTAATTGCGGGATAAGGCGGTACGTCCACCTGCCTTTCGTTGAGGAATCCCACATCGTTTGCCATACTCTTAGGCTTTTACGCCGTTCCTGTAGTCTGAGTTGTTCTGGACTCATAGACGTGATTCTTTTCTGCCGGTAAAGGGCTTTTCGCTCTTCGGAGAGTACTCCAACAGGCAGCATCCCGGCAATGACGCACACTGCGTCTTCAGACACGGTGCGGAAAGCACTGGAGACTCTCAGGGCGCTTAGTCTATAAACAGGGGCGATTTTCCTTATTATTATTGGTAGTAGTGGGGTTTGTAGTCCCCAAGGCTCCGGACTCCGCTAGAAGGACTAGGACTTCCTGCGAGAAGCTTGGATCTGCAGTGTATTAGCCCATATGGGAACTCCATACATCAGTATTGATGTTACTACTGATGAGAGTAGAGCTCTTCTCTTTTGCTTTGGTCCTCCTATGTTGGGCATTAGTCGTGATAAGGTCGTTCTGACCACTGACGCCTTGGCACTCACGTGTTCAGCTTGCTGCTTAAATTTAAGCCGCGCATCTATCATGACTCCCAGATATCTAATGAAGGGTTGAGAAGTGATTTCATGCCCTCCAACCTGAAGTGTAATGCCCTCCAGCTGTTTCCGACCGGTAATGAGGACTGCCTCAGTTTTATGTTCCGCCAACTTCAGCCCTACTGATTCCATCCACTGGCTGATCTTCTCGAAGGTGTTGTCGTGAAGAAACTTTATATCATCAAGATGTTTTGCGACGATTACCACAGCCAGATCATCAGCATATGCCACCAGTTTAGTCCCCCTTGGTACTTCTTGTTTCAGAAGGCCGTCATACATTATGTTCCACAGCAAAGGTCCCAGAACTGAACCTTGTGGAACACCTCCAGTCACTCTGTACTCTTTAACACCGGTCTTCGTGTCGTACGTTAATGTTCGGTCAGTAAAATAGTTTGACACTATCCTTTGCAAGTATTTGGGTACTGTCATTTCGGCGAGTGCTTTCGTGATGCAGTCCCACTTGGCGGAATTAAAGGCGTTCTTGATGTCCAGTGTCGCCACCAGGCAGTACCTCATCGTTCCTCCTTTCCACCTTGTTCCTGAAATGGCGTCTTTGGCCGTACTCACCACCAGGTCAATCGCGTCGAGGGTGGAGCGACCTTTCCGGAAACCATATTGGTTACTGGCCAGTTGCGGCTCGACGGCTGCCTCTATTCTTCGGTGTACTATGCGCTCAAGTATCTTCCCGGCTGTATCCAGCATGCAGAGTGGACGGTATGATGTTGGTTCGTCCGGGTTCTTGTTTCCTTTGGGAAGGAGCACCAGTCTTTGGAGCTTCCATTTTCGTGGGAAAATACCCTCTTGAAGGCAAGTATTGAACACATCCAAGTGTGTGTGTGTGTGATATACGAGGCTCGCATTTTGGCGTTAGCGTTACACCGAATCATATAGGTCTGTTATTGTATGTATCATTTGTTATAAAGAAGACAACGACCCACAAAGATTGATGGCGCATACTGTATGTGATCACTCTTTCTGTTCAATATGTTTATACATGTGGTTGAAAGGCAAATTGCACATGCGTTCTTGGATAGAGAAAATAGTTGAAATACTAGTAGCAATTTTTTTTAATAATAGAGGTTCGTATACAACTTGTTTAAAAACCACAAAAATATTAGGAGAAAATTAATATGAAATTGATGTAGGGTTGTAGGTGAGATATTAAAAAAGAAAATATTACTCTAATCTGTATTTTTGTATTCAAATTACATTACATTTTTCAAATAAATATTGAAATATAAAAATACAAATATCCTTTTTTAACGAACAAATATCCTTTTTTTAACGAAAGACGAGGAGATACAACAGAGCATCATTTTTAATATGACCTCCTCCCAGACGAATATTTCTTCGACACATTCTCCTAAATCATGTGGTGCCGGTTGTCTATTGATATGGCCCAACAAGGGTCTACCGCCTGGATGTTTACGGCGACCGGTTATTTCCGTCTTTCTTCTAGAAATTGCACTCGGTTGTACAGCAATCATTGTTCCTTTTCTTTTTTTAGAGAGGCATATTTTCCAAACAACATTAGATTGGAGGAAAAGGCATTACACGTCTTTATCGCGTCGAGTTGGTGTTCCATACTCTGTAGACTCGGTAACACCACGTCAGGCGAAACGTTAAGAAAATGCAACATTTTTTCAGAAATTTTTTTTATAATACGTTCACCTTCGTTTTTCATATTTTCCAAATTACTTTCCGCGGACGTGCCGGCAATGTCGTCACAAGTCGTCTGTGTTTCGTCCTCGGGTAATGTGCCGCCATTCGTGGATAGATAACTGTGTAGCGGAATCAACCATTTCGGATGAGACATGTTCCCTGTAGCTAAGCGATAGTAAACGTGTTGTTGGATAGTTTTACTACTACCGCTGCTTTCTTTACATTGAACCCAAAATTGATGTTTACAAAAGGCTCCTGTAGCACCGATGACACATGTACATGTATTATTGCAAACATTTATTCTATACGTGTTTCCCGTGTCTCCTTGCACGAGGTATTCATCGCTGGTATTTGGATCAGAAGAAATGTGTGTCTGTAGGAATTGTAGAGAGGGTCGACGATATTGATGACCTCTTTCTCCTCCTCTTGTTCTCTTTGCAGTTCTCCTTCCGTGAGCGACGTCTAAAAATTTTTGTATGTAATACTTGTCTAATCGGACGAGTACAAAGTAGACGAGTTGCACGAGATTGAATGCCTTTACTCTCTCCAAAATTTTATCTTTCAAAGTTCGAATGGAAGCCTCTAAAAAGTTGTTTGTGTGGATTCCACGTACTAAAGCATGTGTTTCATTTCTGTGATAAAGCGCCCATTCATGATGTCTTTTCCACAGTTCGTGAATGCCACACAATGAATAGGTCTTTTCGATTGATATGACACACGCCTGAAAAGACGCAAATTTCGTTTAAGGCGGCAGGTAGCGGCAGCTAAAATTATGTTAAACATTATCTCCTTTAGTTGAGTGATACTTTAGTTGAGTGAAATAGATTCAGCGCAGCAAACGGCGGCATATTAGTTATAAGTCAATATAAACATGAACATAATCTAAAATATGAAAACCTTTACAGGATATGTTTAAGGCACGAATATTCCGCGTTGTGAATAACTACATCTACATTTCTTATTAGAAGTAATAAAGCTTACCTTCATTGTTAGCTTCCATACTTCGACTACGATTCTAACTCCGAAATACTGCTACAAGAAACAAAACATTCTGTACTATTAGGCGTATGGCACTTGCGCCTTACAACTTGCATACAGAGGTGCCAACTTCCAGCAACTTGTACGTAAAACTAGGACAACCAATTTGAGTAATAATAGCGAATCATGATGCTTTAATTATATTAGAATACTTATATTCATGTTAATTTGTGATATTTTACAACTTATTTTTCGACTTTTGGCCAAGAATTAGTCCATTTTATCCCAATGTGCAGCGCCGAGACTGTGAATTCCTATAAATTACTATGAGGAATAGTATTCCCCTGCCCAATCTACCCTCATTTATTCTCTAACATAGCTACAGTGGTTCAGAGGTTACCCTTGAAATTAGTACCTCTCATCATTTCTTCACTCTTTTTCGTAGCAGTTGCATGCTCTACACAATACCCTGTTCGGCGCTCTTGCAATTCTTAAGGAAAGCAAAAGGGAAACATACACCCTCCTGATTTGCAGCTTCCCCGCTCCAAGAAACCCTCATCCAGGACCCTTGCATTCCTTTCTCTATCCTTGCCTTGCCAGTAAACTCCAGAAAACTACTGAATTGGCAGATCTGGCAACTACATCAGTGCTTTTTAGTTTATACATTCTTTCACCCTCAAGTCAGTGTCAAGAATGAGGAGAATATCAATGGCATTTTATTTGTATACTTTTACGTACATTCGATCGAAAAGAATCCCAGTTTGTTGAACACAACCACGAACTGCTATCGCTTCTAATCACAACCCTTCTCCACAGACTCGGACCTGCAACTGACAGAGTTTACGGTTGACTTTAAAAGAACCCAATAACTTACGCAATCTCAAAGAACGCATTAACAAAGGGCCTGGGGCGATGTTTTCTTTATATATGTTTCTATTACTGAACCTTAATGTATTAGGAGTCAGCGTTTGAGCGTAGCGTGCTGAAATTGTTTTGATTTTGGTAGCTGACACGTTTACTGCGCCGTTCGGTCCAGGCATGCTCAGGGACAGGCACATCAGCTTGCCTTTCCGACCGCCTCCCCTCCTGCCGCCCACACGGGTGGCGAGAGTGAGAGGTCACCCCTTCCTACGCATGCGCATTCGTAGGGAGATTACAAACTTATTCCGCCATAGTAGGCTTATATGACTGCGGCACTCTCTTGTCCTTTCTTTCTATAGGAAACGGGTTAGTGATTCCACTACACCGGGAAGAGTTAAAACAAGAAAATTGCGTTAAACAGCCACACAGTATACATTGTGGCACTTTTCGGAAGCTTTTTAAGGACGTCATTTGTAATGCCGTTCAGTCCTCGCGCTTTTTTGCTCCGTATGTTGGCGATGGCGCCTGCTACTTTTCGGTCCTCCCATTGATCTTCTTATAACCCTTTCTCCTCCGTTACTTCCTGAATATAGACCTTCCAGGTCAAAAAAGATCTGCCTCTTCTACGCCTACTTTCAGGTATCCAATTTAAAATTTATTTTGGCCATATCTGATTTTGCATCCTCTGGACAAGTCCATCCCATTGAAGAGTTTTTTTTCTATCTTCTGGTTATGGTTGTTTGAAACCCCCCTCTCTTTCCCATACCACTTCGTTTCTTATCGTGTTCAGCCTTATCTGCAAAAATCTCATGAAGTCGAGCTCTCCTGGCAGTATTCGGTCTCTATGGTGTTTTGTTAAAACAATACATTTTTGTTCCGTATAATATATTTTCCACTACACTTGAACTGAATTGATATTTCTTTTCTGAACACTGTCGTAGAAAATTACAACATGAAGCCTAATTGTATGGTAAAAGAAGATCCAAAACACAAAATCTGGATCATTTAATGTTCGCACAAGTCCTGTAGCTTGACAACCGGCTTTGGGATTCTCTTCTTCTTTATTTCGAATATGCTCGAAGCATTAAATTACGTTGTCTTTGTACTCAAACACAGTATGAACAGCTGTATGCTGGAAATATCATCTTGGAGGTTGTGCACGACGCAGTTTTCTTTGCACGAATGTTGTTAAATATCGCATTCTTTTGGGCGATCTAGAAAAAAATGAACATATTTTGAAGCTCTTCAAAAAATACTCTGCTCCCAGAAGATGCTGCTTTCTGGAGTAAAAGATTTCCTTGATGTGCGTAGCAATGAACATAGTTTGCGTTAGGATATTTTTCCTTTACAAAGCACTGCACCCCATTTTTGCCCTTTCATAACAGC
Source organism: Teleogryllus oceanicus (assembly GCA_964035755.1). Classification (NCBI taxonomy): domain Eukaryota; kingdom Metazoa; phylum Arthropoda; class Insecta; order Orthoptera; family Gryllidae; genus Teleogryllus; species Teleogryllus oceanicus. The sequence continues at coordinate 160,577,276 of CAXIVR010000003.1, read as the reverse complement.
AGCTCCATCATACGTTTGGGCTACGAGTTTATCTGGAGTTTTATCTAAACCGTGCTTGTGTAATTGTTCCAAAACTTTATCAGCCAAACCTCGAACAACTCTTTTGATTATTTGAAAGAAGCTCCAAAATCGCTCATATATTTTTCCTTCCGACTGATACCTCAAAATTAATGACATTTGAGTTTTGCATGAACTGTCTGTTGTTTCGTCCGACTGAATGGCCACGTGTTCTGCGTTATTTACTTGCTCTGTCAAGTATTATTGACAAACGGCAAACATTGCATCTAGTAAATCATTCCGGATGGTCTTTGATACGCCTCTTAAGGTCGTTACATTCTCCAAATGACTGAAAAATATTGTCCAAAGCGACTGTGTAATTAATCAGTCCCCTGGAAATACCTGGGCTATGAGTCATCAGATTCATCATGACCGCGTAACGCTAATTCATACTCTCCACAAAATTTAATAGCATCAACAATGCGACCCAGAATGTATCTATTTTTATCTAAAAGTTCATTATGTTTACGCACAGAGATTGTGTATGCGTCATCCAATTGTTGCCTGATACTAACTCTCCCAAGAACAGCTAAATTCATTTCATTGTTGACATGACTTTTTGAAATAGCGTGTTTTTTGCATTTATCCGGGAGATGCTTTATATCTTTAATACCGTTCTTGGTCCACGTTTCGTCACCCCAAATAGAATGCATGGGAAGCATAACAATGCATTACTCACCGGACATCCACAAATCCAATCCCATGTATCATACACTGACTTATTAAATCTATTGTACGATCTATTTTTGTCACTAAAAGCTTGCTTGATGACCAAATCAGGCTTCGGTGGCCCTAATTCATTCGCCAACATCCTGTCTTTACAACCCAAATTTTTACTTCCTAAATACTTTACTTCATCTTAAAGTTCTAGCGCTTTAAATTGAAAATCACTCGAAATGCGTCGTTTGTTTCTCACTATTAAAGTCAGCTGAATGAGAAAACAATTAAATTGTAAACACGCACACGCTCAAGAAAAACGTATTCACATTTCACAGCTGCTGATATTATCAAGGTTATAAGCGCCCTGAACCGATTGGCATTTCATTTCTCAGACACTACGGGCGTTGTTTGTACATCTGATAAGTGGCGCTTGCAGTGGCAGGCACAAAAAGCTTATGACCCTGAAGGGCCTTAACCCTTTGCACTCAGAAGGCATCTGAGAGATGACACATCACAACGCCACATTGGATCGTAAAGGGGCCCATACACGCTCAATATTATTGCACAATGTGGGTTGCACAATATTTTGACGGAGGTCCATACACGCTCAATATTATTGAGCAATATTTTGATTTGTGCAATAAATTGTATCCTATGTAGGCAATATTGATGGTTGTGCAATATATTGTGCAAGCAGTTCCAACCAGAATTTCATGTAGTGAAGTCATGTTGAGTGATAGTGATTTGTGTTGTCTGATTATCGCTGTGAGTGCCAGTGCGAACAAGAGGAGTTCGCAAAAAGGTAGAAAATGGGCCAAACAGTGGTTAATTGATAGGGAAAAGTACACCCACGAAAAATTACTTAGAGAACTGAGAGTGACTGAACCGGATGACTTTCGCAATCATCCACTTTGGTTACTCCTCAAATTGAGAAAAATGACACTATCAAGCGTGATGCTATTCCTGCGAGTCAACGGTTATCCATATCCCTACGATATCTGTCTACTGGGAATAAGTTTAAAGACATGAAATTCTTAACCGCTGTGTCGCCACAGTCAATAGGTCGCATTTTTATGGAAACATGCACTGCTCTGATCAACTGCCTCAAAGAATACATTAAGGTAAGTAATTTTTTCAACTTCATCAATCTTTATTTGTCATTCAAAATGTTAGCGTACATTGGCAAAAAACGAAAAAATGACATAAGAAACAAAATAGTTGAAACAAAAAAAGGTTTAGCGAAAAGTAGTGAAATAGGCTCTTGTATCTTGGGTGAGGGTTCTTCTGAATTTTCTCCGGAATAGACATGGCCCAATGACGAGAGGGACTGAACAGAGTACGGGAGAGAGACACGTGAGGCGTTAATTTGCACCGAATTACGGTGTAAGGTCCCCATTTGTCCCCCAAAAAGAATATCATTGATGGCCTTTTTAGCAAACAATTGTTGTTGTGGATCCATTTTCTTGAGCTCGACTGCCCTAGCAGCACCTATTTTGTCCCAATCGTCTTGAGGTTGTTGAAGGCGCTTGGTTGCCAATTGCACCAACTCAGTAAGTCTGATCGCCAGCTTTTATCTTCTTATACAGTATTCCCAAATCGCAAAACACTTTCATTTGCTCTCTAGTCCCCACTACAACTGCAATGTTGCACATAGGTGTTACTATGTTCATCTGATCACTTACTTTGTAATGAGGGAAGCTTTCCATCATCTGCCGGATCCCAGGGAAATGTGCAAAACTGTTGATCAGTGCTTCTTTCCATTTTGCAGCATAATCTCTTGAGCCTCCTTTTCTAATTGCGTCCATATACCCCACAAATTGTACTCCTGGGCCCATTGACCTTGCTATTGACGACCTCCTATTAGGTTTCATTGCTGAACCAGAACATATGGCATGATGCACTGGGCTCAATCCATATAGGGATACAGACTTCGTCCTAATAATGCCATCAGTTGATTTGGAGCTACTCATAACACCATTTCCAATTCTGAACTCCCTCAACCTATCACTGGATCCTGTTATCATAACTACCATTGGTGCCATTGTCCCATAATTTCTTGTCCTCCACACCAGTTGCTTCGTCATAGAGTGATACCACGTAAGCTCTTCCCCTTTTACATGCTCTTCAAACAATTTCATTATAAATGTGTTCTGATAAGAATGTGAATAAGGTTCTCCTCCATCTTTAGAGTCAACTCTACACTCTGATCCCGATTGACAAGAGCTTTTTCATCAGCAATAGCTTTGCCATTTATTTTCTTTAAAAGGACAAATGCTGATCCAATTGCCTGAGAAATCTGGGTGTTGAATTGCCAATTAGTTACCATCCTCTCCCAACTACACCCAGTTTGCTTTTGGAAATCTAGACATATTGTTTCATATGTCTTCATCAAAATTTTCATGCATTTAATCTTTGACTCTAAATTCTGATCGTACCCTGATCTGTTTTTGCTAGTGCCAGATATAACATTGTCGTCTAGATCAAACTTTGACTTTATTTTGAGGAGGGGATTCCATTTTACTTCTGTCAATTATGAACTTTTTCTAAATAAGAGCGTGTGGCGCGTGATGCTCGCGTGTCTTTGTTTGGAATGTCCACATGAAGATTCCAAAAGATCTGAGAAAAGCTCTCTCTACTAAATACTTCACTAAAGAAAGACTGATAATCTAACCAGTTTGCAGTAAAATAACCTTGAATTTCGGGTTTCTCGTTTAATGCCATATTAAGCAATACTCCCAAAAAAGCCTTCAATTCTGTTTTTGTGACGTGGGTCCAACAGATCCCAATACTTCGCCGCGTAAACGGCATATTTTTCCTTTTTCGTCGCCATATCTGTTAGTTTCTTCCACCAAGCGACCAATCAAATCATCCGTAAAAAATAAACAAAAGAAATCCAGTGGAGTTGTAGGTGAATTGATTCTTGGGGCCTGGTATCCCGGACTTAGACGAAATGTAATTTTTCTAAATTTGTCACTATCAGACCATGTTGTCCACTCGTCATCGTGCCCATTGCTACTTACATTGTCATCACTGTCAGTATCGTCACATGAAATTCCATCTTCAGATTCACTACATATCCATTCCTCCTCTGAATCACTTATGTCACTTTCCATATTATTATCTAATAGTATTTTACCTATTTCATTATCTCTTAATCTATCCATTTTCCACAACAAAGTTGCAAACACAAGTAACACAGTCGTAAGCACAAGCTGAACGTCATTGAAACAACGCCAACAAGGAAGGAAATAATGGAACGTTATCTTTTGATCGTTCGGAATATTATACCCAACTAAGGTAGTCTTCTAAGACTTGATAATTGGTCATTGTTGACCGAGATTTTATCTGAAAATTATCTTATAGAACGCATGTCATCTCTCTGATGCCTTCCGAATTAAACAGGAAATTCATCGTGTCATCTCAGAGATGCCTTCCGACCTGTAGGACATGCCTAAGACTTCACACTCCGAGCTACGCTCCGCCATCAGTATGTCATCTCACAGATGCCTTCCGACCTATAGAGCTAATCACTTTCTGAGCCTTCCGAGCGCAAAGGGTTAAGGGAGCATTGCCCCTCCCTTTTTTCCTCGCACTATGAGGGAAAGCTTTGCTGAACGGGAGTGAGCTGGTTACAAGAAGCTTGCGGACTTCGCCCTGTTGCCACAACTACCTCGTGGTCAGCGCTGTGAATTGAAGTATCGATAGCGCTCATGAAAACCGTAACGTTAATTCTCTAGAAGTATTTACTCGATAACATGACAAGCATTTTAGTTCACTATTAATACTTTTCTTTACAAGAGGGAGGCCAGTGACCATGTGACCTTACGGTAGAGCCGCCACTGCACTATTCCATATAAGGCCATGTGGAGTTTTGATTGCATTTCTGCCCATTGCTCATGGTGATATCTTCATCAGTTTTCCCATAGTCAGTAATTATAGTCTCCTGATATATAGATTTTGAACAGTCAGCTATTTCGTCATCAGCAACTTTAATATTAAACGCATCCTCTCCGATGCATAAATATTCGGTCTTTTTAAGATTGATTTCAAGTCCACATTTTTCGTATTCTTTAATTTTCTAAGCATAAACTCCCTATCTTCCCGATTTGAGGCCCTAATGACCTGATCTGCAAAAAGTAGAGAATGTAAGTACCTATCATTTATGAGAACTCCCATTCAGAAATTTTTTGTACCAAGTTTCCAAAACTTGTTCCATGTATATATTAAAGAGAAATGGCGATAAACTAAATCCTTGTTTTTTAACCCTTTGTTATTTTTAATACTTTCAGTAATATTTCTCCCATGTTGATGCACACTTCAGTATTCTGGTACTTTTTTTAACCAAACCAATCCATTTTTCTGGAACATTGTCTTCTCATTGCAGAACAAATTTTACATATAGGAACACTCGTAGGCCTTTTCCAGGTCGTCATATAGATTTATTTTCGTGTTTATTAGACATTTGTAAACGTTGTAGCATCCAGTAATTTTTTAACCTTGGATGTTAGTATATAGCTTTATAATAAATATGTTTGCATAGTACTATATCGTACGCTAAATCACACATCATATGAAATGATAGTTTTTGGCAGTTTATAAAAAAACATCGCACAAAACCCTGTGTGGGTAGAGAATTACGCTCAGAACTCTTCAGTACTATGCTACTGGAAGTTTTGTCCGTTGCTGACTTTGGAGGAGTCCATAAATCCACAGCTACCCGAATAATTCGTTACAACAGCATCGGTTAAATTAACAAAACTACATATATTTTCCAGAGGAAGAAGAATTAACAATTGTGAAACAAAAACTTAATGATTTCGCAAACTTTCCCAAGTGCATTGGTTGCATATACGGTACTCACGTTCGAATCAAGTCTCCAGGGGGAGATGATACTGAAATATACAGAAACAGAAAACACTTGTTCTCTCTGAATGTTCAAACAATTTGTGATTCTTACATCGAAATCGAAACATTGAATCAATGTGGGCTGGAAGTTTTTAAGAATATTTTTAATTTCTTGATTTTTTATACATAAGTTCATTGAACTATACATGTGTAGTGATGGCTTAATAAATACATCTATAAATACTAATACAAAGGTTGAGGAAACCAAGAAGGCACCATAGATTCTATTCTAGAACTGAAAACAATTTACATAATGTATGAAATGGGTATTTGTTTTTGATGCGGGTAGAATGAGTGGGATTTTTACAGAGGTTGAATGAAGATAAATTTTGGATGTGGTGATATTGGAGAAGTTATGGGATAAGTAGGCAAGGTGGTTAATGATGGGATCGAAGTTGAATTCCTTATGTAATTGGTGGTGGGAAATGAACCAGGGTGCATTGGTGATGGTGTAAAGGAATTGATTTTGTACTTTTTTTAATTGCACCCGAACAGTGGATAAACCACTTTACAGGTCTGAAATTGAGTACAAACACTAACCAATAATACCATAATAACTGAAAAAGCACCGAGGTACTTGCAAAATAAACCAACTCAACCCAGCTTACTTGTGAGAGGGAATCCCCTCTGGGAACCTCATTTATAAGGATCTTATGCACAGGGCAGTGGAGTGAAGGGAGTGGGAAAGGGGCGGGGAGCGAGCTTAGGATTACGTGTTTATGATGCTTACGGAGGTCTGAATTGATCTTTGGGAAGGCGGGATTTGATTCTGGTTGGACCGTTACTGGATTTTCCTAGCTGGTAGAGTCTGGCACCGGGAACTAGGTTTAGGTTGGAGAAGAATGTTTTTGATAATGATGAAATATGGTGAGTAATGGTATCGATGTTCAATTCTCTATGGAGCTGATTATTGGATACATACCACGGTGCGTTAACCGATGTTCGGAGGATTTTGTTTTGGAAAACTTGAAGCCCTTTTAAGTTTGTTTGTGCAGCACCTCCCAAACAGGGCAGGCATATGTTAGTGATGGTCTAAGTGCAGTTTTATAAATATGGAGGGTTATATCAGTTTGTAGCGCTGATTTACGGTTAATGAGTGGATATAGGTTGAAGAGAGCAGCATAAGTTTTGTTCAGCCTATGGGTAATGTGGGGTTTTCACGTGAGACAGGAGTCTAGGATTGCTCCTAGGTATTTTATGGGTTTGTTGGATGGGAGCCAGGGAACAGGTGAACTTCCTATTGTGAGTGTAGGAGGGTTGGCTATTCTTTTGAGTGCAAGATTTTAGCTTCGCATTTTGCTGCGTTTAAGTGCAGGCGCCATTTTGCTGCCCAGTCATAGAAAGTGTTGATGTCTAATTGTAAATTGTTGATTGCTATTGAAAGATCATGGTGTATAGAGAATATCGCGGTGTCATATGCAAATAAAGCTGTGGTACATATATCTGCTGTGAACAGATTGAAGAGGGTTGGGGAGAGAGGTGAGCCTTGAGGTACCCCGGCCTGAATTATTTTAGGGGCGGAGAGTGAGGAATTTATTCGCACCGAGAAGCTTCTATTTTCGAGAAAGCTGCTAATGATTTTGAAAAGATAATCGGGAGTGCCTTGGTTCCTTAATTTGTAGAGCAGACCTGTGTGCCAGACTTTGTCAAAGGCATTAGCGAAGTCTAAAAAGACTGCAGCGCAGTACTGCTTATTTTGAAATGCTTGTCCTATGTTTTCTACTATTCTGAGAAGCTGGTGGGTGGTCGAATGAAGAAGGCGGAATCCGAATTGAAAAGGGGGAATAGCTTTCGTAACTTGAAGAAATTTAAGTCTGATTAGGATCAGTTTCTCGAAGATTTTAGACAGAATGGGTAAAAGGCTTATGGGTCTATAGCTGGAGAGATGTTTCGGAGATTTTTTAGGTTTTAATATTGGAATTACAATGGATTTTTTCCAGCTTGCCGGGAAATAGCCTAGTCTGGAGGCAACTGTTGAAGATGGCAGTTAAGTAAGCAATGGAATGAGGAGGTAAATGTTTTAGAACTACAGTTACTCCCAAAAATATTCGGTCGCTAATGTAATATTCGAAAATTAGACGATAATCACTAAAACATAGGCACTCCGTGAAATAATACTTATCCAGAAGAATTCAAATATGCATTGTCTAACATAACAGTTGTTAACAGTTTTTTCGCTTCTTGCACATGGTGGCGAGGTGGATATAATTACAATACTCCATTGCATTTTCATGAATTTCTTTGTGCTCAATTTTAAATCAATGATAAATGCTAAAGCCTGATCTGCATTCATTACTCTTTGTTCTTCCATAGGTGCTTCCTTGCTTTCCGCAGCTGTGTGGTTCGCTGCAGTGACGAAAAGGTCCCACTTAATTTAGCAGTGTCTCATTTTCCTGATGCACGCAGTGTCATTTACGAAGCGGCAACCAATTCTGCCGCAGATTTTTTTTCATGTAATTTTTGTGCTTTCTTCCACTGTCCAGAATCGCTGCACTTGTCAAAAAGCGCACGAGGTCGTCCTCTCTTTGGTGTAGGGGCGGTAATACTTGCAGGCATGGCAAGATAAACACGACTATCAAAATTAACGTCTTCATTAAGCCAGGATGTGTAGCGTTCTAGGAAACGTTCCAGTGTTCTTTTGCACTTCGCCCATTGAGAGCTTATTTGAGCATAAAATACATTAATGATGGTCTTAACCAACTTTGATATATCTAAGCAGTCTTGTAAACAATTTTTTTGTAACGAATCGATATACTTCATTTCGCTGTGCCCTAGCAGAAGCTCGCCACATGGCAAACAAATCGCGCCTTCGAATGGACCACATCGTTTTTGAAAATTTTATTTTCTGGAATTGGGGCAGTTTCGGGCAGTTAGTACTAACTGTATCTTATACATGAATAATAAAGCAAAATAAACTTTCACGCTGTAACTCCGTGTAACTTTTTTATACAACTCGACAAAAATAGTCAAAGAATTTTTTGGAAATGTTACTATCTTATATTCAAAAGCATTTAATGATGTGTTCTGCAATCAGAACATGAAATATGAAAGTATCATAGTAAAGTACGTATCTTACGCTATGATACTCAGCGAAAACGTGAATACTCCTGCAACGGATCCCCCTGAGAAACGTGTTGAAAAGGTGCACTCTGAAACAAGTGAGGGCGCGCAGTGACGTTCTCCGTACCTAAAGAATCCAAGGGTTTTAACGGCGCTAATACGATCTCAAACATCAAACAAACTCTGTTGCCAGATGCTCCAGGTAATGGAGAATAGAGTGAGCAAATCCAAAAAATGTATAGGAATCGGGTCGAAAAATTATTTTTTTAAGAGCTAATGTCTGAAATTACACTCTGTGCGGCGGCGGCGGCGGCGGCCGCAGCGAAGGGCGCCGCGCCAGGAAGCGGCGTAGCAGTGACTGGTGTAGCCGCGGGCTTCGTGGCTGCCGATGTTGACGGCCGGGCGTCCGGCGGTCCGCTCCTCTGCGTCCTTCTAAAAACGAGGAGTTCTTTTGGAGCAGATACGCTCTCATGAGGAACCACCGCGTCACTTGACAGTTCCCCAGTTCCCCTTGCAGTCGTGCGTCCGCTGGCCCTACTGCGCGCACCGTTTCCTCCCCCCGTAGGCGGGCTGTGGTACGGCGTCGACGCGGGCGAGCCCGCAGGCGACGACATGCCCTTTTCGAGCCCTAAAAAGGGCTTTTCCAAAGCTAGCTCTAAAATGGGCTGCTTGAATAAGATGCGCCCTTATATGGGTGAAGCCAGGCTTTTTGCTCTTCTATAAGGCCTATTTATCCGGCTGCGGCTGTGGGTCTCTCGGTGGGCGGAGCGCTATTCAGGTACATCCGCTCCCCTCGTCAGTGCAGGGATCCCCTACTTCTGCCGAGAATTTTTTCTTCAGTTTCCCCGTCTCCAGTTACCCTGGAGAGGCGGAAATTTATTCATTATGTGGGAATACAGTGATAGATGCAGACTTTTCGGCTTTTGCAGCTTGGCGAGGGCTGGTAACGTAAACATACTGACTTATAAACTAGCTTATAACTATGTATTGCCATTTTGGTTTTTTTTTTTTTAAAATTAAATTTTTAATTGTTTTTTCTGTTCTATTTTAATTCTTCCATTCACTTTAAACATCCATTCTTAATCTACGAAAGTGAATCAAATTAAACAAGACTTTATTTTTAAAAATATTATTTTTATTTTAAGTGCAAAAAATTACATTATTTTTCTACGTAATCTCCTGCTTTAGAAACACATTTTTCCCAGCGGATAGGCAGCTTCCCAATTCCTTCCATGTAGAAAGATGCAGGTCGTGTCTGCAGCCAATTGCGCACGTAGGCTTCCACCTCAGCATCAGTGTTGAATTTTTGGCCTCCCAAAGCTTCCTTGAGAGGACCAAACACATGAAAGTCACAGAGTGACAGGTCTGGACTGTAAGGAGGGTGGTCCAGTGTCTGCCACCCCAGTTTCTCCAATTTTTCCCTGGTTAAGGCTGCTGTGTGGGGGCGAGCATTGTCATGGAGAATAACCACTTTCCTCATCGGTAGGTCTCGTTTTTTGCGTCGATATGCAAGTCGGACCTCAGTCAAAATGTCGCAGTAGTAGGCCGCATTGATTGTCCTGCGCTCATGCAAAAAATCGAGGTGCAGCAAACCACGCTGGTCAAAAAAAAACCGTAGCCAAAACCTTGCCAGCCGATAGTCGTGACTTGGCTTTCACTGGTCCTGGTTCTCCTTTTTTTCTCCACTCCATACTCGCTTGTTTGGACTCAGGGGTGTAGTGGTGCACCCAAGTTTCATCACAGGTGATGATGTGAGTCAGAAATGGGTCCCCTTCTTCCCGAAATCGTGCCAGAAGACGCTCACACACCTGAAGTCGATTCAATTTCTCTTCTGCTGTGAGAAGGCGAGGAACCCACCTGGCGCACACCTTACGGTACCCAAGCTCCTCTGTGAGTATGGAGTAAGTGCTCCCATAACTTATTCCGACCTTACTTGCAATTTCAGAAGTGGTAAGACGCTTGTCATCTTCAATAAGCCGTCTAACACAGCTGATGTTGTTCTCTGTAATGCTGGTGCGGGGTCTGCGATTATGGCTCTCATTTTGAACATGACGACCACCCACAAACTGTTTATGCTATGCAAACACTCTGGCTCGCGACAGTGTCTCTTTCCCGAACTGGGCAGTCAATCTCCTCAAGATATCTGCCGGTTTTACGCCTTCTGCAGCGAGAAACTTGATTACAACACGTTGCGCAATCGACGAGTGTACCTCTTGCTCCGACATCGTGACGGTTGGCACTGAGCGAGTCGAGGGGCCGGGCTAACGGTCTTCCCCCACTCCTGACAAACCTACCTATCGCCAAACGAAGCGGGAACGTTCTCCCACCACTATTGCGCCCGAACGGCCGAAAGTCTTGTTTATATTTGATTCACCCTCGTATGTATACAAACACGTTCACTCACACATTCATATCACGCATCACTTTACTATTTACAAACCACTTATTTACACTTTTCGCCACGGCGCCGACTTTACTTAAGCGTCCGTGGCGCCGCAACGTCTTCAGGTTCTTGTGGACCAGGCCCGGAGGGGCGCGTTTCCGCGCCTCCCGCGCGGTGTCCGGCATCTGGGAGCGGCGACCGCCTCCCAAGTACTAGTTGCTCGCCCGCGTCGCACAGCTCAGAGAGCATGTGCGGGGAAAGTGCTCGAACGGTGAAGGCGACGTACTGTGCGCCTTTTCTTCTGTAGGAAGCCCTGTGCACGCCGCTGTTCGCCGCTCCACCGGTCTCGCGCAAGATGCGCGCGGAGCGGACGGCCTCAGCGCTCATAAATTTCAAAGTCATTGATTAACAAGTCTCGCAATGTACCATTCCCGGTTGCTGTCACAGTGGTTGCTGTCAATAAATTGGGTGATACTTCCTGGTATCTCGTCCCTAGTCAAACTGTTGATCCTGAACTTATCAGCACTCCATTCATTATTTTCGCTGGTGAACGGCAGCAAATACAGCGGGTCGAACCTAAGCACATCCGCTTTAAAATCTATGCAAACCTTCAACCCACGCAAAAAATCCAGTCGCACGAGTCGCACAATCGGGACGCGGCTATCTTTCTGACAGCTTAATCAAGGTATGACACGTCCATCTTTGGATACCATCGTTTTTCCATAAGGGGCGCTCAAAAGTTAATATCGTTTCCTCGCCCCAGATACGTTTCAAAAATTTTGGCCTCAACTTATCGCATGTTTCAGGAAGTCGTGACATGAACAGGCTCCACTGGAGTGCGGCTTCGAACAAAAATTGCTGGACGAATTTCGCTTTGAGTCTAGTAGATACGGAGCTCGAGTGCGTGAAATAATCTTCGAGACGCCGTAAGAACTCACATGGGTGCTTCCCTTCGCGCCTGAAAAACTCAAATTTTGCGGCGGCGGGAAAGGAACCCTCCCGCCTTGGCCGTTCGAGCACACCATCTCGGGCGTCTGTATCTCGTCGCGGAATCCATCGACACTTTCGCGGATTATCTGATTCATCCCCGCGCTCTGCCTCTCAATCGATGCCTCGGTCGTCGTTCGCAGTTCCATCAGGGAAAGTGAACGCTAAAGTCGCAAGGCTGGACGGGGGTCCAGCCTTGCGACTTTACCGTTCACTTCCCTTCCAGCCTCGACTTTTTTACAATTCGCCGCGCCTTTCTCTCCTTCGATTGCGGCGTTATTCAAGCCATCGCACAACTCCGCGACCTTTCCCGCGAGTATGCAGGCTGTTAATTTTACTTTCCTGCTTGTTAAGCTTGACCCCGACCTGCGCCTCGCATTCCGAGAACCGAGCGTTGTTGCTCTCGATATTTTGATTTAATAGGTCGGTTACGGCACCGATTCACGCGGATATCACCGATGACTCCCGTGCGCAGATTACAATATGCTCGTATAATCGCGCTCACTTCCGCCTTCATGCGCTGGCGGAAGGCGCCGGCTCACGCAAGGCGGAAGTGAGTGTCTCGAAGAAGGGTATCTCCATTCTTATGACATACAATGTGGTTCATTCCTCTTCGTTTTGGAAAGCATGTTGAAAGATATTGTTTGCATAAGTATTGCTGCATTTTTTCTCAGATGAAGTAGATACATTTATCAATTGAAAATGCACTTAAATTCATCATGCATATTTTACTATTAAACCACTTATATGAATGTTTAACACTAAATTTATGTACACAATTATTTCCAAATTTTAAAATATTCATCACAAGACAAGGTTACTGATGGACAAGTTCTACGAATAAATTTGCCTTTAATCATTGTATTAAAGAACATAAAGTTACTTAATAAGGATAAGATAATTGAATATATTGTTTGTTATAAATACGTATCTGATGCTTTGTCTAGTGACTTGTGTTCAGATATGTTCTGTGAATCAACAAGTACTACTATGCCTTGGCAGAGACCGTAATATATAAGGTGAAAAGTCTGTGGAGTTCATTTGTACAAAACAGGGTGAGTTATTTCAGGTGAATAAAGCACCACTGCCTTTCAGTGATTAAACAATGTTGCTTTTTTCATTTGCTGAGAAACGCTGCGCTATTGCACAGCATTTTCTTGACGATTCCTCTTCTGAAATGTCCAGAAAGTTGTGCTTAAAGTGAGGCCGGAGCGCCGAGGATACTTCTAAGTACTGTCGCAGAAAAAATCTATTTTTTCTGTGACAATCGACGAAAAACGAAAGTTGTGAATTGACGGAGTGAGTGGACGTATTACGACAGATATGTATCGCGCGACATTGCAGACGTATCCAATCTCGCCAGCTGGGCATCAGAATTTCAGTGCATTCTGGTCGTAAATGACCTCACGAGTCCAAAATAGCCCTTCGATTCGTGGAAATGTGCACAAGGATCTGGTGACTGGCTACGGCGAAATTGAAAACGCCTCTACTGATATATACGCTTCTGAGGCCAAAAAATAAAGCGTGCTAATATTAAGCAGCACATGTTGGGGTTTCTTTTTTCTCCTGAAATATCTCACCGTATGCCTGTTTGCTAAGTGATCTGTATGCAGTGTCATGTATGAAAAGTATTTTTGTCTAGTTTCTATATTTTGTTTATCAATGGATGTTTTCAATGGATCAACCCTGTTTTCTATATTTGTTGTCCCCAAGCACAAAAATAAGTTTAAATGCAAGCTTTCCCAGTTTGCGCCAATATCAGTATGTTTTGCTCAAAACTTACACTGTTTGTGAACGTTTATGTAAACGTATGGTTGACAAATATAACTGTTAGTGCACAAATTATTTTCTTGAGAATTAAACGTTTTAGTAAAAAGTGTCTTCTAGTAGCAAATGATTTTAAGTCACAATGAGTGATGTAATATGTGACTTACTCTGATAAATTGTCTTATTGTGTTATATTCTTTAATATTTGTTCTAATTGTTTGTAATATTGTGAACCTTACAATAAAGTATTAATGTTATTTATTATTTGTATTTTTTAAATTTTATATTCATTGCCATACCTGTCTTTCCATAAAATGAATAATAAGACCAGATAATAAGACTATCAACTTAATGAATAGTAAATGAATAGGCCTCGTAGTTGAAGTTGAGAATCCGGTACACCTTCGGTGAGCGGGATTGTAGTAAGTTGGATGCGCTCCTGAAAAAAAAAATTTCGAAAAACACTTGCCTTGAAATCAAGGAAACTTATTTACTCCGCGCTTGGAACCCGCCAGTGAACGACAAAACGGTAAGAGAAATAGCGTCATCTTCCCATGGAGGGGCTCCAAAAATTTGAAACGGGTAGATATCGAATCACTAACTGTATGTAACACACTTTTTGTCCTTGGCAAGTGATTGATTTCCTGGTATCTTATAGACCACACGTTGCAATTATTTTGTTCGGGAATGTTTTAGTAAAATAGGTATCTGAAAGGGAATTTAAGTGGAAAGTACATTATACCTTCCAAAGTTTGCTTTTGGGCTCAGGAGAATGAGTTTTATACTTTGCATATCCCCATAAATTGACATGCGTAAACGTGTGTAGATATACAAACATAATTTAGATCATACATCATGTTTATTTGTAGTTCAAAACAAATGACAATAGGCATGAGAGCCTATCACACCACACGTTTTTTCACGGCATAGCGTACCGCAATTGACTGCAAACTCGATCTTCTGTGGATGCGCTGACAATGATGCGAAACTCGAACTGCACATGCGCAGAAGATCAATAGTGCTGTCGATTGCTGTGACTCCTCGTCGTGCTCCCTAATGAGATCAAGAAACGAAACTGCCAATAGGAACGTAAATAAACATTGTGGTGGCTATCTGAGCAAGAAAACGATCCTAAGTGAGATTACGCGAAGCGCTGTTGGTAATTTCTCCGTGAACTAGGGCTTACTACCGTGATAATTCCTCGAGACATGACGTGTTAAATCTGAAATAAAAATATTAACTCAGTCTCCACGTCGAATATCATGCGAAGCTTCCAGTGTTGGGTGGTTGTGCGTTGCCTTGTTGTAGCGGGTACGAGTGAAGGCATTCAAACGTGGGTGCGTCGCAACCGCTGCCCTGTCGCGCAGAACACGAGTCTAACCCTTTCAGAGCTGAATTTTGTGTATTTGTTGGATTTTTTCCCCTTTAGGCAATGATTTGGTTTTACTCCAAAGATTTCTACAAATTTGTATTGTGCTCACAATAGTATATATACCTTTGCAAGATATGATAAAAGCACGACAATTAATCGCTAACAATTCTTTCGCAATGAAGTGTCAAAAATAGCCAATTAAAAGTTGAGTCCAACCCACTGGACGCCGGGTCTGAAAGGGCTAAATAATGTTTGTCTACTTGTCAGCAAGCGGCTGATGGGGGAGGGTCCGTTATCCAATCAAAGGCTTCACCATCTGATGATGTCACGGCAGAGTTGCCGATGTATATTAAGAAAGAAAATGAAATCTTACAGCGCGCAGCCACTGAAAGTTGAGCGTTTTTACTTTTTGGTTATGTATCGTGTGTGCGGTTCTATCGTATACTATTGTGCGCTCTCATTACGATTTGTTTCTTGCTATTGTTGCTGAGGCAAGAATGTCACGTGCGACCACATATCTGCTGCCTGGCTAAGATCGCTCTACCCCACCCCCAACTGTGAAGTAGGCAGAAATATGGACAATAGTTTAGCATGAGCATTGCTAAGCATTTTCTATTGTCAGAACATCGAAAGAATCCCGTCCAAATTCAATTTTTCCCTCCATAGTGTGTTTCCTCTGTTTAAGCAGCACGAAGTGCCACCTTCAACCTCTTCAACCTTCTCTATCGGACACGTTCAACCAAACCGTCCCTCTTTCAAATTAATTTCTAGGTAATCCATTTGTTGCATTAATCAATAGTTCACATTTTAACAGTTGATCCTTATGTTCGTGATTTAATTAAACAGGTAAGTGCAGAACAAACAGGTAAGTACATTCAAAAGATACAAATATACCATAGCTGAAACTGATACAGCGTTCTGAAATTTGTAATTTAAAGACATTTTCCATATTGACCATGAGGTTCACACGGTTTTCGTTAATGCATGAAATTGCACTTAACGGCTGCAGAGAACTCTTTACCACATTTGTGTTGCCTACTATTACATTTTAACAAAGTGTTTATCAAAGATTTTTGATAGTGTTGCTGCTGTAGGGGCCATATTGCGAGCAAGATGTACGCTGCCGCCTTTGCATGGGCGAGGGCCACCCAGCAGAGTCCAATAAGATAGGAACGGCGCATTGCCCGAAAAGAGACAACTTCAATCTTTTACCCGTTTGCTGCCATTACAAGGAAATTCTTGCCGCATGCTTGAGACGTGCATGCAAAGGAGGCCGAGTGACCCATTCGCCAAAATGTTCTTAGCAGGAGCGAGGCATCTCCGCCGTCAGCTAGTGGCGGGCCGGCCTGGTCTGGTCCGCGGTCGTGCAACGACCTGGCACGGGTCAACACAACACCCGCAGCTGACGCGCCCACTCTCACCAAAAGCCAGTTTGGGGTGATGTTAGAACGTGTTTATGAAGCATTGCCCGATAATGTTTAATTCATATAACCGCGTAACAATGCGAATAGCGCATCTCCGGGCCTGCACTTGAAATGCGAGAAGTGCAATACGTATTTAAAACCCAGCAATTGTCTCCTATTTTATTTACATATTTTTTGCGGCTCTCACACGCAACCAATCTTTATAGATGAAGTCTCTAAAGAATAAGATTTTAACGGAGACGTGACGAATTGCACTTTGACTTTAAATATATGAAGGATTTGTTTAAAAACATCGAAATGTCCATGTTAAATGTAACCCGCAACACATGTCAGCATTTTTGAATCCGTATCGTTAATAAACTCCTAGACGAAGCGTTCTAGGGCTTTAAAAACTAAAATTTCGCGGCCAAAGGTCTGAAAGGAACTACCTTCACATTATAATTATAGGATTAGATATTCTTGGACATTCTATTAATTTTTTGAGGGATTGGCGCTTTTCGGTATACTACCTTATCTTTTCAGGGACGTGCAGAATCTGCATCTGTATGAGAAATTTAACTAATTACTTGATATTCTATGCGACTGAATTGAACATGGATGGACAACAATGGATGCACCTCGCTGTTCAATAATAAAGTTAAATACTATTGCAAAGAGTAGTGTTGAACTTGCCCGATCCTTTATTTTTGCATGGACAAGTTTACGTGACTTTCTCGAGAGTGAAAAGTTTTTTTCTAATATTTTTGTCACAATCAAGGAAAGCGAAAAGCTACCTATTAAAGTAGACTGAATAATTACTTCAAATGCTTTTAAGGAACTGTGAATTGTTCCAAGAACATCTCTCTATAATACTGAATAAAACTTTATTGAAAATTTGTTTCAAAAATCAGTTAAATTGCTGTCATGTTTGTTTGATATTCTGTAAGATTAGTAGAAGTTACATTTATACATTTTTAAACAAGTAAACACGTTTCATTAACAAGTTCCCGTCTTAATATGGAAATGTGTAATATGGTATGTGGAAGTGTTCCAAGATAGCGGCGGTGTGATTACTACACGTTAATTTCGCTCCGTACATTTTACGTATTTTTAACTCGTTTCATTTTTTGTGTTCCTATCAGTTCAGAAGTTTTCTTCGTACTTAATCAGTGAAAGTAAAAGTAGAGTTTAACTTTGAGTATTTTAGTAAATATTACATTGTATATTCCGAGTGCACAGCCTCCACACGTGGACGTCTCAATATTGTTCGCGTGTTTGTTTTTAATACTATATCGGCTAAGTATAAGTGTGTGAAGTATAGTGTTTAGTATATAAATATTTCAATCACTCTATTACAGATCTCAAGTTCCTTTGTAGTAACTAGTTGGTACAAGATGTGGTAAGTTAGTTGTGCATGCTTAATTTTTAATGAAGTGTATAACGTGTTGTGAATATTTTACGTACACGAAAACACATTGTTCTAAAACTTTATAATTTACACTCCATAAAACCTTAGACTTTAAACTTACACTCTTAGAAATACATATTACAAAAAAACTCGTTAAATCAAGACATTTAAAACTTGTATTTCACGATACATCAACATGAACAGGTACACTTTGCACTTGCTAAACTCAACGCCGACGTGAAGAAAGCCTACGGACACAGAAGTTGCATTAAAAATTAGATCGGATTGGAACGGGTCGTTCAAAACTCTGGTGGCTGGACTCTTGGAATTAGAAAAAATAGACACACACACAGACATTCCTAGCCACCCACCAACATCTCAGCCACCACACTGTACCCGCACATTCAACAGGTTATCAAGTCTTTCTGACCTTGTCTCCTGTTTACTTCTTCCCACCAAACCACGACAACTAGTAAACAATAGGCACGCATTTAATGATAGTCTGCCCTCAGTCCCAAAAAACCACAGTTCAGAGGGCAAGACTGAAACAAAAAATGACACTTCACTCACGTAAAATTTTAACGTTCACTCACGTAATTTTGATTTTAGCTGATAGACATAGTAGGAACCTTTCCTCTTTTCCAAACCTCTGACTCATCAAAGTTCTCTATTACAGGTATTTTCAAGCCTAGTACCACGATGGCACATGAAAATTAAGAACTTAAACACTCATACTACGTCTTTTACACTACAGGACACAGTAGTTATTATAGGTGGGCAGAATTACGTGAACTCTGTCATTCACTTTGATACAGAAGAACATTTAACAAAAACAAGAGATTGCCAAACACACAAAGGTAATCATGACCACTCTGTCCCCCCCCCGCTAGCCAACATTCTTGTCAACAATGAAATTAAGATCGCAAACCATCATATAAAACAGCACTTGAAAGGAACACCTATCACACTTATTGATCTTCACAACCTCTCAAGAAAATATTTTACTCGGCATAGTCTCCACATGAACCAGATAGGTAAACAAAAACTTGGAGCCATGCACGTTTCACACTTACTGGGGGCCCCTGCCATACCACATCCATCTCCCACCCATTCTTCCTTCACCTGCCTCCACACCTCTCATACCCTCTCCAGTTCCTTCCACCTCCATTCACTCCTCCTTCACCTACCTCCACACATCCTACTCCCATCCGTAAGTACAAAACCCACTCCTGTGTATTACCTGTAGCAGCAAACATCAGCAGGAAAGCAGACAATACACCAAAATAAATCTTCACATTCTTCATCAAAATGCACAGTCCTGAAAAACAAACTCATTGATATAGAAGTATTACTAGAGGACAAGCTCAACCACATTTCAATACTGTGCTTCATAGAACACTGGCTGACCAAAGAACTAGATAGCACACATATACCAGGTTTCTTTTTAGCTAGCAGCTTTTGTCGAAATATTAACAACGCACATCTTGCGTATGGTGGGACATGCATTTTTATTAAAGATACTGTTAGTTTTGTACCCTACACCAGTCACACTCATCTTAGAAAAAGACTTTGACATACTGACTTAACCGCAATAAAAACATGGATCTTATGCATACATCGCAGCCCATCGGAGAATTTCAAAATCTTAAAAAATCGAAGTTATTCTAACAAAACTTAAAAACCCAAACAGTATAAAATTATTCTGTGCGGTGACTTCAACATAAATTGGTTCACACAATCCAGTAACGAAAATCTATTTAAAAGACCTACTAAAATCATAGTCTACAAACGAGCCATAAATACGAGGGTCACTCCAATAGTTTTGAGAATACTATATTTAAAATCGAGATAACAAGTTCTTACTTTCACATCTTCTCGTAGTACTCTCCACCACACTCTATGCAACGTTTCATCCCATTAAACCAATTATCAAATGACGATCGTCACACTTCTTTAGAGATACTGCGAATCTGATCTTCATATGCAGTCACTGCAGCCTGAGCTGACTCGAAACGATGACCTCGAATTTTTTCTTTCGCATAAGGGAAAAGAAAAGTCACCCGGGGCCAGGTCTGGACTGTAGGGTGGATGAGGCAATGTTTTAACCCTTGATTTTGTCAGATATTCAGTCGTTACTCTGGCTGTGTGGGATGAGGCGTTGTCATGGTGAAGCAGGATTCCACGCAAACCTGATTTTGGACGGTTCTTTCTCAGCTCTTCAAACAATCTGGGCAAGCAAATTGTAGTGTACCATCTTGCAGTGGCTGTCTTTTGTTACTCGAGTGGCACTGTCACTATTTGGCCACTGGTAGAAAAGAAAGAACAAATCATTTTGCCAACGCTTCTGGGTTTTTTCACTTTCCTTGGAGGATTTTCATCTGGAACATTTTCACACTGATAACTGCCGTTTCATTTCTGAATCAAATAGATAAATCCAGCTTTCATCACCCGTCACGATGTTAAAAATGTTTTTGATCTTCCTCCATTGAACTTATCCAGGGTCTCATGACACCAATCCACTCGCGCCCTTTTTTGTTCATTTGACAGATTGTGAGGGATCCACTGTCAGCACAGCTTCCTAACGTGAAACTTTTCTTTCAGGATCTGTCTCACTGCTGCTGATCTAATATTTAAAGCTTCCTGAATCTGAGCGTATGTACCGAGGGTCAGCCCTTAGCAAATGTTCCACTTTCAGCACATTTTCATCCGTTGTTGCTGCGTTAGGCCTGCCAGAACGGTGTTCACCTTCCAGAGAGACCCTTCCCCTCTTGAATTCGGCAAACCATCGATTGACAGTGGCTTGTGGAGGGAATTGCCAAACGCACGCTGTAATCTCTCGAGGCATGATTTCTTATCTAAGCCAACCTTAGCCATACAAAATCATAGCTCCGAAATGCTCTCTCTTTAGGTCCATCGTTACTGGCAGAGGAACAACAACTAATGGACACAAATAGCCCTACTAAGTTAACCCATTATGACCTAGCATGACCATATGGTCACCCTACACACGTGCCGCTTATTGGCCCCTAATGTTTCAGACATATTTTATATTAAACTGAAAAGTACAATAATCGACATCTATAACTTTATTTTACTTATCAAAGTTGGTATTTTTGTGTTTATGACGACTTTCATTTGTTTAAGTGCGTAGCTTTCAGGCGGTATTCTAGGTGAGGTGCCCAGAAGATGGCGCGTAATGAAAGGTGAGCTTTTTTTTACGAAATATAATTGTTTTTTCAATTTTTCTATATTATTCCTTTAGTTGAACGTATGGGTTATGAAATATGAAAACTTCAAATTATAAAGTAGTATACATAGTGAGAAATTCAAAATTAAATTCTGCTGTGACCATATGGTCACGCTAGGTACGTGACAATGTTGGGTTATGTTTTGCTCTTCCAATTTCAGGTCGCTGACTTTGAAGGAAATTATAGATTTATTAGAATATGAGGAGGAAGATGTTACAGATGTATTTATGGAACCTCCAGAAGTGCGAGAAGAATCAGATGAAGATTCTAGGGATGAATTATGAGGTTTTCTGGACAATTTGAGTAGTAAGCAATTGCAAGCAGCTGCTGAAGCGGTTCTGGCAAATGGAGAAGTAATTGGAGATATAGCGATTGCTGATGGTGAAGATATTGAAAAATGCACTTCAGAAGTAATAAGAAGGCAGAAACCAAAGACTTTGCGCGGGAAGAAAAATATTTCTACATCACGTACATGGTCATTCGAGAATTTTCCAGAAAAGAATGTATTGTTTCCTGAGCCTAATTTTAGTGCATATAGAGATCTTACATGCACCGAAGCTTTTGAACTCTTTTTTTACTCCGAAATGTTTGATTATTTGAATCAACAATCAAATATGCTCTTTGGAAGAACCTACCTTCCCCAAGCATTACGGCGGAAGAAATGAAGTGTTTTATTTGCATTTTAATTTTGTCTGGATATGTTCAATTGCCTGAGAAAATATATTTTTGGGATACTTCAAGCGTCATGAGAAATATTTTAGTACTTAATGCCATGAGACGAAATAGATTTGTTGATATAATGCGTTTTATTCACTGTGCTGACAACAGCAGTTTGAATAAAAATGACAAAATGTCAAAACTTAGGCCATTCATGGATTTGGCAAAAGAACGATTTATTAGACACTTTATTTCCTGAAAGGGAAATATGTTATGATGAGAGTATGATTGAATATTTTGGAAGGCATGGTTGTAAGCAGTGCATCCTGGGAAAGCCTATTCGCTTCGGATACAAGGCTTGGTGTCTAAACACCAAGGTAGGGTACTTAGTAAACTTTGAAATTTACCAAGGCCGAATTCCAAATGCGAATGAGCAGTATGAAGCAGATTATGGCAAACAGTTGCTCCAATGCTGCAAATGCTTGACATATTTCCAAATTCCTTAAATCATCTGCCTTTTAGACTATACTTTGACAAGTTTTTTAAAGGAATGAGTCTTTTATGTCATCTGAAAAGTCGAGGGTATGAAGGGACAGGCACAATACGTCAAAATAGGTTGCGAAAAGATTGCCCTATTTCAAAGCCAGAGGAGATGAAAAGGATGCCCAGAGGAACATTTGAGGCAGCAGTCAGTATAGAAGAGATAAACCTCACTCGATGGATGGATAATAACATTGTCACTGTCGCGACCACCACACACAGTGTAAATCCTGTGACACCTGTTAAACGTTATTGCAGATCACAAAGGAAAATTATAAAAGTGGATCGCCCAAATATCATAGCAAAATACAACAATTTTAGGAGTGGTACGGATCAAATGGACGCCAATATGGGAACCTACAGGATAGGAATAAGAGGGAAAAAATGGTAGTGACCCATCTTTACTTGGTTAGTGGATGTATGTGTTCATAACGCATGGATAATAATGAGGAACAAGGGGTCCAGCATTTCCCAATTAGCCTTCAGAAGAGAAATAGTTCAAACATACTTGACTCGTTATAAAAATTCCCCTAAAGGGGCAGGACGTCCTTCTCTATTGAAGTCCGGTGGAAGAGTACTTACAGATGTTCACTATGACAAGATAGATCACAATGTCGAACCAGTCCCCAATGGAAAAAGAAAGCGTTGTGCTGGGGACAATTGTACATCAGTTGGAAGAACACAGTGCAAAAAATGCCAAGTTGGTCTCTGTATACCTTGTTTTGCGAATTATCACTCTCTGAGCTAATCTGTTTTATATTTGTTTACTGTATAATATTTATTATTTTCACCATTTTCATGTATTGTTATACTTATAGTGTTTGTTACGTGTATTTCTTCTTGATATTTCATGTTTATATCACTGAAAATTCAATCATTTTGCTCTGTCAAGGATTAGCGATTTTATTCGTGTAAAGACCTAGCGTGACCATCTGGTCACACGCTCTATCTCAAAAATTAATTTTTGGAAATAAATAAAAACCACGTTTTGTGTGTTAAATAGTCTCTTAAAAAACCCTATCACATTCCTTTGAGTTAAAAAAAATCAGGTCATAATGGGTTAATAAATTACCCGAGCGTGTTCAAACTTGCGCGAGATTCTTACTAAAAGTTCCACCTAACAATGGAAAAACTTTCATTGTTGCTGAGTAACTCATTGTTGCTCATTCTCAAAACTTTTGGAGTGACCTTCGTACACCAATCCGAATATCCAAACACATCTGCACTGCTATTAATCAAATAATAATAGATGCAAATAATAATGTTTTTTCTGTTGCTACATTTATCACAGGCTTCAGTGACCACACTGCACAGATTTACAGAACAGACAACTTACCAAGAAACTCGAAACTATTCCCAAGAAAACAATGAAATTCCAGAACTTACTAAGATTCAGTGGCGGCTCGTGGTCACGCCATTAGGATGTGCAACGTCTCCCCATCCCTCCTCTCTCTCTCTCTCTCTCTCTCTCTCTCTCTCTCTCTCTCCACACACACACACACACACACACACATATATATATATATATATATATATATATATATATATATACACATATATACATATATATATACATATATAATTAAATTATAAATATATAAAATGAAAATTAAACATGAGGCTTCTTATAAACTCTGAAAGCATGCTGAACAGTACCTTTCATCAGCAGTGAGGGTTACCGCGTTTTTTGTTTTTCACAACACCCGCTTTGACTTCGCTCCGCAAGGACCCCCGAAATATTTACGACTAGGGTCGGGTTACAGCGTGGCGACTCGACACTTTCCAGACAAGTGTTTCCAAGGATGCCAAGAGTTCTATTGTACACACTGCTTCATTATTGTTTTTTCACTCGCACATTTTCCGTAGAATATATTTTCATAGTTCACTGTACAATTTTAAAGCTGAAAGTGCAAGTTTCTTTGCCCAGTTTTCAAAGTAAACAGGAAAATTTACAGTTTACACTGTGTGACGAAACAGAAAGTACATTCGACTCTGTTTCTTTTCAGAACATTTGTCTATAACTTTTTCATTGAAGCCATTGATTTCTCTCACTAACGCCTAATTGACAGCATAGTTAATGCAGAAAGTCTGTCCTTTGACTTGGTGCTCCGTAGGAATGTCGTATGCGATTCAGTGTTGAAAAAGATCTTTCAGCTTCACTAGTAGTCATAGGAATTGTAACAAGTACTTTGAGAAGGTTAACAGTTTCACTAAAAGTCTTTTGCGAATTGTTTTCTAAAATGAATGCCCAAAGGTCAGTGGCGCCACACACATTACGAAAATCACTGGGCATATACATTACTTCTAATTCTGTTCTTAATTTTGGCCGGTCATGAAATGGATACACTGCGCAAGTGTCCAGCACAGTTGTTTCAGGGAAGGTCTGATGAAATTCGAAAAGAATTTTGGAGTTAAAAAGATTTGATGCTATTAAGTGTTGGTTAAATGAAAATCTCTTTGGCTTGAGTAAGAATCACTTCACACACTTCTTTAGCAGCGCTGTTTCGACTCACTTGATCGTCTTGTCGACGTTTCTTTGATTCCTTCTGCGAATAATTCTTTATTGAATCAATGTTATTTCTAACATTTTTGATGATTTCTTCAAAGGGCTGAATGGCTTTCTTAGCAGTTACTGCATCTATTGACCGTTTTTGAAGAGTGTTATAAAGAATGTCAACATGAGGCATAATTTTGTGGAACACTTGCAACCAGAAAACAAAATCAGGCTGACTTACTTTAAGTTTCAATCCTTTATCCTGTGAAATACTACTGGTTTGTCTGCTGGTAATTTCGATTTGCTCGAAACACTGACACAATAACTCTTTGTATTCAAATACAATTTCTACTAATCGGGATTTGAAGTACCAACTCGTTGATGTCCTAGGCATTCTTCTGCCGACCAGCTCATCCAAAATTTGAGCTCTTTGAGGAGAATTTGAAGAAAAAAAAGACGAAATTTCGCTCAAATCTGCAAAAAATATTCTAACTTTTGTATTATAGCTTGCAGCTTGAGCCATGATAAGATTGAGTTTGTGCGCATAGAAATACATAATGCGCGTAGGGATATTCTTGTTTCACAATGGTCTGAACACCAGTGCTGTCCGCTCATTACGTGTGCACCATCATAACTCGGGGATACAACTTTATGCTTATCTCGAACCACGTCTGAAAGCATTTGTTTCACACATTCGGCGATTACTGTAGCATCTTGACCATTTGAATTAGTGAAAGTAAAAAATCTATCTACTGGCTTACCAAATCGTAAAACATACCGCCACACAATTGAAAAGCGGAAGGATATCCGTAGTTTCATCCACTATTATAGAAACATAGTCTGAACTTCGTATTTCGTCCCTAATAGCTTCTTGGCAAACATCTAACATGCATTGCAGTAAATCATTTAGAATTTCATTACATGTTTCTCTGAATACTGTCGTCTGATTAGTCTTTCAAAGCAAAATCTAATACAGCCGTAAAATCAATCAATCCTTTAAAGATCCCAGGATTACTACTGGTTGGTGTTTCGTCATGTCCGCGAAGTGCTAATTCAAAAGCTCCACAAAATTTAACACTTATCTACGAGAACACATACCTATTATCATTATTTCTGCGTTTTGCTTTTCAATATTGCGCCTGAATGCACTGTCCAGTTGTTGAACAATGTGTTTCCCCAAGACCTTCAACTCCAATGCCGCATTCATGTGCACTTTAGAATTTTCATGTTTCGACAATTTCTGTTTCAGATGCCCTAAATCACTAAATCCCATGTTGGTCCATGTCCATATTTTTCCGAAGCGAAGAGCAAGCACGAAAAACAGCAATAACGTAGAAACATTAAACTTTCTAGTAACTTCCCTGCCTTTCCATTTACTACTCTGCACTAAGTGTATGGCAGGTGTCGGTCTACCATTATTTTTAATTTTCAATTTTCCATCAACAGACAATTGTGAAAAATTCACACGTTTAATGTTTTCAACGCTATTCATTGCTAGTTGCACAAACACTTGATAGAAAAGCGAACACTCGTACTTCGGTGTTTCAAAACGCATTAGAAAGTACTAAAAACGTTTACAAAATACATTCGGGTTTTGATACACTTCGGAATGGCAAAACGCATTAAACCACTTTCAAGAAAATATACCTATAACATTCAATTAACCCAATATTTTATTAATGCAACACTGCATACCAAGGCGCTCGCGCGCTAGTGTAGAACTGCTATTTTGGAAGGGATGAGAATGCTTTTAAGTGGAGGGATATTTCCCACTTCTTTCGTTAAATGCTTTACTTCTCCGAAAACCGTAGTAGCCGAGTGTTATGTCTTCGATACGTGCCTTGGCACACCCAGATATCGTCACTGCGTCTGCGCGGTAGGACTAGCAACGCGGCCAGGGGCTCCAACCGTCCATAAGCCACCGTTGTCCCTCCAGCCCCGCGGCAGCCCATAACTCTCTCTTGTCGCTCGCAATTCCCGAGTGTGATTTCGCTGGTTTTCATTGGCAGCGGACTGTCAATTGCAGCTTCAGAACGGCGGTTGTTTTGAAATACCATTTTTTGGAAAGACTCTGGAAGGACTTGTATTCTCCTCCTGTTAAGAATGTTTAAGAGAAATTGCACCGAATTAATTTGGGTGTGCGCATGCGAAGTGCGAATACGCACGAGCCGTCACTGCTCAGATTAAAAAATTGGAATGAAGTACTCATACAAATGATAAGTTTAACTCATTCATAAATATATACTTAAGACATTACAATGACACTTTTCCTCAAAAACTCAAAAAGATTCAAAATAAAAAAAACTAGTTCGTGGATTACCAAAGGCATTAAAGTGACATGTGAAAGAAAACCAACATGTATAAAATATTAGCACAGAACAAATGTAACCCCAACTTTATTTCATACTACAAAACATACACTTCGATCCTAAAGAAAGTAATCAAACAAGCAAAAATTATGACAAATGATAAGTACGTTGCAAATGCATGTAACAAAACAAAAGTTATGCGGGGCATTATTAAAAAGACTACAGTACAAACTAACAATAACAAAAAAATATAGAGCTCTACTACAAAAACCAAACTTTACAAGACCCACAAGAAATTGTTGACATATTCAATGAACACTTCACAAATTGGTAAAAATTCAACGTTACCTAAATAATAAAACACACCAACCAAACACTAATGTTACACAAATTGTAAATTGGCCTTTTCTTAGATTTATCAAAATCTTTTGACATTATCGATCATCACATACTTTTAACAACTAGAAATGCTAGGGATCGGAGGCATTGCAGGCCAATGGATGAAATCAAATTAATCACACCGTAGCCAAGTAGTTACCCTACAGCACATTAAAGAAAACAAAATCTCCTCATACTACTCCTACCCTCAGGTGATAAATTGTGGAGTCCCGCAAGGATCCATCCTAGGGCCAATACTATTCCTTATATATTGAAACGCACCGCGTTTCTGCCTAAAGAAACGGCGATACAACAAGTAAGCACGCGGCAGAACGGTTGCCAGAGGGCGCTCGCTAGCCACAAGAAACGGTTACGGGCGGCGAAGTGTTGTCAGTTGGCCGAAGGCGTGGAAACGACGCCGCGAGGCTTCAGTGTCCGCCGGTCGCTGGTAAGGAAGGAAGTACCTGGAGGCTGCTCCGCGTTCGAACAAAGTAGAATAGTGTCGCGAACGAATAAAGCGCTGAAAAAGTGATTGACGGACGATTTGTGCTAGATATAACCATCATTAGGCTCGGACGTGCCAGAGTGAAAGCTATTACCCGGGCAGTACTGATCGGGGAGAACTTGTGTGCAGGGGTACACAGGTCGTAGCCTGGTAAAATGGTGAGACCGTGCTGAGCTGCCAGCCGAATAATTAGTGGCGTTTATCGGCTCGCGGAAGGTGACATCTAGTAGATCTGGGTGAACTGGAAGGAGTTCCCGAGGGGGCGCAGAGGCACCGTGGGAAGATTAGCTGGAAAGTGCTTCGAACGCAAGCATCCCTCGGGTGGCCCCCAGTGGGGCGGGCGTAGGCGAACAGCGAAGGGTACGAGGCAACCGAGAGTCCCGAAACCCGACCTCGAGGGAGTATTAGGCGGGAAATATTTCCTCGATCGATGTAAGATCAGAAAGAACTAACAGTGATTCTGGGTGAGGTAAAGAAAGGATAAAGACCACTACCGATTTTGTAATCCCAAAAGTGATTTGGGAATAATAAATAATTCATTTTGTTCACTAACAGATGAATATATATATATATATATATATATATATATATATATATATAGACATGTTTTCGGCTTTAAGAAATAAAATAATTTTGTTTTCAGATGACACAAACATTATCATCAAAGCAAAAACACAACAATCATTAGAAAAAGATTTTAAAAAAACCTTGCATGCACTAGTAAAATGGGTTCAAGACAACAAACTCATCATAAACATGTCGCTTCCAGTTCTTTCGCATGGAGGTGAAGATTCCTTATATTCTTATAATAAAATACTGCTTTACCTTTACTCATTATAGTGTATAGTAAGGGAAAACTAAAATATGGAGCCCAGAAAAACTTACTATGAGTGCACCAGCTTACTCATCTGCATCTGACTCGTCATTCACGATTGAAATTGTATATATGACTCAATAAATATTATTGTTATCATTAATGGAAGGATAGGGAAAGTGTGGGTTTTAACGCGCGAGAATTCTCGCACGGGTACGCTAGCTAGAACAATTATCAGTTGATCTTCAACTGGATATCTTGGTTTTACAAGAAACGTGGCTCAATGATAAACACGAATTACAACTCCGGAGATGCGCTGTTCATCGTTGAGACGGCATAGGCAGGCAGGTGGCGCCACCGCCGTGGCGCTGGCGTAGCAATCGCGATGCGCCGCGAACTGCCACAACTCAAAGCCGAAATCCCTGCTATAAGTGTTTCCACGTAAAGAAAAGACCCCAAATATTCAACACGGCGGATTTTCGGCACTGCCAACCTCATCGAACTGGAACGTGAAAGTACATCGAGGATACCGCTGCGACATGTTTAAATGTACGTAGTGCCCTTCAAAAAATGCAGATTTGCTCAAATCATTTATGAATCTAGTTTTATGACTTAAAAATCGCAACGGGCATACAACACAATTTAATTGATAATATACAAATGAAAATAAAATTTTATAAATTTTTAAATGGAATAATTAAAAAATACACGGCTCAAAATAATTTTAATTTTCAAGCAATACATTGTGTAATGAAATAAAATTATACTTCACTGAACTAGAAATATCTGTATCATAATGATTTTATACCTATAACATCACATGACTGTGATATGAACATATCGAAGAAATGAATGAATGACAAAAGTTTGAAATTTAGAGAAAATTGAATGAACCGGATATATAAATTAATTCAACTTAAAGGTTTAGTAAAGAATAAAATTATTCACCACAGGTGAATACATTTAATAACAAACTTGTGGGGATCCGTCAAAATTTGACGGTGAGATCTGAGGTAAATGAAAAATACTGTACCCAGACTAATGTTCGCAAAGCAAATTCTTAAATAGAAAGAAGAAAAACAGAACAACATTTCATTAATAAAGATCCAACAGGAATCGAAATTACTTCCCTACTACATCTGCGCTGACTTTCTCTTTCCTTATGCTCAGTTAATGTATGTTTCTGACTTTTAGGGCTCGTGGGCAACGATTCGGAATGCGACATAACCTCTGCACAACTTGACTACTTCAATAAAACCAAACAAAATCCACTGTCTGAATTTCTCTACAAAATACATCACGAAAAATAATATGTGCAATCACGGTTAGTACCAAAATATAATTATTACACCTGAAACACAATTTTGACGAATTTTAAACTAAATGGAACATCAAGCGGCTAGGTCTTACATCTATGGAAATCTCTTATATATCGATAATTGAAACACAGTCTTTGGAACAAAACAATTGACTACTGATAAACGTACTACAAAAACTGACTAATTTAATTAATTTACACCGTAAATACTAGTGAATTAACACAAATATCTGATAACACACTATATCTGATAACACACCGAGGGATTACATTCTTTTATTCAAAGAAAAAAGAAATACAATCGGTTCTGTAGAAGTTCGAAACGAAGCCGTGGCAGAATACCTTATTTTTTAAATATATTGTGACATACCAACATGTCACACATTTATTTACTAATATTTGTCGTAAATGGGGTACAAGGATAAACAAATAGAAATATGGCGCTCTAGAAACGGCAGCCGAGTTGTCAAGGTCAATAAACTTCATTCTGGCATTGGACCTGAGGGCACGGCTAGCTGATCAAGTAAACACTTTAGGGATTGGTTGAGAAAGAAATGACAGTCTAGGGCATAGCTAGTTGATTATGTAATCAATTTAGGGATTGGCCAGGAGAACAGTGACAGTCTATTCACGACGGAAGTGCGTCGAATGTTTCTGGTGAAAAACAGTAGAAAGAAATAGGCCGAGTCTTGAAGGGCTGAACAGAAAGATTATTTTCACATTCTGACATATGTCGTGGTGCTGTGCGGGTCGCTCGCGGATGATTAATTTTGTGAGATTGGGACTTGTAAATTTTTCTTGAGAGAGAATAGTTATCGGACTTTGAGTAATTCTTGAGTGCGACGAACGGAAATTAGAATTTTCTCGGGATGAAATAACGTGATGGACTTCGAATAATTTGCTGTGTAAAAATGTGTAACTTGTAATTTTCGTGTGTGAGCTAATAATTTCAGACTGATAGAATTTATAAGATCTACAACAAGATGGGACTCTGAATATTTTTGCGATGTGCGGAAATTAGAATTTGAATGAATTTGTACGCAACAGGACTTGGAATAATTCTGAGTAAATAATAGTTTGCTGAACTTTAACATTCTCGTCGCGTAATCAGAAAGAACTGGGAACTTTGGCGAAGTAAATTAAATTAGAACTACAAGTAATTGAGGCGGTGAGGATCAGTGACTCGACAACATTTGTGCAAGAGTAGCAGAGATAAACCTGGTACTTGGACTTTGGAATTCTCGTCACCAAGAAGAAGAGGAAAATGGTTCTTCGTGGCGCCCTCGTTTAAGTGCGCGCGAAGACGGGTACTGCAGGATAAGGTTTGAAAGAGCTCATGACCAAAAGAACATTCTTTATTTGTTACAAATTTTCCAAGTCATATTTTTGTCTGGCATTGAGAATAAACCATGTTTCTTTTGAAATGGAACAAACGATTTTCATTGTAATGATCTGTGGGGCCGAGCCCGCAAGAAGGCATGGAACTTTTATGTGAGCAAGGAGGAATTAAAAGAAATGAAAGAAACAATAGACAACAGCGCCGCGTAACCATAATTAAAAGCGTGATACAAGAAGGCATAAGGGGCGGAAATAGGCGTGATGAACGATGAACAGAACTTAAATTTAGAAACGTTTTAAAGCAAAAACCACGTTATTCGAGCCACGGGTTCCGTAAATATTACAAATGGTATACATTGCATGCATAACATGACGAAGATGAAAGACGGAACTCATTGTTGTACTTCTGAAAAAAATGTATAACAAGAAGAATTTTGTTGAATATCCAGTGAATGCCTGGGTGGATTTTGGCCAAACTTACGGGAATTATAGGGAAAAATATTTAGAGCAGGGCAAAATTAGTTGGGAATTTATGTAAGACGCAAAATGCCCGAAAACAGCAAAAATGTAAGAGTTTTTGAACATTTATTATGGTGATTGGCATATGTTTGGAAAAAAGACAGTCACTTGGATTGTAGGGACCAACAATGTGAACTGGGTTACACAGACAGAATGAGTTCGGATCTAAGGACGATCACACACGTTTTTATGTTGTGCTGAATTTTTGAGAAATTTCGCGGAAGTGTTGTGCAAAAAGTTAATAGGCTATTTTGGTTACATAGGAATAATTGTTTAAACCGAGTGCATCGAAAATTTAGTTAAATTCATTGAGAAATTCACGAAAAAAAAATCTGCATAGGAAATATTACATCATTTGGCCAATTCCAGCTAATAAGTAGCTAGACAATATATATTTGTTTCCAGATTCCTCGCCACTCTGTACAGATGGCAGATTGGATAATCGGCTATTAGTAGGTAATAGCGATTATTTCTAACGAAACCCATCGACCCAGCTAGCGGGATATTGCTTTATTTAGATAACGGTTGAAGCATTAATTTTAATAATATTAACGTAACCTTTTTCCTGGCGCCCATGTTTAAAACAAATTCGGAACGGGTTATATCGAAACGCCCAATAATTTTATAAGCAGTTTGTGTGTGGGCATTGTTTCAATATAGTTTGCAAGGAGCAGTCATGAAAATTTCTTAAACAATAGTCCATAGCAATTATATTCACATTTATTATTGAATTTTTACCAGAATTTTAGTGCTTTATTCCTTGGGCTTACAAACATACATGTAACATGTACATCTTGCATATATCTTAACCGACGGGGGAAACTAGGGAAAAAGAGTAAGTATGCTTCGCTCTCGTTCTCTCTCTCTCTCTCTCTCTCTCTCTCTCTCTCTCTCTCTATATATATATATATATATATATATATATATATATATATATATATTTTACATTTCTAAGTGGTGAATTAAAAGTCTCGTATTATTTTCACAAAAACGTTTATTTTGTTTCTTAACACAATCACTGAAAACACTTGATTATTTATTTACACTACACTTCTCTTCCTTTATTTACACTACACTTCTCTTCAGTTATTTACACTACACTTCTCTTCAGTTATTTTACACTACACTTCTTGTTTCCTCACTCACGCGATCACTGGTCACAGTTCACGTCACCGACCACAGTACGATGCACTGACCACGGTTCACTTCACTGAGCACACTCGCTGCACAGCTATTCACCGCGATGCACACACTTCACAGTTCAGCTTCCACTGCGGACTCAAGACTGACCCGCGGTCGCCGGCCGTCGCGTATTTATACCTGTCAAGACAATCCAGAAGCTTCCGGACACCGCGACTGTTCTGGAGTAATCCGCCGGCAGGTGATGCAACCCGTGCTCACCGGCGGCTCGTGGTCGCCGGCAGATGACGTAACCCGCGATCACAGGCACCTCGGAGTGGCGCCGGGGGATGACGCAATATTCGTTACAATATATATATATATATTCACATATACACATACACACACATATATAGATAAATTATTTAATTAATCCTAAATTGGATTTTCTAAAAATTATCATTAAATCTGTTAAATTATACATAATTATTCAGGATGTGGCTCTCAGTCATCACAATCAGGATGATGAGTGAGATCCACATCCTGAATAATTATGGATAATTGAACAATAAGTCAGCACATAAAAACATAAATATTAATTGCCACAAAATAACACAGCACATTAGTAATAAGCATTGAATATTACTGACTCCCGTGTCAAAAAATGTAATGAAATATTTGCTCACTAATTCCAATTAGGTTCCTTAAAAGAAAACTTCTAAAAAAAATTGCAAATTCAGAAGGCCATAATTGCAACCTGAAACTTAGTAATGTATATATGTTTACTCACATGTTAACTGATTAAAAACATACGGTATTCCCTTAATTCACTAAGCAACCATACTTCATCTGAACAGACGAACCGAAGCCCTGGCAGGAACGGCTGACAATAATGTGAGTAAGGTTAAAATAAATTAATGGTAAATTAAATTAACATGTACTCTTAACTAGACTTTTTCTTGTTGGTTTGAGGTCAGAGTATTTAATTTTTGGGCACATCTGCAATATTGAAATACATGCAATAATATAGTGCTTAATATGAACATATTTCAATTCACAAGTGTATCACAATCATATTGAACCCATTAATGCTTATTCACTTTTTGCACTTTGCAACCATACTTGACCCAAACAGACAAAATAAAGTCGTCAGGAACAACTGACTGAAAAATGAGAAAAATTTTTAATGAAATGAAATTGTCTTAAATTCCCAATCCAGCAATTTCCAGCTCTCACATTCTCCAAATCACAGTGAGGAACAACATGTACTTTTAATTGGATTGTGGATGGCTGCTCGAAGGTGTCAGATGTTTAAGGTTACATTTCTTCTATACCAACAATTTTGCATAACCTTCTTCCACTGAATTTTGCCACATTTCTGACGTGACATGGTAATAATGCCGTAACATATTTTTATAGATTCCTTAGGTTCATTTGTCATGATGTCAAAAACGCCAGCGTTGTCTCTGTAATATAGTAAGAAAAAATAATTATGATTCAAACTGACATGTTCATCGTGGTCTAATTCTTATGGCATGCAATGAGAAGTCAATAATATTGTGCCATTAATAGCTTACCCCTAACAATTTTCGCTACTTTGGTTATGACGCTGCTCTTAGGGAGTTTTATTTCTTTTCGAGATTTTTTCTGCTCTTGCACTTACACACTTTCTGAAGAATTTGACCCACTCGTTAAGGCTCACATTTTCTGCGTAACTGGAGAGTTGTTTCTCTTATTACAAGACACTGATGATAATGCCACGCACAATATATTCCCCTCGGAAACAAATCGCACACTGGAAACGCAAAGCTTTTATCGCGCTTTTAAATAAATGCGGGATCGAGCTCACTCGCATAAGCAGTCATCGCACCGTTTAGCCGCTTTAGACGGCTGGAGTTGGCACACGTTTATTTTGAAAGCACGCATGCCAATCACTAGCGGAAAAAAAGCCCATAACTGAAATTCCATTGCATGGGGGATTTAAGTCGGGGTTGATCCCTGCAACTTATATTCTAATCAAAACTCCCTAAGCCAATGTAGTATGACAGATGGTTTACAGGAGGTTGGTATTGCGGGTCACATCTTTAGTGAAACACATCTTAGCACGAAACTGCTGGTATATGAAGAGGAATTATGTTGATAACAGCAAGAATGAATCGAACAGCGAACATAATAAGATATATAAAAAACTTACGAATGTCGATAAATGTAATGATTAATTCTCGAAAATGTTATTCTAAAACGTATTGGTAAAAAGAACAGGTATTAGTGGTCAAAGAAAAAGTAGCCGAAGATGCTGGTAGACGAAAGAAAGTGTGGTATTTTGATTTGAGGTGTACGTGACACATGACGTCAGAAAATGATTTATTGAAGGATCCGATACGTGCAAAGATCGAAATTGAGATAGAAACTGGAAGAAAAATATACTCAGATTTTGTTGGGAAAGTTAAGGGATATTATAGTTATGATATAGGGATAATGTCTAAAGTCATGGAAAAGGTTTGGAATGTTCCACATCTGAATACTAATCCACTTTCCGCTGGGCTGTTAATAGCTTTGGGGGCTCTTGTGCCTCAGTTAATTTGGGGCCCCGCACTCTTAATTTCACCCATCTTCCCAGCACGTTTGAAGACAAGTTTTGTTAAAAAACAAACTTTTCATCACTGAGTGACATTCTTACATCAACCAGCAACATTCCATATTATAAAAAGTATCCAATGATGTGCATCACATCACTCCGTCACAGGCGGCTACGGCTCAGGGACAAGAGCCACTGCCCTCCCATATAATACACATCCATCCATCCATCCATCCTTCCTTCCTTCCTTCCTTCCTTTCCT
This sequence comes from Teleogryllus oceanicus, assembly GCA_964035755.1. Taxonomy (NCBI): domain Eukaryota; kingdom Metazoa; phylum Arthropoda; class Insecta; order Orthoptera; family Gryllidae; genus Teleogryllus; species Teleogryllus oceanicus. Next base: position 160,541,195 of record CAXIVR010000003.1, on the reverse strand, counting down.
TTTATAGAGTATTTGATGATAAAGTAGTCGTTCACCTCGTTTTCTCCGACGTCAGATTCAAAAAGCTCAGCATTTCATGTTCCGTGTTTTCCTTCATTAGTTGGGGGCATTCGAGAACTGTGTCCTATTACAATATAGCCAAATGTGGTATTGTCGTAAGCTCAATGCTTTGGAGTAGTGAAAATTGCAACATGGGACTTGCAAATAGTGGTCTGCGGAAGCAGCCAGGAATTGGTTACTTGGAAATGTGTTCTTACATGTTGTCTAGAACTACCTATTGACGGCCATTCCACCGTCACGTATGGGACATTCACATTAATTTTTTGTGTGAATTGTTTCGTCTTATTTCCGCTGCAAGCTAAATATTTTTATCTGAATTGAATATATAGGAATGTAATGATTATGTTGATTTTTTGGTACCATAAAAAGTAGTTTTTTTATTTAAAAGATGAAAATAAAGCCAATTTATGATCTGTTACGTGCGGGACATGAAGACACTTCACTTTGGCTTGGAAACTGTGAATGTGGTGCATTCTAAAACTTTTTCTGAATTCTTTAACATTGTATATCTGCGTTCAATATAAAAACAATGTAAAAAATCTGTATTAACCTGTGAAAAAAATTTCCTTTGTCATGTGCTGGACATCGTTTCACGTGAGGGACGGTGTGTAAAGAACATCTTTCTCTTGCAGTTTTAAATAATTTATTTTGCTTGAAAATATTACTGATCACACAAAATTTTAATGTAATTATAAAACTATATTAGAGTGGTTTTTAATGAAACCGAAAGTTAACTGAACAAAAAATACTTCACTTCCGTACAAGAGGTTTGAAATAATTAAATGAAACATAGCTATTTACTAGCGAACATTTTAAATGTTCAATAATGCAATTATCGGTCTAAAAGTTTGTAAAGCCCTCTTTTATTCACAAGTACCGGAGAAGAGCTTTTTCTCAGAATTTCTTCGCGAGCGTATTTTATTTCATCTCGATATTTTGGCCATTTGAAGCAACCTTTCATTTTAGATGGATGCATTACATTTACCATGGCCCCATCACGATGCACTTTTGTTATTTCTCCAATGTACTCAGTTCCTTCATATTTGATCACAACCCACTGCTTGACTTGAAGGTCATCCGCACAAACGCCTACAACTGAATATTTGAACTTGACAACTTCTGAAGATAGAGAGTGGTTTGGCAGTGAGGTACTCCAGCAACTGATTTTATCACATGGAATTTAGATATTCTAGGAATAGCTGGAACATCTGTCCATGGTCGCATACGATTTATGGTTTCTACAATTTTACTTTCTTCGATGTAGAAAAAAACGTTTTTTTTTAACCAATTGGGTTGCAAATTTGCAAAATCCTTCGCGTTCTGAACAATTAACTCTGGAGTTCCACTTTGGCTCATCATTTTCTGGCGAACAAATCGATTTATATTTCCTCCCACACCATCTACAACTCCTTTATCGTGAGAGGTGGCGAAGTATTTCCATGCGAAAGTTGTACCGTGCTTCTCAGACAGGATGTTCAGAAGTTGCACCATGTACTTATTCTTAAATTCTGACCCTGGGCCATCACTCCAAATTACCTTCTTCCTTTGGTTTCATATTATTTCTCTCTATCAGCATGGAAGATATGTTCGTAAAGAAGAAAACTGTATCTTTGTCTTTGCTTTTAGTATCTAAGCAAATGACATACGTATTGCAATGACCTTTGTAAAATACAGCAGCCGAAACTCTCGACGTCAAGGTAATGATGGGAGAAACCGTAGAAAACTACCGTTCAGGAAACCCGACCACTAGAATTGTTCCCCAGTAAACGGCGGAACTCGACCTAGCGAGATTATGCCTAGTGTCGAAAATCCGCCACCCTGGGGACTCGAACCCTAGGACCTCCCGGTCAGAAACTCTGCCGTTTCAATAGTTGTTTCTCAGCGAAAAAAACAAAATGGATTTCCCCCAAATACCTGTACGATTCTACTGAAATACCGGCATTTTCTTATGAAAATATCAGTATTTAACGTCTTATACCGGTATTTTAAAGGTATTTTGAATAAAGGTATAATGGAGGTAAAGGTATTTCTACACCGGTATAAATACCTTTACCGCTATTATTTCGCTATTCAGTCCCTGGAAATAGGATAAGAACGGCAAAATATTTACAACAAAACAAGACACGAAATGAAGGGAAGAATACACGAAGTAGTTATATGAGAAGGACTTTCAAGTAGACGAGTGGATAAACATTGATGATTACGAAGGTGAACCAGAGATTTTTTGTGGAAAAATGCATTGGCGACAAAACAACTGAAAAATGAGAAGTCCCCGGGTGTAAATAATATCCAAAAAGAACAGGGAAGAAATCATGGCGAAACTTACACAATTATGCAATGTGGTCTGGAGAAGTAAAGAGTGATCAACAGATTGGAAAGGCACTATGCGTATTCCATCACCAAAGAAAGGTGACAGCCGAGAATGTGCAAAAAACAAAACAATTGCATCTCGCATGTTAGTAAGATAATCCTCAAAATAATTAACAAAAGATTAGAACCGTATCTCGGAAGAGAATTGACAGTAGAACAGGCTGGGTTTAGAAAAAGAAGATGAACAAGAGATCAAATAGTTAACCTGAAATGGATCATGGAAGAAACTCGGGGAATTTCAAAAAGAAATATTCACAAATCACCAGCAATAATTCATAAACGCTCCACCCTGGAGCGGAGGAAGAGATATAGAAGAAAAAGAGAGGAAGAAAAAGATGTAGGTGACACAATGATATAATTGAGGCTACCAACCACACATGACCAGGCATAAGTGTGTTCAAGACAGAAACAAGTCGAGAAAACCAATACACAATATCACAAACAAAAGGAAAAGGCAGTTCGAGTCCGAGTGAGCAATGAACAAAAATTCTGGAATCCTATTGCTGTTTATATCCAGATAGGTTAACGAGGGATGGCTTGCGATGTACGTTCTAGTACTATTTCTCTGCGCGTCCAGACGCCGCGAAGAATTGGGACCTGCAGATGAAAGGAGAGATTCTCACAGCCGCTGCTTGGCCGGAACTGGAGTCGACAAATAGACATCTTCGCACTGAACAGTATGTTTAATACCCGCAGTCTTGCATGCGTGCATTCTGCCGTCATTAGGGAAGAACTCGCCCAATTATCGGCGCGTCGTCTCCCAGATTCGGATAGCAAGAAAAGCGAAGGCTTGATATTCAAGTAATTCAAATGCAAACACCAATGTTCAAAACTAAAACAACTCTCAAAAACTTGATTTACAAGTTCGAGCGGAAGATAATTTGTTTTGACAGTGGCCGTGATTGTTAATTTATAATTACGATTTTGATAAAATGGCAGAAGATAGTAAAAAGAATAACAGCGAAACTAAGCCTGAAAACTAGCGTTCAGGGTCATCTCAAGGAGTCACAACTTCTTCAAATGAGTACAGGAAGGTGGGCGAGAGACCTTACACCTAGAGAGCTTGTGTTGACCGCCTCTCCGCGTACGGGAGGACATATGTAGAAAATGCCAGAAAAATAGGATCATCTCTTGGGCCGAAGATGGCCGAGACTGGATGAGGATGTTAAAATCAGCGTTCCCTTTATTCGAACACATGAACTGACAGTGGTATAATGCAATATTATTTCACATTTTAAATTCGATAAAACTGTGGTTATCGATTCTGTTCATTCACAAACAACTCATCTAGCTTAAAACAAAAAAAATCATGTTTATTTGACTTGGGATAGCACGTCATACGCAGTTTCAACTGTTTTTTGGCGTCAAATAAATAAATAAATAAATAAACATCAATGTTGCATCCCTATTCTCGACACCTAGATGAGGATCGCCGATTTTAATACTTTTGCATTCTGATTCACATTCCCTAGTAGAAGGTTTATAAGTGAGACTGGTTAACCACGTTTTACTAGTAGTATATTAAATATTATAAATTGAATTGCTACCCGATTAAATGTTACTGAAAAGTGCGTACGATGTTTAGAAATAATAACTCAATGTAGATATATAGAAGTTGCCGAACTTTACTGTACAACAAAACATAATTTATCCGACACATAGACGGATATTCCTCTTCTAGTGTGGTGTTCCTGTCTAAGGGTTAAAGTTTTATTGCTTTCATGAAAATTTAATGCATTATAAAAAATACATAAATGTGTCACAATACAATGATTTACACTACATCCTTTTACATTATCATTTACGTAGTTTGTACCAAAATGACGCGTAGAGAATTACTTATTCCCATCTTCAAGTTTATACAAATATAACATTCATTTTATGTCAATATAACTTACCAAGTAAGCTGGGACATGTCATGATTCTTAGTATTAGATTTCAATGTTTGTTACAGCGTTGGATTCAGGATGCATCTCGCCTGCGCGCTATTTTACCACTTCTTCAAATTTGTCCCAAAGTACGAAAACAGTTTTAAAATTAGCTTCGGCGATTTTACTTGGGAAAACAGATTCATCAGATGAAATCTGTCAAGGAGACGAACACCGTTTTGAGATCAAAAATTGAGTCGCAGGATAAAAGAACTCGTACGTAATCTCTGCTCATTCTTTCTGGTAGTGGAATGATAACGGAAGATCTTAGAAGTATGTAAAATAAGATGTGGTGAAGTATGAAAAGAAGTATGTAAAATAAGAGGTATTGTGGGCATGGAATATCGGTGATATCTACACAATTAGTTCAATTGTCGTTTTGAAATCAGTTTCCAAATCGGAATCGATATTTTGAGTACCGCCTCAAATAATTGTTTGATGGTATTCGAAGGAAGACGGAAATATGTGAACAAGATATATGGTTTTATACGACTATTACAGATGATACGAGACCGTTTGGCTGTGTTACAGCATCACTAGTTTGACACGTGGAGAAAAATATATTGAGACTGAAGGGGACGAAAGCATAAACTGCCCAGCTTGCCTGTCTGAAAGTTCGGCCTCCCGCGCCGCAGGCCGCCGGGTTTGGCCGTTCGGCCGCGTCGAGGGAGGGCCCAGACGGGTTGGTTGACGCAAGGGGAAGCGGGAAGGGGGGAGGGAAAGTGTTTTGCAAGTTTCACTTTACGCCGCTCCTATTCATCCGATTTGCATGATTGACACGGTGTTGATTTCAGGAAGCACGTCGTTATCGCGCTATAAGCCCACATTTTTTAATTTCTTCCCGGAATTATGAGAAAAAAAATTTTGGAAATTTTTTTGAAAAAAAAAAAACAAAACAAAAACGGCATCGTAACGTAAATTCTATTTTAAAAAGGAGTCCAACGCCGTTTACAGATCGAAAATCGGACCATTTGTTCAAACGTCACCGATCTAATAAATTCCGTGTGATAGTGCTGCGATCTATTGATTTTTCCTATAAGTATTTTTCGGTGCATTTAGCCTTAACAAGATGTAATATTTATTTAGTTTTAAATAACCATATATTTATTATAATTAATTCGTTGAATTATATCAAAATCTGGTTAACTCAGTGTTAATTGTTCCTCCACTGAAAAATTACGAACATTTTTGGAACTCTTTTTATTAAATTCTGGATTTTTTCTCAAAGATGATTAAAGTTTGATGATGGTAATAGTTCTGTCAATGGTAATAATTAATAATTTTCTAAATTAAATATTTAAAAACCGACAGTTGCTAAAAATGTATGGAAGGTGTCACTTTTACCCGAATAGCAAATAGTACAGAAACCCAAAATTCGTTGGCACTTTTCAAATCTGATGAAAAGGCATATTAATCCATATTTTGATTGATTTCATTTTATTATAAATTAGCACCTTAGCATCATCCGTGATAATATTTATTTCGAACCTTTCTCAAACTGAAAAGTGACAGACTTGTTCCATACAGACTTGTTCTATATCTGATAGAATAGTGCATCTTTAAATTAAATTTTTGAAACAGATGAGCAGCCAGAACCTAAACAAACAGAAAGAAAACAAATATTATTGTAAATAACAAACATGATATGAAACACAAACATTGCCAACCGCATAACTACCAAAAACCCACGAAGTATTTTCCCGCCAAACTATGCGACGTTATTCTGGACATCTCTTTCAATTGATCTAGTAGTTCGTTCACGAACGATTCGTTCCTATTTGGCCACTGTCATGGTGTAAGAAATGTCTTACAGGGCGTCTGTGAATTTGCGCGCGAACGGGCATGTTGTCGATGTTGTCGGGAGGTAGAGAGTGATACCACCAAAGTATCTCTTGAAATCTAATGCGAACTATTAAACCATTTTGGAGTAATTTGGTGAACTCAAAATCTACCTAAATATGGCCTGACGTGCACACGCCGTCTGGGTGCATAACTACAAAGATAAACAATGAAAACAGACTACAAAGGAGTACGTAAGTAGTTGTTGGAGTCTACATATTGAGTGTTCGAAGTATAATGTGAAATTAGGGCTGCTGTCAAAGGAAGGGAAGAATTGCAGAGTATTGTGTACTAATGCAACATGTAGTAATATGGTAAGAAAAGTTTGGTGTCATATTTTAGTAACAGCGTGTATTACGTGTACGATTTTAGAAGGCATGAATTTTGTACTATTTCGGAATTCTTTTAGTTTACGGTATTATATTGTAATAGTAATCGTAGCCCTATCAGGGAACAATGAAAGCGTTCAGTGATACAAATGGTGAGTGTAGACATTGTGAAGAGTTGCTTGCCATTTTTACTGCTCGGACGAAAATCAAGTTTCAACACATTGAAAAGCAAGATGTTAATCTCTCTCGAGTGAATTTGTCATAGAACTGTATCGGCTGCATTCTCGAAAATTTTTTTCATGTTTTGGTGTCTCATGCCATCTGATGGTAACTTCAGACATTTGTGAAATTTTTTAGTATTCCAAACCTTTGTATTTGCCCCCGTGTGAGCATTTACTTTTCCATTCATGATGAATCTTAGATATAGTCATGCCGTAGACTTGTCTTAGGAAGTCTTCCTTGACTTCCTTTGTGCAATCTTCAGGAGAGTTCTCACCTGTTCCATTTTTTTTGAGCTCTTTGTCAATTCTCAATATTTCTGTCTACCCCAAGTTCTTTCTTTCTTCAACAAATGAAACGAAATGAAATGGAGGTTTAAAGAAGTTACATGAATGACTAAACTGGTTTTTATTTTGTAATTTCATCTCAAAAAAGAAAAAACTCTGTGTGTTTGTTTACATTTCTCTGCAGGACTTTTTTTATTTGGCAGAATGTTCTTTAGGAACTCTAGTTTTATTTGGTTGGAGGAAGGAATTCAATTGAATTGGAGGTGTCAAATTAATGACCTCAGCTTTAATATTTAAAACAGGTTGAAACTATGATAAATTCTCTATTTAAGCAAATTTGCTTGATATCTTTTATTAAAATAATTATTTTTAATAAAATGTTACTTGTTGCATTATGTATGCCATGCATAGATGTCCAAGAATTCTAGTGTCATGTTTTTTTTAGGTAAATATTGCAATTACTGGAGAAGATTTTGAAGATCTTATGTTAATCATGAAACTGAGGTAAACACATGCATAGTGACAGTTTGTTTTGGTAATGAATAACTGCTTAACTTACAATGCTTCCAACTTCAGCCTCTTGGAATTGTTGTTCCAGATTGGAGAGTCAGTTTGCAGTAACTTGTGAAGTTTTTTGGAAACTTCACCAGATATGGATTCCAATGACTAGATAATGGATAATGAATATAATTATTGAAAAGTAATTAATTACCTACATTAAAAGATTTTTAGTGTTTTTAAGGTGAAAACATTTTCTCTAGAGGGCACATTGAAATAATAATGTAGAGAAAAACCCAGGTTTTTTTAAATTATCATTACTTCCGAAGTATAAAATACAAGCAAGGTAGGCTTATTTGAAAAGTAATGTACACATGAAGTCATTCTTTGTGTTCTACTGGAACTGAAGCATGTGTGTTTTATACTGTGCCAGCTATCTTCATTATGAGAAACACTTAAGGAAGAAACAGTGTGTCTGTTTCCCGCAAACTTTTCAACCTTGAATGTTTTACCAATTAACAGTAATATATTTCTTTCCAAATCTTGATTATTCCTGCAACGTATATGAATATGTGAACTAATGTATATTTTTTATACATCCTGCAGTTTTTCAATTTGTGAAGTGCTGAACCAAATGGATTCGTGGCTGTTTGGAAGCTGCTGTGTCCTAGGCGTAGTTGCTCATGTTTTCGTCATGTAACTGCAACCTTCAGAGTGAAATGCTGTATTAAGTGTTCCTGTGGTAAGCAGAAGCAAAAATATATTGTCTCGATGGTTGTTGAAGAGGTAGGAAGTGCAGCTTCATTCCTGTCTTTGCTGGAACGATAGTCTGCTTTGGAGGAATTCAAACATTATTTAAAATAATTTGAATATTATTTTTTGTTTCCAATTAATTTGATTTAAAATGGAAATTGTTCTTAACCCGTGAGTGTCCACAATGAAAAATGTAACATTAATACACATAGTGTATCTGTAAGATCCCCCTGCCATTCTTAAGTATCATCAATGATTTATTTATTTATTTTACGTCCAAAAAAAAAAAAAAAAAAAAAAAAAACAGTTAAAAACTGCGTATGACGTGCTATGGGGAAAAGTGAATTGTGTGCACATTTTCAAAATTCTGTGATCCCTACACTAAGTCTTTTACTACTTAAATTTTGAATTTTGAAAGGGAGAAGAAAAAAAAAACTCCCATGTAATAAAATCTATTTTCAAGGATAAATAAGCAATAAATTTTGGCTCTTATCATGTTGTGCTTCGGAGTAATTCTTCCTGCCACGACAACATGGAAACGATAATTTGAATAATTGTATTTTCCACTGAATTCTAGAAGACGTGCACAGAAAATGAAGTTACATTTATGTCCAGAAGCAAAAAAGGGGCCTTTATACAGTCCAAATGGTAAATAATGCATTATGTATCATTGTTAAAATTAATGTTACTTTTCTTGTGATGCTCAGTATAGTCTCTAATTGTATAGAAACAGTTATGCACCAGAAACGATTTCACTTGGAATTTAAACTTTTCTATTGAATTTAATCGTTTAATGTCATCTGGCAAAGTATTGTAAAATAATGTACATGTATTATGTGAATTTTTTGTAATGAGCTGTTGATACTGTCACCTGATGAATATGATTTCTACGTCGAGTGTTATAGTAATAGACTTCGGCATTTTCTGAAAATATATTGCCGCCCTTAAGCAAGTCACTTTTGACAAAAACCACTGATTTGTAAATAAAAAGACACAGTAATGGTAAAATTCCTAGATTAATGAAGAGAGGCTTACATGAATCACGTGAGTGGGATTTGGTTATTATTCGTACAATTCATTTTTGTAATCTAAAAGGGCCGAATATTATGCCATATCTCAGGCAGGAATGAACATTCGCGAAGTATACACAAAGAGCACTATGAAGGCTGACTGAATTTGCAAGAATTCTGAACGCGTAGCATAATGAACTTAATTTTGTGTTCAATTCATTTAAATGAACGTTCCATTTAAGGTTTGACTGAATTGAGAGACCTAAAAATTTTGTTGCCTTAACATCAGTCAATGGTACACTGTTCATTTTCAATGATTTCTGCTTGTTTAAATTTAACTTTGTAGTTAGCTTTCACAAGTGCTTTAATTCTACATAATGTGCAGTAAAAAAAAACAAAAAAAAAAAAAAACGATGATTTGAGGGTGCTTCTCAACAAGATACGATAACTGTCTCAAGAACATGCTATCAAATATTTGAGAATTAACACCTGGATCTTACAAATTCATTGCTAGAACTGGGTTGTGGCATTGCTAAAACTGAATTATGGCATTTTCTCAGCTGCACATATGGAAGCACTTCTCACAATGCTAGTATTATAGTAAAAACTAAAACTTTGTTTAATTTTAGTTTTTACTTGTTTAATTGTATTATTTTGTATTGAATTTTAAAAGTAATTCATGATTCAGACTGTAAGGGACCAGGATGCAATGTTACCAGAAATTCTATTGAATTCATTTGGACTCTTATATCTGGATTGTGTGCCACCCCCCCCAGCCCCCATCTTAGGTTTTTTCTGGATCTGTCAAATAAACAATAAATTAGATACAAACAAGAATATGACAAGAGTAATATTCATTATACTTGTAGAGAAGTTAACAGATTCTCTAAGAGTTTGTCAAAACGACATGGTTTGACAAAATGGCTGGAGAGCTGCCCTAATAATTTAGGATTTTGCTTGGCAATTAACAATCACTAAGGAACAAGGTTTAGGGTGTAATCGCAGTAAGTTTTTGAGTTAATATTTGGTGTTTTTGTGACAATACTAAAATTACATTTGGACAGCTCTGTTTATTTGTATTGAAAATGTAAACTTCTTAATGTATTTTATGAGTAGAACTTGTCCCTTTACTTATTTTTTCTCTTAACTTTGGATAGAGTTTGTGTCCAATACTGAATTTGATTATCAGTGGTAAGATTTTTTGGGTATTCGAGCAGAGACTGGGTTACGTACTGTGCGATGTGCATTTGTCGCCGCAGTGACAAAATGCAGGGTAGTGAACTTAACCATTAAAGAATATTTTTATAAAAGTGAATTGGTAATTATGGGGTGGATAGACTGAAGGTTGTTTATAGTGAACAGTGGGCTGAAGGCCTGAGCCTCGCCGTGACTTGGATCCGGACGAGCAAAGTGAGAAAACTTGCCTTTGAAAGTAATTTGGCATTAAAATGTGGCGGGAACAAAGTGTATGCAAATATGAAGTATGGGCCCTATCCATTCCTGTTTCATATTTCTTCCATTTAGATGGGCAGTATGATTACAACTACTGCTGGTGGGGAGGATGTCAGCGAACAGATGCACATTGCCCTCAGCTTATAACCAAGTCTGCGCTAGTATCCCCGATTTTTTTTATACAATACAAGTTTCGTGGGATAACCCAATCACAGAACTATTGTGAGATAAATTTTATTATAGCGTGGTGTGAATGTACAAAACAATACATAATTACAGTGTTATCAAGATGGATATTATTGTTAAGTTAACGTTGGAATGGAATCTTCAAAAATATGTTCATGATTAAAAAATAAGTTAATTCCGGTATTTAAGATAATTTTGCATTATACAGTATGATAGATAATTAATTTCTTTAATATAAAACAATCTGTGAGAACGTCTATTCTATTGTCACAGTACAATAGACCTGTCACAATACCTGTGACAATAGTTGTGTAGGTAGGATGCCTATAATTTAAAAGGGAAATTATTTATGTCTCCTATTCTCAAGTTTTTGGAAATTAAACTTAGAATATGATTAACCCTATGCGAAGTCTCTTACGACATTGAATTCTAGCAGAAATCCACACCCAAATCATGTAATGAATTAATTATCCACCCCTAAATCAAGGAGCATCAACCACTAGGACATCTCAATTCAACGAATCTAAAATAATTTCAAAGTTGTTGGGTTTTCTTTTTTTTTTCCACTAACATCCATTACGCATATCTTCATAATTTAATATTACTTTAATTATGTTTATGCAGTTCCTTCGACATTTTGCCCACTTCAGATGTCATATGTCTCGTTCGCAGTGTCTTTTAAAATTTTAATTAAATATTATCATTCTTGAAAATTAAAATCTGAACACTACACCTACGTTTCTTTAAATTTCTCGCCGTGGTACGTCATCTTCATTTACCTTAAATCTATTTAATAAATTAAATAAAGTACGATTCTGAATGACTCTGTTAGGACTCCTCTGTCTAATATCTCTGCCAAGTATCTTACGCTGTCTATTGAGTCAGAGTAGATCATTTGAACATCACTTTACTCCTTGAAGGGCACTAAGTTGAAGAAATTGTATTTACCCGCTGGAGATTGATTTTCATCTGTTAATTTTGCCACATTAGGATGCGGGATTTGTCACCGTAAATGGTCCCGAAAGGAGATTTAAAAACTTATAAAATATTCCAGCACTCTGATCTCATATTTGTGGCGTACGAAGTAATACTCGATCTCCAATATTAAAATGGTAAGGCTTCTTTACTTTTTCTTTCGTCTTTCAGCCGCCTGTAATGGAAACTGTGAAGGAGGTTTCTTGCCAAAGTGAGCCTCAAATGGTGCCATCTGTGTGGAATCGTGCGGAATATAGTTAATCCATTTGTTTATATGATGTAGAACTTCAGGCCACGCTTTATGACGTTCCGAAACAGACTCGAAAGAGTCGCGCCAGCTCTCGCATGCATCTTTCACTTATGTTACTTTGAGGATGGCGATTTGACGAAAATATTGCTTGCACACCCAATTCATCCAAGGTCGTACTCCATAAGTGACTAGTAAATTGTGAGGCATGATCACTAAGAACTTTCTTACTTTTACCAGCAGTTTTGAAGTATCGTTGAATCAGTGGGTTGAGACAGTTTCTTGCTGTGGGCCGCGTGATAGGGTAAATTTGCGTGAATTTGGAAAATGCGTCTATCACAACTAGTGCATGCTTGTAGCCATATTTTGCTGTGGGCATTGGTCCGAATAGGTCTAAGCACACTAGCTCATTTGGAGCTGTCGGGATGATGTGATGCATCGGCCTCTCGTAATGGCGGTTGGGAAACTTCGTCTTTTGACAAATGACACATTTCGCGACTTGAACACGCGTTTGCCTTGCCATGTTTCGCCAATATGCGAAAGCTGAAATGAGTTTCACAATTTTATGTCCGCCAAAATGTCCATAACTTTCGTGCATAAATGTAATTAATTTTTCCGTAATATTAGTCGGAATCCAAATTCTGAAAGTATCTGGCTCCTTTCTAGTACGAAATAGAACTAGGTTGTTTGATAGTTTAATGCTGCCCGCGTCATTTTGAAATTTATTGATGTATTTGCTCTGTGGCTCCAATACTCCCTTTAACAATTTCTTCGCCGCCCCAATCATTGGGTCTTGATCTTGAAGATTCCTCAAATTGTTTGGTCGCATTTCAGGAAGTGTATCCACATTAATATGGAGGGCGTTCATTTGAAAGAACGGCTCGTCTCTATTCGTAGTCTCTAATAGGTATGGCAATCGGCTAAGATAGTCTGCAATAATATTACTTGTTCCCGGGCAATGTTCAATGGTGAAGTTAAATTGCTGTATCCATACAGTCCATCTTAGTATCCGTGCATTTGTACAGACACATTTATTAAGCAAAGTTAACGATTTGTGGTCAGTAATAATGGTAAAATGTCGAAACGACAAATAACCGCGTAGTCTTTGTAGGGCCCAATAGATAGCGAGCATTTCCTTTTCAGAAGTTGAAAATCGAACTTCTGGTCCACGTAATACACGACTGGCGATGCATACTATTAATTCATTCCCCAGTTCATCTTTTTGAAAAAGGACACATCCTATGCCTACATCGCTACTATCTGTCTGTACGAAGAACTTGTCAAAGTCGGGATGATGTAATAAAATAGCATTTTTGAATGCCAATTTAAGTAATTTTAAATGCCTCATTATGTTCGGCCGTCCAAACCAATCTCGTTCCTTTCTTTAATAATTGAAGTAAAGGACTAACAAGCTGACTGTATCCTGGTATGAATAATGCTTGATAATTGCAAATGCCAATAAAACTTCTTAGTTGCTTAATGCTCCGTGGCGGGTTAATCTGTGAAATTGATTGAGCCTTATCACTGTCGATACGGACACCATCAGTATCCACCACGTATCCTAGAAAATTAATTCTGTCTGTACAAAATTGGGATTTATCTAGATTTAACTGTATATTATTCTCCAGCAAAGTTTGAAATAGATTTTCCAGATTTACAAGATGTTCTTTAAAATTTGTTGAGGAAATTACTAAATCATCCACGTAAGGCGTAACATATTGTTTAATTCCACTGGATAACTTCTCATTTAAACATCGTATGAAATATGCACCACTATTGCGCATGCCAAATGGGACACGCCTCCAAACATATGTCTGTCCTTCGAAAATGAAACCTGTGTACTTTTGATCCTCGGGAGCAATAGCTATTTGCCAATATGAATTTGCTAGATCCACAGCCGAGAAAATTTTGGTAGAATGAAATTTCTGAAGTAATTCACTAATTAATAGTGGCGAATCATACGCAGGCGTCGTCACATCATTAATTCGGCGCGCATCGAGGCAAATTCTAACACTTCCGTCCTTTTTCTTCACTATGATAATTGGATTAATATAAACTGTGTGTTGCCGGGCAATAATACCATCTGCGATCATCTCGTGGATTTTCTCATTAACCTTTGATTTTAGTGCCTGTGGTATTGGATAGCTTCGACATTTAAATGGGGAATCATCAGTAACGTTTATCTTGAACTGAAATCCTGGTATTGGCTGCGTGGGTTTGAGAAAGACTTGCTTAAATTTAACCTGTAGCGCTTCCAATTCTTCATATTCTTCCGGAGCAAGAAATCGATTTTGATTTGCTTTTTCAATAACAAACTCGTGAACTTCATCTATGGATAAACTACATACTGCGACTTCTTCATTCATAAGTTCTTCCCCCACTCCATTTTCATCAAAAACCAACACTTGACTTGGGTTCGAAATTTATAATCGGACATTTTCTTGGTCGTGAAATTTCATGTTCGCGGTCGTCATCTTCATTAATAATGAAATTTACTTGAGCTACCTCTTGAATGGGCACCGTTATGGCAGTTTTGCTATTCTGTTTCGATTCCCGACACCCGAACGATCGAATTTCTCTCAGTTTCCCTGCCTTCGATTAGAATTACCAGGGTCGTTTGGCTGCTGCGGTGGGCGTGTCTCATGCAGTGGTGGGCGCGCGTCGCGTGGTGGCCCCGGGAATTGTGTGTCCCGTCTGTTGCTATAGTGTGACGCCCCTCCTTCAGATCGGCCACCGGCTGACCCTCCTTGGTGCGCGTTACCTGGGCGCCCTCCGTTCTGATAACGGCCGCTGTTTCCTGAATTATTGTTATTGTTATTTTGGTAACCTTGCGATTGATTCCCCTGGCAAGCTAATTCAGTTCTATCGAATTTTCCCAGTAAATTCTGTAATCTATCTACCGTCATGCCGTCCGCACTGTTTAATAGGTTTTGGATGTACGCCGGATAATGTGTAGTAATAAGCCACAATAGCTTACTCTCAGGCATTTCCGGCTCGATAGATTTGAACGCTGCTATTCTGCTGACGGCATATTCTGCCATAGAGAGCGTTCCCCTGGGGTCCCATCGCTGATCCGAAAGTCGTTTCATGGCATCGAACCTGATCTGTTCGCTCCAATATCGACCCAGAAATGTCTCTTTAAAATCCGAATAGCTGGTCGGATACGGCGAAACAGCTTTCAGTCAGTGCGCGGCACTACCCCGCAGCGTCTGCTGAGCAATTTTGATGCGTATCCTGTCGGGTACTGTCCGATTTAGTTCGAAATAATCATCTAATCTTTGAATGAATTCAAACAGGTGATCTCTCCGATCTCCGGAAAATGACAGATTTTGAGGAATGGCCCACTGAGTGTT
Organism: Teleogryllus oceanicus; assembly: GCA_964035755.1. Taxonomy (NCBI): domain Eukaryota; kingdom Metazoa; phylum Arthropoda; class Insecta; order Orthoptera; family Gryllidae; genus Teleogryllus; species Teleogryllus oceanicus. The sequence goes on along the minus strand of CAXIVR010000003.1, from coordinate 160,525,689 downwards.
TCCCGTGCCACCGTTCCCGTTACAATTACTCACTGGTTGCTCGCGAATTTCCGCACGCAATTCAGCTCTAAGTTGCTCTATAGTCTGCTTAAAATGTTCGTCGCCATGCATGGGGCTATTTTTAATTTCTAAAATTGAAGTCTGCAAATTAGTTGTGATATTAGAAAATTTAGTATCTTGTGCCGCTATTTTGTCATTGATAGATTTGTTGATTTCACCGATGCTTTGGGCCTGCTCGACTAACTGATTTTCCAGCTCACCCTTCACGCCAGTAATACTATCAGACAGCATTCCCCCTTGCGTCGTAACGAATTCCTTCAGTTCGTCGAGGCGCTAATTTGTGCCTTTTGATAATTGCTCGCATTCTCTACCCTGTTCCTGTAATTTCGCCCCCATATCCTCTAATCTACCATCTAATCTACTTTCAAGTTCTTTAAATGAAGCTACTATTTGGTTGTTACTTTCTTTTTGCTCTACTGGTTTACTATCTAACCAAACCTTCTGTTCTGTTAATTTGTCATTAACTTTTCCTCAATACTCACGAATCTCGCATTAATTTGGGCGCTCAAATTTTGAAATTGGTCATTTTGATTCTGAATTGCACGTAAAATCTCCTGAAGCAACGGATTCGACTCTAGTACTTCGCTCGCAGGCGCCACACTCCCGTTACTGTTAGCCTCCATTTTCTTCTAGCAATGCTTCACGATCGCACACGAAATATTATCCCCACACGCAAACACTGGTACACTTATACATGCACAACCACTGGTACAAATACATATATGAAATTTCCACACTTTACAAAACAAAATAAAATAGCATTAACATTTTCCGCACATGCATGACTCCCATCACCTTGCCAGACGTCTACAGCGCAGTTCCCGGTTCGTTTCTGAGAATTTTTAAAAAAAATTGGTAGGTTACGGCTGCCCCCCATACTCAGTTTAAATAAGATTTATTTAAAATTGCCCCACGTTGGGCGCCATTGTGAGCTTTTGCCCTGTCCAACGTGGGCTGGCTGCTTGCCCGGCTGCCAGTGGTAGTGATAACTCACCTGCGTAGCCACTTATAGAAGCTGGCAGAGGATTCTGGAGACATGCATGACTGGATTCTGGTTTTCTATCATTGAACGAGCTGATTATAATAAATATTGGTTTAATTATACTAATACCCACCCAAGATAAACACTTTGCCCCATACATCATATCAGTACTAAATTACAATTGACGCCTACTGCGCTCTGACTATCTATTCCTCTCTCTCTCTTAACCGTCTTTCTCTCCACCTTTTTTTTAATGTTCGTGGGCGGTTGCCCCATTTGGCGATCTCACCCGAATGCTCCGTGATCGGTGCTGGTAGGTGGTGGTCTCCGGTAGCAGCGAGGCTCAGTCAGCTCCAGTCGACGCCGGGTCTCCCTCTCAACTCGCTGAAATGGCGGCGTGGTGAGAGCGATGCCTCAGGGAAGGCGCCTTCCGTTTTCCGTTGCTTCGGGTGGTGCCCGCACATGTGGGGCGGACACGCTTGCGTGCGTACACGCGGTAACGTCCACGCTTGTACCAGTTCACGTTCGGCGGCTAACGCCTCAGCGCGAGACACTGATCGCGGCACTCGGCAGCCATACGGCGACGCGATACTCAGAGGAGCCGAGCCCGTTCCGACTCAGAAATAGCAGAAGCTCGCTCACCGAAGAATTTTCAAATAAGAAGACTGTGAAAGCTCCTCTCCCTCTATTTATGGCACACGCCGTTCCCTCTCCCGTCACGATGACGCGGTGGCTCTCCGCCAATCACGGGTTGTGCGTCGCGTGACTTGTCTCATCTTGGCGTACGAACCGTCAAGTAGCGCCATCTGCCTAATCTATTAACCGCCCTGTGACGTAGGCCTTCGCGCCCTTTCACAAGACGAGGCGCGCCCTTCCCATGACGTCAGGGGTTTTTTCTTGGCGTGGGTTTGACAAGCCGTTGGGCATTTCCGTCCCTTTGTTCGACTTCCTGTGGCTGAAAGGGATTATGGCCGAAATACCTCGTGGTGGTCTGTGCTGATACAATAGATTTCGGCTTGGTATAATTCTTGATGTCCAAGAGTACATCCTTACTATGACATTAAACTACATTGAAAAAGGATCGACACCAAATCCCCATTTCCCTTCCACTGTTTTGCCCCTATTATACTTCCTTTTATCAAACTTACTCTCATCGATTTCGACTTCAACACCCTCTCCACCTGGTGGTTGACTTTCATCTTCAATCACTTCTGGACCAAAACTCATCCAATCAGTAATCGCACTCTCACATAAACCAGTATCCAGACATATGTGTTCAACCTTTGCTTCCATCACCCACATGTAGATAATGAGAAGCACCTTTCATATCTCCATTCCACAGACATTTTCACGCTATGACCATTCTCGCCTCTCACTCTACAAATCCACTCATAACCTTCTATCCTATCCTATCCTATCCTATCTCTCAGTAAATGTCATATCTCTCTTGCACACATTACATACACGTCGAGACACCAGCAAACCCACTTTCTGAAACCACTGGATCACATTCAAAGTTCCCTCTCGGCGCAAATCATAAACAAAACCAGCATTTATACCTTCCATCTCAGTAGACACTCAAACCTATTTGAAGAAGACTTGAAATGCGAAAAAAAAACAACACACAAGTCCACGCCAACAAATTATCAACTGACTTCTTGTCATTTAACTTGGAACAAATAATTCAGTTGTTATAGTAACAACTAAATGTGTTAATAGAAGGCTGTTTAATTACTGACCCATTACTATATTTATATTTCAGTTCAAGCAAACTCGCATTTTAACAATAGTTTTTTGTTTTTTTTAAGTGTTGTAAAGTATTTTTTTGTATACCATCATAAGGGGTATACCATGTAAAGGGTCGTTTATAATAAACGACCCTTTCCGATACCCCGAATCGTGCATAATCCAGTATTTTATCGCATTATTAAATGCGACATGACGTCATGACGAACTTCTACTGTTCACAGAAAGACAGATCTGTAGAACTGGTTTCAGAAAGTAGACTGATCTGCGATCTATTGGCGAAAAGCGAAACCTTCTGGTGGATCTACGACGGCTTTCGGAAATACAGAAATAACTCAGAGTAATAAAAGATACCAACACAGTTTTTATTTTCTCTTAATAAAATACAAAATAAATGAAATTAATAAAAAGGTTCTAATTCTGTGAAATGATATTACTAAAAACATTATTCTTTTTGCATGTTAATATTAATGGTGCAATTTGTTAAATTTTTAAAAGATAATGAAGGAACAGAATTTGGTACAGTAAACGCACCAGTTGATGTACAAGGTGTGTTTTCTTTTGATACAATTTTTCTGTCTATCCTTACCTTGTTCTGAATGGACTCTTCTATGTACGATTCAGCAACAGTTGAGGATCGCCATCCTCCATTACGCTTAACCATGGTAATATCAGCTCCACTCCAGAAAAATATTCTGGGCATTCGTTCAGAAGAACTTCAGCTACAATGTTATTTGTAGCTGAAGTTCTTCTGAACGAATGCCCAGAATATTTTTCTGGATTTGGAAGTTAAGGTACTCAGCAATAAGTTTGGGAATTTTAGCAACGGTTGGACGGAGCGGGTTGCTTTCCACAGGTCACTGGTTCGATATCCGAAGCTCGAAGGACCATGGACGGAGCGTGTTGCTTTCCACAGGTCGCTGGTTCGATATCCGAAGCTCGAAGGACCATGGACGTGGCGGGTTACCTTTGCTTGTAGTGGACTGTATTATTGGTTTTAAAGTAGTGGTATTTAATTATTTTCTCAATGTGAGAATACAGGAATTTTCCATCTTGAATCACGAAGCGCGAGAACATGTGCTCGCCTGGCGACTTACTTGCAACTTCGTGTGAAATACATTAATTAGTTCAATACATACACAATGCTGAACTATAACAAATTGAAACAATGTGGCTTTCACTTGCCACAACTTAAGCACAGAATATTACTTTCTGCTAAGAATTTACGTGATGTTTTAAACACGAAGCCCGAGATATACTTCTCGCACTGGCTTCTTCTCAGCGACTGATTTATACACAATGCTGAACTACAACAAATTGAAACAATGTGGCTTTCACTTGGCCACAACATAAGCACAGAATATTACTTTCTGTATAAGAATTTACGTGATCTTTTAACACGGAGCCCGAGACATGCTTCTAGCAAGGGTGCTACTCAGCGACTGATTTATACTTTTCGGTGTGCGGGCACGCGAAGAGGGGATTTGAACTGGCCAATTAGCGACTGCTTTTCCAGCTGTTGCAGTATGGCGAGGTGGGGTGAATTTGAACAGTCCAATAGGCAACTGCTAGAATTTGAAAATGTTCTAGAGCGGTTTAGAAGATTCGGGTCGCGAAAGCGAATATCACGCGGCGCAGTGGTGCCGCTTGGCTTATGGAACTTTCCACGCCGCGCTTCCGGTGTTGCCGCTTAGGGCGTAGGAAGCGTTTTATATTTATACGTCCCTTTCTGCTTTTGCGTGTGGGCCCGAACAACGGTGTTAATCCCAACAGGGTTGCAATTGCATTTACCTTTGTTATAAAACACAAACAGTTTATTATGTTTAACATTATTAGGTCTCAGATTAATGTACTTTCTATACAGCTCTACATATTGAAATTCATCTGAAATGATGGTAAATAATCTCGGTTTGCCTGTTTTAGTTTCTCTAATTTTCACCATCAACATAGATCCTTCTTTGGACACATCATCAGTGCACAAATTATATAACTCTCCTCGTTTACAAACACCAAATATTCCAAAAATTGCAATTTATCTGCAACAGAATGTGCGAAAATGTATATTTCAATAGTTAAAATAAATATTTCTACAAAATATTATTACTCTACCTTAATTAAGAGATATTTCTCATCATCTGCTTCCACTAAAAATTTTCTCACATCATCTTTCGAAAATATCATAGATTTTTCAGCTTCATAGCCGACATTAGCTTGTTTCATATATAACTGAACTTTGTTATAAGCAGAGATGTCAATTCCATCTTTAATTTTCAGCATAGTCTTCAATTTTGAATGACTGCACCACAAAGATGATGCCTTACATACTGCAGACTTCAAAATAACATAAATTAGAAAATGAGAACTCGACACTAGCATGAATCATAAAAAGTATGCAAACCAACTCAGATATATATATATATATATATATATATATATATATATATATAAATATATATGCCAGAACAACTGTCTCGCATATAATATTTACATTATTTGTTTCCATCCCTTCTTAAAGTTTATATATTCCTTCTCATACAATGCACTCGACTTTTTAGGTATTAAAATTTCTTTTTGTTGCGATCTGTGAGAAATTTTAATTTTTGCCTGATAGGGTTTCTAGCCCATATGCAGGTTAGTTTGGTGATGGGTATGCCATCTCACTGCCTCCAAACTTGCAGGGCAATTTTTCGGGTTGCTCACCCTAGGTGCATCGCCTTCACTACGGCTTTGAGTTGCATCTACCCAGGACATCTTCGCCATCTTTTTCACGCTAACGATGTTTTTGCATGATTCTTCTAGAGATTTCTTCTTGGAGTCCTCTTCTTGGCGTTTAGGTCCTCTTCTGGAGTACTTCTTCGTCTCATCCCTATCCTTTGACCTGTCCGGCAAGGGAGGCCCTACCAGTAGCTACGCTACCGCCGGCATAGCACTCGGGGTCATGGGGGTACTCAAGCTCCGCCACCAACGACAAGGTCCTGTACTCCCTAGGAACACAAAAATCCGAAATTAGCTAAATGTAGAATGTCTCATAGAGAAAGTCACTAACTACAGACTCTCTTGGCAAGAACATCTGTTGCGAATGAGCAACGACCGCATTCCTAAACAAATGGCAAATTATCAACCAAGAGGAAAGAGAAACATAGGACGTCCAAGAATGCGTTGGAAGGACCAGTACTAAGCGACGTAACAGGCATCATGCCTAAATACTTGAAGATAAGAAGAAGAAGAAGAAGAAGAAGAAGAAACTTTCTTCTGCCGTCGAGGCTTTTTCTAAAACTTACCACTGGTAACGACGCCATCTTTCATTCGAATGCGCGCGTGAATCGTCTCCGCTGTCACACGTGACCCACGAGAGAGACTCTCTCGTGGGCCACGGCTGTCACAGTTGTGACGTCATAATACCAACGTCCATGTTGCCAACTATAAAACTTTACTTACACTTCGTTTCATTTATAACTTTATAATGTTATACAAAAAGTATTTTAGGTGTGAATTGCAGTGACCGAAATGAACTTACGTGCTACATTTGAGAAATATACAGGTGCAGTACTCACCTAATGACGAAAACTGAAATACATTCGTCGCTCTTTCATTTTGCTAAATTTGTTGATAACCCTCGTGTTGAAGTCCTCCATTGCTACCAGTCTCTTCTCCACAGAAAGCATTGCCAATGCCATAAGTCGTTCTTGAGACCTAATATTCCATAGAAAGGTTTTTATTCTCTTTAGAGATGAGAAGCATCTTTCTGGGTCTGCAGTTGTCATGGGAGTTATCAGAATCTTCAAAAGGGTTGTTATGTATGTATGTATGGTATGTAAAAGAGTAGTCAGTGTACTTTGAAATATTCACCTCTCAGTACTTCATATATAGCCTTGCACGTTTCGGGAATTATTCGCCCAAGAGATTGTGCAGAGATTCTTGTTCCAAATTTCATGTCTTCAAAACTCCTCCCTACTGCCAGAAATCTTAAAGTTGCTATCAGTCTGTCTTCTGGAGAAATACTTTCTCTCATAATGGTGTTCTCTTTTTTTTAATACGTGGTGCGCACAATGGGCTATTTGACAACTTTTGAAAAACCATTTCAGATTGTTTATTATTTCACGCAATGCACATGATTTCGCTAATTTTGCATGTACTGCTAAAATTGCAACAAAAATAGCAGACAAAGTTTAAATGAAAAAAAAGCCCGCCAAAACGCTATATTCCGCCACCTTCATTTCACGAGGCTCCTGTGACGTCACATGCCTGTAAACAAGCGACCGAGTACTAGTATTGTAGCCAGCAGAAGAATAAGCGGTGAAAGAAAGTTAAAAGATTCTGGGTTTATTTCGAAGATGTTCAAGAAAATGGCGTATAAATGGTGTGCCGTGCCAATACAAGACCATCTACAATTCTCAGACCTTCATGTAAAAAAAACATGGCCGCCGTATAGGATGGGCGTGTTTCGTTAACGCGCGCGGCAAAGTTGAACAGAACTGTGAAAGGTTAGAATTTACTCGTAATAATTTCATTCCCGTACTATGCTTATGTTAACTGAATTTAATTACTAAGTTACTTACGAAGCTATTATACTCACAGAAACTGTGCAGTTTACGTTCCAGCCTAAAAATACGAAGATATACGTTGAATATAAGAAATTCATTGCAGCCTGGAAACTGTATTTTCATTGAAGTTAGTTTGTGGGCAAAGCAAAAAAATGTACAAAATTTAGGCGTACTTGTGGATGATATTTTCCCGCAATATCTACTGTATAAGGAGGGGTATTCTGAAATGAAACAAGTTTAAATGGTCATGAAAATTTCCTCTATATTTTCAAAAATCTTCAAAGTAGCAATTTACACTTTGTAATGAGCTGATAATAGAAATTGGTTGTAATAATAATAACAATAATAATATATTTGTACAGTAAAAATCTTATACAATTTCCAGAACTGATGGGTCCAATTGTACCCAAAAAATGTTTCAGGTATGTGTGATGAGGTAAAGTCAAAACATTTGTCTCCCGTATACATTTATACGCGCTAGGAAATGTATATGATAGGGTTGCAGCCCAAATTATCAATTCATTTGAATATCTATTTTGTTTCTTCAGAGACAACGTTAATTGCTCCAAAAAAATTTTTTTTGGAGACCTTTTATCATCAAATGTATTTGACTCTAAAGCAACTTTCAAAAAATTTGTTAAAAGTTCAACCCTCTCATCAACATCCAATGTCTCTTCATTATAACTTTGAAGGTGACTCACCAAATTTTCAAATTTTGTCCACTTGTCACACTTCAATGATAGTCCATCTTCTGTTTGAAGAATCCATTTGAAATTGACTGTGGGCAACTCCATGTTCTTAAAAAAAACTTTTATATCTAAAGAACTTGTCACCTTAAAACTAATTGTTATTGATGGTACATCTGTAACCATCTTATCCCTTAATTTATAAAACAAAATATAGTCATCTTTTACTGATAACATTCTTCTTCACCACTTCAGTTGTAAAACTATTAAAACTAGAAATTATATCGTTTTCACACCACTTCAAGAAATTTTCCTCATCTCTTGCAAACACTTTTTGAGATCTTACTGCAGGATCTTGTCTGTCTGTAGGGGCACTCACAGTATGGTACGAAAGTTGGTTAGGAAATATCGTTGGGTAGGCATCTTTCCTCAGTTTTGGTTTATTCCGAGGAACAATAATAGGATCGCCACCAACCACAGGAAACACATCCTCTCGAAGAACAAATTTATCTTCAAAATGCTTCACGCACACATGAGTTTTGTCACTACGTAACTGTCACGGTGAATGCATTTCACCCACTTTTCGCGCAGGTTTTTATCTTTCGGGAACTGAAACGTCGAAGTGTCGGACGCCTCGTAGTTTGATTTACATCCCGGCACACAACACGAGCGACCCATATTTCACAATTACTGTTCTGTGAAGATCACTCAATAGCAAAGAAATATACTAAATAACAATTAGTCACAATTAGATTGAATCTCCACTTTTAAAGAGAAGCACGTAATCGGCTTAAAACATAGGTAGCCACATGGAACGCACGTGAAACAGTCACAATCACTCAACCGGTCCCGGCGCAATTTTGCCTGGTATCGATACCTACATGAAGGTCTGAGAATTGTAGATGGTCTTGGCAAATACATCTATAAAAAAACCGGAAAAATTGTTTGTTTCGGTGCCAAAGAACGCCAAAATGCGTAAGAAGTGGATGCAACTCGCTCGTCGAAACCCGAGTGATATAAAGGACCATTCAAATGTATTTTTCTGTGAAGATAATTTTAATGTAAGTAAATGTTTTATAGTTGTTCAATGAAATTTTATTAGATACCATGTTTTGCTGTGTATTTGTTACGTTAGAATCAATATTCATCAACACAATTTCTCAGGAGAGAGGCAGGTGCAAAGTATCAACGCTCAGAAAAAAATTACTGAGTCATATCAATATTTAATGAACTTGAATGTCATATTAGACAATCTGGGTTAATTAATGAATTATGGTCAATCAAAAATTAGGAAGGTGGTTTAATGATTTAGTCCATGATCCTAGTTTGATGTGAGTTTATGTTCATTGTTTGGGAGTAATTTAATAAAGATATGTTCCTGAAAGCTCCATAATTTTATTTTTTACAGTTTCTGTTGTATTAGCCTTCAGCTATTTGAAATTATAAGTAAAAATAAAATAAGAATACTCCCCTAATTGTTTGCAATAAAAGCAATGATTTACAGCTTTTATAAAATAAATACAAACTTCAATAAATGACTAACTTATCTTTATGACTTTCTTGTTTAAGTATGAAATTCACAGAAAAGAGTATCTCTTAATCTTAACTGATACTATTACAGATTGAGGAGGACATGGGAAACTTCACCCAATATAAAATGGGCTTCAGCCAGAGAATTTTGATGGTGGAACAAGCTCTGCCATCCAAATTTGACTGTCAACCAGATAGAATAAAAAGAGTGCTTGATGCTGGTGGTTCTCGAGCTGCTTTTGTGAAAAGACAAAAAATTAATGTCCTCCAAGAAGTTCAGTTTGATGCAGAAAATGTGACTGAGGACTGTCCATTAAATAATGACAATGTAATGGAGAAAACTGAAATGGAATCCTCAGGAATTTCAGAATCACTCCCATCAACGGAAAAAGCAACAATGACTGAACATGTAGTTGCAGATAAATTGATTCAGTGTTCTATGAAAATCCACCATAGAAGCAAGGCAGTACAGACAAGGACAGCCAACAGAAATACATCCACTTCACCATACAGACTTTCAACATCATGCATCTCAACATCACCATTTAAATTTGAGGAAACATCTCCAAAACCTTCCACATCTGCTTTGTCTAAAGTACAAACACAATTATATTTTAATGAGGAAACATGTGATAGTGATGTTTCTTATAATGAAAGTGTAAAATCCAAAGTTGTTTCGACCTTATGTGTCCGATTCAGATGACAAAGTTACAGAGACAAATGATGTAGAAAAATGCAATGTGTAAAGAATACTTTGCAACAAATCTTTAAAAAACCAATTATGTATATTGGAATACCAAAAGACTGTTATTTTATTGTACGATTAATCAACAAGCATACTCATATTGCTCCAGAATATATTTTATTATGCCTAGAAAAAATAAGATTAAATAGAACCTTTTCTGAATTGGCGGAAAATTTTGGAGTATCACTCTCCTATGGAAGTAAGTTATTTCTTAAAAACGTGCCAATTATAGCTAGCGTGTTACGCCCATTTATTGTGAAATTGGATAAACGTTCAGTCAAAAAAAAAGCTTCCTATTTCATTTAGACACCATTATTCTAATGTAAGCTGCATTATAGACTGTTTAGAAATAGATATTCAAAAACCATCAAAGGCCCTTCATCAGACATTAACTTGGTCTGATTATAAAAAAGCCAATACTGTAAAGTATTTACAGTGAAACTTCGATTTTACGTTCCCTGATCTTACGTTTTCCCGGAATTTACGTCATAAATGAGTGATCCCGGCAAAACATCCATATAAGTAATGTATAATTTTCCTCGATTATACGTTTTCGCGATTTTACGTTTTCCCGATTTTGCGCCTGATTTGTGAAGTCCTACTACGTCCTAAAATCCCGATATTAAGATTTTTGCACAGCATGTCTCGGATTTTAGACGGACATTCCGAAAGAAAAGGCGGCAATGTCGATGTCGGTGAAAGTGGAGGGGATACATATAAATGTTGTGTGTTTTGCTATTCGCTGTTGAGAGAAGGGAACACTGACACACTCCAATCAGAAGCTTCGTTACGACTTATGTTTTTGGTATTGGAGCTTCCGGTTGGATGAGAATGTCTTCCTCTCCTTCGAGCTCATAATGTTGAAGTGCCACTGTCTGATTTAAAATTCGGATTAATGTTTAAATCCAATTTAAAAATCATAGTATATCATCACGGCCTTTGAACTCTCCATCAAAATTGGGATAAAACTGGAAGGTGCTACTATAGGCACGGTTGCCAGGTTCTTCTGACATACATCCGCCGTCAGATGGCAGTTAAGCTGCCCAATCCCGCGCAATGTTTTTAAAATATGAATTTCATGATACAGTCTTTTATGTTTCTTATATAAACATATTTATTGTATTATAATCACCCCATAAAATGTGCAGGGGAGTTGGAAGGCCCTTTATATCGTGATTAGTGTTCAGCTTTGGTTGGTTCTTTGAGTGACGTCCCGGGAATATACGTCACGTGTTGCATTCCGAGTGCGTTCCGTTCTGTGTTTTATTGTGTTTGTCGCCGATTGCTGTTTTGGACTTGTTGTATGATAGAAAAAATGTTTTTGCACATGGAGAAGAAACGCAAGTCATTTACCATCGAAGACAAAATCCATATTTTAGATCAAGACGATGCTCACGTCGGGAAGCGAATAGACCTCGCCACCAGAATGGGTCTGAGTGTGTCCACTCTGAAATCAATAGTGAAGCAGCGTGAAAAAATTGAAAAATGCTATTCGAAATGCGGCCCTTCGTTTTCGAAGTCTCGAAAATCGTTGAAAATGTCGCCAATGGAAGAGTTAGAAACGACTCTCGCTAGTTGGTTCAAGCAGGCGAGAACCTCGAATTTAGCAATAGATGGGAGTCTTTTGAAAGAAAAGGCGCTACATATAGCAACACGCCTAGGATTGGAAGATTTCAAGGCGTCCAATGGCTGGCTGGACCGGTTCAAAAAGCGCCAGAATCTTGTATACAAAACGGTGTCAGGAGAAAGCGCGAGTGTGGATCCAGCCACCGTTTCTGACTGGAAGCAACAAATTAGTCATTTAACGGAGGGCTATGAATTTAAGGACATATTCAACGCAGATGAAACGGGATTGTTCTTCAATCTCCAGCCCAACAGAACACTGGCTTTTAAAGGGGACGCATGCCATGGAGGCACAAAATCCAAACAGAGGATCACCGTGCTACTGGCATGTAATGCCGACGGTAGCGAGAAATTGCCTCCGTTAGTTATCGGCAAGTTCCAAAATCCCCGATGCTTCAAAAATATTAAAACGTTACCGACGAAATACAAAGCAAATCAGCAAGCCTGGATGACTGGGATAATTTTTGAAGAGTTTCTTGTACAGTTGGACAGGCAGATGGGGGCCAAGAACAGAAAAATTATTCTCTTCATTGACCAGTGTGCTGCTCATCCGAAGGAAACCAGTGGGCTGCGAAATATAAAGATTATATTTTTGCCTCCAAATTGCACCAGCCAATTACAGCCACTGGACTTGAGCATCATCCACTCTTTCAAGTGCTATTATAGGAAGCAATTATTAAGGAAAGCAGTTGCGATGATAGATGGAGGGATGATTGAAGATGTTTCTAAACTGAAATTAAACATCCTTCAAGCATTACATTTTGTGGCTGAAGCTTGGAGAGAAATATCTCCTGAAACAATTAAAAATTGTTTCAAAAACTGTGGATTTCAAGTTGATAGTGAAATGGAAAATATTGTCCTTCCAGTTTTAACTTCCTATGAAACGCAAGACTGATTTCTTTGAAAACAAGTGACAATGACTGTGATTTTGAAGATTATGTAACCATGGACAATGAACTATTAACTTGTGAGATTCAGTCTATTGACCAGATTCTGGATGAAGAATCTTCTGCTATAGACAAGGAAATTGCTGAAGAGGAGGACGAGGAAGATGAGGAAAAGGTTACATTTATACAAGCCATTAGAGGACTTGACACAGCTAGAAAGTATTTTCAACAATTTAGTGGATGAAAGTGTGTTAATTTCATGCAGTGAAATTGAAAATAAACTTTATGCTCTAAAACACTTAGAAAATAAAAAACAAACGTCGATTTTGGACTGGGTGAACAAGTGATTGTGTGAAGTTGCATATAGAGTTATGTTGTAAGGGTAAAATCTGTTTAATGTATCCAGTTTCAATGTGTTGTGTGTTTTTAGAATTTTGTTTGCTTTTAAAATTTTGTGATTTGGAATAAAATCTGTGCAGAAAAATAATTTCCTCAATTTTACATTTTCCTCCATTTTACACTTTTTTGACCAGGCTCGAGAGCGTAAAATAGGGGTTTCACTGTAATATCATGTAATAGGGGTATCACTGTAATATCCTAATGGGTTAATTAATTATATTTCTTCTGGTTTTGGTGGTCGAACCAGTGACATGACCCTTATGGAAAATTGTAATTTTTTAGACAGTTTGGAACAGGGTACTTGTGTCTTGGCTGATAGAGGTTTTAAACATGTGGAACAAGTTCTGCTTCAGAAAGGCATGAGATTGGTAAGACCGCCCAGTGTAGCAGCTGGGTCAAAACTGACGAAAGCAGAAGTATGAGAAACAAAAATGATTGTTAGCTTAAGAATTCATGTTGAAAGGGTTATAAGACAAGTGAGAGAGTTCCACATGTTAAAGCAGCATTCTGTTATAAATAATAATTTACTTCGAGTACTTGATGATGTTATTGTTATAGCACTTATGCACTTATAAATCTACAGGACTCTTATATAAAATAATAAATAAAACAAATATAAAATTGTGTTACTATTATTTATTCTACATTTGTAATGCTTGTCAAAAGGGGATAAATATTAACTTTCCAAAATTACTCCAAATTATTTAATAAATTATTAACATATTCTTCATTGTACTCCACTAAAACAATGCCAACATTTTTTGATTTTTGAAAATCAGGATGAGCTACACAAAAGTAATTTTATTTTACACCAGCAGCATACATTTGTAACTGTACTTGGGCCAAATATTTTTCTCCAATCAATCCATTTTTAATATAATTCATTTTACATTTTTCACTTGGTGGACATTTTATTTCAATAAGTGATTCATTGCATCTGCCATCAGGAGATGCTGCAATCATAGGATATTCTTTTGAAATGAAAAGTCTGCAGGGCTTGAAGTATTTTTAAAATTTTTTTCCTACTGACTGACGGACAGTTGGTTCTAACGTTCTGCCTCTTTTCATTGCAAAGACATCGGGTGCTCTAGCTCCCATCATTGCAGCTGCCAATGACCTATTGCCTGTTCTACAGTGACTAGCTTCATGGGCCTTGGATGCTGTAATACGACCGTATCTAAGTTCATGCCATAAACTACTTTTACTCTGGTCCCTAGTTGACTTCTCAATTGAGAATATAATGTTGCTAGTTAGTTCACTTTTCATTAATTCTAACAATTTCTCCACACTTTTCTGGTCACTTACATTTTGATTCATAATAAAATAATGCATTGAAAAATGCCTGACATTGTTAAATTTAAAATCTGTTTGATGTTTTACAAGTTCACAGTTTTCGATCTTTTGCTTTTTAGATTCTTGAAGAAATTCTTCCAGAAGTGCATTATTGCTCTCATGACTTTCTGCTTTATTTTTGCATAACTGCTGTATTGTTACATATTTTATAGTTGTTCCTACACGAGATAACCTTGGTTTATTCCAGTTGCACTCAATAGAGGTACATGCAGGTTCTTCACTGCGCCGATGAGCCCACAGTAAAAAGGCCACTGCATGTTTGCATCCCCCTGCTGAAGCTGCACAGTCATGGCATTCACAACTTAGTACTTCTTGTGTTTTTTCATTTATAACTAGAGACACCAAATATGCGTTGCTCTTTACTTTGTGCTCAGGACACACTTTGCATTTTAAAGTGCAAAGGTCAGAGTCATGATGCAGCTGCACATAACCAACTGCATCATCTCCATATGATTCTCTTGGAGCCTTGTGATACCAAAGAAAATGAACATTTAATAATTGTTAAATTTTAAAAGTTCTTTGACAACAAACCTACAACTTTTTTTTTATTTTATGTTATCAAATTTAACTGATTGTGTTGTAACCAATAAAATCATATCTATAAATCAGTAACTGGACAATTAAGCCTACAACAATTTTATTGTACTTACTTGGAAGTTCTCACGTTTTTCATTTCCGTAGCGTAAAAATTTGGTTTTTTTTTTTTTTAAAGAATTGTCCAACCATTACCGTGTCTACTGTGGGCAGGTTTCCACTGTCCGCTTTCACAAAATTTCTCTCCATGTTAGAAAAATGAAATCACTACCTAATTCACGACTAGTACACTCTTGGCTGATGTATAAGAAAAACAACAAAGCAGTAACCACTACACACGCTGATGCAAGAAATTCACTTCGTCGTACTTAGCACGTGCGAGGACCAGCTTTAAACTTGTTTACAGGCATGTGACGTCACAGATGTGGCCAATGAGAGCGCGTTTTCGATCACGGACCAAGACCTCAAAAAACATTAAATTTAATTAATAATTTATTGAAAACTAATTTATAATATAGTCAAATAGCCTATTCCACAAGTTCAGAGGAAACTTCGGTGTCCATTCGTAAATAATTCCGAAAATCTTCGGGCTCTTGTAACCTCAATTCTTTGACCAGTGATATTTCAGTATCTTTCTCGCCGCTTTTGTCATCGGCTTCTTTGATGCGTCCGCTCCCCTCGGGCTCCGGCAGGCGACTGACGGAGCCCCCAACCGATCATGGGGCCGCCGTTGCGTAGGGACGCGCAACGGCGGCCTCTGATTGGTCAGGGGCCCGCAGATCCGCCGGAGGCGAGCGGGACGGAGCATCTGCTTTATTGTTGCAAGACATTACATAGTCAAGAGAAAAATTACAAAAATTAAATGCTATATGAGCTAACAAACATAGGTAGGGGTCCCAGGCGTGCACAACGCCTTAGGTTAAACATAACTGCAGAATTATCAACTAACAAATAGGTATCAAAATAAACATGATCCAGAAGAGCTCCGAGGGCAGCCAGGAGCTCGGCGTGGTAGATGTCATACCCGCGGGGCGTAGCCCACACGCGGGTATGACCCTCCGCGTACCAGGCGCACTGGCCCGGCGTGGCATCGGAGTAAACGGTAATGGCGGGTCCGGCAGGCCGGGCCGCGCGTCTGGTTAGGTGGTGCAGTCGGGTGATCCAAGGGTGAACCATTTCGGGCCCCAGTCGGACTACGCGGGCAAGTGGGTAGGAGGCGGTGGAGGCCACCGACAACCAACCCAGCATGCCCGCGTAGGAGAGCCGGAAGCGAGGGTTGCGAAGCCAGTCTTGAGGCACCGAACGAACAGCACGAAGATAACCATCGTCTACTGAAACACTCTTTTCGTTGATGCGGAAACCACACTCTCTAAAACTTTGCACGTCTTCAAGGAGTTGAGCACACGAATTATTTAGCAAAAGAAAATCGTCATAGTAAATATAAACACGAGATTTGCAGAGGTGCCGGGCCGCCGCCGTCATCGCAGTCTGCATCAGCAGGGGGGACAACGACCACCCCATCGGTAGCGCGGTAAACTGGTAATACCGTTTGGCGCACTCGACGGAGAAGAGGTGGCGCGTCCCCCCGCTGATGGGCACATGGTAGAACCCGTCGACAAGATCGATGCGCACGGCATAATCGTACTGATGTATGTCCGTGAGCACCGATATTGCCGACGGGAGCGAGACGGGCGGCGACGTCCGGTAATGTTCTGTCCAAGGGGATAAATCGCAAATTAGTCGGTATTGACCGTTCACTTTAGGAACCACAAAGCAGGAAAAGGTGTTCACAGGTGGTTCGTCGACTTCCTCGAGGATGCTGGCACTCTTCATGTTGTCCAAAGTTTTTGGAGAGCCAGCGCGAAGTCGGTCGCCGTTTCATGGGGACTGTGGCAGGAGGCACATGATGAACCCCGGCAGAAAACAGGCTATGCGGCACGTTTGGGGTATTACGTGCGGCGAAGTGTAGCGGAGGCACGTCTCGGGCGGAGAGGCGGGCACGTGGCGCCATAGGCAGGATACTGGCGTCTTGGGATGGCTCCGACGTAGTGGCGTCGTCGGGGTTGTCGTCCCGCTGCTTGTCGCGATCGTTGTCAGGCTGATCGCTCAGCTCCTGGATGATGGGCCGCCAGAAGGCCCAGTCGATCGGCTCAGGATCTGGTGGCTGGGGCTCCGGCGGCTGCACAACGTCCAGGAGCTGGTCGAAGAGAATCAGGAACTCCGAAGGATCCCAATCAGCGGGTTCTTGCAGAGGTGCCCGCGCCACGGGCGCGGGGCGAGCGGGGGCGGTGGACGGTGGCACCGGCGCGGCCGCAACCTCTGTCGTCACGACAGCGTGTCACGCCGCTGCCCGCCGCCCCGCGCCCCGCGCCCGCGGCTGCGGCCTCGCGGAAACCGCTGGGGCTCCTGTTTGTACGCCTTTCTCAAAGGTGGTGGCGGCGGCGGCGGCTCCGAGATCTGGAGGCCGAATAGGTCGGCCTCCTGAGCGTTGTGGACCGCCGTCCGCCACCCCCTTTTAAGGGCGATAGTCATGATGCGCACTCTCTCCGTGATGAACAGCTTGTCGGACTCCTCCAGGTGCGGCATCGTGGGGCGGAGCATCGCCAGGTACCGGCACTCCACCTGGTCGCGCTTCCCAATGGCCGGATTGTCCGCCTGCCCCGCGACAAAGTCCCACGCCCGTTCTAGGTCGAAACGGGGAGTTGGTTGTGGCGCCTGAAGCAGGCGCTGAAGCGCGGCCAGGAGGGCGGTAGCCTGGGACGTTTCGTCCATCGTTTGAGTCGCTCGTTGGACGGGAACAAAGTCTGTAAGTAGCGACTGGCGAGGCGTAGAAGCTGCCGCAGGCAGGTCGTCGGACGACGAAGAGGTAGTAGGCCGCTTCTTCGTTTTTCGAGGCATTAAGTAGGTCGCATTAGACAGAGACACTGTGCGGAACGCATGGTTTGCCGCGATCGCGGGAGGAACGGACGAACATCGCAAACGGAAGACGAGAACACGAGCACTTCTTTGATTCCGCTCCCCTCGGGCTCCGGCAGGCGACAAAGTTCAGAGGAAACTTCGGTGTCCATTCGTAAATAATTCCGAAAAGCTTCGGGCTCTTGTAACCTCAATTCTTTGACCAGTGATATTTCAGTATCTTTCTCGCCGCTTTTGTCCAACCAATTTCTCGACCACCGTTTCTTTTCTTCAAATAACACTTCGCTTGCTACCGCCGCTATTGCAATCGTTCGTTTACGTGTAAACATTTTCACCTTCAGCTCTTGATTTCACTTTTCGTGTGCCACTACTAGTAGACGACACAAGATGACTATCATTTATAAAATTTAGAAGGGACGAGGCGAAGGTATACGCCCTAGTGCATGATGGGAAATCGCTCACATTTTGACGTGAAAGAGCTTTCCCGCAGGAAAACGCAATCGGCTACAACTTTTACGTTGGTGGGTCATGAGAGGATTGTATCACTTAACGAGATAAAACGGCGGGAAAACTATGAAACAGTTTTTCGCGTTAGTGGGCGATGACGTGATTGAACGCCATTCCCTCTTTCGAAAGGAAAGCGTCCGGCAGGAAAACGCGGAGGGAAAGAACGTTCGTGTATGGGCGGCTAATCCTATGTTAATGGCCGTCCTTCCTCGTTGCAAATTGAAGCTTTCGCTGGCAGCCATATTGGGGGCAAATTTACGCGCCAGATTCAATACCTTGAATTTTTGCAGCCTTGTTCGCGTTCGTAAACATGAGTATAGTTACGAATGGAAGTCATATCTAAATACTGACACATTGTTGAAATGTAAGACGTGCAAAATAAGTCAAAGATGAATATTTTATAAACTTCTAATATGTAATTGTATCAGTTTTATAAAGCTCAAATGCGACTGTTTATATCGCGTCGTCCACATACTTTGGGCACGTGTAAGGCATGTTTGAAATTTAAAGAATGCATTTAAACTTTTACTCTAAAAAGGTCTTTCCCTTGATAAGTTCATTTAATTAACTAAAGATTCTTGGGAGAATGTGACTTCGTTATATGTCTTTAGGTACGGAATAGATTTCTAAGAATAATCCCTTAGGCCTCGACCCACAATCCATTAAAATGTATTTAGGTTAATTAATCATCCTGCAGTATTTCTTCAATAAGAGTACACTACATTAGGAGAATTTTTCAAAACTTTTTACAAACTTATAAAGAAATAAGTTGTTCATTGACATATTTCCAGTGCATAAGAATTTTCAGTAAACAGGGCATGCAGTTACCTTGAAAAGTCATTTGAATCAATATTAAAATATACCAATTATAAAGTTCCCACCAACCTACAGGTAGAATCTTGATATGATGAATCCTGTGTTAGGTTTGAAATTACGGATAATTAATGGTTCTTTACCTACGGTAGAGAAATTGAAAGTTTTCTCCAAACGAAAGTGGCCACTTACAGGATGAAAATAACATCCTTAATTAGTTAATACCCTCCTCTCTAAACTAGATCCCAAGTGAGAATAACATCTGTAAGAAAATAATGTAAGCTTGCAATGAAAATATAAAATTGATTTTTCCCCACATTTTTGAATTACTTGTTTTCAAAAGTTTACTAACTGACCTATGTACCAATCCTGCAAAAATTGTAATAAAACAAGATTGTACAGGTTGCAGCAAAAATTACCAAAATTACTCAGAAGGCAAAATAAGACTGCTCATCATTCTATACATTCAAACATTTGACCTGAAAAAATTAATTTTCCAAAATAAAATTTGTTATAGTACTTCCATCAGTGGTTAATAAATACAATGCACATGTCTCATTAGGAATAAGAAGTTTATTACAAACACTTGTACACTATTGATTCATAAAATGAATTGTTTTATGGCAATGTTGCCTAACTAATTCTTTATGCAGTAAACTGCTGTTTGTTTTAGCTATTTGGTTTAGTCTTACCTTAAGATACAGTTCTACAACTAATTTTACAATTTGTAGAATATGATTTTGTGGATACATTTCATCAAGAACATGTTCATGGAGGTCACCAAAAGGTCCTCCTGACAGCATAACTTAGCACCACATGCTTAACAGAACCAACTCACTTGGTTTAGGAAATTTTGACACCTTCATGAGGGTCCTTAAACCCTTCTCTGCCTCCATGCAGATATCTACCATTTCCTGACATGGCGTATGCAGGCCTCCATTATTCCTAACATGCAAAAAATTTGAAAATTTGGATTCCCTCCATATGCCTCAACAATCTCTCTTTGCAAATATTGCACTTCAAGTTTGTTGTTACATTTCTAACAACAAATCGACTTATGTAAACAACATAGCAAGAATATTCTGAGATCTGAGACCCAAAATAAACAGGCATATCTTTATTCAGAATGCTCTCCATTTCTCTATTCTGAAACGATGCTTCCTGAACAGAGGTTGGTCCAGGAAAGCAGAGGAACATTTTCTAGTAAAGCAGCATTGGCTTTGCTTTTGTGTTTGACCTCATTCCTCACCCAAAGCCTTTTGTATGCACCCTTAAACTGCAGGGCAGAAGGGTTATTATTCCACCCAAATCTGCTTCTAATGGCACAGAAGAAAAGTTCTAGGTGGTCCTGACTGAATTTGTTCGTACTTAAATAAGACAGTTTCACTGTCTTCACATACATTTGAAATAGGCTTTTGTGACACCTACAATTCATAAGAAACACGATAGCAAATGTTTTTCTGGGCCCTACAGCAATACACTTATTATTTACATCTCTTAAGCCCAATAAATACTGCTCCACACTGTCCAGAAAGGGACCCCAAACATGTTCATTATGAATTTTCAGAGAACCTTTATACCCCTTAGCTAACGGGTTCCTAGAATTGCAGATATCAAAAAGTCTGTCAAAATATAGGCAGAAGTCTGTTGTAGCCTCTGCTGACAAACTGTTCAAGTTTTCATTCTGCTTCCAAAAATTGGAGTGCATGACCTACAAAGGAACTCAACACTTGGGTGGCAAGCGAAACCTTCATTTTCTGTTTCATGTAAGCAATATGTTTGTTCCCAAGTTTATTGCTGAGTGTCAGCCCCTCTTGGTACTGAATATCATTCAATTTCATAATAAATTCCCACTTTATGAGCCTACTTTCTCCATCATATAGTAATTTCTTATCACCTAAGAAATTCCTTGCTAATTTAAGCATGTGACATGCGTCTAGAAACACATGCACTCTCTCCCCACTTACAGGCTGTGGAAACCATGGTAACTGAAATATTGGCACCAAGATGTGCAGCCATAGATGTATTACACGGTAGTCCATCAAACGTACCTCCCACCACAGTTACATTGCACTCGTGTAAAGACAACAGACTCTGCACCACAATGGAAGCCTTCACTTCCACAGTTAAACCATTGCATACAAAATATGCTATGGGCACTTTCCATGAAGCGTTAACAGCAACTGCCATTACAACTAACACTTCCTACAACATCTTCATTCCCACAAATGTTCGCTCCCATATCTACACTGCCAACAAACTTGGTCCCTTCCCAATCCACCTGCTTTCTGATGGCCATTTCATCAAGAACAAGATTTATGTATATTTGGAAATCACACTCTCACTCTTTGCGTCAACGGAAATCCTGGATTTCCCTTCACAGAATTGTACCAGGACCGTAATGTATTTTCGTGTGGGAGAGACTTTTTATTTATTTATTTTAGTCAAAAACTGTATGTGACGTATGGGGGAGAAAATCATCTGCGCACGCTTTCTTGAGTTTCAGAATCCCTTCCCAACAATTTAACTATTAATAATTGAAAGATGAAAAATAATAGTAATAATAAATTTAAAAAAGCGAGGGATTAACATTTCAAAAACTAGATATTTTCGTTGCAAAATTATAGAAAACTTATTTTTAACTGTAAAGTAACAAACATATTTGATTTTTCTGTATTGTTAACAAAATAGAAACTCACTCTAAGCTCTACTAGCACTACAAGCAAAAGGAAAGTTCAACAAAACGTGCGCATAGTGAAGCTACATTTACGTCCAGAAGCAAATCAAGGGGCCATCTCAGCATTTGCTCAATGGATCAGGGAAACTGGACAAAAACCCGATCGAGATGGGGGTCATTGACCCGGAAGTACATTATTTGTTACAGGCATATTGAGACTTTTTTAAAATTATATAATGCAAATGTAGACTAATTCATTATACTTAATCTTGTTTTTGTTAAAGTAAACATTATTTTTCTTTTTGACGATCAGTATAGTCTCTAATTGTATAGAAACAGTTTTGCAGCAGAAAAGATTTTACTTTTAACTTAAATTTGTGTACCAATTTTAGTTGTTTAATTTCATCTGGCAATGAGTTGTAAAGTAACGTACATGTATTGTATGTGGATTTCTTGTAGTGAGCTGTTGATACTGACACTTGATGAACATGATTTCTACGTCGAGTGTTGTAACTATAAATATCAGTATTACATGAAAATAAGTTCCCACCGTTAAGTAAGTCAGTTTTGACAAATAGTACTGACTCATAAATAAATAGGCAAGGCAATGGTAAGATTCCAAGCTCAATGAAAAGAGGCTTGCACGAATCACGTGGATAGGATTTTTTCATTATTCCGATAATTTTCTTTTGCAATCTAAATGTCTGGGAACTAAAGGATGAGCTTCCCCAGAATATTATGCCATATCTCAGGCGGGAATGTACATTTGCAAAATACACGCAACGAGCTGCCTGAAGGCTGACAGAATTAGGAAGAATTCTGAATGCACAACATAATGAGCTTAATTTAGTGTTTAATTCTGTTATATGTACATTCCATTTGAGGTTTGAATTGAGAGACCTAAAAATTTTGTTACCTTAACATCAGCTAATTGTTAATTTTCAATGGAGCATACGACTGCTATTTGAAGCGCAAAATTGCATTGAGACAGTTTTTCCTTCGTTAACTATTAATTTGTTATTACAAAACCAATTTGAAACTTGTGAAATTGTATTATTTATTGTTTCTTTTTTGCAAAGAACATTCGTGTCATCGGCAAACAGAACTGTTCCTCCATCTTTAATAGATGAGGGGATATCGTTTACGTACAACAGAAAAAGGAATGGACCTAAGATCGAACCTTGTGGGACCCCATGTTCAATTGGCAAAGAATTGGAGAGATAAGTAAATAATGTCCTTTCGTGCCAGTGCGGTATTTCTACTCTTTGAGATCGATGTTTAAGGTACGAGGTTATCCAATCTAGGGCAATACCACGAATTCCATAAGAAGGTAATTTTGAGAGCAAGATGTTATGGTTAATAACGTGAAGAGCTTTCGAAAGATCTAAAAATATCCCAATGGGTTCTTCATTTTTGTCCATTGATGAAGCAACATCTTTAAGGAAAGAAAAAATGGCAGTTTCCGTAGATTTTGATTTCCTGAAACCGTGTTGTGAGTCTGAAGTTCTTTTTTTTTTCCATTTATAACATTTTTTCGTTTTTCCTGATACAGGTTTCCATTCGCGTATAGAAAAGCCTCTTTAATATTTTTGAGAAAACTGACAAAAGAGAAATTGGCCGGTAATTTTCAATTTCATTTTTGTTCCCTTTTTTAAAAAGTGGCTTAATTTTTGCTGTTTTGAAAGTATCTGGAAATATTCCTGTGCACAAGGAAGCATTGAAAATGTGAGTTAAAGGGTGGCAAATGTGAGTAAATAGCAAGTGCACACGTTTTTAATAAACAATCCGGAAATTCATCCAAACCAGATGAATATTTATTTTTTAATTTACTGATTATTCTGAGGATTTCGTTAGAAGAAGTTTCGTAAATAAACATCGTGCCGAAATTTTTTTGGGAAGCATATGATGTTGAATTTTGTGGTTTTAGTCCCTTCGTGAGATCAACCGCAGTGTTGGTTGAAGAGATTCGCAACTTTTTCTGGATTTCTTGTTTCTCTTTCATTATCCTTTAAAAGAACATTTTCTACGAAATGTCGTGATGACGTGGTCGAATTTTTAACGATGGAATGTGTCTAACAAACATAAGCAGCTGGCGAGTAGAAGTGAAGAGTGAGTGAAAGACTTTAAAATGTCACTAAATGGTTCAGTTTTATGACTTAACACTCTGCTTGACATTTCAGAGAAAACGTCTCCAAAATTATCTTGCAGAACATCAGAGGTCCACTGATTTAACAAGTTCTCTTCCTTAAGGGTTTGAAGAAGAACATTTAGAGATTCAACCTTATTTTGCGGTCTTTTGCATTTAGCAACATATGAACTGATCTTCGCTCTTTGTTTTGAAAGTTCAGATTCTTTTCGAGCAATTGTGCTCTGAAGCTTTATTCTCACTTTTGATGGGCTGAAGGGGTAATTATGTTCACTCAACGCTGACTGAGTAGAAGGGTCAGGAGAATCTTGCACAAAGTTCTCCAAGTCTTCTTGTAGCAAAGAGAGTCTATCACCTTCGTCTGCTCTACATCTCTCCACACGTGGCTTCTTGGCCTGCAATAGAAAACTCATCTGAATTTCAATTGGGAAAACTATATTACAATGTACCTTTTCCTGAAACAGTTTAGGTTTTATAAATTACATCTATTATTAATCCATCAAAACTCAGTAGAGATCAAACATCAGTAGAGCTGGAAAGTTCATACACGCTTTTAGCACTGAAATACGAGCAAATATACTTATAAATTCTTAAAATGTAAATGTATCTTGTTGCCATCTGCATGAAGAGGGAATAGGCAAATGTAAAATTTACCTATTCTACACTTTTAATTTCTCATTAACAGCACAAAAGTCATAAGGATTTTAACGTTTTAGGATAGGTTAGACAATTCGAAAAATATTTTTAGATTACAAGTTTTTTTATATTACGAGTCCTTTTTTTCCCCTCATTTCCAGAAGTCCTCAGGTGCAAAATGTTCTGAACACAACCTGTGATGTTCAGAAGGAGCAAAATCCTTCCTCTTCACTGCATGTAACCACAAGTTCAGAAGATCTTTGTTGTTAAGAGGAAATCTGTGAAACACCACGTGCATTTACAATGCATTTACTTTATCGTTGGTAGATCGGGAGAATAGCTACCCCCTTGCTCCAAAGCCCCCTGTACGTATAAATCTCCGTAGCAACGTACTCTCATTAAGTGAACTGATTATTCGTATTTTTCACGCTACAAATTTAATTTTATAACCCACACAATTCTTTTACCAACGCATTTTTTTCACCAAGTGGTCCGTGACGTGCTACCCGACGGATCCAACGTGCTAAGTTCGCGAGGGCCTTCCGGCTCTCGCTCTCGAGACCTGGTTCGCGCCTCCGCTGTCGCTCCGGCGCTCACGTTGTTCTATATACCTCCCTCACGTTTAAGAGAATTTATTTTAAAGGGAACACACACTTTTAAGAAAATTTCTTTTAGAGGGAATAGTAAATAAATACATTAAAAATGTCATTTCGTACTAAGAAAATTTTAAAAAAATATAAAAGTAAAAAATATTATACTCACGTCTAGTCTTTTGCAGTTCCGTAAATTGGTTTTATCCACTTTGGTTAGGTAAAGTCAAACATTACGACATTAGGTTCAGTGTCGTAATGAAGCTCTTTACCGCACCCAGTGCGGTAAAGTACTTCATTACGACACTCGTTTTGTAATGGGTTATTCCGCGACTAGCTTGATTCCTACTATTAAAAATAACAACAATTGTTCAAAGAATTTTTATTGACATAACTTTTAACAGAATAAGAGTTCAAATTATAATAATAGCTATGCTTATTTGTTGTAAACATTAATTACAAATTTGCTGCAATTTGATACCGTAATTCCCGATGATGTTGAAGCTGTACAATTCATATTTGCATTTGAAATATTTGTAGATTCCACATTCGAAATATTTTCCCCCATAATTTTCATAGCTATCTCTTTTTTATTTTGCACTGATGTTTCGACATAACCTTCAGCAACAGAATTTGACTTCCATCCACCGTGCCTCTTTAACACATTCATGTCAGCACCTGCATCGGCGAGTAAAGAAGCAGATGATCGACGAAAGCAATGTCCTGTAAAAGTTTCAGAATTCTTCAAACCAAGATACATTGCTATTTTTTGGAATGTTTCCAAAGTATTTATCCCAACTGGTTGCGAAGAACATTTTCCATTCTTGTAGGAGAGAAAGAAACGATCGTGCTTGACATTTTCCGGCCGAAGGCGAAAATATTGACGAAAAGTCTCCAAACAGTTGAATTCTTTGACACTTCCTTGAGTAATAACAAATTGTCTTGAAATTAATGTCTTGGTGTTTGGTATATTAATTATAATATACGTATTCTTATCCTCTATATCACTTAATTCTAAATTTTTCAATTCCTCTCTACAGCAAGCTCCAAAAACGCCAACTATTAATGTCACCTTCATCATTAAATAAATTTCATTATCTGCCTCTATTAAAATTTATGTATGTCATCTTTCGAAAATATTTTAGATTTCTTGCTCATGTATCCTTCGCTCTTTCTTTTTAAGAAAGCTATCAATTATGTGAACTTACTTATGTCCACATTATCATTAAGTAATATTGTACTCTTTAACATGGAATAATGTGACCATAGACTTGAGGTTTCTCTTTTTAGACTTACCAGAAGTACGCCATCATAACTTTTTCCGAAATGGTTTTAATATGTTTGGTTGCACTCCAGTCTCTAAATAAAGTGTATTCACGCTCATATTTTTTTCGTGATTTCTCTGGTAATAGCGTGTCTAGAGCAGCATTTGCTGTTATTTCGATGTCAGAATCACAGCTGCTGTCACTCATATTGGAAAAAAATACTCTTACACCGTGGAAAGAATACACAAAGCTTGAGGTTGACACCAAATGTGTTTCAATTGTTATCATTGTTAGAAACAGTGTCGCCACTTCTAGAAAATAAATCGTTAGTACTAAACGAACGCGTAGGACGATCTTTTAGATTAAATCTAACTAATTTTTACAAAGTGGATAAAACGTTGTACGATATACGTGTCGTAACATCTTATTACAATACTCGATTGGTTACCAAACTCGGCCTAACGGCCTCGTTTGGCAATCTTCCAATCTCGTATTGTAATAAGATGCTTTACGACACTTATATCGTAAACTACTATTATAGATATTAAAAATTTCCACATTATGTCACTTATATTTTTTTTAACATGTTTTTTCTCCACATATATTCAAAAAGGTAAGTCTCAAATTGATCTTTGACGCCATGCCGAGACAATTGGCGCTTAATTGCTCTCCAAGTGCTTTCCAAATGAGAACGAAACATATTCCTAGGCCGGCTCGGAGTCCACATGTTTGCCCCCATCAGGGTTGCCACGAAACGATTCAATTTACAATGCTACACTAGCGCTGTGTGTGGGTCTAGTATACTATTCCAATGTCTTTGTCCTCGAAGGAGCTATCCAGCGCCCTCTGGAATACAAAGCCAGGCGACGGGCAGCCATCTTGCCAATGACGTCACGGTGAGTAGGCCCACTAGACCCGTCGCGGGCCTACGCTCTCTGCTGTAGTCAATAGCAAGAGCATTTCACAATTTATTTCTGCCTGGTACTTCATTTCCTAACAACAGATTTTAGTAACGAAAATCTAAGGATTTATATATTTAAAAACAAGTTCCTTTTATTTCTGGAAAATGCTTCTTTGAAAGAAAAAAAAAACTTCCTACAACTATCAACAAAATTGGAATCAGAAGTTAATAAAAATATATTTTGATTAATTTAAAAAAAATATTTTGAAAAAAAATCATATGGCAATTTATATATTATACAATTCATATTCTGTGTATTAAAAAAAGACAACAAAAAATTTGAGTCGTTTTCTTCTCAATACATATTCCATTTAGGTGTATCTAACATAAGCGTGAGATCAATTTACTTCTTTTGTCGTTTTTTTCTTGAGGCATGCTGGAAGTTGTAAGAACATCATTCTTTTGCCTGACATTATTTAAAATAATGTTCACAAAAATTCCTAGAATACATTTAATAATATTTTCAGTTTTGTGGTTTCTACAATCATGACCAAAAACTCTAGGAATGTTTGTTTCAAGGCAACGAACCAAAACGCTTCTCAGATTGGATATCTTCAAGAAATCATTCTTAAAATTTGAAAATAATTTCTGCACAATCACGTTAGAAGATGCCACACATTTTACTGTATCTTCAGACGGATACTTTAACCCCTCTCCGCGGGGACATTTAAATACCCGGCCGTACCCTGGCGCGGGAGCATTTCCCGAGGATTTTAACTACTCGCGCAGCAATCTAAACAAAACACAGCAGCGTGTCTAATTTTAAATGATTTTCGTTCATTTTAAAGTTATGAATAAGGAAAAGTTAAGAAATAAGAATGTAACAAATTGACATTTATTAAAGGATATTTTCAGGAATTTAGAAATTTGTTTTTGTATGGTAGTCTTTGAAGCATGAGTCCACACACAGTCCAACTTTGCACTCTGGACACCAGTACACAGGCTCCTTTCTTCCATTTTTTTTGAACATATGACGCACTTCTTTTGAGGCTGGGCTTTCTTTCCTGTGGGAGGGATTCTTTCAATGAAGTGCCTTCCAGTGAGACGTGCGACTGTCTTGTCTGAAGAACGCCTGCCCGGAACTTTCTTTTCATTTGCGTGAGTTGTTAGAAGTTTTTCTACGAGGTCTACTCGGAATTTCAAAGTATGAAATCTGGCTCCAGAATTTTTGCGGCAAATTATCATGGTGTTCAGGATTGCCACATTCATCAAACGTTTAAACATTTTTATAGTCCATTTCTTCGACCTCTTTCTTTCGATTTCGTACATCTGCAAATACTGGTCTTTCAAATCCACACCGCTCATGCATTTATTATATTCAATCACACTCTTGGGCTTTAGTTTTTCTTCCTTCTTCTTTGTTGTGGTAAGCTGCATTGACGCATCATGAAAAGTGCTGATCATTGTAACAGCTTTTTTGTCCATCCATTTGGTCACTGACACTGTGTTGCGCAATGCATTCACCGCGCTTCAGTTTTGTTTTCCTTCACTGCTTTTGGTACATTCTTTCTGTCGAGGCGTAGCGTTCCAACGCAATCTGTTCCCCAAATCTTCAATTGTCGCGCCAACAATGGGGAATTGTAATAGTTGTCCATCCACAAAGTATGCCCCTTATTTAGAAGTGGTTCGACTAGTTTGTAAACAGTGAATGTTGTTTTGTTAGTGTTACAGTCTACAAGTGGCGAAATCAAAATAGTATCTTTCCCAGGGTACACAAGAAATGACCAAAGATATCATGTGCTGGATCAAGACTTCTTCAATACTCAGACCCAAGCCCAAAAACATGGCCGCCAGCGGAGGCCTACCGTAAATAATACTACGTAATAAATGAACACAATATTTTTCTCTGATAGATTTTGCATCACTTATGCTGAAATGATAAAAATGTTTCTAATAATTAGAAAATAAGAAGGATCAAGGAACAACACAAAATACATAATTAATAATTCAAATTTATTCTTTGAACATTTCATAATGTTTATGTAGTGATAATAAATACAATAACAACCACCACAAATCTGGCAGACCTAGAAAATATAGGGTCACCAATGACACTTTGGAGACTGCTACTGCTGGCTAAATTTTATTATCTTTCGCTTATTAAGTTTTGTGCATTTGCTTTCATTACATTTCTGTCTCTTTGCTGCTACATTTACTTCACTCAAAATTTTGGAGTAGTTATTTAAGAAAATATTGGCTAGAATTTTCACACATCTCTTGACTAATTCTTTAACAACAACACCACAGCTGCACAAGTCATACATATTATGAATATTAATTTCAGCAGCGTTAATGCCTAATGTTATCAATGGATTTCTCTGACTATGTAGTTTTAAAAATGCATTTTCATAATTTTCACTGATTATGATACTAAATAGCTTGAGTATACATGAACTTAATGATATCATAAACTGAGAGGGGCACTTAAAACCCCATCGATTTAATGTATTAAAATAAACATTTTCCTGTGACATATCAATATCTAAATCTTTGTCCAAAACTAACATTATCTCACAATCACCACACTTCAAAGATTCAATTACACTTTTGCTCACATAACTTGAAATGCAAACTAAAACCTGCTGAGTTTCAGATGGAATTTCTATCTCCCATATTTCATCAATAGCTGGCTCCAAATTAGCTAAAATATCGGGTCCTGCTGCATCAGGATTGTTTTGCATTGTCAGCACCAAGTCTTTTATCCTAAATTCACCAAATTTAGCACTTGTTAGTTTTAAGAAACTTAGAAGAAGAAAGAAAATTTCCTTTCAGCTTCCATTATCTGTTCCACACTGACAGTGTAGCTGCATCCACTAAGTCTATGATAAGCTCCAAATCTTCCTTCTAAAGCATCAGTTTGAAACTTACCAGATAGAATATATTGCCATTGATACTTGTTAAAAATGTACTTGCACAACTGCACAAAAGATATCAATGTGTGGGTGAATGATACATATGTCTCATGAGTTAATTTTCCATTTTTCTGTGCTGACATATACCAGATGTCAAGATAAGCTTTTAGATTTTCTAAAAACACAAGTTTAGAATCATTACAACTTGTGATTCGCTCAGCAAATTCGTTTCGTGTGTCGCAAATACCTTTCATGGTATGTTTAACATTAATTATTGACCACCATTTACTAATTATTTTTAAAAATTGAATAGTGCCATCACTGACATCAACCCCTTGCTGTTTCTATTTCCAAAGCAGCAACAGTTTTTTCATCAAACACTGCTAAAGCCAATGGCACATTCTGCCTCTCAATTGAAGTTGGATACACAGAATTCTTTGATAAAGCAGATGCTAATTTTACAATAGATTTTTTTTCAGAATTGTGCAAATTAACAAGATCTGAAAATTTTGCTTCAATGACATTAAAAGTATACATAGTGTTTCTTTCTCGAAGGTCTCTAGTGCATGAAATACTGTTAAAAATTTGTTGTGGATTTGGAATTCGTAAAATCTGCTTATCTAAAAACCCATTTCTAACACACTTTAAAATATGTACACTATCATGTATAAAAATATTGAGTGGGTTGGATCCACAGGATTTGAAATTGAATGTTTCAGACATCCATCACCCAAGAGTTCGAATAGTTTTCTGTTTACACTATGACTGTCAGCTATCAAACACAAGACCGTAAAGCCAACTTCTTTAACCCTTTTAGACCCACATTTCTATTTGTGAAAAAAAATGTATAAATCACATTTTAATTGCTTATTTACAGTTAAATTAAGACATTTTGATTGAAACTTCAATAAATTTTTGGGGGGGAAGAATACAAATTTTTTTGAAAGTCCACATAAATTTAATGATTTAACTTAGTTTTGAAGATAGATAATTTTATTTTTGATGAAATAATACAAAACAGTCAGCATGCAGAGATATATTACATTTGATACACTTCATTCGAGAATTTTTCTTGCATTGTCCACAACGAGACTGTCTCTCTCCTTTGGAAATGAAATGACCTTCGTTGTCATATCGTGTTTGGTTTGTTACTCTCTTTTCTACACTTCGTACCAAACGAGGTGATTTTCCTGAGTCAGACGCTGTGAGTATTTTTGAAGGTAGGTGAGAGCAATTGTTCGTGTGAACTCAAGCTGATCCATTTGTACTTTCGAGCCCTTCGTGCACAATCTATAAAGATGCCATGCATTTTGTACAGACGCATTCAATGGAAAAGCGAACAACTGCCAGTACCATTTTTGCCTCTTATATTTACTCTCATTTTGAGACATTTTGATCTAAACGATCAACACCTCCCATGTTTATATTATAATAAATTACCCCAGCGGGCTGGTCAATCATTATATGCCTTTTGTGCTTAGCACTGTATCTTCTAGCTTTCCCAACAGGTGCAGCACCCCACTGTGTTGAAGCAACAGTTACAACATTGTTATCATTGTACCTTACAAGAGTTGCTTTTGATGATGTATCTGTGACAAGGCAGTAAAATCCTCTTTCTCTTTTAGGACGTCTTTGGATCCATTAGTGGCGCATTTTCAGTTCTGTTTGCGCGTATTGTACCTGTACCGTTCCATCCTCGCTCTTTCAGTTTCTCCAACAAATTTATGGAGGTAAAAAAGTTATCAAAGTACAAGTTATACTTATTTTCTGGAAGATTTTCTGTGAGTGATAAAACCACAGATCCTCCTACTCCAACGTCGGGGTATGTGTTACCAGTAGCTGCTCCCTGATACAAATTTGCCTGGATAAGGTAACCTAATCGGGTACACAAACACCATGCTTTATAACCGAAACGGATCGGCTTCCCGTGGATGTGCTGTTTGCCCCATGACGACCGAAGTACGGAATCATTGACTCGTCTACACACAAATTTATGTCACCTGGAAAGTACTGCAACCATTTCTTGTTCAACATCTCCCAAAGAGGCGTTATCTTTGCAAAGCGATTCGATCTATCTAAATTTTGATTATCACACACATGTAGATATTTCATAATTTTCATGAATCTATTTCTAGAAATTGCATCAGATATAGCTTTGTTATAACTGTCTGGCCTCTGTTCCCAGTACATTCTCATTCTGTGTACTTGAGAATAACCACTAACAAGTAAAACTCCCAAAAATACCTTGATTTCATCTTGTTGAAGATTGAGATTGTTTTCACCTTTCTGACGGGCATACAAGTTGGAATAATCACAAATCATTTGAATTATATCATTACTGTAAAATAACTCAAAAAGCTTTACAGGATCCTCGTCAAAATTCAAAATCCAATCAGGAATTTCCCATTCTGTGAGAGTAGTTTCCTCTTTATCTTCATTTATCCAATTTCTTAATTTTCTTTTCTTTTTCTCTTTTCTTTTCAGATTTTCTGAGTCACTTACTTTCAAATTTGAAACTGTGTTTGAAACAACTTCTTTCACCACCTCACCTGATATAATTTTCTTTACATTTCCTTCCGCATGAGATAAAAGTTGTTTTCCGGACAAACGATCCAGTTCAGTTTCATCTTCTTCTCCACTATCTTCTTCAGAAATATCGCCTTCGGGTGGTACAATTACTATATCACCTTCCAGAACATCGTTTTCATCCGCCAGAAGATCTGCAATCTCGTTTACAGTCAACCTAAGAAAGAAAGTTTATACCCTGTCATTCAGTCCCGCTGTTCCCATACGGGAACATTATAATTTGCATGTTTATAATTCTGCAATGTGAACACTTACAACAATCATAATTTAAAGGATTGTAAAATGATCTCTCGAGATACTAATAGCTACAGAATAATTTATACACACGATGAAATACGTACATAAAATACATACCTTTCGTTGAAGCCATTGCAACGTGCATACGCTACTGCTTTCTCACAAACAATTGCATCCAGAATGAACGAACCGAGAAATATAATCGCTCGGAGATAAAAACAGATACGATGCTATCGTTCCGCAACGCAACAATAGGAAACTGTTGTTTTTCCTGGTATTTAGAGCATTGAAAACTACTGTTCCCGTATGGGAACAGCGGGTCTAAATGGGTTAAGAATCTTTAACACTTTTAGTGTCAACTTAAGAAGGGTTTGTCCACATTGTCTTTTTACAGGAAAAGGCCCACTGCATCTTTATTTTTGCCCTGCAAGGACATTGACATAAACTCTTGCATTGTAGTTGCTACAGTCCCATTTTCACTATTTTCGGCAATCCCAAGCACCTTTCCTGACTTATAAGATATTTTGGGATTTAAATAAATCTCATCTAACATCACTGAAATTAACTTTTCTCTCTCGTCCAACAATTTACACTTTTCTTTTAAATAATGAATATGATCAGGGTTCATTCCTGGATCTGTTGAACCTATTTTACTAAAAAATTGTTTCAAATAAACAGGATGAGGAAGAGTCTTTAATTTTGTGTCTCTCAATGTCCGATATGCCCCTGGAAAGGTGTATGACATTGTCGCAGCCCACACTATAAGCTCTGGTGAATATCTAATTTGATTCATCAGACACAATTCCAATTGTTCCAAAGCAAACTTTACTTTATCAATTTTACCAGAGTCAAAAGCACTCGCAGACTTCATCTCTTCTTTCAAACTATTAATTCAATTTGATAATCTTTCTGGAAACCCAAAACTTTCATGATGCCAACTGTTTAAATAACTTAACAAGCTGTCAAATTCTGACCATCTGTCACACTTCATTTTGTCACCATCAGAGCACAACAACCACTTAAAATGTTCTATGGGTACACACACGTCTTTATAAAATATTTGTACATCTAAAAAAGAATTCACTTTAAAACTTGTAGTAATATAAGGTGGTCTATCCCCATTGTCTTGTAAATTGAGAAATAACACATTCTCTGGTTTTATCACGACCACAAATGGTTCTAAATTTTTCCTCATCAACTTTTCCTTAAACTCGTTTATATCCTTTATTTTATCATCTTCAAGCCATCTTTGATAATTTTCTTCGTCTCTTCTCAACTGCCGTTGCACACGATCGCCTGGGTCCTTCCTGTCTGAAGACACTTTAACTGTATTATAAAAGGGCTGGTTTGGAAAAACCGAAGGAAAGGCATCATCTCGCAGTTGCGGATTTTTGCGAGGAACACGAACTGGATTGTCATCTTCAATAGGAAAAACATCTTCCGTAATAATAAGTTTAGTCTCAAAATGTTTGGCACAAACAACACTATCTTCTTTTACTTCAAAATGTTCACGATGGATTAGGTCGTAACTCAGTATTTTTAGGAAATCGAAAAACTGATGTATTAGTCACAGATCCATAATTGGACTTACATCCGGGAACACAACATGATCGACCCATTTTTGATAAATATTATTTAAAATTATTAGTAATACCACGGATGAAACTGCAAGGGTAAAAAATCACGTTTGGACTCCGACTGACGCCATCTTGGCTACTATCGATACATGAATTAAGGTCTGAGAATTGAAGAAGGTCTTGGCTGGATTCGCATAACTCAAATGTTTTTATACCAAACTTGGCTGACTTGAGAGGCAAATACTGTTTGAACGAAAGTCGACCTTTCCATAATGTCAGAGATTCATCATTAGTAATGTTTTGATCAGGTAAATATAATTCTTGAAACTTTTTGTTTAAATGTTCAATAATTGGATAAATTTTGAATAACTTTTTGGGTCCCTGATAATTTTCTTGCTCTTCATTATTTACAAAATGCAGAAATCGGCAAATCGATTCGAATCTATCAACTGACATTACTGTTCCAAATAGAGGTGATGATATTGTGCGATTTGTCGAGAAGTAGGATCTTATGGTAGGTCTCTGAATTATTCCCATAAGCATAAACAAAGCAAAAACTGAATACATTTTATTGACACTCACCGGTTCCCGTTCTCTAACTCTTGAGCGAAAGGTAAACAGCATGCCCCTTGATTTTTGATTCTGATCTGCATAGCGATTAGTTTCTTCTACTATCTGATTGATGAGCTGTTCGTCAAAAAACATTAAAACACTTTAGCACTATCACTTTCCCCGTTTGCAATGTTTTGTGGTCCACATTCACTATTAAAAATTTCCCTTTGGCCCACAAAGTTGGTCATGTTTTCCCATGTAAAAGCCGAACTTGAATAACAAACAAGTTCTTCGCCCTCTATTTCAACTAATTCTTCTTCACTCGATTCACTTGTTTCAGAAAAAGAATCAATATCACTTAACAGTAACTCGTTTTCTATATCATCTGCAGATAAACACGCTCGGCTGGTGGACGCCATGTTGCATAGTACCACACGATGGTAAACAAAGATTTCAAATCGAAAACTACCTCCTCATAATCGATAAAAACGGTCGATTGACACGACAATCAAAAGAATAGAATGTCAGGAAGTACACTGCCTGCATTCAAGGATGTAGTACCTAAAGTGTGCGAGAGAGAGCAGCACAAAACAAGCCCTGTACTAAACGTGTGGGACACGTCCTTCCGCCATTGCAAAGGGCTTGGCCGTGGACGTGCTAACACGTCCTTCCGCGCGGAGGGTTAACCCATCTGTCATTTGCCAGTACAAGCCAGTCATTTGGGTCAATATCGTCTTTTTGTAAAAAGACTACAATATTCACACACATTCAATTTTTTTATTATGCTATGGGAGCAGTACTCAGCTATATAAGTAAGAATTGGCCACTTGGCCTCATCCAATTCTTCAATATCTTCCTCGTCAACATCTAGAGATTCGACAAACGAAGAAAGAGAAATGTCGGCATTAGACTCTGGTGTGACAAATGAACCCAATTCTAAGCTTCTCTCTACATTTATTTCCTCAGTTTTATTTTTAATTACCAGAGGTAAAATGCTTTGCAGCCTCAGTTTCTTCTCCGACTCCAATATTTGTCTCACTGACACATTATCATTTCCACCTGAAAACTGACGATACTTGCCAAATCTCTCCTCTAATTTATCTGTTTGGAATTTTCCAAGCAAAACATAGTTAAATTTCTTCTTGGAAAGTAAATACTTCGCCACTTCCACTAATCCTTGGGTTGTGAGTGAAAGTGCTGTGTATATCTGAGTTGTTAACTGTCCCATACATTTTGTTGCATGCCGGGTTTCCAGCCACTTCGAAAATTGAACAAGGAAGTTTATGTGATGCCCATCAACTGAAGTGATGGGTTGCTGAAATACATTTTTTCCCCTTAACCCTTTAAGCGGATGTTTTACATTTACAATATCCCACCATCTGCAAATCACTTCTAAAAAGGTAGCTGTGTCAGCCCAATTTGTCCATTGCTTTTCAGGACACAATTCCCTTAGTGCAACAAAAATCTTACTATCAAAAATAGCACCAATTGAATGCTTTGTCTCTCCAAAGATGATGGATAGAGAGCTTTTAAATGAAGTCCATACCCATACTTAATTAACGAGTGCCTCTGCAGAATACATTTGCTTCAAACAAGCAAATGAGGCTGTGTGCTTCATTTCACTGGTTTCACTATCAAAAGCAGGAAACATTTCCTGATCTGTGTTATTCAGCCAATTGTTTCGAATGCATTTCAGTAAAAGCACTGAATGAAAAAGACAGAACAAGGGCCTATCACTGTTTTTGAGATACACATACACATTTTAAGTCAGGTGGGTCAGCAAATAACGATATAGCTTTTCTGTTCACAGGATTGTCTGATATCA
Source organism: Teleogryllus oceanicus (assembly GCA_964035755.1). Lineage (NCBI taxonomy): Eukaryota > Metazoa > Arthropoda > Insecta > Orthoptera > Gryllidae > Teleogryllus > Teleogryllus oceanicus. The sequence goes on along the minus strand of CAXIVR010000003.1, from coordinate 160,488,460 downwards.
CTCCAAAATCATCAAAGCCTATATCCTCCAAACCAATTACCATTTCAAAAATGTAAGAGTGAAGTTGTTGACCAGTCATTTTGTGCACAGGTATAATATGTGCAACATCCTTATATGAAGATTGCAAGCTGCAAACCATAAATACGCATACACGAAATAGATTTCAACAAACTGGAGAAAATTAAAAATTCCGCAGAATATCTTGCACATCTTCGGTGGACATTCAGAAGACTCGCTTGCTCTTTTAAAAATGACAATGCCTCCCTTTTTTGGCAAAAGTTCTTTCAGTGAGTTCAATATGTCAAAGGTCAAAGCAGTCAAATCATTGGCATTACAAGTAATGCCCAATTCATCACCAAAACTTGAGTGGCATTCATTTACAAGATTTTGTAAATCATTAATATTATCTACTTTAGCTGGGAACAACTTATTGTTTACTTGAGTAATAAACACACTCCTGTAATAGACAAAAACACACAATTTTTCATTCACTTTAACAGAGCATATTAATAAGAGTTGGAAAACTTAATCCCGGACCATTTGCGCGCAAAAGGCGCGAGGGTGATGTGGTAGAACCCGTCTACTAAATCTAAGCGAATAGCTAAGGAGAATTCATTGATGGAGTGCAGAACCGCCGTAGGGAGAACTTGGGAGAATCTGTGTAGTAGGGAGTCCAGGGCGACATGTCGTAAATAAGGCGGTAACCGGCATTCGCCGGTTTAGGAATGACAAAACACGAAAAACAGTTTTCTGGAGGTGTAGCACATCTCTCAACTATACCTGCTTCCGCCATATTTGCGATGGTCTGCAGTCTTTTCGAGGTAGCGCGCAAGGCGCGCAGAGCCAGGGACGGCGGAATATGCCGTACACTGTCGTGAAACAGCGGGTGGTCGACGTCTGGCGTGCCCGGGGCTTGAAGTGAAGCGGCGGCACAGAGGCCAGGGGAGGGCGGCGAATGATCGCCGGCCGCATGCTGGCGTCGTTGCCGGCGTCGCGTCGTCCGTGGAGGCGACGTCGCTGGCTGCTTCGATTATGGGCCTCCAGAAGGTCCAGTTATTGGGAATGTCTGTAGTGTCTGAAGGATGGAGCTCATCGAAGAGTTCCAAAAACTCGCTGGGATCCCACTGGGAGACGCCCACGTGCAAGTGCACTCGGCCCGGAGACGGGCAGGGGGCGGTGCGCGGTGGCACCTGCGCAGCCTGGAGTGCGGGATAGCGTCGGCGTCGCCGCTTAGGTCGCAGCGGCCGTTGCTGTTGCCGCGTTCGCGGCCGCGCTGAAAGGGGCGACTGCGCCCCGACCGTTGGTACGCCGGAGGTAGGGGGGCGGGGGGCGGCTCGCTAACGGTAAGCCCGAACAGATCATGTTCCGGGGCGTTATGCGCCGCCACTCGCCACCCTTTCTTGAGGGCGATGACCATGGTGCGCAAGCGATCGTTGACGAAAACCTTACCGTCTTCGTCGAGATGAAGCAAGGGACTGAGAAATTTTAGATAGGTGCATTCCACCTGAGCCCTTTTTTCGTATGGTGGCGTTTTCGGCCTGCTGTCAGATGTAATCCCATGCCCGATCAGAATCAAAATTGGGTTGTGGGCAGGATGAGGGCGTCTGGAGGAGACGCGCGAGTAGGGCGGCGTAGACTGCAGCGTCGCGAGTAGGGCGGCGGTGGACGAGGCGTCGTCCATCGTCACCTGGGTAGGGCGCGATCCGTACTCCGTCAGTAGTGATTGCCGGGGAGTCGCAGGCCATGGCGTAGTCGGAAGATTCTCGGAAGACGTGCTCTGTTGAGAGCGGGAGTTCTTGCGCCGGTTGTTCTTTCTCTTGGATCTAGGCGGCATGCCTGATTAACCACATGTTGAAGCCGAAAACTTGTAGAACTTGTAGAAAAGGCGAACACATCATGTAGCAGGGCAGAGCTCTTCTTGATGCGTCCGCTCGCATGCTCCTCCGGCAGCTGACTTAAGACTGGCTGGCGGTCGCCGACCGCCGCGTAGGGCGCGGCTCTGCGGGCGCCCGTCGAGAATTTTCTAGACTTTGCGATACGCCCCGCGAACATTCTGGGACCATCTAGTTCAAAGGCCGCCAGGAGAAGTCGCAATCCGCGGATAAAGGTGGTTCGTGGTGGTGCCGGCAGATGACGCAATATTCGTTTCACAGCCTCTCCTTAGATGCGATCCGTCTCGAAACGCGTTTAGTGAAATCATGCAGATACTTGCAGCTGGAGCCTCTATTGCAGTTGGAGGTTAAGAAGTGACAGTAATTTGTCTTTGGATATGATGACATTCCATGGTGGTCGCTGCAGACTAAGATGCTAACCCCAGTGAACCGGAATAATGCTTCCAACATGCTTCTCACTATTCTCCAGTTCAATCCATCAAAACCACATCCCAGTTTGGACATGGCAATCTTCTGGACGTTGTCTTGCAGTACCTGTCTCAGTAGGTTTGTCTTTGGTTATTTGTTGTGTTAGAAGTAGGTTGTCGAAGTTTGGTGGGGTCAGTAGGTGGTAGTGGAGGGAATACAGAGTCAGAGAAAGCTGTCAAGGGGTTTTGTTTAGATCGGTTTTGTCTAGTCTCTTGTTTGGCTTTTGTTTGCCTTTTTTAGCTTTTAGGTTGTATGGGCAGTCTAGGAACCGGGGTGAGGTTGTTGGCAGTTAGGGCATTTAAAAGTTGAGCTAGTGCCAGTCGAGTTCTCATTAAGTCCGCTGCATTTTGCGCAGATGGTCTGTCTGTGGCAGTAGCGTCGAATGTGGTGGAGCATCTGGCAGATGTCACAGCGTGGGATTCTGTTTGTAGTCTTCTAGGGAGATTTTGTGGTGTAGTAGATGTTTCATATTTGTCTTGATCTGTCCGATTTGTTTGTTGATTTCAATAAAGTACAGTCCTAGTCCAACCAAGGTGTTGTCACTTCATTTCCGAAAGATGGTGAATTTTGTAGGGATATTGTGTCAGTTCGGTCATCAGGTCAGTCAAGGGGATGTTGGAAAAAAGTCCTTTGATTTCAAGTTTTGTGTTTCTCTTCAGTTGCTTTGTGATAGTGGTAGTGTAGTTTTCTGTCAAAGTAGCGAGTTCTGATGTTGGCGTCAAGTTCAGTGGTCTCGATCGCGTCGAATAGTTTTTTGTAGGCGTCAGTGGTCTTTGGTTGTATCAGTTCAGTCCTGGTGCTTTTAGCAGTAAAGCGGTTGGGCAGGTGGATTTGCAAGTCCTTCAGTAGGAGCGTCTGATTCATGAGTCCTCTGTTGTCCAGGTGGATTGCTCCGATCACACGGCGTCTAGTTGTAGTTAAGTTAGTCAGATGGTCTTGCTTCACTGCACTCTTGTTCTAGAATCATGTTGGAGCCAGTGGTCCGTACCTGTTGTCTGTCGTCACTGGTTTTGGGGGTTCGGACGTCCTGGTTTTAGCCATGTGTTTTAGGACACGGAAACCGTCGTCAGTCATAGTATTGTCAGAAGAGCCTGTTTCAGAGGGAGTGCAAGAAGGTAGTTCTTTAGGGTTGTCAGGGGGGATTGCCACGTTGCCGCCACTCACCATCTCAGGATCGGTTGTCTTCGTTTTGGTGGACCCCAAATCCGAAAGCTTTTTCTTCCTTGCTTTTCGTTCTGCGAGCAGGATCATCTGCTGCGACAGCGGCGGCTCGCCCATCTCTGCGTCGCTGGGCGCATTTGAAGACACCTATTCGTGGTCCATTGCTCGCATGAGGCGCGGCTACGCTACTTGGCTCTTAGAAGCTAGCAGCTGACACTTTTTGCTCTAAGAAGTACACTGGCCATTTTTCTGCACCAGCTCTCGAATCGCACAAAGGGCTTCGCACCGAGGAGAATCGCAGCGAGGGAGACGATGTCGCCCTGGCAACGTCCGCCTCGGGAATGGAGGATGATATGTAATAAAGGGATCATGGTCACTGTGTCAGAAAAAAAAGCGGATAAAACAGAGAGCCTATATAAACATTTCGTTTTTTATCCAGACACCATGCTTTTTTGGATTTTCTAAAGTGGCTAATTCTCTTAAGATGTGTAGGTAGGGAGATCCATTTTCGAATTACCGTGTCGGTGTATGTAAGATTTACTGTATAACACAGTGTTGTGTCGAGGTATGCACAGCAATAATGCCGAACGTGATCGCCCTACTGTTAGCATTTTGAAGTTCTTAGACAGTTGTGTTTGAAGGCCGTTGTACAAGAACCAAGAGGCTGTGCAATATTCTTTATTCGATAGTGTAACGTCGGTGTCTCTAGATTCATGCATGTTCAATAATTCCTCATGGAATGCGTTTTTATGAATTAACTTTTAATTAACCAAAAAATTATGATGGATGATGGTGATGATAGCATGCATCAGTAGTTCTTACAATGGAGTTTAACATGTTATTGCTTACTGCGGCCTTTGATTAAATTAACTGATTAACAATGCAAAAATGGCAAACACTTGGCCGCTACCCTCGTGCCTGGTTACCGGCACGTCCGCTGCAGCTCCGTGAACTAAAGTGTGTCCGCACTTACGCGGCAATCGGGCTGAGCGTCGCTTAGTGCGCAAATTTACTCATCTTACAGTCTTCTGCGGCGTGATGTCAGCGGTGGCGGGGATGGTATCCCGGAGCTGGCGTCGGGCGGCTTGGCGCTTTCACAGGCGGGAAACCAGCAACAGCACGCTCCCTCTGGGCCCACTGCTGCTCGTTGTCGAACACATGCCTCGACACGCGTCCCCCCGGTCACAACAGCTCGTTATCAATTGGACAGGAAGCTCCTTCCGGTATCGAGTCTTAACAGTTCTCGTAGCATGAAATATTATGCAGAGCCGATTTCTAGTCTGACGCACCAAATTCCCGAACACATGTCTTGAGTGACATTTTCACGTAACAGTTCTCTAGAGAGGTGGCCTAACTCAAGTTCACTAGTCGAGTCTCAACAATCAAGTGCACTAGTCGAGCATCAAAATCAAGTTCACTAATGAAGTGGCAAACATCAAGTTCACTGGTCGAGTGCCAAAACGAAGTTTTCTAGTCGAGTTCCAAATATCAAGTGAAGTAGTCGAGTGCCAAATATCAAGTTAACTGGTCGACTGCCAAATATGAAGTTCACTAGTCGAGAGACAAAATGCAAGTTCACTAGTCGAGTATCAAGTGATGTTTTTGGGCAACACGCGCCCACGGATGAAGGCACGCCTTCCCTCTCCCGAATCGGCGGGCCTCTTTCTCATTCGCTGGCCCTTTGCTTACGGGGCGACGCTTGAGCCAATTGCCCGCGAGTTTGATCAATGAGTAGTTTGTTCGAAGGTAAGCCGCGCCCTCCGCGGATAAACACTTGTGCGTGACTAAAGGGTGGTCGTATCCACGCGGCACGTCCGCGTCAGTTACACCCCGCCTTCGCGCCCCGGTCACATCGTTTTACTCCTTTTCACGGGTGCCGGGTCCGGTCTGTCCTTTTCACGGATGCACACTTGTGCGTAACTAATTTTGTAGCTTATTTTAGCACCACGTACGCGGATTGAAATTTACGCGGTCTCCGGCAGGCGCGGGCGTGGCACCCGTCGGGACGTCTCAATGACACAAAGCGCCCTGACGGTCGTAAATGTGTCCGCGAGTTTTGTCGGGGGACTGAACCGACGGTTGGGCGGAGCCGGTGTCATAACTGGCATCAGTAATTGCCGCTCAGCGTGAAGAGGCTATTGAGTACGCGAGCGGAGCTGGGGGAAGCTTTTGTTAGAGCCGGGTGGTCGCAAACAAGGGACTCCCTTAGAAAACGAGTTCCGCTGCGGGGGTGGCGCGGTGACGTCCATCCCGAAGGCGGAGGGGCCTGGCCTCGTTGTGGGGGGGGGACGTTAACGGGACGCGGGCGGCTGGGCGCGGTCGCGTTTTGGGGGCGGCACGCTGTACGCGGGTCTCCCAATTGTGACCAATATTTTTTTTATTATTATTTTCTCGGAGGACGTGCCGTTATATTAGAGATAATTTTTGTCTGCCTGATTGGCATTAACTATCGTCAATTTTCCTTATATATGTGCTGCTGTATAAAAATTTGTTCTAATATTTCGTTTAGGAAACACTGTATTATTTAATTTACCGGACTCCTGTCACTTGAAGCGGACGAAGCTGGTATTCTCCCGAATCCAAAATTGACTGTTCGCACGTTTGACCACATAGGCAAGAGAGGCACGTCCCTAATTAACTTTTTGTCCTAAGGGGGAAAAAGTCTGGATTAACTCTTATCACTGTCATTTTTGTCTTCAATAATATGGAACATCTTGAATATCTAAACTCCATTTATGCCACTGATTTATTTTTGGTTGTTTCCCCTCCACAGTAGCCCTGAGAAGGCGGGAATTTATTTTACTATGGGAATACAATTTGCGCTGCTGCCTTGCGGCTTAAGCAGCTAAGAGGAGAGGTAAAAAAAGCTAATACTAACTAAAGCTAACTTAATTCTAGCTTAAATCTAATTTAATAATTTTGTAAACATTTTTTCTGTTTGATTTGCTAATTGATTCTTTTTTTAAATTTATTTTTCATTCACGCATCATTCATTCATTCGTTATGTACATGACCATTCATTCGTTGTATACATAACCATTCATTCTTTATATACATAACCATTCATTCTTTATATACATAACCATTCATTCCCACAGCACTGCACAAGTTTCTGTTCTTCTGTTCGCCACGGCACTGATTTGGCTCAAAGTGTCCGTGGCGCTCAGGCCCATTGGGAGGTGTGGCAGGAGAGGCGCGTCGTCGCGTTGCCCACGCGTGCCTCGGCCGAGGGCGAGTCTTCCCCTCCGCGTTCGGCTGCCTCCGCTTGCTCGCACAAGGTAGCAAGCGTGTCGTGAGGCAGCGCACGGAAGGTGAAGGCGACGTGTTTCGGTCCTTTCCGTAGATAGGACCGATGTGTGTCGCTGTTCGCCTCTCGGCCGGTGTCGCGAGGATGCGCGGCGCCATGGCCCCAGCGCCTTTGCAGCGCTGTGGCCGAGCGCCTTGAAGCTCCGGCAAGAATTGGTTTTTTACGCCCAGAACTCCAAACACGTCGGTGTTTCTAGGGTATCTGTTGGGTGGGGGTTGGGGGGAGGTGCGGAAGCGCCGCGAGACGCGCTGCACGGTTTTCCGCCGAGCGAATCTGACGGAGGGTGGAGGAGGTGCCGCCGCGAATACTCCTGCAGGCGTACGTCCAAATGGACCGTACGCAAGAGGTGAATAAGCGCGTTTTAGGGCAGGATGGAGTTCGGGGCTCGTAGAAGCGGCGTAGGAGAGTGGTTCGGCAGTTATTTTCTGGCTAGGTATCTTGCGTGAGCGTGCCAGCGGAGACCGCTATCTAGCTTCACGCCAAGATACTTCGCCGTCTTTGCCAGGGTAGGTGCGCGCCGGCTAAGCTCACGACTTCATCGGGGTCGGCCGTCTGTCGGGTGAAGTTAAGCATCGCACTTGTTCAGGTTGAGGGCGAGCTTTTATTGCTCAGCCATTTGGGAAGCTCGGCGAGGCAATCGTTCAGATATCTCACTGATTTCCTTTTGTCCGCCGACTTCGCGTGTAGCAAAGCCATCCGCAAACATTAGAGCCCGCAATGTTGAATGCCGGTGTTTCTATCAACTGGTAGCGGCGCGTCGTTGACGTACAGGCCGAATAGAGTAGGGGAGAGCACGCTTCCCTGTGGCACGCCTGCCACGGCTCGTCTTAAGGACGATTGTACGCCATTGACGCGAACCTTGAATCGTCTATCTTCCAAGAAGCTAGCGATTAGTCTGACGTAGCAGTCGCTGATTCCAATGTCCGCAAGACACCCGAGCGCCCCCTCGTGCCATACAGAATCGAATGCCGACCGCATGTCTAGAAAAACCACCGGCAAGTTCTGCCGTCTTTCGAGAGAGACCGACCTCGGTACATAGCCGCGTCAGTTGTTGCGCGGAACTGAGCCAATTGAAACACGAACTGCTCATCTCTAAAGCTTAAGGCGCCGTATTTCCCGTTGCAAGCGCTCCAGGATCAGGCGCTCGAAAGCTTTTGCAAGAAGCGAGAGGAGACTAATAGGTCTGTAACCGCTCGGAAGAAGTTGGTCCTTGTTGGGTTTTGGTATCATGGATACTGTCGCGATTTTCCACGCTCTGGGGAAATGTCCTAGCGCTAGGCACGAGTTTAGGAGGTTCCGTAGGAACTCCTCCCCGTTTGTGCGGAGCGCGCGGAGCTGGGCGGCAGTTATGCCGTCCGGCCCGCATGCCTTACGCTTGTTGAGGTGACGCAACGCCTCGAGGAGCTCCCTTCCCGTCACACGTCGCGCTGAGGTGCTCGGCGCGGCGGTCAGGTAGTCACGCAAGCGTGCAACAGTGCTCAGGCTCCCGAACTCATCGGACCCGAATGGACGGAACTGCCGTTCTAGCGACTCCGCGAAGAGTTCGCTTTTTGCGGCGTCCTCCCACACGTATTCCGACTGCAGAGCGGCGTGGCCGGGCGGCTGTGGTGCCGAGGTGGTGCGGACTGGGCGGTTGACTCCCGCCTCGCCCAGCGCCCTTCGGCCCAGCGCCTTAGATAATCCCCAGAGGTTTCTTTCACGAAGATTGCAGTCTTCAATCGTGCGCGACCATTTTGCGGTTCTCTCGTCTTGTAGAGATTTACGGAATACTCTGCTGAGGGCTCGCGCCCGCGCTCCGTCCGCGGGATCGCCATATCGGCTGTGTAATTTAGAATATCTGCGGAGCTCCTGCAGCGTCCTTCTCTGCTCATCTGTAAGCTCAGGACGAGATTCCGGTTCGCGGGTAATAATGGTGTTTAATTTGTAGGACGTTCGAATCGCGGAGGTGATGTGAGTCACCGCGCTATCGATTTCGTCCCGTGAATTTAGCGGTTTTTGCTCAAGCACAGTGCTTACGTGAGCTGTGAAACCGGCCCAGTTGGTATTGTGTGTTATTTTGAATTTGTTTCGGCGTGCTGCGGCGAAAGACGAAACCACGAATGTTACCGGCCTGTGATCGGAAACCAGATAGGAGATCGAAAGCGGGGCTGCGCAATCGATTCCTTTCGCGATCGCAAGGTCGATAATTCCCGGGTTACCACTGGTCGGGTAGATCGTGGGTTCTTTCGGGGCGCATACGTATACGCCACGTCTCGTCGCAATGTAGTTGGCTAAACGGGTGCCGTTTCGGTTTGCACCGAGGCAGCCCCACTGTCTGTTCCTCGCGTTGAAATCCCCTAGGATGAGGACTTTAGTATCTAACGCGAGTATCGCGTCGATACAGGCAGTGTCGAGCTGCTAATTTGGGCAATAGACGGACGCGACTGTAAGTCGGCCGCCCACCGTCCAGACCCTCACCACGACCGTCTCTAGAGAACGCAAGGCACCAGGTGGGGTCGTTACTTCGAGCTGGGGGATGTCACGCCGGACCAGGAGCGCAACGCCGCCCCCCCGTTTGACCTCGCGGTCTCTGCGATACACTGCGTATCCTTGAATACGGGCAGTGTGATGCTTGTGAAACCACGTTTCCTGCAGCGCCAAAATGTCGAGATGTCGCTCGATGGCAAAGTTTTGTATTAACTGGGATTTTCGCACGCACTTTGAACATTCCAGGTGCATGTTCGCAGAGGTGCTTCGCAGTAAGACGAAGAATTTAGATTATTCTGCGCCATTGTTGGGCAGAAGTGAGGTAAGGAGCAGAATCATTCCCCGAATCTGGTCTTCGGAGAGTGCTCCCAATTGGGTGGTGAGACCGCGAGACCGCGTCTCATGCGCCGCTTTATTCTGCGGCGCGGTGGGGTCCTGTGCGGCGTCCATGCCTCTCGGTAGGTTGCCGTTGGGCCTCTTCATGGGTTGCCGTTGAGTGCTCGATGAGCGCTGTAACGGTGTGCACCTTCCGCATTTAGTGTAAGATGCGGTGTGCTGCCCGCCGCAATTGCAGCATTTCGGGTGGGCCGAAGTACCGCGTATGGGGCAGTCCTTCGTACCGGGCTTGTCTGCCGGGTGACCCTCTCCCGTGCAGATATTGCATCTCACGGGATATTCGCAGTTTTTGCGAGTATGTCCCCATCTGCAGCATCTCTCGCAGAAACGGGGGCGCTTCCATTTCTCGCGATCGACTTTTACCTCGCAAGAGGCAATGGCCCTGATGCCGAAAGCTTTGCGCGACTCGTCCGCGCGAAGGGTGACGCGAAAAGTGCCCGTGCGCGCGGAACGAGTTTCGGTGGCTTCGCCACCTGCAGCATCACTGCTCTCCGAAGTTCCGGCGGTTTCGGAGAGTTCGCGGCGCACATGTTGATGGACGCCCAACGGGTGGAGACCTGCGCCTACAAGCTCCTCGCGCACCTCGTCAGCAGTGATGCCGCGCGGAACCTGTTTAAGTACACGCGATGTGTACGTTCACTCAGTGGGGGTGGGGGTGGGTGCCCAAACAAAAAGATTTTATGCAGTCTTGCATATTTTTCGGCTTCCCGATACGCAATTCGGGAGGAGGTCAAAATCTGGTAGCCAACTTTGCCCTTTCGGGTTGTGACGCGACCGATTGTGGCCAACTTCCCAGTGGCCTCTCCAATTGATTTTGCGTGCTCTTTGACCGCATCTGGATGTATTTGCAACCGGATGCGGTAGGGTCGTCTCGCCGGTCATGAGGCGACCGCCGGTTCAGGTTCCGCGGGCGGGGCCCACGCGGAGGCGCCCGCCTCGCCATTCGCAGAGCGGGGCTGGCCGCGCTGGCGCACGGAGTCGGGCTGCCAAGCGGCCGATTGCTCACCGAGAAGAGGATCGGTTTCGGGGAGTGGAGTGGGAGACCGACGCGCTTCGGAGCCCGTGGGCGCCTTACCTTCCCTGCCGGAGCTCCCGTTCGCCGCCTCTGCCATGGCGGCGGTCGCGGCGTTTCGGGTGGCTGCTTCTTGGGTGGCTAGGCTCTTCTTCTTCCCCCTCCTCTGCACTCGGGGATCCTCGAGCGGGGTTCAGAAGGGCTGGGGTCGTGTTGTACCTCGTGGCCGCTGGCGGGCGCCGCGTCGGCGCTGGGGGGCGGTGCAAAGTCCTTCGTGCGCGGTCGCTTTTCCGGAGGCGAGCGCACCGCAGGCGAGCCCGCACCCTCGGTCCCGGGTGCGGCCGGGTCGTTCTGCTGAGTGGGAGGGGTGGTTCCCTCCATAAGCCGCTCGCAGGGCGGGGCGCCTAATCCAGGCGTTTCCTCGGCCGGTGCGGCGGGGCCGCTTTGCCGCTTCTGCGTCGATGCGGAAGTCGGAGGCGGAGTGCGCGCTTCGATTTCGCGCGCCCGCTCCCGAACAGTTGGGGAGTCGTTTGGCGGCGCCAGATTCCTCCAAAAGTGGAGAAGCTCCGCTTCCTTCGCCCGGGCGAAGGCCAAGAGTACCTCGTGGGGCACCTCGCTGCAGCAGTGTCCAGAAACTCCCGAGGGCTGTGCTACAGCCGGGAGCGGCGCCACTACGGCACTGCTCCATGATTCTCCTGCATCCCGCGCCACGCGGAGTTTGATGCTCCGCCGCGGGGTTAAGATGTCATCTCCTTCCCGCGGAGGTGGCGGGGGTGGCGCCACCGGCGGGGAGCTCGACATACTGCCGTTGTCCTCCGGTTTGTTGTCGCTAGCGGGCGACCATGGCCCGCCTGGTACGACGGATGAGCGGCCCACGGGAGCGGAGCTCCACCGCGGCCACAAAGACACTTACCGCGCGGGCGGTGAAAGGCGGCGAAGGGTCGCCTGGCGGAGCAGGGAGGGACGGACACGTCCGTACCCTTCGACTGCCTGTACGAGACTGCTACTGATTTAGTTGACCTCTAATATCCTCAGCGATTAAATGGGGTTTCTAATTAAAAAATATATTTTGTGAAAAAATCAATTGACTTTGCTCGCCGATATAGTTTATTAGAAACAGCCTACATAATTGCAACACAAACACATTATGTTTGAAGGTTAAGTATTTTTGAATGTGAATAGTAAAGTAAAATTGCAATGTATTGTATAAAAATATATTTCCTGTGAATAAGCGAAGCATTTTTTCTCTGGATACTTCGCAGTATTGATTCTCGCTTCATTAGAATGTTGGATAGTGCAAACAGTGCCTCGAAAATTGAATGTGCATTGTCTACTCTGCGGCACATTATTAATTGGCCGATGCTGGCAAGATAAAAGCGCTTCACTTTTGGTATCATTATATCCGTCTAACATAGTGAGGAGGAAATGCGCTACATCTATTCTTACGTACGTTCTCGGCAAGTTCTATGCGTTAAACAATCTCGAATACTCATCCACATCCTGTCAGAATGTGAACTGTCAAATCATTGCATTCAAAATTGCTCTAGAAGCATCAACAAAAATTTCTTTTGGGTTGGGGGCACCTTGTCTTCTGACGCTCATTAGCCACTTTTGAATTGAGTCAGTATTATGAGAATCAGTTAACATTTGAGCATCGCGAAACCGATTCCTTTTGACATTCACAACAGCCAAATATAAGAAAATAAAACCTGTTTGTCGGCTATCCGGCAAATTCTTCCGTTGAACAAATCCTCCGCTAAAATATATCATTATTCTGATTGGTTGTCTTTGAAGTTTCTGGAGATTGTGGATCTGAAGATTTGCTCAGTACTGGACAGTGGTGTTATTGGAAAATAATGCACACTATTGAAATAGATGTGCATTTCAACCTCAAAACCGCCATTATTGGGTCAGTATCAAGATACTGAGCCCGACTTTGCAGTATGCAATACATCATTAAATACAAAGTAAGTTGCTCCATATCTCCGTATTCCAAAAGATGATTTGGTTGATCTGATTAAGGCATTAACCACGAAGTACTTGTTTAAGTTCTGATGGCTTGAAATTGTAGGTAAGGCCGTGTTCGAGCAGGGACCTCACTCGCCCTAGTTGTGTTTGATATTCGATTAGCACGGTATGCTTTCCCTCCTTCATTGTGAAAAGAATGCACGTTTAGTCGCGCCGAAACTGGAATCTAACCGTGCGTAGAAAGCGCATGTGTTTTGACTGCGTTCCAAAGAGGTTGTCGCCTGAGGAGGGCCATTTGTGGAACGGAAACTACGCGTTAGAAAGCTAGCCACAAGGCGGAGCTATACAAAGAGGAGGCAATAAAGCGTGAATGCGTGACTTACCTCACTTATATAAAACAAGACGAAGGGAGGTTTCTTATGTGATCAATTACCCTCTTGTAGGACTGAAGCGCCGGCTACTATACTCATCTCTATAGTCATCGCCAGTAAAGATGGCCTTCGCTTTTCTATGGTGTTTCTTAAATAGGTTTTAATTCTTTTGAAAGATGAAAAGCATCGTTGAGACTCTGGTGTCATTGGAATTGTAATAGCAGTGCGCAACAGTGTAAAGACTTCAGAAAACGAAGTTTCTGGGTTCTCCTTCAGAAGAAAATTTAATAACGTTCCAGTTCCCACTACGTTTCTAAATTCTTCTCTGGTACAAAACAGTCAATTCCGTTTTCAACTTGCCCGTATAAAAAACTGAGTTTAAGCGCATACAGGCGAGAAAATCATTTTCGGGAAACTCATTTTTGTACTGTATTTCTCTTGGCATACGAGTGATGCTATAACAGGATATCCTGTGAATTGGAATATATTTTCTGCCTGAGTTGTGATAAGGTCACACTTGTCTTGCGGCTACAACCCTTGTTTCACTTCATTTTTTCGGCGTTTGATTCAGAATTGACTTTCTCATTTTTTTAGTTATGTTATTCAGAATTCTTTTGATTTCGCCTTCAAAAGCATCTACACTATCTTACTTTCGCACATTTATCTGGGTAACTTCGATTCCTTTCATAGAATGTCAACATGCAGCATCACAGTATGAAACCATTTAACCTCGATAAAGCTAGATTATTTTTTCTTTATTTTTTCAAAATATTGCTATATATTGCTAAAATAGGATCAATAGAATCATGTTCGAAACAAATTTTTCATTTACTCTTTATATATTTGGAGAAATGACCCATCCTTCCAGAAGGACGTCAGCCAAATACATCATCTACATACATAATTACATACAACTAATCAGAAACATTAATTTTCTATTTTTATAAACGTAACTGCTTTTGTAAACAAATATGCGCAATAATTGTTAATAGCACATTATTGCGTTTCTGTATACTTTTATTTTGTATGATAATTAGCAAAACAAGCTACATGAAGTGGAATTGAACACTTTATGCACTGTGTAGTTGCTTTCTTTTGACAATTGCGGCAGTGAAGCTGTTTCTTCTTCCCAGAAATGTCATCTTGTGGTAAATCTGCTGAATGATCATTCCTGTAATAGCGGGAATCCACCTTAGAATGTGCTGATGGACTTCCTCGAGATGAAACAACACAACGATTAGACTCAAGAATTGCACAACATGCAATTCGACGACGGAAACTCAAGAGGTCGAGTTTGCCGCCTGGTAAAGTTGCCATGCATTATGCTCAGCAACATATGTTAGATGAGCTATTATGGGAAAATACCATTTCTTCCCTCTTATTGACACTCTATAGAGCGATATATTTTGATCTGCCCTATCAGTTCCTCCATGTGGATATTGTAATTATGCAGCAATTGTATCATTTCAATAGTAATCCTTTTCTTTTGATAACGAGACACATTGCGACAGGGAAATATGCTGTCAAAATTAGTGGCAATGTTAACAACCCTGTTGTCATTCCATGCCGCAATTAGCACCTTCTTAGTATCACTGGATCTGAAATCAAAAGTTCCTCGTGGCATTTTCTTCAACTGTTCTTTCTTCATGATATCACAATCAGAACCAATTGTTAGGTTTTATTGTTCCTGTTTCTCTTGTATAAATCAGTTAGAAGAGGGACTGATTGTGGGAATTCTGATTGGATGTTGTTGACGTTCTTATAAGAAGAAATAAAAGAAGTCATCTTCGTCAACATATCAGCTTTATTAAGATAGCCGGCTTTCGACGGCTTTGCAAATCATCGTCAGTCTAAGAATACAGAAAAATACAAAAATTTTTATAAATATATACACATAAGATAGAGAGAAAAAAATTAAATTACAATTGATGGATAACTCTAAAATATTTAGTTACAGATAAAATTTCAAAAACAGTAGAGGAATGCAGCAGGAGGATTAGTGGCAGTTGAAATTAAACAAAAATCAATACAGAAAGACACATTGTATGTTTGCAAAGTTAAGGAACATATAGCAGATAAAATTATAAAATTAATTGCGGTGGGGCCAGAGGAATTAATACCTATACAACAGTTCAAATTTCAGATTATAAATATTTGTGAGAAATATACATTCTCATATTTTAAAGAAAAACAAAATTTATATATATATATATACACACACACATATACATATACATATATAAGAAATGGGGAATAGTAATAATAATTCATATCAATGTTATTACAAATGGGAAATAATTGAATAGCAAGTTGAGCCGTTTTTGCTTACCTCTGCTGTCAGCAAAAGTCGACGACTGTGCCCAGAAGAACGTGACACTGGGTTTTATTGCTTTCCGGAGATCAGGCGGGGTGGGTGGGTCAGGAGAAGGTCTGTTTAGTGTTCTCTTGGAAATGTCTTAGGAGGCAGGGAGTCAGTTAGGGACGTCAGGGTGTGTAAAATTATTAGTAGAGGGACAGAGGAAATTAGTTTGTTCATTGAAAGGCCTCAGATTTCTGTTTGGCTTGAAATATATGAAAGATTTCTAAAGCACTTCTGTTCCAGAATTTATTTTCTATTTCAAGAATTTTGATGTCTGAGTCTGGGTGGAAAGTAGAGGGACTGATGTAAACAAATTATCAAAATAAATATTGTAGGGCAGTTGGCGTAGATAATCTGTGTAAGTCATGACCACACCATATCCCAGTCCCTCATCTGAATAGTTTTCAGGCAATGTTCGAGCACCTTGATATGGCTCCAACCATGATAAATACCCACTACTAGGACCACCGCACCAGAACTTGAATCCGTATCTAATAGGCTTGCCACGGATAAATTGTTTTGTACCGTGACGTCCAAAATATGGCACCATGCTTTCATCAACTGAGTGATCTTGCACGTGAGGTGCTAAATTTTTACATCTCTCATTTATTGCCATCAGAAGTGGTCGCACTTTTGCAAATTTATCATTTTTGCCTAGTTTATCTTTATTACAAGCATGTAAATTTGACATATATTTCAAGCGGTCTCTAGACATCGCTCACTAGGATGTTATGAACATCTGGTGACGTTTCCCAATACATATCTTTTCTAGGTATATCTATGTAGTCACTAATAGTATGGCCACAAAACATTTCATTTCGTCCTCAGAACAATCTCCAAGTCTATTTCGTTTGCAGCATACTGGTTGGTGTACACAACCATCAAATCAACGTCGACCAAAAATAATTCAAAATATTCCAGAGGTGTCCTCTCTCTGTACTTTACCGTATGCATTGGGGACCAGGAAGTAGATGGTATTGAAAGTAATTGATTTTTCCAATCAGATGTGAGCTGTGAAGTAGCATTTGATCTTTTCATAACTGGGAGGGCAGCATGCTGAACTCGTTTCACTTTTCTTTTGCGAGGAGTTGAATGTGAGGTCTCAGACGTTTTTGGATCAAGAATTATTTCATTTTCCAATGTTTGGGATATTGATGGGAGCGAAATTGAACAGTCTTGTTTTGAAGCAGAATCTTCAAGAATAGAAGAGTTTGATTCGTGGAAATTGATCAAAGCGGGTACACTGAGTTGACTTGCAGGGACATTATCTATTACTGGCGACTCTTCATTTCCTGAATCGTCAGTCAGATTAGCATTAGAATTTGTAGGAGGATATAAAACAATATCTAATCCATCATCAGGCAATGATATATTTTCATCATTCTCCAACATGTCAAGCAGTTGCTGAAGGGTAAGATTTTTCTCTAACAAACAAAAGAAAACTTAGTACATATGATGAAGTTGATGAAATCGTATAAATAGAAACTTAGCAAATAATTTGGTAAATGCAGCAAGAAATGTTCATTATCAAGAACCAATGAAACATGATTAAGATCATTTAGATTTGATAATTTACAAAAGTACAGCAGAAAAGCAGTAAATAAAGTCGTACCGGCTGAACACTTCAATTTCCCAAAAATTCCTACATATTCGACTGACGTCCTTCCAAAAGGATGTCAAAGTATTCGGCTCAAAATATCACAAATTAAATGTACATAATATCCGTTTACAAAGCAATTGTTTTAAAATGAACGTTTGTTATCATGTTTCAGCAAAAGTTTTCTTGCTGCATCAAGAAACACACTTGTTATACTCACCCATCAATTCTCAGGTCAACTGGACAATCAATGTTAAAAACAGTCTTGTCTACGATGACGATTCCGAACCTCACAGATTCAATTTTCTAAACCAGTTAGTTATCCAATGTAAATACTAAGGTTCAACCTCCAGAACGACGCCAACACAATCTCTCAGATTCAAAACGTAACCGAAATAACGGCCAGTTTGTAACGGAACTACACATATCCTTCTGGAAGGACGTCAGCTTTATCTGGATTAAGCCAGAAAATGAATTCACCTAGCAAGCGAGCTAATCCACTGGCTTCGCTGATTCTCATATCCGTTGATGTTTCCGACTCTGATAATATGAAAGCATTCAAGGAGCGCTTTTCTCAAAAACCACACCCACTGCTCTGGATTTAAAATTCCATCTAGTTTCATTAGAACTAGGAATTTTCTTCAACACATTATTCAGCGCAGCTAACCTACATAGCAATACCGAGAAGAAAGTTGAAAAAACAGTTAAATTAGCAAAAAATATTCGAGCTTTCCAAATTCAGTTTGTGGGTATAACAATGCACATAAGAAGCATATTTATATTCTGCCTTGCTCTGCATCTGTACACCATTTATTGCGCTGCTCATAACAGGTTCCGTCGTAGCTTTGGCCAACAAATTTGTCCGTCTTGTCCTTCAGAATTATTTCTAATTGTGTCGGAATGCACTGCGCTGCACTGCATTAGCGTCATGATCTGCTGGTTCGAAGAATTGCCAAAATCTCGCGACTGCTCTTCGTTGTTTGTTGCAGTGACTTAAAACAATCACTAAGTGAAAGGTTTAAGAAATATCGCAAGTTTCATCAGCCATTATCGAGAAGAAATCTGCCTCTTCAATCTCTGTCTCTATAACTTCCCTGCACACTTTCAACGTTCATTCTATGAATTAATTTTGGATAGTTTTCAATGTACCTTTGAATGTGGGCTCTCCAAATAAGATTTTAGCGTAGGATGAATTTGACTGGTGGGCATATTTTTACCAAGCTTTTTACACTCATTTTTAGCAAGTTAAAAAATACTGCTGTCTTCAGAATATTCCTTTTCGTTGTGGCCTCTTAAGGCAAATTCATTGCTCCCATAGAATTTAAGGCAATGTATTATTTTGGAAAGTGCATATCTGTTTTTCGTAACACCAACAGTGTGGCGATATTGGTGTTGAGTGATATATTGGTGATTGAATAATAATAAAATATACAGTTATTACCTGATGGCTATAAAAAGACACACAAAAATAAATATTTTTAATTAGTAATTAATGATTATAACGCAAAGAGCTTCCACAATTCTATGAAACTACATTTTCTTAAGATGTTCTACAAGTTTCATAGAAATATATTAAAAATTGTAGAACGTGGAACTTTTTGATTTCCATAAAAGGTGAGGAAAGTAAAATGCAGGAAATTGAAAATGAAAATTTAACTTTGTACAAAAGAATTTTATTTTATCTGCTTACATTTAAAATTCTCCAGAGCCACATAGTACCCTCAACAACTTTTCTCTTTCTACTTGAACTGTTTTTGTCATTTTGAGTTTTTTTTTTTTTTTTTGGCACTTTGAAAACCTGGTTGTGCAGCTACTTCACTTTTCTGAGACGGCGTTTTTCCCCCTTGAGGTGTCATGTTAATGCCAGTTATATTTGATCTTATCTTTTCACTTGCTTCACACCCCATATTAAATTGAGAAACTGCTGATGTGACAGCAATTTCTATTTTCTTCGAAACAAATATTTCTTTGAGGCACTTACTCCAAATCAGGCTATGGAAACTTTCGTTGGCATTTTGTGTTTTCCCAGACACACACCGTTTTAGCAGTTCATCACGTGCAAGTCTTTGGTACACAGGGATAATTTTGCACACAACACTTGGGGACAGAACAGTTTTCATGGTCTTATCATTCTTTGGTATTGTAACGAATATTGCGTCATCCCCCGGCGCCACTCAGAGGTGCTTGCTGGTTACGTCATCTGCCGGCGACCACGAGCCGCCGGTGAGCACGAGTTGCATCACCTGCCGGCGGATTCCTCCAGAACAGTCGCGGCGTCCGGAAGGTACTGGATTGTCTTGACAGGTATAAATACGCGACGGCCGGCGACCGCGGGTCAGTCTTGAGTCCGCGGTGGAAGCTAAACTGTGAAGTGTGCATCGCGGTGAATAGTTGTGCAGTGAGGTGTTCAGTGAAGTGAACCGTTGTCAGTGCATCGTACTGTGGTCGGTGACGTGAACTGTGACCAGTGCATCGAACTGTGATCAGTGCAGTGAACTGGGCCAGGCTTAGGACTGTGCGGGTGCAAGAGGAGTGTAGTGTAAATAACTGAAGAGAAGTGATAAATAAAGCAGAGAAGTGAGTTAAATAACTAGAAGAGAAGTGTAGTGTAAATAAATAATCAAGTGTTTTCAGTGATTGTGTTAAGTAACAAATAAACGTTTTTGTTAAAATAATACGAGACTTTTAATTCACCACTAGAAACGTAACAATTGGTGTCAGGTGTGGGTATAACGAGTGGTGAATTAAAACATTAATCAAGATGAGTTTCACAAAAGTTTTACGGATCTGAAAGTGGCCGAGTTGAAGAGAGAGTGAGAACAGAGGGAACAAGACACTAACGGAAAGAAAGCAATATTACAAGAACGTCCTGCAAACGCGATGAAGGCAGCAGCGAGGATCAGAGACTTTTCTCTTCGAGAAACGGAACTTTTCAGACCTATCCAAAATATTGGAAGGAAAGTTAACTGAAAATTCCAGAATTTTAAAAGGAGAATTGATGGAAAATTCCAGAAATTTAGAAGAAAAACTGGCAGAAAATTCCAGAATTTTAAAAGGAGAATTGACAGGAGAATTGACGAAAATTCAGAATTTTAGAAGGAAAATTAACAGAAAATTCAGAATTTAGAAGGAAAATTAACAGAAAATTCCAGAATTTTAGAAGAACTGACTGAAACTCCAAGCTTTAGAAGAAAATTGATCGAAAATTCCAGGATTTTGAAGAAAAGTTGGAACAGAAGATAACGCAGAATAATAAATTGGTGCGAGAAGAAATTGAGGAGATAATTTTAAGAGAAAGAAGAAAAATGGAAAAGAAAATTGAGAAGATGGATGAGAAAATTTTGAAGAATGAGGAAAAGTTACTAAATCTGTTAGAAGAGAAGCTGAAGGTTTTTACTCCCTCAACAGAAAAATCGAAAATAAACATCGTACAGGAACCACTAGAAATGGCACCAGTAGCCACCGTACGGAGCCACTGGGAAAAGCACGAGTAAAACCACCTACTTTGATGGCACTTCTCATGGTCGAATTATTTGAAGCAATCTCAGGCTGCTGGACGGTAAATGGCATGGTCCGCAACAGATTGTGCTACGGCCCTGATTTTGGCTTTGCGTGGTAACGCCGTCGATATTCTAGAGACAATACCGACCGATGAACAGTCCAACTTCGAGAATTGTCAAGAGATCGAAACACGTACGGGCAAGCACCTGGAAGACATGTATTTACCAGCTAGGAATCGGTTCAGAAGCCTGGAGAGTCTTCAAGAACTGGAAGCTGATATTTTCGTCTGGCGCCTTTCGGACCTGATGCCTCGGAGAGTTCCTGCAACGCACAGCCGTCGTGCTTTATTGAAGCGCCACATGATGCAGAAACACAACAAGCATTGAGACTGGCAAGACCGAAAACCTTAGCTGACGCATTAAGTCAAGCACTAGACTTCCAGGTTGCAAAAAGAGCATCGAAACGTGACGGACGAGTACGAGATTGCAACCGGCGTCGATACATATGACGAAAAATATTTTGAGGCATGGTGGAGAGGTTGGTACGCAATTCTAGTGGCAAGGCGACAACCTCGATGTTGGAATTGTGAGAATTAGGGCACGTGAAGTCGATGTGACCGTCCACTGAAGCAACAAGGAGGCAGCAGTCTCTTGCAAACCTAGCAGCCAGCAGGGGAAACTAAAGCAGGTTGATGGAAGGGCATCCATCGACCTGTCAAACAAGAGCCCCACCTTACGAAATACACGTCAAGTCCATTCGACACCGTTCTGACAGCGTTTACGCAGATGCATTTGTAAATGAAAGGCCATGCGTCTTACTTTTGGATACTGGTGCAACAAGAGCATTATACGAACTGATTTTGCCAAATCATCTATCTTATGCCGTCCAAATGGAAGCTTCTGAACAGCCACTGGTGACTCGGCGAATGTTGTGAGGAGAGATGAATGCCCTCCTTGTATTGGAACTGTTGCTTTAGTCATCGCCTGCTGGTCGCTGATATAGAAGAGAAGCAATTTTAGGAATGGATATTATGACGACATATGGGTTGTCAGCTGGATTTACGACACGGTGTGCTGAGACTCAACGAAGTGGAGGTGGTTCTACAGCCACGTAACAACATCGCCGTGAAGGTAATTACGGCTGACGACGTAAGCTTGACGGAGCGTAGCGAGATGTTTATAGAAGCGAGCCCTCGAGAGCGACGTTCCAGCTGGAGAGATTGCTATTCTGGAACCCAGAAGTCACGACGAAACATTGGTCGAGGAATTCTAGTGGCCAAAGAACTGGTCAGAGTGAATAGAACAATACCTGTGAGAATAATGAACATAATCACCATCCGTTAAGTTGAGAAAGAACAGTGATTGGCAATTGTTCTACGGTATCCTCGTTTTGCAGAATGTGAACTGCCGAACCACCACCTAAAGGAATTCCTGAACGACTGCAGAATCTGGTTCAGAGGCATGTAAAGGCTTATCTCGGAAGAGTGTCATGAAGGCTGAAGACCTAATACGGCGCTACCAGCATGTCTTTGAATGCAGTGACGGTGTAAAAGGAAGACTGATATTGTTCGTCACCGAATAGACACCGGAAACGCCACACCGATTCGCCAAGCTGCTAGAAGATTACCTCTGTCAAGAGGAAGAAGCAGATGAGATTATTAAAGAGATGAAGAAGGATGGCGTAATCGAACCATCAAGCAGTCCGTGGGCTTCTCCGTCGTATTGGTAAAGAAGAAAGACGGTCGACTCGGTTCTGTGTCGATTTCGACAGCTCAACAATGTAACGAAGAAGGATAGCCATCCATTGCCCCGGATTGACGACATGTTGGACACGCTCTCTGGGGCAAGATCTTCTCGACACTTGACCTGAAAAGCGGATACTGGCAAGTAGAATTAGATCCCAGAGATCGAGAGAAGACTGCATTTACCATCGGATCAGGTTTGTGGCAGTTTACAGTAATGCCTTTCGACTGTAATGCTCCAGCTCATTCGAAAGATTGATGGAAACCGTGTTAGAGGTCTGTCGGGAGACATGTCTTGTCTACCTCGACGATATAATTGTTGTTGGAAAATCTTTCGAAGACACATCAATAACCTAGAACAGGTGTCAAGAGGTTGGAAGGAGCGAACTTGAAACTCAGCCAAAGAAATGCCATTTATTTCGAAGCAGGTGAATTACCTTGGACATGTAGTATCTGGCACGGAGTAGAACCTGATCCGAGAGAAGGTTAAAGCCGTAAAGGAATGGCCGGTCCCAAGGATAAACATGAATTGAGAAGTTTCCTGGGTCTATGTAGCTATTATCGCCGCTATGTTTGGGATTTGCCAACATCGCGAAACCGCTGACTCAGCTGACAGAAGAAAAGCGTTTGTTTCAATGGGATCAAGACTGCCAACGCGCTTTCGAAAAGCTTAAAAGCGCTATGCTGAGTGCCCATATTGAGCTATCCACTACCTCAGGGAATTATATACTTGATACTGACGCAAGTAACGTTGGTATTGAGGATTATCGCAGATACAAGATGGACGAGAGAGAGTAATCGGTTACTTTGAGTAAAGTGCTATCAAAGCCAGAACGCAACTATTGTAAACTGAAGAGAATTACTTGCTGTGGTGAAATCCGTTGAACACTTTCAAATATCTCTACGGAAAAAATTTCTTTGAGAACGGATCATGCTGCTTTGAAATGGCTGCTGAACTTCAAGAATCCGAAGGTCAAGTCGCAGATGGATTGAAAGATTGTAAAAATTCACATTTAGAATAGAACATCAAGAAGTAGTCACCGGAATGCTGATGCTCTCTCCAGAAGACGTGCCCTGAAACTGCAAGCATTGTTGTCATGCGGAAGAGAAGATGTGTCCTACCTTAGGGTCACTGTCAGTAATGACCAATGGCAACCAGAGAACTCAGAAAGATCAGAAAGAGGACACGGAATTGAAACATGTTTGGAAATGGAAAATAGCAGGACGGAGACCAAGTTGGCAAGAAATAGCTCCTGTTCTTCAGCAGTAAAATCATTGGGCGCAGTGGGATTCGATTACTGAAGAGGAAGGTGTTCTAAGAACGAGTTCTGGAAAGTGAAGACGGCTCGCAGAAGAGGACGCAGATATTGTTACCAGAGTAAGGGTCCCTGAAATATTGAGAGAGAATGCATGATGGAACTTCGGGAGGACACTCGGTATAACGAAACCAGAAAAGTGCGGAACGATTTTACTGGGTTAATTGCAAGCAAGATGTAAAGATGTGGTGCACAAAGTGTCAAGTTTGTGCTACCAGCAATGGCCACATAAAAGAGAAGAGCGAAGATGAGGCAATACAACGTTGGAGTCCTTTCGAACGAATTGCCATTGACTTGGCTGGCCCATTTCCAATGTCAAATGATGGAAATAAATACATACTGTGGCTATGGATTATTTCAGCAAGTGGTTGAAGCATATCCCTACCTAGCCAAGAAGCCTACTGCATCTCCGAAGTACTGGTTAAGGAATGGTGAGCGATTTGGTGTGCTACTGAATTGCATTCAGATCAGGACGGAACTTCGAATCTGCAGTGTTTCAAGGGGTGTGAACTTCTGGAATAAGAAAACAAGAACGACAGCCCTACATCCGCAGTCAGACGGAATGGTGGAACGCATGAACAGAACAATGGAAAATATTTAGCGAAGGTCGTGTCAGATCACCAACGCTGACTGGACCAATACATACATCTTTTTCTTCTAGCCTACCGTTCATCTGTTCATGAGACAACTGGGCGAAACACCGCTAATATCCTTTCGGCCGGAACTACGTCTACCATATGATCTACAGTTTGGTTGTAAAACTAATGAAGAAACAGCTGGTGAAGACTTTGTAAATGACCTAAAACGGAAAATGGACATCAATTAAACCAGGTGCGTGAAAGAATCCAAATTGCAAGTGACAGGATGAAAGTCCGGTATGACATCAAAGCTGAAGGAGGAGGTTATCAACCTGGAGATCATGTCTGGCTGTTTAACCCCAACGACGCCGGGTTTGTGTTCAATTACAACTACAGTGGAAGGACCATCGAGGTCGTAAAGAGGATAAATGATGTTGTCTACCGAATTAAAAAATTGCCGAATGGAAAACCACGAGTCGTTCATTCGAATCGGCTGGCCCCGTACGCAGGAAGTAATGAAAATGATGAAGAAAAGACCGCACGAGTTTGTGAGCTGGACATGCAAGAGTGCACATTTCACGAGTTTATGTCTCAGTATAATGAAAAGCATCAAGCGTGCAGGGTAACAATGGAGGTGCAACGGATCTGTTTGCGCTACCCAGGAATATGCATTGGCGCATTGTGTCGCCCAGGATTTAGATATGACCAGAGGTGTGCTACTGTATTCAAGAGAAAATACGGAAGGATAGAAGAATTAAGAACCAACAACCAGATATTGGGAAGGTTCTGCATCTGCACGACGTCAGTCGACTATGTTTATTACCTGGTCACAAAGTAAGTCATATCACAAGGCATCCTATGAAAATCTTTGGGAAACTCTGATTGAATTACGCCAACAAGTACTGCAAGACAACGTCCAGAAGATTGCCATGTCAAAACTGGGATGTGGTTTTGATGGACTGAACTGGAGAATAGTGAGAAGCATGTTGGAAGTACTGTTCCGGTACACTGGGGTTAGCATCTTAGTCTGCAGCTACCACAATGGAATGTTGTCATATCCAAAGAAGACAATTGACTGCCACTTTCTTAACCTCCAACTGCACTAGAGGCTCCAGCTGCAAGTATCGGCATGATTTCTAAACGCTCCGAGACGGATCGCAACAAGGAGGGTGACGAATATTGCGTCATCCCCCGGCGCCACTCAGAGGTGCTTGCTGGTTACGTCATCTGCCGGCGACCACGAGCCGCCGGTGAGCACGAGTTGCATCACCTGCCGGCGGATTCCTCCAGAACAGTCGCGGCGTCCGGAAGGTACTGGATTGTCTTGACAGGTATAAACGCGACGGCCGGCGACCGCGGTCAGTCTTGAGTCCGCGGTGAGCTAAACTGTGGTGGTGCATCGCGGTGAATAGTTGGCGAGGTGTTCAGTGAAGTGAACCGTTGTCAGTGCATCGTACTGTGGTCGGTACGTGAACTGTGACCAGTGCATCGAACTGTGATCAGTGCAGTGAACTGGCCAGTGCTTAGGACTGTGAGTGTGCAAGAGGAGTAGTGTAAATAACTGAAGAGAAGTGTACAAATGAAATAAGAGAAGTGTAGTGTAAATAACTGAAGAGAAGTGTAGTGTAAATAAATAATCAAGTTTTCAGTGATTGTGTTAGTAACAAAATAAACGTTTTGTTAAAATAATACGAGACTTTAATTCACACCTAGAAACGTAACAGTATCATACTTCCCTCAACTGCCCTGTTATAAAAACACCATGATTGTTCTCCCTTAGGACATTTAAAATTCTGGGGCTTCTCATCTGTAGACATGGCATGATACAGAGTTGCATAAACTGCAGATTGTCATCGCGTCGAGGACGCGCAACGGCCGCTCCTCATTGGCTGGGGTAGCCTGATCCGCCGGAGACCAGCGTGACCAAGTGTCCGCTTTATTCAGATCGGATGGTAATATACAGTTTCAAATTTAAATGTACTGACATAAATACAACAATAATACATTGATGCGTGACATATGGTTTCTCTTTAGGTTATAGAATACAGCAATATTGTCAACAGATAAAGAACAAAGAAACATTGAAAATACAACAAAGAAATAAAAGCGGCATCCATTTCCGTCTATTACTCGACCACGTAATGAGCTGCGCCAGAACACACAATTCCGCTCACTGATTTACGTGTTTGCGTATTACTCGCATAATCAACATCACTATACACGTACAGAACTTGCGGCGTCTCTGCTGCTGCACTCGCAGGATAGTGAATTCCCATTGCCGATGTCCCTCTGATGTACCGCATGATCCTCTTGACCAAGACCCAGTGCCTCACCTCCGGCTTCTCCAGGAACTGCGATGCGTAGCTCACCGCAAAAGCGATGTCCGGTCTTGTGGCCACTGCCAGATACATCAGGCATCCATTCGTTTCGCGATAAGGCGCAGATGTTGGTGTCTTATCTCCGGAATCCTGAAGATACTGATCAATAGGCGTTGACACAGGATTTGCCTCACTCATGTTGAAGCGTTGGAGTACCGACTCAGCGTATCCCTCTTGATGAATCACGATTGATCCAAAAGCTGATATGGGATTATTTATACGTAAAAGGCCAAAATAGTTTGAAATTTTAAATTATGAATATAATGTAAAATTCCAAAAAAAAAGGAAAAATTTTAATTTAAAAGTTGGTATTTGGGGATGATTCAGGTCACAAATTAATAACTTGATAAAAAATTGAATAAAAACAACATGGCTGATCCAATATGGCGATCAATTATATTAAAACATTCTTATTTTCTCAAAAATACATCTATATTGTTACAGTTTTCGTAAAATATATTTTTAAGTCCAGATAATTAAAATACAAATAAAATAATACTATACCCTTTTATTCTGCTTCATTTTCCTGGAGAAGCTCGGTTGCTTCGTCAGATAAGGTTTTATTAACTTTGGAGGGTAATTTACGCAAACATGAAATATATGGATCCGAAGATACCAGAAGCCCGTGAAAAACATCTTCCATAGTGTTCTTTCTGGAACTTTTTCTCGAATTCTTCTAATATCTTTGTTCCCGACTCCTGGGCATCTTCGGAAAATAATCCAATGGGCAATACTGCAGATTCGATAATTTGAGCTCCGTCTATCAAATCCTTGTGAACCGTGGTGGACATACAGAACCACGGATAAAGTTCCACAAACAGTTCTGCCGTTTTCATACAATATTCCGAGAAACGATAAACATCTATAGCAATGCCACATGACATAACCTGCAATATTACGTAAAATCTATTTATTAAATTTATGTCTACACCTAGGATGCAAGCAGATATGGGTATATCCTGGAAAAAGCGGCGAGCAATATTTCCATCGTTGGAGCTTCCAAACCCTGATTTAGGTTGATCTACAATTAAACCCATTTGTTCTTTGAATCCTTTTTGTATCACCATCTTTCGCTATTCTACACGTTTTTAGCTTCACCGCAAGCTTGCCATGTTTTTGTTTCTAACTTATACCCAATAAGCAAAAAGCACTCGAAAAACCTAATCCAAGCATGTAATATCGATAATCCGTAACTTAAATTTAAGGGTCTGATTTGATGTTCCATTACATAACATCGCATTGCAGATTTCGTGTCAGTTACTGCATTAATTACTTTTCCGTCTATCATAGTAAAATGTAATTGATATTCAATCAAAACTTCTTGGCCATTAACAACTTTTTTAAAGATTTGAGAGAATCAATTTGAATTTTAATATAACGCTCCTCCTCAAGAGAAGTTTGCACATCTTCGGGTGGGCCCACAAACGTGCACCTGGACGCCGACTATTTCTTTGAGGTCAGTGATCTTGCTGTTCTGTTCGTCAGAGCGACATTCAAAAAGGATTCTGCCGTTTCTCTGACGGACCGACTGAAATCTGCCAAATTTCTCAATTTCCCTGGCAAGTTTGATTGGGCTGAAACTCTTCATAGTTTCATTATCTCTTTTACATGACATGACGAGAAAGCGGGGCTTAGTAGGTCTGTCAGATTCGTTACAGAAAAAACTCAAGATTTACTGTTTCGCCAACAAATTTCCTCTTCCTTATGGAAGAGGGCGGGGGGGTACGTTTTTTATCCATTAAGAGGATATCAGATTCATCCCCGTGGTCCCCACCCACCACGGAGCCCAACAAGGGGACACACCATCGGAGTACCAGGGTTGCCACGGGGATATAGTGGGGGTTACCACAGCGCTGCACCGTCGTGGATCCCCCACTCACCCTGGAGATCAGTACAAGACCGAGTCCAAGCCGGCTGATCGGGAGTGGGTTAGCTCCCGACCGCCCGTCTAGAAGAGTCCGTAGCCAAAGCAAGTATATTGAGACCTACAAGGAATGTTCCTCAAAATACGTAAGAGCACGTATCCCTGGATGCAAAGAAAAAAGTAGCATAATAATAGTAGCGTAAAAATAGCAGTAGGCCCCTCAACCGCCAGGACATACATTCCTTCCATCACGGGTCGCTATGCACGGCAAACACATGGGTGGGCGTTCAGCATACAGAGGGAGCCAGTGAAATAGAAGAGGGAGAAGAAAAGAGACAGGGTGGTATAGAAGAATGAGAATGTACAATGGAAAGAAAAATGACTTGTGAAGGAAAGGAATACTTGAGAGCCCTCTCTGTATCCCCCCGTCAGGACGTGGACCAACCCAGCTCGACAGGTCCGCGCCGAACAAAATGGAACCACCAGATAAAAGCCACTTGCGTAAAAGGGCTCCCATCACCCGGAAGCAACTAATGCATGATGACCGGCGAAAGGGTGGGATCACTAACACGAGAGAACAGAAGGACCGAACTTCTACACGAAGTCCGTGACATGCCTGGCAGCGACATCGAAGTGGTGGAGGAATACCCCGACGTGACGAAAAGCAAAGGCAACGGCAAGGCAGGACAACCAGTCAGCAAATGGAATAACCAACACTTTCGCCCCCTCCTTCCATCATTACCTTAATTTTCACAACTAATAAACTCTTCGCTGTTTCAGGATCAAGAAGAGACAGCAGGACAAGTACCTTCCGGTATGACAATGACAGCTCATTAATGCACACAACCTCCATCAGACTGACTCCATGCTCAAAGCAACGTATAGGAGCTTATCACTTGGACCTCAACAAGGTCAGAGACTGCAAGACCATTGTCATAAACCTAAATGACGCACATTGTAACATGACTCAACTTGTACAACCGAAGACAATGACTGCCCACCACAAAGAAGTAGAGAGAGACTAGAAAGTAAACGTAACGCATCTCCAATGTCCTCGTGTGAGTAATGAACTCAGAGGAGTAATCCTCCATTAAGATTGTCAGTGATCGGGAGTAAACCCTTTAATACGATTCCCGTCGTCGTTAATTTGTCTAGAGAATCGCCATGTAGCAGTTCCGCGTACGCACCTCTCACGCTACACACGCTCCTGCGTCACTACGCAGAGGCAAGAATGTGAGAAGAAATTAGGAAGCTTCGTAGGGGTTAGACAAGCGACTGTGAAGCAGGCAAACTCGTTTTGTTGGAACAAATTTCACGTGAGACTGTCAGGGAATCGAACCCGGACCTCCTTGGTGAAAGGCAAGCGACTTTGCTCTGTCCCACAAGTGCCTTTTCTTAATTTTCCTTTACAGATCTTGAAAGAAAAAGATCCGTTGGAATTTAAAGTTGCCGAACTAAAGACTGTGGCTTTGAAATCTAAAATTATGCCTAAAAGCCTGTGTCAGCAGAAAAGGAGACTGTACAAAATAATTTAAAACATGCGTTCATTAATATACGAACTGAAGAAAAAACATTTGCTGTCAGATGAGGCTGAAATGCTTTTTGAGGAACTAAAGTTGTTCTGCTGAATGTTAATTGATGTTAATGAAGTATTACCAAAATCATAGTTGGTGTTCTCTTTTTGCATTCCGAACAACATGGTAGCAGAGAGTGGTTCTGTGTAAAAGAGAAAAAGTTCGTTTTTCGATCGAGTGAATTTTTTCGACACGTGGTCGGCCATACTTGTCGCGTCGCTTTGTTCTTGTGAAACAGCGTTTCGGCGTGGGTAAAAAGTTCGGGTGTTCGCCCACCCGACCTTAAACCTCTGCAAAGGTGTGGTAAATCACGAAGATTTCTCTACCGAATCGGAAGAAAATATGAAAGCTTTCTTCGAACCATATGGTGTGTCAGAGATTTACATTATTCAGCGGAGAGTAAATGGGGTTCTCACTCCTACCTCAACTCTGATACTGACCTTCGACCGTCCATCTCTACCGAAGAAGATATCTTGTAGCTTCTATAATTTGCGTGTCAGGCAGTATGTTCCAAACCTTCTGCGTTATTTTAAATGCCAGAGGTTGGGCCATACGCAACCTCGCTGCATGAGCGCCGCAGTCTGCGTGCACTGTGGAAGGGAGGCTTGTAATGACTCTAACTGCTCCGCAGAGGCAAAGTGCGTGAACTGTTGCGGAAAACTTCATCAAATTCCAACCAGTACCCCATGTCCTTAAGAGAAAGAGAGATCCAGAAGATCAGGGTCTCTGAGGAATTTTCCTTTCCGGAGGCACGACGCCGTTACCAGAAGGGGCTTCAGGTAACGTACTTCCAAATTGGAATACCGGTTTCAAATTGCAGGGTCCGCTGCATCAGCTAGATCGATGGGGGAATATTTTGGAGAAAATTGACTAAGCTGTTTAGGCGCGAGCTTTGACTACGAACGGATGGACAGCTGTTTTGCCGTCAATCGATTTTTCGGTATAAAGGACCCACTAACATGGATTCTAACTACATGTGCACACACACACACACAGAGACACGTGTGTGTGTGTGTGTGTGTGTGTGTGTGTGTACAAGATTTATCCCCATTTTCATTATCGGGGTCCGGCAATAAGTTTTCGGTCGCAAATTCGCCATTTTCCCAGCAGCATTAGAATTATTTCCCTATACTGCGTAAGCAAGTAAGTAAAAAATCGATCATAATTTAGGGTAACACGTTAATAAACATTTGAATATTTAACAATTAACATATAACATTCGTGGTCCAAAATCCATCTTCTTTCTTTTTCGTCACTGTTTTCTTCGGTTACCAGAACTACTGATATCGTCTCCCCCCCCCAAGGTGTTGATAGTTTGCCTATTTCTGAATTCACAAGTTATTATTGAAACATTTATGAACTGGTGAGCAGTTATTAAATACTCCACAAGATGAGACGTACCCAAATAATCTACCTTCATGATCTTCCCCATTTTAAAATAGCTAGATATTTTAAATAATTGTCAAAAAGGTCATAAACTTGCAAAATGCATGAAAGCTATGAAAACTATCTTTTCCACTACCATACACCTGACATACGATATTTGGTTTAGTAGATCAGCACACTTTTTTGATCATGTGTTTCTTCCACTGAAGGTTTTCTCAAATGTTTTAGACACTTTAACTCAATTTCCATATTTTATGGTGTGGACACACTTCAATAATGAAAGTTCTTAACAATTTTGTAAGTAGAAATTGTAATGATTATGAATTACAACACTAAATGTAAAACACTTCTTGCGAAGTAAAATTAAGAATAAAATAAAGTAATTGATGGACGTTCTATGAGTAATATTTAATAAAATCTCAATGAAGGTCAAGAGATAAGCAGAAAAAAAGGTTGTTTTTTTTCTGGAAGGTTCTCAAAGAGACTTGGAGTCTGAGATATTTCTAGGAAACGGTGGCCAGATGAACTTTATATATATACATATATATACATATAATCCTACAATTAGTTATTTCAAAATAATTGTTGGAATTAAATATAGTTTGCTCAAATGCACGTACCTTTGTAATAGCTTCTATTTTACATTTCTATATATTGTAGTAAAATAGACATTGGTAATTTTACAGAAAGCCTGGGGGCAAAGCAGAACGTAATTGTGTTTGAATTGTTAATATTTTGTTTTGTATCAGCACTGGATATCCTCAGCTAATGCCAGAGAGCGAAACAGAACAAAGTTTTGTGTTAAAGTTAGCGTTGAATAAGATCACATATATTGTTCAATGGTATGAAATGTAAATGTAGTGTTTGTATTATTGTATTTTTTAGAAAAGAGGGAAATGTCTTGCTCTTGTTGATGATTACAAATGAGAACGAAATAAGATAAATGTAAAAAGTCACTTATTTTTGTGGTTAGTTTTCAATTATTATTTTCAGCATTGCTTACATATTGTAATATGTATTATTCATACGATTGAAATATTGTACATCTGAGTTTGAATTTTAATCAATAAAATTGGTAATTCATAGACTTCGATATTTTTTATTGAAATAAGCCAATACCTGTGTACCTTTGCGAGAACTCTCGTATGTTAAATTCCACCCTCTTCCCTACCTTACCTTTTGCATATTAAGGGGGGAAATTGTTAACGAAAGATGTTTATTTGTTTAAGAAATAAAAAGGTAACTTTCAATGTACTTATAGCATTTAAAATAAAAATGAACAATGAAATCTATGTTTGAAACAAAGTTTGAATAAAGGTTTATTCAGTATTGTAAACATGTTCTTGGAACAATTCACAATTCCTTAAAAACCGCACATCTTTCTTGATAACATTTCGCTTCCCTTGATAGAAAAATATTACAAAAGCTTTTTACTCTCGAGAAAGCTACGTAATATTATCCATGCGAAAATATAGGATCAGGTAAATAGAACCCTACTCTTTGAAGTATTAGTTTACTTTATAACCGTACTGAGAGGTACACCCGTGCAATTTAATCGAATAAAATAATATTAAATATTTAATTTAAAAGAACAATTCGTTCAATAAATGATGTAGTTGTATTGTGGAAATACATGTACCAACTGAACCTTTCCGAAGCTAATTCTCTAAACTCTTGCTTCCTCCCCTATTTGTTTTGGTTTTAAGCAATAATTTATGTTCAGATCATTTGATTACGTTAAAAAACGATGTACTCCTTGAGTTTTTGGATTGCAGAACGTGAAGAATTCTACACTAGCTGGTACTGAACTATGTAGAAAATACGTCCACTTTTCAAGAATACACTACCTTGCTATAAAACTTTATTGCAGTTCCCGTCGAGGTAGGTTGGTCCACGTCCTGATGGGGGATGCAGAGAGGGCTCTCAAGTATTCCTTTCTTTCACCAGTAATTCTTCTTCTCCACATTGTTCATTCTCATTCTTTTACAACATCCTGTTTCTTTTCTTCTTCCTTTTCTATTTCACTGGCCCCCTCTGTATGCTGAACGCCCACCCATGTGTATGCAGTGCATGGCGACCCGTGTTGAAGGGAATGTGTGTCCTGGCGGTTGAGGGGTCAGTTTGTTTCCCCACTATTCACCCTGTGCTACGTTCTGCTTTGCACTCGGATACTTTGTTTACGTATTTTGGGGAACATTCCTTGTATTGTGACGTCGCACGGTGGTCTGAAGAGGGCTGAAACGCGCGCATAGGCACCAAATTTTATTTTGTGAAAAACTGTTATTTCTTGGTAAATGTCAATTGTACATACTTCAAATGACTAAAAACCAGGAAAAATAATAATTTTTATCAATGCTTATACGACGCCCTCAAAGCCAAGCGTTTCAGCCGAAGAAAAATTCAGCTACCCAAGCAGTGAAAATATACCTATCTTTGATTGTTTATAACTTTTTTCTTAATCAACTTTTCAACTTCCAGAAATTATATGCACTTTCATCTACCTTTCTAAATATATTAAAGCAGTTTGTGACATTTTTTAAAATTTTCATTAAATTAATTGTTACGTAATTAAGGTATGTAAAATCTGCTCATTCTTTTGAATAAGTAAATTTGCACAGGCGATTAAAAAAAACAACCAAAAACACATCCACAGAATTAATATATATATATATATATATATATATATATATATATATATATATATATTGTAATGATTTACACGATGGTGTGTATTTGGATGATAAACAGTTCAAAACATTTACAGCAAAGACGCCATAGTAAAAAAATAAAACCGAGTGAGGAAGAGAATAAAGCGAACCCGATACTTGTGCGAGTTTGGACTATAAACATTAGATCCGGCTGTGATTTAGAAACATTTTGAAAGTTATCCCAGTGAAATCGCGTCAGGCAATAAAAAGTTATTGAAATTTTCGTATTTCGCATGTTTGTGTAGGAAAATATTAATGGAGTCCATTGTTGGAGCGATGAAACGCTTATAAAGAGAGGGTTTTCGAATACTGCAAGAAAACGCGATAAGATATCAAATTCAGACTTTCGGAGGTAAAAAGAAAATTAGCTGCATCAGGTAAAATTTATCCCATTTAAATATCTTGACGGGAAGTATCAAATTTTAATAAAACAGATAAATTAATTCAAGCAAGAGGAAGCGATTAGCGAACAAATGCAGTGCGTTCCATTTCACATTCAAAAACGGAAAACAGGGAAAATAAAAGGATTTTGACCAAAAGAAAACAAGAGGAGACCATCAAATTTTAGGAAATTGCCGGGAGAATTTTATCAAAACTAAAACGGAAATAAAGTGTTTCGGAAAACGTTAGAAATTAAATATTTTGAGAGAACCAAGGTGACGCGATCGTCAGTTATCGAGCGATCGGAAAAGTGCTGAAGCAAGGATAACAATGCTAGGTTGAAGAAGATTTGCCAGAATGTGCCCGGACTTGGTGAAGGCAGGATGTGTTTCGCGTAGGCGATTCTGAAAATTTTGTAAAGTGCGGAAGTTATGAACATCATCCGAAATAGTAACCGGAATATTTTACGTACGTTGTGTAACAGTCGTGGAAAGAAAATTTCATAAAAGAAAGGGGAATTTCGGAACTATTCTGAAATTCGGCAACGCCCGCTGGACTTGCGAGAGCGAGCGGCGGTACGAGAAATTTTGCAACGGTGGGAGCGCGACGTTGCATCGATAATTAGAGGCGCGGAATTTGATTCGGAATTCAGTGAGATTTTAATAATTTGAAGGGTTTATAAAAAAAAAAGATGGCAGCGTGAACTCCGACACTATGAGTGAACTGTGATGCGTATGCGAGTGTTCCGGAACTGATGGCAACAACGGGAGGCGCTGTGGGCGTGAATAATCACCCCCAGACACGCAGATTCGTCGCAGAGGCAACAGCATACGTGAGCCAAAGTATTTTGACATTTGTTTGTTTTGTTTTGATTGAAGAAAGCTCTGTCGAAGACAAGTCGTTAATTGGTAGATTTTAAGACGGAAATCTCGACAGAATGCATTCTGGGGTTTAGTTATATGTGTGAATGGTATTTGTTTGTTTTTTGTAAATAGTTTGTGTGAATGAAAGAGTATATATATCTATGTATTGTGTATTGAGGGGAGAAATGTTTATTTTGTTGTTGTTTTGATGCTGGGTTGTATTGATGTGTGCCGTCAGAGGTACCAGTGCTGTTGCAGCGCTAAATAGTGCAAATTGAAAGAAACATGACAACGGAGGCGATTGAATAAACTTCATGGCCATTTTGGGGTCATGATTCGCAAAATCAATATGTTTTCGCAATCATTTACGTAGCATTAGACTGATCCACGCGCGTGAGCGCAGTACCTTGCTCGCGTCTGTACAGACGCACCGCAGACCACGCCCAGGTGAGTGAAAAGGCCAGGTAAGCTAGCAGAGGGGCAATTGTGAGTAGGAAAGGGGGAAAGTTATTATATGTGGCAACCCAACGCGAGGCTAGTGTTTATTGGTTTGTTCGTAAGAAGGGCTAGAGCAGGGCAATTTATTAAACGTAACAGTATAACGTGCCGGGCGTGTAGAGGCCGCCAACCCATTCAAGTGACCGCCCAACGTGTGGGCAGGTTTATATATATAAGGAGGAGAGGAAGGGTGAAACCCGAACCTATTACAATATATATATACATATATATACATATATATACATATATATACATATATATATATATATACATATATATATATATACATATATATATATACATATATATATATATATATATATACATATATATATATATATATATATAAGTGACCATTATTGAACAATTTTCAGTTGAGATCAGCTGCCCCGATCTGCCCCTTTCAAAATCATGACCGTTTAAAGTTTGCATCAAGTGTTTGGAAAGATAATAACATTAAAACATCTGAACACATCTCGGCCAAATTAATGTTTAAAATTTAAATTAATTTTAATTTTAAAATTATTCAATTATTATTATTATTATTATTATTATTTTCAAAATAACATTAAAACATCTGAACACATCTCGGCCAAATTAATGCATGTTATTAAGTGAACAATTGTAAATATTTTTACATTGATAACTACAGCTTTGGTCAACGTCTCTCACAATGGCGTCCATTTATAGTTTACATCACGAGGATGAAAAAAGCGCCATTCCCAGAACTATGTGATATTTGACGGACAATTACACAAAACGATTAAAACACTTCTTTGAAATTAATAACTATTATTAATTGGACATTTGTTGATGTTTTTACGTTAACAACATACGCCCTGGCCTGCCTGTTTAACAATAGTGACTATTTAAAGACTACATGATGAGGATTGAAAGAAAGCGCCTTACCAAAAGTAAGTGATTTTTGACGGGCAATTAAACAAAAGCAAGTAAAAACAGTTC
Source organism: Teleogryllus oceanicus (assembly GCA_964035755.1). Taxonomy (NCBI): domain Eukaryota; kingdom Metazoa; phylum Arthropoda; class Insecta; order Orthoptera; family Gryllidae; genus Teleogryllus; species Teleogryllus oceanicus. The sequence continues at coordinate 160,451,712 of CAXIVR010000003.1, read as the reverse complement.
CATGAAATTAATAACTATTATTAAATGGACATTTGTTAATATTTTTTCGATAATATCAGCCACCTCGGCTAGCCTCTTTTAAAATGGCGACCGTTCTAATTTACATAACGCGGTTTAAAAAAAGCGCCATTCCCAAAACTAAGTGATTTTTGACGGCAGGTACACGAAAACGACTAAACAAATTTCAGTAAAATTAATAACTATTATTTATTGGACATTTGTTGATGTTTTCCTTAACAAAAGCCGCCTCGGCTTGCCTGTTTTAAAATGGCGACCGTTTAAAATTTTCATAATGAGAATTGAAAGAAAGCGCCTTACCAATAGTAAGTGATTTTTGACGGGCAATTACACAAAAATAACTAAAAACACTTCCATGAAATTAATAAATGTTATTAAGGGGACATTTGATAAAATAGTTTCGTTTATAACAGTCGCCTCAGCCTGCCTTGTGGAAAATGGCGAACGATTATACTTGAAGTGCTTTGAAAGAAAGTGCCATTTCTATTAACTAAGTGGTCATTGATGGACCATTATAAAAAACAGAAACATCTCCGTGAAATAAATATATGACTTGAAATGAACAATTGTAAATATTTCTTCGTTGTCTCGAATTGCCTCGCTTGGTGGACGCACAGTCGAAGCGTCAGCGCTGGATGTCATATCAGAGGTGGCGCGCAGGGTGAAATGATCCGGACAGGAAATTACCTCTGACATATGCGTAACCGCGACTGCTACAAATAAGACTCAAGGGACATGAAGATAAGTCTCACAGGAAGCCAACTCAGGCGGCCAGATCTCTGACATTTCCATATCATGAAACACATCACTTTTCGGCTTTTGGTCCAAAGCATCCATGCGCCACCTCTTGACAGGTTAAGTAACATAATAGTGAAATAATATGAAATGATTAATTTTTTTAATTATAAATGGCAACGAGTAGTACAATTGTTACAGTGTAAGTCACTACAACTATTAGTATATACTATTTATTCCTTTTACTACGTAAAGAACATTTTTACGGTTTTTCTACTTTTGAAAACTATAGTTAAAAACTTTTTATACACTATCTCTACCTAATTTTTTACACATATTCCCTTGAGTCATGGAATAAATGCTTATAATAACCTTTTCTTTAATTCTGAACAAATAAATGAAGGTTTTATTCATCTTCAATAATGTCTGATAAAGAATAGTACTTTTTTGACAAACAAATAAAAAATATGAATTATGAGGAATATTATTTTACACTTAGAACATGTTTCAATAGATTTATACTTAAAGAACTGTTTCAAATCCACTAAATAAATAGTTATTTAACTTAACATCCTATGCGCACGTTTCGGCCCCGTTCAGACCACCGTGCGTCGTCGTGATGTGAAAAACAACACACACGGAGTTTCTTTGTACAGGTTTATTTACAATGACAATACATTACAATGTTTACATACTCCTCCGGAAACTACCGCTGCACTCCACAGCACTCCATTCCTGAGGCAAGCCGCCCCAGCCTGACCCAGCGTAGCCCAGCGTGCTAACTTGTACCACCGCTCCCGGCATCTGCTGGGGCCACTCTCGCAAATCTGCGACCACCCCTTCACGGATCAGCAAAGTGCCTCCGCACCGCGATTCGACCCAAACTAGAATGCCAATGACCAATACTCCACCGGCGTCCATAGCGAGGAATCACGTGACACCTCCCACGCTGAAGACCCGCGGGCCGCGTCACCTCATTACAGAGTTTTTGGCCGGCCGCCCCAGCCTGACCCAGCGTAGCCCAGCGTGCTAACTTGTACCACCGCTCCCGGCATCTGCTGGGGCCACTCTCGCAAATCTGCGACCACCCCTTCACGGATCAGCAAAGTGCCTCCGCACCGCGATTCGACCCAAACTAGAATGCCAATGACCAATACTCCACCGGCGTCCATAGCGAGGAATCACGTGACACCTCCCACGCTGAAGACCCGCGGGCCGCGTCACCTCATTACAGAGTTTTTGGCCGGCCGCAAAATGGTGCCCTCCGAAAGCTGCAGACGATCTGTCCTCGCACATCATTCTGCGCTAGATGATCCCCAGATGTTCCCAGACACGCCCCCGCCGGCTTGCACCCTCGAAACGACGGCTCCGGTTGCACCGCCAGCCCGACGCCTGGACTACCCCGTCCCACGCCCCGGCTCGCGCCTTGTACGGTCCGATGACTACTGAAATGCTACGTTACAGTATGGTTCAAAACGCTTTCTTTGGCCTCGGACTCTTCTAAATGGGCGGGGTGATCCACGGTAGTGCAACGCTATTATTCCCCTATTATATCCTCGTGGCCCGATGGAGTGTCCCCTTCTTGGGCTCCGTGGTTGGTGGGGACCGCGGGGATGAATCTGATATCCATCTTCATGGATACTAAACCTCCCCGCCTTCTTCCGCAAGGAGATGTCCGGAACGATCTATTAATCTCAATAGTTTCTTTTTGAAAGAAGATCAAAGAAGCCTAGATTCCTCATGCGCTGAGGAAGGAAAATCGTTTAAAATGGTCTTTGTTGTCTGTTTGGCGCGCGCTTTAGAAGAAACGTATGGGAAACTGTAAGATGTAGTGCAACATTCTTTTTGAAGCACGATCGGATGAACAGGTTGAGAAAATTATGAAAACCAAGCAGATTGTCGACCTCCAAGGGGAAATAACCACTCACCCAACACCTTTGTAAGGGAGTGGTCAACCATGAATATATTTCGGCAGAGTGAGGAAGATATAGTTTCATTTTTTAAGAGCCAGGGAGTGACCGACGTCTATTGGCTCGAGAGAGGGTATGGGTGAGAAATCCCTACTTCCACTCGTATTCTGACATTCAATCTTCCAACTCTCCCCCCGTCGAGGTGGGTTAGTCCCCGTCCTGACCCATCGAGGTGGGTTGGTCCATGCACACCTCCCTGTACCATGGTGGAACGCTGATTGCGCCACCGCGGTCCGTGATCGGATGAGGGCATTGGCAAAATTTGGTAGGTTCCCAACCATGGAATACCTAATAAATTATAAAAGATCTCGAGCCAGAGCTAGATTAACGATACGGGAAAGTATGGCTGCGTCCTGGAGAGCCTACATCTCGTCACTCCCTTGCCGTTCATCCACTAAATTTGTGTGGGGAAAGGTCCGACAGATCGGTGGAAGACTTCCTTCACCGTCTAGCCCAAGACTTATGGTAAATGGCAATCTCCTAACCTCTCCACAAGAAATTGCTGAAGAAATGGCCTCTCATTACGAACACATCTCCAGCTCCGTACACTATCTTTCTGGCTTTCAAAAAACGAAAAGAAAAATGGAAAATTGTAAATTTTACTTCTCGAGTCGCGTGGAGGAAGATTACAATGTCTTTTTGTCCATGGACGAATTCTCCTGTGCCCTTGCTTGTGCGAAAGATTCTGCTCCAGGACCAGACCAGATACATAGCCAAATGTTGAAACCCCTACCGGAAAACGCCCGTTCCTCTCTCTTCGGCATTTTCAACAAGATTTGGGCTGAACACGCAATACCAAGAATTTGGCGTGAGACCATTGTTCTCCCAATCCCTAAAGAAGGAAAGGACAGAACAAACCCCTCAAGTTACCGCCCAATCTCGCTCACAAGCTGTGTGTGCAAGCTTTTAGAGCGAATGGTAAATACACGTCTGGTCTGGCTCCTGGAACAAAAGGACCTATTTGCACCTCTCCAATGTGGCTTCAGGAAGCACAGGTCAACCATGGACCACCTAGCCACCCTTGCTACGCAGATTTCCACTTGTTTCGTGCTACGTCTGCACCTGGTAGCAATTTTCTTCGATATAAAGAAAGCGTATGACACCACCTGGAGGTACGGTATTCTTCGCACCTTGCATACCTGGGGCCTTAGGGGACGGCTCCCTTTGTTTCCAGTAGGTTTTCTTTCATCAAGATCTTTCCGCGTCCGCCTTGGCAACGTGTTGAGAGAGGATAGTCACTAGTTAGAAAACGGTGTCCCCGAGGGATCGATTTTGAGCGTCACTCTGTTTGCCATTGCTATCAATAGTATTGCATCAGTTATCCGGGAGCCTGTGAAGGCATCACTATTCGTTGACGACTTTGCAATTTTTTGCTCCTCCAAGAGCGTTATTGAGAGGCAGCTACTACTTGTTCTCATCAAACTGCAGGAATGGAGTGATGAAACAGGATTCAAGTTCTCTATATCAAAAACCACTTGCATGCACTTTTGCAGAATCCATCACCTCCATAATCACCCCGCCCTTTTCTTGGAGAACAGCAGCTTCCATTCGTTGAATCCGCAACCTTCCTTGGACTCACATTCGACCAGAGCCTAACCTGGCAAAAACATATCCGTAAACTACAGGGCCGATGTGTATCACCTATGAATCTCCTTCGCACTCTTACTGGTAGCTCTTGGGCGCAGACCTTTTGTCTTTGCGTTTGTATAGAACTCTCATCCGCCCTATCTTGGATTACGGATGCATAGTGTATGGGTCAGCGTCTCCATCAACCCTCCTGCCATTAAATACCATGCACAATGCCGGCATAAGGATTATTATAGGCGCCTACCGCACGAGTCGCATCGAATGCCTCTTGGCCGAGGCTGGAAAACCATCTCTGAGCCGAAGGCTGGATATTCTGAGTGCCTCCTATGGCGCGAAATTATCCAATGTTGATACTCCCTCGCGCCAAGCAGTCCTCCATCCAACCTACTTGACCTCATATGCACTTAGACCATCGTTAACCCATCCCCTGGGAGTCCGTCTCCGTATGCTCTTACAGAAGCTTCATATAAAACTACCCAACCCTTTGACCCCGAAACGTTGTTTCCCCTTCGAAACTACACCGGCCGATAATAGATTTTAGACTATCTAACCTTCCTAAATCCTTAACTCCCCCCAGTACATTCTTATCGGAATTTGAGGCGATAAAATCTATGTATCCTGGCCATTACTTCATTTACACCGATGGCTCCTCTCAAAACGGCAAAGTCAGATGTGCCTTCTACTGCAGTAGAGCCACGCAAGGTTTTCGACTAGACTTCGTGCAGCGTGTATACCGCAGAGAAGTATGCGCTCTTGGAGGCACTTCAATTTGCTGAATCGATGTCATTAAAGAAAGTAGTGATCTGCAGTGATTCAAATAGCTCTCTTGAATCTATCTCCTCCTCGTCTTGTGATCCACTGACAATGACTATCCAACACAAAATCCATTATCTATTGGTCCGCCACTATATTTTAGACTTTTGTTGGGTCCCTGGACACGTGGGAATAAGAGGAAATGAAAAAGCTGACCAGGCGACACAGTCTGCCTCGAAGAAAAGAGAATTAGACATCTTCACAGTCCCCACGGAAGACACTAATCTCTTTATAAAACGCTCTATCCGCTGTGAATGGCGAACATAGTGGCATAACTCAGATTTTAAGCTCACGAGAACAAGGATTCCATAAATCCTTGGTCTTCCTGATCTCGTGATGCTAGGCGAGAGATCATTTTAACACGCCTCCGGATCGGTCACTGCCATTTCTCTCACGGTTATCTCCACCGGGACCCACCCCTATATGCGAATGCTGCAAAATAGATCTTACCGTGGAGCATGTTCTCTTACACTGTGTTAAGATAAGAGACAGCCGTCGAAGGCATGACCTTGCTCGCGGAGATTCTTAGAAATGACGAATCTTCTCTCTGCAAGCTTTTTGGCTTTTTGCGAGAGGCTGACTTGTACAGCCTTATCTGAGAGAAGATGATAATGCCAATTATTGGGTTTTAGCCCGAGATTTAAAAAAATGCAATTTTCTGCCAAACCCTTTTATTAGGATACGTTCCTTTTCAGTTTTACTTTGGTTTGGCGGTTTTTATAACCTTCACGTTCGGCAATATGTTCCCAACCCTTGGCAGTGTTTTAAGTGCCAGAGGTTCGGCAATACACAGCAGCGGTGCATGGCAGATAACTCGGTGTGCGGGAGGGTGAGTGCGGGTGAACGATGCACGAACCTGAATCCTGCGCCACTACACCGCATTGTGTTAATTGCGAAGGTGACTACCCGTACAACTGTAAGCAATCCCCTACTTTTCGGAGGGAACGAGCAACCCAGAAGATTAGAGCACTTGACAAAGTGTCCTTTCCTTAGGCCAAACTTCGGTTTCAGGCGAGGAACCCAATTGATCTCTCACTCCGACGCCGTGAAAGTTAAGACGCCGAGAGGAGCAGCGGGCTGCCAAACGGGACGAGCTCCCTCCCCCCCAAGTGGTGAGCTTCGCATGTCAGGTGTCTCCAGTGGACCTCCCTGTGGATACCTCACCTCTGGAAGGGGAAGAGTGGTCATCCCATCGAAATATAAGAAAATTGAGAGAAAAGTTCAGCCGTCGCAGTTGACCAAACAGTTAGCTAAGCCATGGAAGTCGATATTAAACGCACATCTGCCTCAGACCCGCTCACTAAAAGCTCGTCAACGCCACGAGTAATTGCACCTTCCGAAACTCGCACTGAGCGTGCATCCAGCCCCCTGGCAATGCCCAGGAGGTGTCGGCTATGAAGGATCTCCCGTTGCAGAGGAGTTTCGCGCATCATGTTCCCAACGTCGGAGGAAAAAATAAAACACTTGATTACACCATGGCTCTCGTATCATGGGATATTATTGGTTTCTCCTCGCGGTGGAACGATCTTCAACAGTTGTCCCATCACAATCCTTTGATAATCTGTCTCCAAGAGACTCACCTCACCCCACGCCGTACCTTGTGTCTTGGTGGTTTCTCTCCTTACATTTTCGATGTGGATGGTATCCGTGCTTATGGTGGAGTCTTCACTGTTACACGATTCGCTACTGTCTTCAGAGGTACCTCTTCAGACCGACTTTCAACCAGTGAGTGTGCAGGTGCACCTCCCATCCTTCACAATCACTGTATGCAACATTTACATCCCTCCAGGACTGACTGTGTCTGCTCATGAATGTATGGGCGTGATAAACCAACTGCCCCCTCCGTTCGTGATAGTCGGGGATGTACAAGCCCACAGTCCTCTCTGGAGCTCTTCCCGCCAAGAGGCAGTGTGTTAGAATCGGTAATAGACACAGCAAACGAGGTTATTCTGAATTCCGGTAAACCAACTCATTTTGCCGTCGCCACAAATTCGAGCACGTGTATCGATCTAGCACTCTTCAGCCCTTCTCTTGCAACCGTCCTGCACTGGTTCATCCTAGATGACTTGTGCAGAAGCGACCATTACCCCATTATCGTTCACATTGATGGACTTGCTCGTGAGTTGGCGCACCCCCCAACGGCGTGTCCGACGTGCTTTTATTTATTTTACGTAAAAAAACAATTAAAAACTCCGTATGACGTGCTATGGGGAAAAGTGAATTGTGTGCACATTTTCAAAATTCGGTGATCCCTACACTAAGTCATATACTACTTAAATTTTGAATTTTTGAAAGGGAGAAAAAAAACAAAAACTCCCATGAAATAAAATCTATTTGCAAGGATAAACAAGCAATAAATTTTGAATTTTGAAAGGGAGAAAAAAACAAAAAACCCCATGTAATAAAATCTATATTCAAAGATAAATAAGCAATAAATTTTGGCTCTTATTACTTCCTGCCGCGACAACATGGAAACGATAATTTGAATAATTGTATTTCCCACTGAATTCTAGAAGACGTGCACAGAAAATGAAGTTACATTTATGTCCAGAAGCAAAACAAGGGGCCATCTCAGCATTTGCTCAATGGATCAGGGAAACTGGACGAAAAACCTGATCGAGATGGGACGAAAAACCTGATCGAGCTGACTGGCGGACATTCCAAGCGAACGTCAGTATCGGAGGGCGAATTTGTCAGTAGGGAAGAAATGGCAGCACATTTTAACAGTGCTGTACTACAAGCTGCGGACATTGCAATTCCCAAGGCGACCGGGAAGTCGCGACACTTTCGTCCCGTGGTGGAACTTGGATTGCTCAAGGGCTATTGGTGCTCGTAAGAAAGCGCTGGCGCGTCTAAAACTATCCAACCGCTGATAACCTCATTGATTACAAGAGGTGAGAGCGAAGGCGAGGAGAACCATTTTAGAAAGTAAAAATGAGAGCATACGTCTCATCTCTGAATTGCCATACGCCACCACGTCTGGTATGGAGGAAGGTGCGTCAAATTAAAGGATATCCTTCCCCAAACTCAGTGCCAGGTCTTAAAAATGGTCAGATGATCACAGCACGAGACGCCATTGCAGAGGAACTTCCCACTCATCGTGAAAATATGTCGAGTTCGGCAAACTATGTTCCCAACTTTCTTTTGCTGAAAGAAAGAAAAACCGCGCTTTGAATTTTTCGAGCAGAGCACATGAGTATTATAATACCCCTTTCCCCATGTATGAAATGCGTTCTGCTCTGATGCTTGCGAAAAGAACCTCCGAGTACAGACGAAATCCACAGCTTAACGCTAAAACATCTTCCCGAAACGGCAATGCGATTCCTTCTCCGGCTCTATAACCGTATCTGGGAAGAGAACACCATTCCTACCATTTGGTTGGAAGCCATTCCAGTTCCCAAAGAAGGGAAAGATCGATCACTGCCATAAAGTTATCGACCTATTTATCTCACAAGCTGGGTATGCTAATTGCTGGAATGCATGGTCAATCAGCGTCTTGTCCGGACCTTGGAGTATAAAAATCTGTTGACACCAATCCAAAGCGGGTTTAGAAGAAACTGGTCAATCTGGGACCACCTCGTTTCGCTTGCAACATCTATCTCTATATCGCTCGTCTTGAGACATCTGGTGGTCATATTATTCTATATAGAAAAGGCGTACTACAGCACTTGGAGGCACGGCATTCTGCAAACCCTGGACTCTTGGGGATTTAGAGGGAAGCTTCTCTATTCCTCCAAAATTCCTTTCGAAGAGGTCCTTCCATGTTCGTGTGGGTGATGGACTTTTACATAGTCACCCTCTTGAAAATGGTATGCCCTAAGGATCAGTCCAGAGTGTCACTGTTTACCATCGCCATCAATGATATAGCGTCGACTGTGCGAGAACCTGTAAAGGCATCGTTGTTTGTGGGTGTTTTTGCCCTTATCTGTTCATCCAATAGCATTAGTGTGATCCAGAGGCAATTGCAAATGTTACTCAACAAGCTCTATGAATGGAGCACGTGTACAGGCTTAATTTTTCTGCTACTAAATGCATCGGTTTGCATTTCTGTGGGATATACCATTTGCATAGCAATCCAGTTCTTTGCCTGGTAGGAAATCAGCTTCCATTCGCAGAATCTGCCAGGTTCCTTGGGCTCACGTTTAATAAGTCTCTCATTGGCGTCCTCATATCCGTGGACTTCAAACCAGATGTGTCTCCCTCTTTAATCTTCGAATGCTGAATCGTACATCATGGGGAGCCGACCGCACTACCCTATTGCGGTTATACAGATCACTCATCCGCTCAGTTTTGGATTACGGTAATGAAGTGTTTGACTCTTCAGCTCCCTCCACTCTGCGACCCATCAGTAGTATACACCACGCAGGTATCCGTCTATCAGCAGGTGCCGAATCAGCCGAATTCAGTGCCTTCTATCCGAGGCTGGTGAGACCTTAAAAAGGAGGCGGGATATTATCTTAGCATCTTACGGTGCTAAAGTATCCGGACTCTAATCATCCTTGTCGCCAAATAATTATCCATCCTTAAGAAATATCAGATGTTCTTCGAACATTGCTGTCTCAGCCTCCAGGTATTCGATTGCGAAATATTTTGCGGGATCTGTCTTCCCACCCCTGTGAAAAGTCACATCGTATTCCAGCTTGGAAACTCCTCCGACCGAATATTGACTTCAGACTATCCAATCTCCCCAAACAAACGACTAGTTCTCTTGTTTAGCAGATGCATTTTCAGGAAATGTGGGTAGCCTATCCAGATCATGTATTCCTATACACAGATGGTTCATCGTGCAATGACACAGTGGCATGTAGTTTCTATTGTATCAGCATCACCAAATCATATACATTCTCAGTGCAGTACTTTCACTGTTGAAATGTATGCAATTCTTGAAGCCCTAAAATACATCCTGTCAGCTACTTTGCGTCGAGCACTTCTCTGTTTTGATTATCTCAGCTCACTTCAGGCTGTCTCCCGTTTTTCCTCAGACTACCTGGCGGAATCAATTCAAACCTCATTCATCGCGTTCTGTCGCGCCACTATGATATGGTACTGAGTTGGGTCCCAGGCCATGTGGGAATCATGGGGAACAAGCTGGGTGACCGGGTGGCGAAATCGGTGACGGAGAATACTCATGTTGAGACGACGGGGAATACTCATTTCTTTATAACCCAATTCCTTCTACCATCGTCCAATGTTAAAGCTACTTTAAAATCATCGATTTTTTGAGCGTGGCAAACAGTGGCACAATACCACTTATAAACTAAGTGCAATAAAAGTTTCTGTTAATTCCTGGCGTTCCTCATCCCCATCTTTAATAAATCTATCTCCCTGAGCGTGAGGAAGTTATTTTAACCGTCTTTGTATCGGACACTGCCACTTTTCTCATTTTCCTCATTCGAGGTGAATCTCCTACCTGCAATTCATGCAGGACGGTTCTCTCTGTGAAACACGCCGTCTTGCATTGTTGGAAATTGGTTGGGAGACGATGAAGACATGGTCTGGCAAGTCTACGCGAAGTGCTCGGAAATGACGATTCCGCGCTCTCAAAACGTTTATGTTGTTTTCGAGAGAAAGCGGAATGTATAGTTTTATCTGACATAAGGACAAATAATGTTTTATGTTTTCCTGGCCCCAGATTTACGTTTCTGAACGTTGTTTTTTCTACTTGAATCTTTTATGGGTAATTTAAGCTTTCCTTTAAAGGTTATTATGCGCTTTTAAGTTAGCTTGTAAGATGCATCAGCAACACTTTTACTAGAACTTTATTTATTTTAGAAATGCTTTGTCATGGGCGCCAATGACCTTAGTAGTTGAAGCTCCCTTTAAACGTAATCAATTATTGCAGGTATTTGGATTTTGTAATTTAAGCACTAACAAAGGACCTAGTTTCTCATTGCAGGGTGGCCAAGGAACCTGGAATCCTTGAAAACTGGGGGGGAAAACCTGGAATTTGAAACAACCTGAAAAAACAGGAAAAAACGGGAATTTGATTTGAAAACCGGGATTTTTCGTTATTTTCAGATTTTTCCTAACATTTAGCACATTCATATACGGCATCGTATTCAGTAAAGTGCAGAATTCAACTCAGTGCATGATAACGGCGAGTGTTAAAATCGAAGTATGTATAAGAAGTGTGACATCTTTGCTTGAGGATCGCGAAGTTCTTGGCTCATGCATAATACAATTTCAAACACCGCCCCTTGTGTAGGTGCAACATGGGTGAAGTACCTAGCAACTCTACGGTTGCCTGTGAGTTACACACGAATGGACGAGATATTTGCTCTGAATTTTGGTTAGTGTCGCGCCTCCTTTTTGATTTAAGAGTGGCAGTGCCCGAATTGACAAGGAGCACGAAGAAAATGAACATGCGGTGATCTTGACGCGGGGTTGCGCGCCAGGAAATACGAGTAGAACGTATTTCATTCTCTGCATTGTTCAAGGCAACGCAGGTAGTAATATGAAATTAAAGTAAATGGTGGTACAAATTTATGGTAATCAATTTTTAAAATTTTTCTTTCATGTTAAGTATCAGAAAAACTTTTTATATAATCCTAACCCAACTAATTCAAACGAAGCCCCTGTGATGCATGCCAGCATTTATTTTGATAGCTAAGAACAGTAGTCATTTCAAAATTTTACAAATGAAACATACCGTAATTAGCGATCAAAATTTCTTGAAGTAAAGAAGTAAATTGTTAATTTGAAGTTAATTTTATGACCTTTCCATCAATCTACTTTCTTTTATAAGAATAGCAATAGCTTCTAAAAACGTCTCAAATTATGTTTACGAAGCCCAGGAACTTCGAAACGCACGACTATGTTTGGTGTCAAATTACACAAAAACACTCATTTTCGAAAAATTCATCATGACCTTACTTGATTTGTTTTTGGTGAACACATTTCATTAAGAAAAAATTGTATCTTTACAATTGAAGTTGCAGAAAAATTTGTAATTTTTTCATTTTTCCAAAAAGCGAGCATATCAACCAACATTAGACCTGCACCATTCTCCTAAGCGTCATTTACGCTATTTAAGGTCAAAATTTAGTCAAAAATAAGTTTGCCGTTTTTTTTTAAGAAAAATTGTTTTAAAAATGTTCAAATGCGCAAAAAATACTCAGATTTTCGAAAAATAGAACATGACATTATATAAAGATGTTTTGATGAACACATTTCACATAGAAAAGTAGTGGTGCTAAAACAGCACGAACTTTCTCGCCATTAGATATGAAAATTAAATAGTTTCAATGGCCGCTCATCTATTTAGTTTTCACATTTAACAAAAAGGACGCAATTTAAAATGGAATAACACAAATGTAATATAAATAATAATAAAATGAAATATGAAATAAAATAAAAATTCTAACTTACGTATCACCCAATTGCGTAAACTGGGAACGGGCGACTGAAGGCTGGCAATTTTTATTTCATATTTACTTCGAATAGGTTGTGAATAATTTCTAAAAGATTAACTCGTAAACTTATAACAAAAGCTCCCTTGTAAAACACGAACGAAAAACTATAAAGTAATATACACATTCTAAGTTACGTAGCATCCAACTGCCTCGAAACAATTCTAAAATTACTTTCCGGAGACGCAGGATTTTCAGAGCGGTCGATTGAGTTTGGCCCCCATTTACTAAAAAATATTCATTTTCGATAACTTCAACATGGCCTTATTTGAAGATCTGTTTTTGATGAACACATTTTTGAAAAAAATGTATCTTCATAATTGTAATTGTAGGAAACGCCGTAAAAAAGTTTTGAAATTTTTCAATTTTCAAAAACGCATAAAACATTCGTCCTTTAGACTTCAACAACAAAATTTAATCTAAATCGATGGCGCTTTTTTAAACTTTGAAAATGTCCGAAGAGCTTAATGTAAAAAAAACTCAAAAATTAAAATACCAGTTTCAAATTCAAGGGGCTGCGACATCAGCCAGATCGATTGGGGAATATCTGCAACTTAGGAGAAAATCGGCTGAACGGTTTAGCCACTTGCGTTGTTCACAGACAGATGTTTTGCCGTCAATCGATTTTTCGGTATCACAGACATGGATTCTGGTTACACCACGTGTTAGAGGAGTGTTTCTATATTTAGCAACCGGATTTAACCACATTATCGTTACCAGGGTCCAATAATAAGTTTTTCTGCCGAAAATTCACCATTTTCGTGCAGCGTTACATAAATTTCTCTTCTTAAGAAGTTCCTTATTAAGTGTGAGAAAGTAAAAATCTTCATAATTGTAAGTGTAGAAAAACGGCGAAAAAAATTAGAATTTTTCCAATTTTCAAAAATCAGAATTTTCATTGAACATGACACCTGCACTCTTGAACGTCCTATATGCTATCCGCAATATTACACAACTTTCTGTTTAGTACGTAAGCGGTAGAATGTAAGAGTGTGTTGTAATGTGCGAAAAAGAACCTGGAAAATTTATATTCTCCGACCTGGAAAACCGAGAGAAAACCTTGAATTTGAAAAACCCAGAGCGCTGGCCACCCTGTCATTGTTTCTTTGGGCTCGTGACGGAGTATTTTGATATGGTGTGGTATGGAACGTGCACAGAAATCACATCTCCACGTAGCAGGTTAGGCCTCATTCACAATGCAAACTTAAACGTAACGTAAGCCGTAAACTTATGCAGTAAACTTTTCACGTAAAAACAAGCATTCACAATGGCAAACGTAAGCTGGAACGTAGGTTTTGCCTGAACCAATCAGAATTAACATATTGATCGATTCGTTTCTAGCATTTTTTTCGACTCTCCTATCGATTTCGCCTTTTGCATGTGCGAGCAGCTGTTGCGCCCCTACCTATTGAGGTTATATGCGAGCAGTGAGCTTTAAATTGTGTACCGCAAATATATTTAACGCCACGTTCCGATTTTGTCATGGAGAGAGATGTGGGCGTGCAGCTTGTGCTGTTGGAAGCTTCTGCTGCATTCATTTTAGAGGCGCTTTATTTAAAAAGAAGGAGGCGCAGAGAAAGGCGTTGGTGCATTCATCCCTTAAATGCAATACGGGAAGAACAAGGGGACTTCAATAATTTAATAAGAGAAATGAGAGAAGATCCGTACCAGTTTTTTTATGTATATGAGGATGACGCCAGAGTAATTTGACAGTTTGTTGGAGTTAGTTTCTCCATTTTTGCAAAAAAGAAGCATTCGTAACTCTCTTTTTGTAGCCATGCGTATGGCCATATCTCTGAGGTGAGTTTCTTAAATAAGGTATGAAGAGTGTGGTAACATTGCCACATCTTTGTTTTAAAGTTCTGAATATATAGTTCTGAATATATAAAGTTCTGTGTTGCATCAAACTTCATAATAATTATTTTGACCATTTATCAGTCACAAAACTACAATGTTTTTTCAAAATATTGAAGTCGTCGCTTCCATATTTGAAAGATTTTATTATTTTATATTAAGAGTTGATTTGCCAATATGGTAACACACATGGTAATGTACCTCAAAGTAGTGAATGTTATTACTTTCTCATTATTATAGTCTTGTTTTTAATTAATAATTATGAAGTCATGGCATAACATTTATTTATTTATTTATTTATTTTACGTCAAAAAAACAGTTAAAAACTGCGTATGACGTGCTATGGGGAAAAGTGAATTGTGTGCACATTTTCAAAATTCTGTGATCCCTACACTAAGTCATATACTACTTAAATTTTGAATTTTTGAAAGGGAAAAAAAAGAACTCCCATGTAGTAAAATCAACTCCCATGTAGTAAAATCTATTTTCAAGGATAAAAAGCAATAAATTTTGAATTTTGAAAGGGAGAAAAAACCATGTAATAAAATCTATTTTCAAGGATAAATAAGCAATAAAATTTTGAATTTTGAAAGGGAGAAAAAAAAAAAAAAAACTCCCATGTAATAAAATCTATTTTCAAAGATAAATAAGCAATAAATTTTGGCTCTTATTACTTCCTGCCGCGACAACATGGAAACGATAATTTGAATAATTGTATTTTCCACTGAATGCTAGAAGACGTGCACAGAAAATGAAGTTACATTTATGTCCAGAAGCAAAACAAGGGGCCATCTCAGCATTTGCTCAATGGATCAGGGAAACTGGACGAAAAACCTGATCGAGATGGGGGTCATTCACCCGGAAGCTGTAGTACAATAGTTGTTACAGGTTGTTTATACTCATTTATACAGTCCAAATGGTAAATAATGCATTATGTATCATTGTTAAAATTAATGTTACTTTTCTTGTTATGCTCAGTATAGTCTCTAATTGTATAGAAACAGTTATGCAGCAGAAACGATTTCACTTGGGATTTAAACTTTTCTATTGAATTTAATCGTTTAATGTCATCTGGCAAAGTGTTGTAAAATAATGTACATGTATTGTATGTGAACTTTCTGTAATGAGCTGTTGATACTATCCCTGATGAATATGATTTCTACGTCGAGTGTTATAGTAATAGACTTCTGCATTTTCTGAAAAATATTCCCGCCCTTGAGCAAGTCATTTTTTTACAAACACCACTGATTCGTAAATAAAAAGACACGGTAATGGTAGAATTCCTAGATTAATGAAGAGAGGCTTACATGAATCACGTGGGTGGATTTGGTTATTATTCGTACAATTCGTTTTGTAATCTAAAAGTCTGGGAGCTATAAGATGTATTTCCCAGAATATTATGCCATATCTCAGGCGGGAATGAACATTCGCGAAGTATACACAACGAGCAGTATGAAGGCTGACTGAATTTGCAAGAATTCTGAACGCGTAGCATAAAGAACTTAATTGTGTGTTCAATTCATTTAAATGGACGTTCCATTTAAGTTTACGTTATTTTCAATGGAGCACAGAATTGTTTATTTGAAATGGAAAACTGCATTAAAACCGTTTTCTTTTCGTTTACTATTAATTTGTTATTTCGGAACCAATTTGAAACATCTGATATTGTACTATTTACGGTTTCTTTATTGCAAAGGATGTTCGTATCATCTGCAAAGAGAACCGTTCTTCCGTTTTGAATCGTCGAGGGCATATCGTTTACGTAAAGTAGGAACAGAATAGGGCCTAAAATCGATCCTTGAGGAACTCCACATGCAACGGGCAAAGAGTCGGAAAGGTGCGTACGTAATGTTCCATCATTCCAGTAAGGTATTTCAACTCTCTGAGATCGTTGTTTAAGGTACGAACATAACCAATCTAGAGCAATACCACGAATTGCCGTGGATATGATATATTTATGCCGTGGAACATGCCGTGGATATGATATATTTATTTATTTGCATCATTTATTTCAACTCGATTAACCCAAAATTAACCAAGTTTTATTACAAGATTTGGCTGCGTCACGTACACCACACACAGTCATTTTAGGTTACAGCTGTAACCTAACTTGTATATAATGTTTCTAAGAGAGGTAGCTAATTTTGGGAACAGCCAGCAAATAAATTTACCTTATCCACAGCAGTACTTACATTTTTTGAAGTTGTTGCAGTATACCCCTAGCAATATTAACCCTACTTATTTTGTTCGTGAGCACAATTAGTTGCCTGTGTATTAAATACCACATTTTATTTACCGTATATTTTGTCTTGCAGATTCTTGGCAACTGGAGACTCCATTCCCTCTCTTACATGGAATTATCGGATTGGAAAATCTACATGCTGCAAAATATTAAATGAAACCACGTGTGCAATATGGAATGTATTGCATGAGAAATACCTGTCAGTTTCAATTGAGGAAGATTATGCCAGTACTGCAAGAGTTTAGTAGAATCTGGAACCTCCCTAATTGTATTGGTGCGATTGATGGAAAGCATGTGATTATTCAATCACCAGCAAATAGTGGATCACAATTTTTTAATTATAAGAAAAATTTTAGTATAGTTTTAATGGCTGTTTGTGATGCCAATTATTGTTTCACACATGTGGATATTGGCTCATATGGATCACAGAATGACAGTGGCATTTTCACGCAATCTGAATTTGACCAAAAATTGAACAATAATTTTCTTCCAGTCCCTCCACCTGCTCCGTTTCCTAATACAGCAGATGTTATGCCTCATTATTTTGTAGGTGATGCAGCGTTTCCCCTAAAAAACAACCTCACGAAACCATTTTCCAAAGCATCATTGACCAATGTAAGAAACAAAATTTATAATTACCGCCTATCACGTGCTCGGCGTGTCATAGAGAATACCTTTGGCATAATGGTTTCACGGTGGAGAATATTTCACAGAGTTATCAATGCAAAGCCAGACATGGTGATAACATTATAAAAGCCGCAGTGTGTCTTCACAATTTTCTGCAGAATTCGGAAAATAATTCCAGAAATAAAACTTATTGTCCTTTGACATTTGTAGACAGAGAGGTGGATGGGCAACTAGTAGAAGGAAACTGGAGAAGGGATGTGCCACAGAATGGTGGGGCATTTCAAAATTTAAATATTAGGATTGGTGCACGAAATGCAACACAGCATGCAACTCAAATCGTGAGCGACTGGCTGACTAATTTCACCTACTGAGAGCTTGGAGGGTCAGTTAAATTATGTATTAAGAGGAAATCAGGATTAATTTTTTTTAAAATATATCAAGTTGTAATTTTATTTGACAATATTACATATTTTCCTGGCTCCTTGCCTCCTCACCTCATTATCACTTGGGTGATTTCTAACATCGTTTCATCTTTAATGTCCTCGGGCAATACAGCAATGTTCTCAATAACGAATTGAGCAAACGGCTCCACACCACTACCTGCATTCCTGCTGGACGAAAGTTTTTCTGTCACCACCTTGCCGACCTCTGCAACCGTTTGCAGCGACTGAAGGAGAGTATCTTCGTCCACTGATGAAGTCCGATGCCTTCTTTTGCGGAGAGGAGGTGGGTAATTACCTCTGCAAAACAGAAATTAACTCACCTCCATCATGCTATTACTGACCTCTTCTATTGTAACCAGTTTACTATCTGGAACAATTTCACATTCACTAGTGGTGAAATTGTTATAGGTCTTCCTAGCCTAATATGATCATCAAGGAAAGACATGGCCTCCATCAACGGCCATTCTTTTCTTTGCGATGATCCAGCCCCACTTCTAGACGCTATTTCCTTATTTTTTTCTCCTTGCAATACCGTTCTCTCAGAGTTTTGAGTCTAGTCTGGCATTCCGACGCCGGATGGTTTAACACTTGGGCAATTCTGGCCCACGTGTTCTCCTTCAACATGATGTCCTTATAACTTCCATGTCCTTTATCATAAATGCACGGATTTTCTTTCACTAAACTAATTAATAATTCGTGGAAGGTCACAAGTTTGTTTGCCATTTCGAACCAACACTTCGCAACTCGTACCAAAACTTCACAAACTTCTCTGTTCTACCTTTCGACTATACACACCAATACACACTCATAAACGAGAATCGGTCTGGAGTCGACCTTCCTTCTCGCGGATTTTGTTGTGCATTGTTTTTTTATGCTGCTCTCTGATTGGTCTTGGGTAGAATTTCGACATAAACTTAAACGTAGAAGCTTGGAGCTTGCGAGCTCTTTAATTTTATGTCTCACGTCTACGTTTACGTCAAGGCATTGTGAATGATCTCGCTTTAGGGTTTTGCGGTTACGTTACGGTTACGTTTAAGTTTGCATTGTGAATGAGGCCTTACAGTTGTTAACTGTTTTTGACGTGAAATAAATGATTATGGATATTTGGCATATATTTGTTTTGTGATGTTTCTGTCCGAATGGACGCGTCAGAAAGCCTATTTCTGTCAATCTATGGTTAAATCTCATAATTTGTTGCATAACTAGTGGTCCAAAAAAAGCGAAAGCTGCTCAACCATGGAATGACATTTTCAAATTTGACAGAACAATTTTAA
The DNA here is from genome assembly GCA_964035755.1 of Teleogryllus oceanicus. Taxonomy (NCBI): domain Eukaryota; kingdom Metazoa; phylum Arthropoda; class Insecta; order Orthoptera; family Gryllidae; genus Teleogryllus; species Teleogryllus oceanicus. Next base: position 160,432,740 of record CAXIVR010000003.1, on the reverse strand, counting down.
AATTAAAAGTGAAAAGAAATGAAATCTACTTTATCTGTTGTGGCGCACGAATATGCATAACTTTTTCGAAGCGGATTCTTTTTTAATTCTTAATTCTGACACCTTACATTATGTAAAAGTGCTAGATGGCGCCAAATTTTGTGGACGGGATCATCTTCAGACTTCATTAAAGATGCAGATTATATCGTGACACCAAATTTCTCTATAACCCAATGTCCTATCTTTTCATTTTAATGAGAGATAATAAAGTATTCTTTAAGAAATGTCCCTTACTTCTCGTGCAGCTTTTGAAGAACGTTCATTCTTTGAAAATATGAAGTAAGAAGGGTTATAGAGTACATTCCAAGCCAGTTTTGGAAAAGTACCCCGTGTGACCACATATTTGGATTAAAAATTTTGTATGCCACGTGTCTCAATGGAACGTTTCTGAAGTTGTAGCTTCATAGTTGTTTTGGCAACGCAGTTCGTTTGACGAGGCGTTACAGAAATAATGGGTTCAGCATGATGTTTTTTATCATCCGTCATCATTACGTGCAGAAATATATGAAAACAAGCAATTCAATGCCCCAAACTATTGAAAAACAGGGAAAGCGTCGGGCTATCCAGATCGTGGGCGCTACAGTATCGGCAACGTATGAGCGACTGACAGTTCTCTCGCCACGTGCTGTTGTTCATGTGACCTGCTCTGAAGCAACCAGCTTTCGAGGGTGTGTTTACGTTTTTACAGCCTGGGTTCAACGTTCAAAGTTGCCAACACACGAAGTCGCGGAGGCGATAAGGTTCGGCTTTGGCGAAAGTTATGAACGTGATATCAAGACGTGTCATAGCGTGTCAGCAAGTGTTAATGTTTTAGATTTAATTTATCTGTGATGTAAGTGGGGCCATACGCGTGAGTGCAACAGCAAATGGAACTATCAAAGTCGCTTATACCCTGTCGGTACGGTTGACAAATCCAGGCGACGGGGAACTCTTGAGAGATCTTTGTGGTGCTTGCGCCCCTTTCCCGCCGAGGTCAGGGCAGCCGTACTGCGACACGAAGAGCACCCGATGAGTTGAGTACTGGTGTATGGTTCGCCATAAGTCACACCACTAGGGAACGGATTGTCATGAACAATCGTACGTATTTTGACAGGAACAATATACCTGCAATTAAAAATATTTTATGGAGTTTACGAGACATTGAGTGAAATACAACAATTTTTATTTTACATATTACTACTTCTTACATATTTATATTTTGATGTATTTATGTCAAATCGGAATATTTCGTGTGAGAGTTTGCTAATATAACGCTGCTGCAACAGTCTTCATACAAAGCAATGTATTAGTCGCCTTTATGATCATCGGATCTTTAAAGTGAATTGTCAAACTTGCCCCCCCTCTTTTTTAGGGAACCGAGGACTCGAAATTAATGATGACCTGATGTTTACGAAGAATCTATTTCAACCACGAGCTTGGTCATATTTCACATAGTACAAGCCAGACATCTTATCGCATAGTTGGGTTCGGGAGGTTGGTCCCTTGAACCCCTCTTCGGAATCCTATATTGACTTCCTGTGCGTAACGGCTGCTCGCAAAGAACTTTCTAAATGCTACGCAAGTGTTTTGTATTGCGAATAACACCACCGTCGAAGTGGGTCTGTCCACGTCCTGACGGGGGGATGCAGGGAGGGCTCTCAAGTAATCCTTCTTTCACCAGTCATCTTTCTTCTCCCCATCCTTCAATCTCTTTCTTTTATAACATCCTGTCGGTTTTCTTCTTTCCCTTCTATTTCACTGCTCCCCCCTACATACTGAACGCACCCATGTTTTTGCAGTGCATAGCGAACCGTGTCGGAGGGAATATATGTCCTGGCGGTTGTGGGGTCTGTTTTACAACTATTCCCCTTGTGCTACGTTGCTGTTTTCACCTAGGGATAAGTTATTTACTTATATTGGAAAACATTCATTGAAGGCACTTGCTTTGGTGTCGGACTCTTCTAGACGGGCCCCGTCGAGGTGGATTGATCCACATCCTGACGGGGGATGCAGGGAGGGCTCTCAAGTATTCCTTCCTTTCACCAGACATTTTTCTTCCTTTTGTTCATTCTCGTTCTTTTTCTCTCGCAGTTTTGGATAACGGTAGTGAAGTGTATGGTTCGGCAGCTCCCTCCACTCTGGGACCCATACGGGCAGGCATCCGTCTCTCAACAGGTGCGTATCGCACCAGCCGAATTGAGTGCCTTCTAGCAGAGGCTGGTGAGCCCTTGTTAAAAAGAAGGCGGGATATTTTATTGGAATTTATCTTTCTTTTTATTGGAAAATTATAATGTTAAAATGCAATAGAATTCTTTAGAAAACTTGTTACTATATATAGATATATAGATAAAATGAATTTATTAATTGGAATAAAATACGACAGCATCTAAAAGTTGAAAATTACAGAAAAAGACAGTATGTTGAGTGTACAACATGGTCAGCACATTGTAATTTGTCGATAGCAATTGAGGGTCGTTTTTACAAAGCCCGACATCCACAAAATTCAAATTTGTCAGGAAACTTTAAAATAATAATTAAAACACGATTTTGAATGTTACAAAAAGTATTGACATGGTTTATTACGTGATATCTCTTATTTCAAATTTATTTGACAAGCAACATTACAATTAATGTTTATTGGGGAGCCACGAGGATGTCAGGGGAGGGCGTCATGCGACCTGGTCATAGAGCGGCGAGATACTCACCTGGTTCGATAGCTCCCGCCCGCCATTCATGTTACCCAGAATGAGTTTGCCGCGTCGCAACACAGTGACAGGGAAATCAAAGCATTATACGACGTGAATGAGTTCAGCGTACCGGACGCAGGGCGAGAGGCGTATTTCGTGAAAAATTGTATTTTGTATCGGGCAGTATTATCGTATGTATCGTATTAAATATCGGGCAGCCGTTCTCAAGGTGTGCCATGAAACCGCGAATGCGCACTTAGGTTGTTCTAAAAGCAAATCCAGCATGTCGCGATATTATTGGCCTCGTTGTTTCCACAATATGGAGACATATGTGAAAATTTGCGATGTGTGTCAAAAGGTAAGGATCGTAAAAAGGCGCCGTTAGTGTTAGTACCGCCGATAACGGAAGTCTTTGGTAAAATCAATACTGATGCTTGTGGACCTCTTCCTGAAAGCAAAGAAGGCAACAAGTTTATTTTGACAGCCATTTGTTTAGCGAAGTTGCATATCAGCCGAGCAAGTGCAAATACGCACGTAAGAATGCGCAATACCTAGGTTACATGGTTGATAGTGGCATGATGCGGCCGGTAGAGGCAAAGGTGAAAACCATTCAAGAGCATCCTGTACCACAAACTAAAAAGCAAGCACGTGTTTTTCTTGGGCTGATGGGTTACTACAGGAAATTTATTCCCGATTATGCGGATATGTCAGCGCCATTAACGGACTTTGTCGTGCAGTGTGATGCATCAAAAAGAGGTATTGGCATCATTTTGGCACAGTATAACGATAGAGGAGAAGAAAAACCGGTGTTATACTTAAGTCGAAAATTCACGGATGCTGAATTATTGCGATGTACGACCGAGCTTGAACGTACTGCTATTATCTGGGCATTGCAGAAGTTACAGTATTATTTAGATGGGAACGCAAAAATTAAAGTGGAAACAGACCACAATCCACTAGTACGCTTAAATAATTGTTCTAGTAAGAATCCTAGACTGCTGCGTTGGTCGTTAATGTTCCAAGCATATAATTTAGACATTATTCACAAAAATGGTGAAGATCATGTAAATGTTGATGCCTTAAGCAGAATGTTTTATTGATGCACTGGAACCTGAACTGAACTGTGAATGCGGAGGGCTACACTGAACCGAATCACTTGATTGTATTGAATAGAATCAGGAAAAGAGAAATATGATTGTATGTATGTATCAATTTGTTGAAAGTGTGTTGTTTGTGTATTCTGTGTGTGTTTTATGTATGTGCAATTATGGGGTCAAAGTGAAGCTCTGAAGACATTATAGGTTCAGGGTGTATTAGGAAAAAGTTGATATGACATCAGTTGATTGAGAATATTATGTATTTAATGGTAGCAAATAGTATTATATTTCAGATGATTTTTACATTTGTATATAACTGTATATAGTGGGGCAGGATGTAGAATTAGAATATGTATGTGAAGTTGGGTAGGTAAATTTAGTATGTTTTTCTGTATATAGGCTAGTCAATGAGATTAGTTAGATTTGGTTTATATATGTATGGAATAATATGTTAGGTTAGGGAGGTTTGATAGAGTGTGAGCCCAATTGCCAGGTAAATTCTATACTCCTATCCAGGTTCACAAACCTCGTTGCGTGACGATTTTTTTTTATTGTGGATACCTCCTACATAAAAAATTCAAAATAGGATATGGAGAAGTATGTAACGTATTGCATTAACACAAACAGGAAGACCGGCGCCTTGCAGGCACCGTGTCGTAGGATTAGGGCGCCATACTGGGTGAATGATTTCATAACTTTATCCGATTGTCAATATGGCTTTAGGCTAAGTTCTAATACTGAGAATTCATTAAATAAAGTAACATTTATTATTCAAAACTCAAATGCAAATCAAAAAGTAGGTTTAGTTTTGGATTTATAAAAAGCTTATGATACAGTTGACTATGAAATTGTAATCCAGAAACTTGAAAATATTGGAATACATGGTTTGACTTTGGATCTTTTAAAATCTTATTTGAATAAAATATATTCAGCAGAATTAAAAGAGGTACTAAAGCATCACAATGGTATATCATAAGAAAAATGGTGTACCTCAAGGAACATGCTTAGCACCATTGCTCTTTAATATTTATATTAATTAAAAGATTTTCTCCAATGTTATACAAGAATGGAATACCCAACCTCACTCTCCCAATTAATTAATAATATAATCTTAATTAATAAATAAAATATTAATTGTATGAAATCACAAAATTAAATATTCAAAGTGAAATAGTGCTATTTGCTGATGATACATCACTCATTTGTTGTCACGATAACGCTGAATCCATTATTCAAAAGGACTTTAAATTTATTAAATCATGGTTAGAAGAAAAGAGATTAAAATGAAATATCGATAAAACTGTGAATTTAAAATCAAATACACCTGTTGATTGTGATTTTCGCACAGTTGAAGAGATAAAATATCTTGGGCTTATCATGTACAACAAATTGAATTTGCACAAGCATCAGAAATATGTACTAAGTAAGATAAGAAAAGCAAAGAAATACTTCAAAATTGCTTTCGACAACAGCTTCAAGAAATCAGTGTACGCAGCATGTATCCAATCTCATATAGATTTATCTAGAAGCTTTTTAAATCCTACCCAATGCGCTAAATTAAAAAATTATTTATCAAAATTACAACAGCAAATTTGATTTTTCTTACAAAATCTTACAAAATTTGTTGCATCTTACAAATTGACGCAACGCGTCTCCAAGCCCCTTAAGGGGCGTTGAGCGCTTTGCGCTGGGGAGTAATCCTCCATGAACTTGCGCGGGAGTAATCTGCCATTTTCTTCACAAAACCACCTTTATGTGATGTCACGTCATGTCGCAGTCAGTTGTCAAACGGACCGCCAGGTAGCACCTCCGCGTACGCGCCTCCTGCTACGCGCTCCTGCGTCACTACCCAGCGGTCAGAATTGGGAAGGAATAAGGATAGGGGTAGGGTTTAGGACACTTCACAGGGGTTGGACTTGCCCTTGTAAAGCAGCCACACTCGTTTTGTTGAAACAAATTTCTGCAGCCTCTGGGCCAATGACCTCTCGATTAGGTTTTTCGTCCAGTTTCTCTGATCCAGTGAGCAAATGCTGAGATGGCCCCTTGTTTTGCTTCTGGTCAAAAATGTAACTTCATTATCTGTGCACGTCTTCTAGAATTCAGTGGGAAATATAGTTATTCAAATTTCGTTTCCATGTTGTCGCGTCAGGAAGTATTATTCCTTGACGAAGAACATGATGAAGGATAAGAGCCCAACTTTATTTCTGATTTGCCCTTTAAAATAGATTTTATTACATCAGAGCAAATACTTTTTTTAACAATCCTTGCAAAAAACGCTCTTTTTTCAGTATTCAAAATTCAATTAGAATATGGCTTAGGAATAGGAACAGAATTTTGGAAATGTGCACAGAATTCACTTCTCCCCATAGCACGTCACACACAGATTTTAACTGTTTTTGACGTATAAATAAATATTACAGAGAATATGAACATTACGGTGTCACTTATTTTCCGACTTGTACATTTTTGAACGCTCACCCTCCACTTTTGTTCGAATGACCTTAAAACATGCCTATGCAAAATTTTGTAGAGATCGGAGAATTCTAATTCGTGCCCACTTGAGCGCGAACTCGCTTGACGGACAAGTCCAAACCTACCACCCACCGCTGTCAGCCCCGAAACTAACAGTATAAGAATTTTAATCGACCGTGTCACACCTGATTGCGGTCGCTAAACTAACATAATGTCATATGTTAGTGTCATAGGCAGAGCCGAGGAACGTGTGTTATTAAAACGAGATAATATTAATAATTAATATAAAACCAAATAACTGGAACCAATTAACCATGAAGTAAACAAGTACTTGAATTATTATTTTATAATACACGGGAAGTAAAATTAACAGTTCGTACAAACAAGTCCAACGCTTTTGGTTCGTAAGTCCATATTTGGGGAAAAAGCAAGTGTTTCGACAAGAGCTAATTGGCATTGTTTGCAAAAAAACTTATTAACTTGCGTTAACTCAGAGTGGAGAAAATTTCAAAAAACGCAAACAAGTGTAAAGATATTTTTAAGCATCGTAAATATAATTTAGAAATAATTTGAACAATCTCTTTGATATTGCACTTCGGGATACTTTACAAATGATTAGGCATATGTTGGATGAAGACAGGATGTGTTTACTTCGGCCGAGAGAGACTGGACGTAAAAGCTAACTTGCACGAGTAGACTGAAATATCGCGGATAAATAAGAAAAGGCGAGTCAAAAATGTCTTTGGTTTAAAATGAAATAATGGAGATATATTAATATAAAAATCTCAGTTGCATGACAGTTCCATCAGACATTTGACTCCACTGTTAATACCCAAATGAGTTGCGATGGAATCCGCCGCCCTCTTGCTAGACCTACTTTGCAATCGACCTTCGGCCAGGCAAACGTTGGCACTACTCTCAACACGCAGCTTGCAAGCAGAGCCCTCACACTCTATTCTTTAAACAAGTGCAGGAGAACGCGCTCCATTTTTACTTTCTGCTATACATACGGAGTAATATACGCAGTATAGAGAAAGTTATGTAATGCTGCGCGAATTTTCAGCAGTAGTAAATCATTGCCGGCCCCTGACAACTCGATGCTGAATTAATACAACAAATTCTCTAACACGTCGCGTAGCCAGAATCCCAGTTTTGTGGGTCCTTGATGCCCCCCCCCCCAAATGGAAAGCAAAACGCCTGTCGGTCCAACTGTGAACACTACTAGCGTCTAGACCATGCGCACGATCTTTTCCAAATTCAAGAAACACCCATCCACGTGCCTCTAGTTGAAGTTTTGAAAAAATTATTTAAAACTTAGGGATACTTTACATGAAGCCCATGAGACATTTTAAAAATTTATTAAAAAACGGCTCCAAATTTTTTCTTTAAATTTCTTGTAACAAGAGAACAAAATAAAGGTGGAATAGGTCCGATTTTCACGGTTAACTGAATTTTCGAAAATTTATAAAGTCTGAATTTTCTTCTGCGTCTTCCTACAACTACAAAATTAATAAATTGGCAAAGGGAGGTCCTGGCTTCGAGAGGATTTTGGACACTAGACAGATAGCTGGGTCGAATTCAGTCGCTGTCTGGAGGAGAGTTCCAGCGGCTGGCTGCTCTGATCGGTGGTTTTCCTAGGTTTCTCCGACTAATATAGACCGATTTTTCTAAGGATGAGCCAAAGTGACAGTTCGTGAAAACAAGTGAACATCTGATGTATTTCAGAGGAGTATCCCTCCGCCACGACAGCTGTTCAGTCTCGCCCCTTCGTAAAGTCTAATGGCTCCTAGAAACATCCTATGCAGAAGTCTAAGAGTTTTGCTTAAATATATGCACGTACGCGAGTTCGGGAAATATTTAAATTTAATTACGTATGTGGAAAATCTCGTAACATGCTCTCACAATCAGTAAAAGAAAACTGCCACGAATGTAAATAGAAAGCTCTCAATCAGAGCTCGCCACACAACAGCACAAAGGCCGGAACCACGTGCATCGGTACGCATCTCGCATTCAAGTCTCGGTTTTAAAATAAACATAATATTTATCACACAAAAAGTAAATTCAATGTTAATAGAAAAAATTTTTACAGAAGAGCACATAACACTGTACTTCCTAATTTCAATTATTTCCCGTGGCGCACTATATTTTTGTCGGACGAGGACGTCACAAAAGGAAGAGTGGAAGCCATTTACAAGTTAACCAACTGCAAACGAACGAATGCAGGAAGGGAGTCTAATGGGATAGAGGGCACAACGACCACAGAACCTTCAGTTATGTAGCCAGCACTAGCTGTCACTTTGGCTCATCCCTACGAAAATCGTTCTATAACCAGTCGAATGCCGGAGCAGTACCCTAACAAACGGACCGCGCGCGATCTTTCCCATCTCTTCCTCGTCCTCTCCTCACCACTTGCTCGTACAGTGCCACACATTCCGCTAGACACATGCTTCACCACCGAGCGGATGGGCCCTGCGATGCCGCGTGTGCAACAAAAGCTTTCCACAGCGCAGCCAACTGCTGATGCACCTCTTGGTGCACCGGTCCCAGCACCCCGTTCCAATGCGAGTTTTGCTGCCAGCGCTTTGGCGACGAGCGCGCCTGGCGCCTGCACGTGCGAATGCACAAATGGCGCGCGCTCGTGGAGGCGGAGGAGGCGGGGTCCGGCCCCCCGCCGCAGGGGCCCTCCGACCGCAGACAGCTCTTCTGATCACCCCGTCATCCACTCTGAAGCCAGCAGTACTCCAGAAATACCTCCTGACAACGAATGATCCGTAAGCTGTGCCGTACCTCTGATGAATCACAGGGAAGATTGGGAAGACACCTTGGCATGCACCGGCGTTCAAGACATGCAAGTGCAGCAAGGTGGTTTGGAAACGACAGACATTTCAACGTTAACCTCAGTGCATTGTGCCGTTGAGAAGAGACCTTCAGATCACAGTCACACACCTGATATTAGGCTCTACTCCTCTTGATGGCGTCCTCTTGATGGCGTGATATTAGGCTCTACTCCTGAAAATGGCGTCAGTGAATCACCGTTTATATTAGTGGACACACAAGTACTGAGCAACTTAGTACAAAGATTTGTAAAATGCAGTTATTGCGACAGTAAAAGTGTATTGTAGTAAGTGAGCAACCAGAAAGCAGAAGGGTTTGGCCACAAAAATGAGCATTACATGCAATTCATGCTCAAAAAGTGATTGCCTATGACATCTACAACTGTAAAAAGAAAATATGAAGTAAATCTAAGGTTTGCTTATGGAATGAGATGTGTAGGCAAGGGACAAAAGGCTGCCCAGACTCTTTGTGCAATTATGAATTTGCCTCCTCCACCTACAAAATTTTCCAGTTATTATAACATTATAATGCAGCCATTGAAGGAAGTTGCAGAAAATAGCATGCAGTGTGCTGTACAAGAAACTGTAATTGAGAATGACAGTTCCAAAGACATTTCTGCAGCTTTCGATGGATCATGGCAGAGACGCGGTCTTAGTTCTCTGAATGCAGTGGTTACTGCTACATCATTAGAAAATGGGAAGGTGATAGATGTTGAATGTATCACCAAGTATTGCAGGCAGTGTAAATTAGAAGAACCACATTCATGCACTAAACATTATGATGGCTACAGTGGTGGAATGGAATGCGAAGGTGTTTTAGCTATTTATAGGCGTTCAGTCATTTCACAGTGGTGTACGTTATGTTTATTACTTAGGAGATGGTGACTCCAAGGGTCCTAAAATGCAAGAAGCTAATGTATGGAACTGACATTGAAATAAAAGCTGGGTGCATTGGACATGACAGAGGAGGATGGGTGCAAGACTCAAAGATTACGGAAAGAAAAAAAAGGAATAAAACTAAGTGATGGAAAAACTCTGAATGGAAGAGGCAGATTAACTGACAGTGAAATAATGAAATTGCAAACATATTATAAGTTGGCATTATGAGGCACAAAAGTGACAGTGATGTTTCTGCAATGAGAAAAGCAGTATGGTCAATATTTTTCCATAAACTGTCTACAGATGCCAGTCCTCAACATGCCTTGTGCCCCAAAGGAGAAGACTCGTGGTGTGGGTACCAGAAAGCTATAACCAGGGGGGAAACCTATGAACACAAGCATAGCCTTCCTCAAGCTGTTATGGATGAAATAAAACCAGTGTTAAGAAGTTTGAGTGATCCTGTCCTGCTTAGCAAGTGCCTTCATGGACAGACCCCAAATCCAAATGAAAGTTTCAACCATTTGATTTGGGAAAGAGCTCCAAAAATGTTTTTGTTGAATATAATACCTTACAATTGTGTGTTTATAATGCAGTAATCTGTTTTAATGAAGGGCAAAGCAAAGGGCAGAAGTATTGAAAAACTAGGACTAGAGCCTGGATTAAACATGTTAGATGCTCTTCACAGAATTGACAGAAGACGCGTTATGGGAAGAGGATAAATTTGCAGAAATGGCAACAAAAGAAGCAAGAATAAAGAAAAGGGCTGAGAAAAGGAACTTACAGGATGAGGAAGCAGAAAATGTGACACATATGTCCCAGGGATGTGCTAATCAATGGTATGTACATGAATTTTGTTTTTTGCCGTTTTCCGAAAGTTGATTTTTTTCTTATTCAGGAACCTATATCTCAGGAACTATTAGTGTTAACAACTTCATTCTTTTTTTAAAATGCAGAGAATGACATTTTCTTTCCAGTCAGTGAATATTTAACTTGCTTAAGTGATAACTATTGTTTTAAAAAATACTAATACCCCATTTTTAGAGGTGTAAAGTTAATGTATAATTCAAAATGTTTTTATCAAAAAGTGTGAAGGTATAGTTGTAAAATATTTCACTGAATGTATTAAACAATTAATATGGAACATTTTGAATAAGGAGTAAAAGTTGCTAAAGTTAATAGTTTTTCAGCAAAAGGTACCTAACAGTAGAGTTGCAAACTGTCTTTACGTTGATTGCTTGTTATTTATTTCTAAAATATGATAGAGTTGATGCAGATTAATTTACTTTAAACCATATTGTTAATAATAATTTGTTGCAATTGTTGCATAATTTGCAATTGTACAAGCTTTCACCGCATTACATAAAATAGCTGAAGAGAAACAGCATGTTAAAAATTGTCAAATTTCGGGTGGAAATGCTTTGTAAACTCTACCTAGTACACTTAAGGCCAGAGAACTACATTCACCTTCGAGATGCAATTAGTAATAATGCTAACGTAAATCCACAAAATATCGGACAACAGTTCATTTTACCATCTATTTTCACTGGTTCACCACGGTACCTCCATGAGAAAATTGATATTTAGATTTAGATATTAGCTTATCAATTACACAATTCCACAACTTTAAATCTGATCGTTTTGGTGCTTTCAAGTTCTGAAAAGTTGCTATTTTTAACAGTGTATACTCGTAGGGTAAACATGATAAAAATGGAGAACCAAAGGATAAAATAAAGAACTAAACTAGCTTCTAGGTCGTGATGGGTCGATACCTGAATTTCTCAATACTTGATTTTCGATACCATACTACTTTGAAGAGTCAACAGCAAAAGTGGTTCAATCAGAATTGGAAGGATATATTTTTATCTTCATGCGTGGATATACTATTTTAATATTTAAAAACTATTGAGATGAATATACATTTTTTAAAAGTTTTTAAAGAATCTTATGAAGGAAAACTAATATTCTAACTCTTTCTGGGTGTATTCTATTTCTTCTTTCTATCAATCCAGCTGTACTGAAAACCTCTCCAAAAACAGTATAGCTGAGGGAATGCACAGGCATCGAACGTTTTCTTAAATTGGGGAGAGTCATTTTGTTTTTCCAGTAAGATAGTACATTTGCATCAGGAGGAAGCAAGTCTGCACATTTAATTCATCCTCTTGTGCTGTTGTTTCGTGTTCACAGCATGATATTTCGTAGTCACTCTTCAGAATATTCCTATAAAGAGATCATTTGTCAATGCATTTTCTTGTGTTCAGTAGTTGAGGATGCTTACAAAATAAATTACATGAATTAAAATCTTGAACAATAAATGCTTGTTTAATTTGATATTTCTAATGTACATACTGAAAACGAGTTATTCGGATTTATTATACAGTGACTTTTAATATTTTTTTAAACTATTGAAATATCGGAGAATCGAAATCGTGATTAAAAATAAGGTTTTATTTTCTTGTGAGCCTGGTGTCTTTAGGTTCAAGATGTTTAATTAATTCCTTGAATCCTCAATAATACTGAACGTTTAATTATCTTTGCGTATCATGTAAGCAAATTTTCTTGTTATTGCTTTTGAACGGTTGTCTCCTGATTTAAATTTGTTCGTATCCAAAACATCAACTAGTGTTGGTTAATTTGAGGATCTAGACAGGAATGGTCATGGTAACTTCTACCACTTCACTTGTACGATCTGCGATGTTTCCAACGTCCGGTGCAACGTTATTTGGCTTGGATCTCTTGTGTTCGGTGGAGCTCAATACTACCCGGTGTATTGATGTAACATTTTTTTAAAATTACTAGTATTGTACGATTTTCCAAAAGGGGAAAATGTTTGTTTTTACATATTCTACAAATAGCACGATTGTCATCTTTCGAGTTCTCTTCAAAATTATTCCACACGTCTTTCGGCAAATTATTCCACACGTCTTAAAACACAGAACTGAACTCAAGAGTAGTGCTGGCATACGGAGCCTGGCCTCCGAGTGATTGAATCGGATCTCGCGATTTCTGCGCTCCTCCGGTTATCTCCGATTCCTCCGACGGAGGAAAAAATGGAACCGGAGGAATCGGAGGTCCGGTTGCACTCGTTCACGCTGCGGAACTGGTTCAGTTCACTAAGCCAATCAAGATGCGCGCGCGTAGCGCTGGTATTGGCTCGATATGGAGCGCGGGGGAATGAAGTGCATTGGAATATTACGGTTGGAACGTCAAATTTGCGTGCTACTTCAAACGTTCGTGGCCTGTTGAGACGTTCAGTCAGTGTGTCTCTAGCATTTCGACTGTGAAGTTCTGAAATTTTTACAACTTTTAGCATGTCGAAAAGGCATTCCGATGTGTGGTTACATTTTGCTATAGACGAAAGTAGGAAGCAGGCGAAATGTAATCTATGTGAAAGAAATTATTCCACAGGAGGAGGAACTTCAAATCTACGTGACTACCTACGTCGATGTCATAAGGATTCCATCGGTGTCCAGAATAGCAGTTATCCTCCTATGTACAGTGACGAGGACGATAGCGAGGAAAAAACCAAAAGCAGCACTAAGAATTTCATAGTTTCCGACATGCAAGCATTTCTCTTGTAGAAAACGCAGAGTTTCAGGAGTTTGTAATGAGATATACCAAAATTTTCCTCTCTCTACATTTATATCTGCTAAAGATCTTAGCGTCCGGCTTGCTGGGTCAATGGGTCACGATATATTATAATCCTTATTACCTCTATAATGGATTATAGGATCCGCCGACTATACAGCGCAGCTGGGAATCTGAAATAGAATGATTCTATTCCTAGTTCATTTCTGTTTGGATTGACTAAATGAAAAATCACTTTCTTTTCTAAAGAACAAAATTCAACAAAGTTTATTTCTACGCTTTTAGCAAACAATTGAGTGAATTTACAATTTTTAGGCCTTTGATCAAGATCTCTTTCAATTTACAATTTATACCGCGGTTAACTTATCTTTTCTTCGTTGATGTTCCTCGTAGACTTCTCAGTCGAAATATCTTGGAGCTTGCCGTAGCCCAAAGTTTCACGAAATCCTCTTCTGCCTATCAAGCTGGTCTCAAACTATCAAAATTATCAGTCCCGATTACGTCCTATGACATAGTCCCGAACTCGATTACCACTCCCGACAAAGTTCCAATTTATACTTCAATATTGCTTCCACATGAAAATATCTATGATCAGTTCAGAAGCGCGTTTCCGAGCAGAATGAAATCTTTCTGCATGATTCATCCCTCGAAGACTTCGTATTAAAACTACCTTCATTTTTTTCATAACATTTGACCGTCCTTCTCTCACCCAGCCAATCCATACGTTCGTTATATTTTGGTGTAGCTGACCTTTTGATCGTCTTTGAACTTCTTCGCCCAATCCCAAATTTTCTACTTTCGCATCCAGAAAACTCTTAATGCATTTAGAAAAACAAAACTACATTGTTTATTCACGGTCGTTGCTAAGCTCTAGCTCTCGTGATATTTCGTAATGCATGTTCCACCATATTGTCTACAAATAAAAAATGTGCGTTTATTTTAGCTGATATATCGGTATGTAAAGCTTCCCCCTCTCCAAGCGTCATTTGGTTTGCTACAATAACTAAATGGCAAGACTAAAATTGAACACTTTTCTTACTTGTATATACACTAAACGGCATTAACACTTTACTTTGCACTGCACTAGGTCTTGTTACTTTTTGCCGAAATAATACATTTTCCTTTCGGAATGTGCCAACAATAACCATTTCATCAGGTATTCTAATAATCATTATCTGCCTAATAATTGCTCCCCATTAACTTCATTGAATATACATAACAAAACAATAGCAAAAGAAAAACTATTACACCTAATATTTACAACTATTTACAATCTCTGTCATGAAAGCGGCTCCAATCTCTCTCATATAGGCTTCATGTTCCTGTAGTTATATGTTCCCATTTGCCGTCCATTTTCATCATTCAAAATCTTGCGACTATTGCGCCCAATACTTCCTAATTCAGTGCAGTCGCATACAACAGGAAAAACTTATAAAATACTTCTTATCCACTGACGACACTTGAGAATTACTCTAATTAACACTTCATCACCCTCCTTTATACTCGCCTCAAGCATTGTTTCTGTTTTAGCTTTCTTTGGCTGCTGCCTCCCATCAAATTGTCATAAATTATTCGCGTATCTCTCATCATCTGAAATTGTAGTCAATTTGCCAGTGACACAGTAAAATCCAGTCCATTGAATATCCGAGCTCTTTTACCTTCCACATCATTTTACCATCTAATTTCGGTTTTTTCATGGCGAGCGATGGTCTTGCTATTGAGTTTTCTAACATCAACACAAAAATCTGATCTTATTGTCTTTCTTACGAACTATCACTTTCTTGGGCTTACATACGGGTGTCATCGATTTTTTTATTATACCTTCCTCAAGCATCGTGTTTATTTGTTTACGTACTTTGCTTTTATATACATAAGGATCGGATATTGTTTCAGATTAAAAGAGTTCTTCATCCATCAATTCAATTTTAAATTGGTATCCATTCTGCTCCCTTGAACTTCAAAATATCTTTGTATTCATTGACTAACATTTCCAATACTTCACTAGCATCTATTCCGTTTTCGTCGGCCGCGCCTCTGCTGCCGTGTGGATCTGGTCCTGGTCTCTTCAATTTGTTCCGCAATATCGCAAATACACATATCTTCGCCCTCCTGATCGTGATCCTAAACAAGTATTTGTTGCCTTTATGCCTCGTAACAATACACTCCTGTTACCTATGTCGACCTTGGCGTCACACATTTTTGGGCCATCAAACCCAAAATAATTGGACAGATCAAATTCTTCACTGCAATTGCGGAAACTGGTGCTTGATCCATGAACCCATCCACCCAAGTTTGCCGACTTCTCGTTTCGATGCGCCTTCCATTAGCTGTCGAATATCCAGGCTCCTGGTGGGTAGCTCATCAATTTTATTTCCCTTTTTTTTCTTTACTGTATACAATTTTCCGACACTGCACAAACATTAGCACCTGTCAGTAAATATCTACAGGTATATTCCTAAAATATCCCTTCAAAATTAAACACGTGCTATTCTCGCCCGTTCATCCGTATCTTCCCTTAATAAATCTTCGCAGTACTTCAATGCTATTCAACTCACTTAAGAACCATCACGCCTCATTATCATCATGAAATTTTAGGTGGCTTGGTATTACAAGCGCCGGTGCATGCGTGGTATATTTCCTGTGAACGCATCCTTAGATTCATTTTCTAACTGTTCAATCTTGTCGCCAATATCACGACATATATTTCCCAGATTCTGATTGCCACCATTTTAATGTTTCCAATTCCTCCTGTATTCGTTTTTCTAATTTACAATCAAGATTAACTAAATTTAGATTCTATATTTTCAATTGTTTCGCCATGTTGAAGCATTGCATTTAAATTATCTTCACACGCACGATCCGACCCGTTATCCAACTTTTCGCATTGTTGGTCATGTAAATGTCCTAATGTCTAATGTTTTCCTGTAAATGATTAACTTTGGAATTAATTTACATTTGCCGATTCTTTTAATTCCCTCTGCATTTAAGTCGACTTGATTGTTAAAAGACTCAATTTGCGTTCATTTCTGCTAACATCTTAAGATTAAATTATTAGAGTCCATATTTCCCTAACTTGCTGCAGTATTATTTCCTTTTCTTGTGGTTTCCAATTTCAATAATTTCACGCGAAATTTCTCCTCGAGGTTAGTATTAGCAGACGTATATCATCTGCATTAACATTCTCATACGCAATTTTTTGCTCTATTATCCATTTTGAATTCTAATACAAATTCAAAATCTCTCTGTTAAATTATTTTAAAATCACACCAATGAAATGGTCTTGGCCCTTTCTTGCAGGTAACAATTAATTTCATTATCAATCCATAAGAATTTCAGATTCCCTTTGGATCACTATACTTATAATTTATAAGACTAATTTTATCCAATGTCACCAATTATTTATAAGTGCAACAAATTATGCATCACGTTGAGGCGCCATTTTGAGATATACCAAAATTTTCCTCTCTCTCTACATTTATATCTGCTAAAGATCTTAGCGTCCGGCTTGCTGGGTCAATGGGTCACGATATATTATAATCCTTATTACCTCTATAATGGATTATAGGATCCGCCGACTATACAGCGCAGCTGGGAATCTGAAATAGAATGATTCTATTCCTAGTTCATTTCTGTTTGGATTGACTAAATGAAAAATCACTTTCTTTTCTAAAGAACAAAATTCAACAAAGTTTATTTCTACGCTTTTAGCAAACAATTGAGTGAATTTACAATTTTTAGGCCTTTGATCAAGATCTCTTTCAATTTATAATTTATACCGCAGTTAACTTATCTTTTCAACCGTTGATGTCCCTCTGGAGCTTCTCAGTCAGAAATATCTTGCGGGCTTGCCGTAGTCAAAAGTTCCCCAGAAATCCACTCTTCTGCCTATCCAAGCTGGTCTCAAACTATCAAAATTATCAGTCCGATTACGTCCTGACATAGTCCCGAACTCGATTACCACTCCGACAAAGTTCAATTTGCCCCATACTTCAATATTGCTTCCATGAAAATATCTATGATCAGTTCAGAAAGCTGTTTCAAAACAGATGAAATCTTTCTGCATGATTCATCCCTCGAAACTTCATGTAAAACTACCTTCATTTTCATAACGTTTAGCCGTCCCTTCTCTCACCCAGTATTAAACAATTTCGTTATATTTTTGGTGTAGCTGACCTTTTGATCAAATCTTTTTGAACTTCTTCGCCCAATCCCAAATTTTCTACTTTCGGCATCAGAAAACTCTTAATGCATTTGAAAGCAAAAACTACATTGTTTATTCATGGTCATTGCTAAGCTCCACAAGCTCTCATTGATATTTCGTAATGCGTGTTCCACCATGTGTCTACAAATAAATGGCCCAGTTTATTTTAACGTGACATATCGGTATGTCACAGTAAAGGCCTAAATCCTCGATATTCCCTGCCGGAAGACGTGCATTATCAAGGGTAGAGTAATATTTGCTATAGTATATTACTTTGTATTTGCTAAGGCACAGAATTTTGAATGTATGTGCAGTAATTTTTACAAGAATTGGGACTAGGTGATTCACTTCTCCACATAGTATTTAATATGAACAATTATCAAAACTCGTGCAGCGTTGCTTATGGCGATGAGTTTTATTATTGACCAACGCTCTTCCAGAAAGATGCTTTCATTAGTGCATTTGCTTAAAGTGTTGTAAAGAGGAATCCTGTGATTTTGATTAGATGGAAAAATCTTGGATATACCTTGAAGGGCTTATACGATTATTTATTTATTTACTTATTTATATAAGATTATTTACTTATTTAGAAACTGTTGTATTTGATGGCGCGCAACGTGTTTTTGTCCGTTACGCCCATTTCGGGAAGAGGAGCGTTATATGAATTATCAGGATATCCATTTTCAGTTTGATAGGCCAATGTCGCCGACGGCGACTCGCTGTCTTGAAAATGATAACGGGACGTAGTGACCCCCGGGCACTTATTTTCGGCATTCCTTGCTATTTCCTGTTATTTTGAGTGACTGACATTTCTTATATTGGTATATGGCCGAAGAATTTTAATATTATGAACGCATATTCCTCCTGTAAATATTATGAACATTATCTCTGCTGCATGACTACTTTCCCCATGGTTCTATATTGTTGAAGAAACATAATTTCGATAATAATTGGACCGTTTAGAAGATATGAAACATGGTCCACAGTTGGGGACATCAGTACTTTAATTTTTCATTCATGAAGCTTCCGCAAATATCCTTTTGTTGTTATTCATAACAACCTCTAACGAAGTTCAAATTGTAGTGCCGAATTATGCCGAAGAGGACTACAGTGAAAACTGTTGTCGTTCATATAAAGAAGTATATGCACGAAGCAGAGTATTAGAAGTTAATTGCTTGACACGCAAAAAGTATTAACTTTTGTAAACTTGTATAAAAAAATTCGTTGACTTGTATAAAAAAATTCGGATACTATTGTACATTATACCTCTTTGAATTTAAATTAATCAAGAGGCATTGTTTAATTAAAAGTAATAATAAGATGCATTGATTGATAAAATTGGATATTGTGTGTGTAGTTTTAACTAAAAACTACTATTGTATGTTGTGTAGTGTCACTCTATTCCATAATGATGCTGTGATTTATTAACTCCATTTACCTTTGTCAGGATACTCGGAAACATTCAAATCGAACCGAAAGTAAAAAAAGAGGGCTACATGTTGGCCATCTTGCAAAATGCCAAAAGCCTTGACGACCGATTGTTGGTCATCAAATAGACAAGACTCTTTTCTTGCTGTCATCTTTGGCATTTCGTCTGCGACGGAAAAGTGCGATCTGCTTACCTTCAGTGTTGTGTTATAAAAGGAGACAGCGCACGGCAAACAGCATTGCAGACAAATTAAAGGATATCGTATGCAAGTGGAACATTGTTAGTAGAGTAGCAGCTATTATGCTGACAATGCCGACATGGTGAATGCCGTGAAATCCCTTTCTATTCAGCATGTCCTTGTAGCTCATACCTAAATCTTGTACTTCAATGATGCAGTTAAGAACACGCCTTCTTTGACAACAGTTCTGAGTCATTGCACAGGTAGCTCCTTTAGGTAAGATGATGTCGCATTTTGTTACAAAGAAATATTCATAGTCCCATTACATGATACATATTAAAACATATTGCTTTTACTAATATTTATACTGTAAAAGTCATTTAATATAACAATTGTTTATGTTAAAATAATAATCTCAGTCAACAAGTAAAATAAATTTTATATTCAGAATGAATGAAAAAACCTTTACAAGAAAATATAAAATGATGGACACAATATCCACCTTCTCAGAAAAATGAGGCGCCTCTGAGTATGCTTCTTTTGTTTTAAGAAACTGAAAATTCGAATATTATATGCACCACAAACACAAAAAAGATGTGTATAAATTGGACATACAATTATGTCGCAACTTCCCAGAACAGATGACCTCAAATAATGAAGTGCTCTTGGGCTTTTCAGGCACAGCAACACAGCCAGCAGGAAGTTGGCGCAGGTGCAGGAGGCAGCAGGGAAAACCAAACTGTGTTTGGTGCAACGAATGGAACAACAGATTAGCAGCCAGTCTAGTTGTCAGAGTGAGGATGAGCTGATCCTTATTTAATCAAAATATTGTAAGCACTTTCCAGTACTATCAGGTAGAGATATAGCACAGTACAAAATACTGAAATACTCTCTGGAAATAAAGAATTCGTATATCATTTCATCTGTGTATGCACGTTTCAGCTGAAGGATGGATAATCTTGGCAGAAATGGCCGCATCACCGCTCCCTTGGAAACAATTACAACGGATATTTCAGGGGAGCAATGCGTTACATGCTCCAAAATAATTCCATTAGTGCATGAGTTATTTCTTCACATTTCAAGGCGTTCTTCAAGGCACTACTAACATCTGTGCAGACACGCCTTTTCCCATATGAGACGCGTTCGGTACCACGTTTTTGGACCCTCGCTTAAAAAAAGTCGCTTTTCGTGTTCCTGATCATGCAGAGGAAGCTCGGAAACAAGCCAAGGATGAAATTGCACATTTTTAAAGGAAAGGAGACAAAGACGGAGTTCCTCGGGAAAATTCGGAAGAATCGGCTAGCATTTCTAAAGAGTTTTTATTAAAATTTCTCCAGAAAGCAACACACAGAGAACAGTTTCGGCTGCTGCAGTGGTCTGCAACTATTTGTGTTCGACAGTACGTTGAGACGCGAGTCAAGCCCGAATTGACTGATCCAGTAAAATTTTGGCTCGAGAACAAGAGGGCTGCTGGGTTGTCTGATGTTGCAATGTGGTATCTGTGTGTTCCTGCAACATCTGTGCCGGCAAGAGGAATTTTTCAAATCACAGAAACACGAAATTCTGAATCCCTCGAAACAGCCAGAAGTGCTGATTTTCTCAATGGCAATAAAATTATATTAAAAATAGTTGGAAATGGGTACACATTATGTATGTAATTCATGTGGTTTGTAATGTAAATAATGTAGATTTGGTAATATATAATGTAAATATTGTTTTATTATTATTACTATAATTATTATTTTAGATTGTTTCACATTTTAAAAGAGACGTTTGAACTTGAATACCTTGTGATTGTTCTTTTCTTTGTGTTCACTGGTTGTTTCTTTCCCTCCATGACCATTTACATCAAAACTACTTCTGCATTAGAAATATGAAATCATGTTTTTGATAAATTTCTTGTATTATTTTATAATTTTCTGCATTTATTTATTTATGTATTATATTTATAAATATAAATTATTATTGCTATTTTATATTTCTTATATGAAGATTATTAAAAATTAAAGTGAATGAAAAATAAATTGCATGGTCATTAAAGTAGCTAAATATTCTTGATTTAATTAATTTTTCTTTAAGTTTTTAATTACGCATATTTGTTGGTAGCACCTGATGAGGAAGCAGTTGGTAATTCATTAACAATTGCATACTCCTTTTGAGGAGGTGGATCGAAACAATTCAAACATTATATCTTTGTAGGTACAAGGCACCTGCACGTTCAAATCATTTACTGTACTGACATGTGGAAACGGACCATCTCGACATGAGTTTGCTAAAATATAATCCTGGAATCGCGTCTGTGAAATAAACCAATGTAATACTACGTTTCTAAAAGATCCCCGGTTCATGTCGCAATGAACGACTATCAAATCTACCTCCTTTAACTACCAGTAAAATCGCGTAAGGTGTTTGATTGCACAAGAAGTAATCTGAACCATACACGCGTTCATATTTCATAGTGTCCATCCTCTTATCGTCCTTCCTGCATCCGTTGAGAAACTAAAGGTCAGGGAACCAGAACCTATTCGTTAAAAGAAGTGTGTTCATTTGTGTGGATATCCATTTGGAATTCGATACCATCAGTATTTTCAACAAAGCAGGTTCAATACTAATAATTTTGGATTTGGGGTCCTCCCTCTCCCCCCCGATCTGTCACTAAGCTGTATTCATGTGTTCCCGAGTGTCACATCTTAAACATTGTACGTACAGATTTAATATTAAGTATGGAACTCGTATTGCGTGGGACGAACAGTGAAGATCTGCATGCAGATCATTCATTAGCTCAGGTGATTTCAGATTCTTACAGCATTTTTTCTGAAATATTTGAGAAAATGCTTGTATGGTGCAGGTTCAAAACTCAATTATGAAGTTTTCCTTTAAAAAGATACTGCTCCTGCTCCTGCTCCTGCTCCTGCTGCTGCTCCTGCTGCTGCTGCCGCTGCTGCTACTGCTGCTGCTGCTGCTGCTGCTCCTGCTGCTGCTGCTGCTGCTGCTCCTGCTGCTGCTGCTCCTACCTTAACATCATAACCTTGTCATGCTGTTGTCACTGTGTTGTCATAGCAGCAGCAGCAGCAACAGCAACAATTTATAACTGTCCTGTATCATAGCACTTGTCATGTAACAACATCATGTATCATAACTTGTGTCATGTATTTGTCATAACATTTGTCCTGCTGTATCATGTCATGTCTCAATATATCCCATGTATAGCAACTTGCGCTGTCATGCTGCTTAGCAACAGCAGCATCATGCTGCTGCTCATATGGCAGCAGCTCATCATAGCTCATAACCTTAGCAGCAGCAACATCGTAACAGCAGCAACTCATCATGCTGCTGCTCATCATGTCATAACCTTGTCCTCATATAACAGCATCATCCATAACCTTATCATCATAGCAGCAATAAATAACATGTCATGCACTTTGCTGCTCACTCTGCTGCTGCTGCTGCTGCTGCTGCTGCTCCTGCTCTCCTGCCAACAACAGCCTATGCTGCTGCTGCTCATAACTCCTGCTGGTGCTCCTGCTGCTGCTCCTGCTGCTGCTGCTCTGCTACTATCATAACTGCTCCACTGCTGCTATCTGCTGCTGCTGTCACCTTGTCCTGCTGCTGCTCGCTCACTATTGCTCCTCATGCTGCTGCTGCTCCTGCTGCTGCTGCTGCTCGTCGCACTGCTGCTCGTGCTGCTGCTCGTGCTGCTGCTCCTGCTGCTGCTCATGCTGCTGCTCCTGCCCAACATAACATGCTCCTGCTCCTGCTGTACTTGCTGGTGGTGACGATGAGACGACGGTGACGATGAGGTGACGCGGCGAGATGCAGTGAAGATGATGATGATGATGATGAAGATACATCATGCAATCAGCTTTGACAATAAAATGATTATTTATCATGTTAAATACTTTGTAGTATTTCGTAGGAAATACCGAACGAATGAGTAAATGTGTATGGCAGTATGTTTTCATTTCAGTTTGTGAAAAACATTTTCAGGATAGAGGTTAAAGCAGTTACATAATGCATGAAATCTTAGTTTTATTTTAAATATTACCCAATAAATCTGGATAAAGTTTCTTTCTTAAGAGTTATTTGAATTTCGCGGTCATAATTCACTCGAGAGTCAATGAGCTCCGATTGAAAGGTAGGAAAGAACAGGAGGGAAAGAAATCACTTGGTTGTAGCACTCTCAGAGCTCCGTCAGATGCCTCCATGGTGGCTGAAGAGGTATCGCGGGAAGAAACGCCGTCATCGGCGTGGATTTATCATGCTTGTCGTCACTAGATGGTAGGGCTCACGGAAGGTTCCCAGCCAAATTGTGGCCGTAAATTGCATGCTATCTGCGAGATGGTGACAGGCGCGAATGCGATACAGGCGGAGCACGGTGCCCGGACGTTGCAGCGATTGGCTAATTTCAGTGATTGTAAATTGAATCCGAACAGACGGACAGCTTGTTGCCTGACGAAGATAAATGGGAGAGATGAATCTAAAGAAGACATTTTTGTGTAAAATCAGAAGAGATGGCGCATGGCGTGAAAAATTGAAAGTATCGAAAAAGTGTCGAGTCATTTTCAGAAAGTATCGACCGCTATCGATACCGCAAATATCGAGGACCCATCATGATGGCAATCGGTACGCAAGTATTGAAAAGTTAAACAATTGTGTTGAAAATCAGCAACATGAAATCATCCGCCTCTGTTGATTGTTCCTTGAAATAACACACATATTTGAGCAATTTGAGAATGCGTTACTCAGCAAACGCATTCCCTGCTTTCCCTCGGGTATATGTTTTCTGAGGAATACTGAAACCAGAATGCAGATTCAGCTGGATTTTATTTCAAACTGTCATTCAGGATCTTCTGAAATAACTTCTTGATAAGTAAGAAAAAGAACTGCTGGAATACTTGGAAGTGTGAATGTAAGGCGCAATAGTCATTTAAAACTTCAAAATGGGAGCTTCTGTAAAAAATCGCTCCCAAAGGGAATTTAAAGCATATTTATAAATGTATTTATTTATTAATAATGGCTTTCTAGGCTGTATTATGCCAACAATCATATTATTAAAATTTTGTTTATCAGTTCGATAACGGCCGTCCGAAACGGATTTGAAGCTGTTGTCAGGGAAGTGAAAAGCGTTAGGCTCCATGAGCGCCATAAAGCCTGTAAAACGAGGAAGCGATGTCATACATTCACTTTGCAGGTTGACGGACGAAGGCTACGGCTGACAACCTTCAAAGAATTGTACTCACCAGATAGCGTTACTATGCAGCTCAGAGTGGCATTGTGCGTACGATTTTTTCAATATGCGGTAGGGCGCTACTCCGTTAAGGCTAAATACCGACACTAGTTGGTCCATTTATCGCCACCATGTAGCAGCACCAAAATAAGCAAAATTTTACTAGACCGATAACGTCTAAACAAATTGTCCCTATTTTTGATCTATGAAGCAGCATTGGACTCCTTTTTAAAATAGAGATTTACGCTTCCCGATGCCGTTTTCCAAAAATATTTTAAAGAATTAGAACTTTCTCATAGTTTCAGGATGAAATTAAAAAAAGTGGGCTTATGGCGCAATGACGACGTGTTCCCTGAATCAAACGCCATACCAATCGTCCAAATAGGATGAATAGGGCGGCGCAAAGAGTGAAATTTCGGAAAAGATACACAGTCCTCCCCCTTTCCCTGCGTCCTGGAAACCGTCCTAGGCCCTCCATCGACGCGGCCGAACTGCCAAACCAGCGTACGGCGCAGGAGGCCGAACTTTCAGACAGACAAGCTGGGCAGTCAGTTTAAGCTTTCGTCCCTTTCCAGTCTCAATATATTTTCTCCACTTATCAAGCTTAGTGATGCTGTTAACACAGCCGACGGTCTCAATATCATCTGTAACAGTCGTATAAAACTTCCTATACCTTGTTCCATACTTTGCATCTTTCCTTCAGATACCATCAAACAATTATATGAGTCGGTACTCAAAATATCGATTCCAATTTAAGAGTGACTTCCAAAAGAAAATGAGTTGTAGATATCACAATATTCTATGCAATAACATCTTGTTTTACCTTACGACTTTGCTTCTAAGATCTTCCGTTATCATTTCCTCTACCCAGAAAGTATGAGCTAGAGATTACGTACGACTTTATCTTGCGACTCGATTTTTGATCTCAAAACGGCGTTTGTCTCATTGATAGATTTCACCTGATGAATCCCTGTTTTCCCCCAAGTAAATCACTTGGAAGCTAAATTTTAAATTGTTTTCTTTGTTATTTAATTTAAAACTACTTTCCGACAAATTATGTAATCAGGTACCAGAAAACTCTTATTGTCAGGCCCTGGTAAAAGTAAAAGTGGATAAATCCTCGCACTAAAATATTACATTACTTACTTCCTAACTCCTTAGATGCTTGAAAAATACAATACATGTTGTTAAATATGGAACTTGGCGATATTCATGAATTAGGAAAATTAACAACAAGAATTCAAATTGTACGGTCATAATAATTCAAAACAGCACAAACTAAACTTTTGAACAAAACCTTGCCTTGGAACAAAGAGGCTAGAGGTGGCCATGCAATTTACCTAATGAAATATTTTCGGAGCTAACACAGAGAACTCCTGGCTATCGGAATCAAGAAGATTGTCGTCCATTCGAAACCTTTCAGAAAGGACGCCCCAGATTCTGAAGAAGACATGCTCTAGAGAATTCAGGATCTCGAAGTGGAGATACAATCCAAATAACACAAGTGTTACATTGTACAAACCATGAAAACATACAAAATAAGTTTCTTGCTGTACAGAAACAGAGAGTGCTGCAAAAGAAGAAAACAAAACTAGAATTACCAATACCAATACAAAATTGACAGACAGAGAAATGCCGTCTCTTTACAAAATACTGGAAATGCTGGGAACACAATTTAAGGCGCTTCCAACAATACGCCTAGAAAATTACCAAATTACTGTATTCAGCACAACCTCAACACCCACTTTAGGACGAAGTCGAATACGCAAATATACAAAAGTGATACAAACTGACCTCAGCTATCTTTCTATACAAAAAGAGGTATTATACAGAACTATTACAAACGAGCCATTCAAAAGTTCGAAACAAATTTGTATGATTCGTAAATACAAAGTTATGGAAATGAATGCTGCAAAACTTATACTACCTTTCTACAAGGTTTGCATAGAGCGAAACAGGAATACTCTGGAATGAAGCAGAACGGCCAGACACTTGCGTCCTTGCTCCATTCGGCAGACGCAACTTCAGGACTGTCGCCCTACACGGCACAACGCCCGTGCGTGATCGAATCAGTGCGTGCAGGCGGCGCGCTCGTTGCCCAGCCGACTCGTTTGCCGGCTGGGACCAGATTTCGGCGCAGCTATCAAAATGACCACAGTCAGCAATGCCACGGGCCGAGCTGACGCCTTCCAGCGAAATTCAGACTGCCGGTGACAAATGCCGTCTTACGACAGAACAGAAAAAACTGCAACATTAAAGCATCTATTAGCAATGCACAGTACAAAATGGCACACCACAACAACTTCAGGCCAACAAACAACCGCTTTGCCAAAAAGCTGCAACAGAAACAACAAAGTGAAAATTGAACAGAAATATAAACCTGCTTCGACAAAGGCTAGTTTACACGACAAGAAACAACAAATATACCAAATACAAGATCCAATTCCATAATAAAAATACCATTGCCTAAATCAGGCCCAAAGCACTCATACACTGCCAAACAAAAATACGACTGAAGGAGTCAGGCCTTCCTAAAAACACTGACTAATGGCTCGTAACTATATGAAAAAGTGTGCGCCAGGCACCACACAACTGATGAATGTTACAACGTGAAACCAAAGGGCGAAAGGCAGTATGCCGACAACGCACGAGCTTTATAATCTACCAGAAGGAGGGTCGTGAAGCGTCAGCGGGCGCTGCGAAAGCTATCGATACATCTGAAAGGCAGTACAATCTCGTGGCTACCAGATTTATATTTTACACATAGAGAAATGAGCAAGAGCGATACCGCCCAGCTAAGCGGCACGCCAAGAGCAGATCGATGGTAGAGCCCCTGGCGATAATGCCGGAACTAAAGTCAGTGGATGCAGAATAATTTTTAATTTGCCATAAAACCTTAATTCTCTGCAGCTATAAAGGCAACAAAGGTGTCTGTTCAGCTAAATTACTCTAAATGGCAGATTTTGTTAGTACAACCCGCTTCCACAACCAGTCATTTCCTTGCGATAAATAGAAACCTGTTTTGAAGTAATGAAAAACATTGCACAAATACAATTTTTCCTCAAGTCAAACCATCCAAACAATTTGAATTTTATAATATAACAAATTCTGCAAGTTTTGGAACCTTCTCATAGCCATGAAATCCCCACAGTTTGAATTTTACAATTTACCATTTTGAAAATTGATGACAAAAAATTACTCATATACTAACATGCATCAACCTAATTACAGGATAAGTCATAACCCCACAAACTATGAGTACAAACCTTCTCAGATGGACTTCTCAGATGAATGTTGGCTTCCTGGATGATGTCGTAGCACAAGTTTCAAGCACTGTAGTCATAAATTTTCCAAATTGCTGCATTCATGATACCTAAAAATCGATTGACATGAAAACATGTCTGTCCATTTATAGTCCAACGCAGACGCCCAAACCGTTTGACGTTTCTCCAAAATTGATATTCCCGATCAATCTAAACGAACTCAAGTTCTGCAAGTTTGAAACGGATATTTGGATTTTTGTAGGGCACTTTACTTCGACACACATTTTCCAAATTTTCTGAAAAACAAATTAGTTGATATAAATTTTGTCACTCGTGTTACGTACAGAGCTGAAGAAATGCTGATTTATGGTGTTTGACATCTCTTATTTTAGAAAATTGCTGACGTCCAATTTTTGGGAAATCTTCCTTCAACTATAATATTGATGATATATTTTTTCCTTACTGAAATCTGTTCTGACAGATCTGAAAGAAATAAGATCAAGTTTAATTTTTGAAACATTTAGATGAATTTTCGTGCAATTTGGGGCTGAAGTATGAAGCAATTGAACCATTGTATTTTTCTCAAAAAGGCTCAATTTTTTTGTTTAAAGACGATACAAAATATGATGGGTAGTCTCATTTTCGCCCCACCCCATAAATATTTTCGAAGATTGCAAAAGGTCGTATAAGTTTATTTACCAAAACCGCGTAGTTTTAAGTAATTTAAGAATGAAATTGATGTATACTCTTAAAAAATTTTAAAAATGACAACAATTTTTTCCGCTTAAAATAATTGCCATTTTCGTTCAACTCTATCAGATTTTCGAAAATTGCAAATTTAGAAATAATGCCAGAAAGTGTGTGATGTTTATGTCATCGCCAGCTTTTATTGAAATTGTATTGTGGGATACTTACTCAGTGTAGTGTACTAAATTATTTCTAATGAGGTCTGACATTTACATACTACAGGAAAATCTGATTTTGCCTTCGTTTATTTAGCGTTTTCCTTATATTTCCATGTCCATATTTTGCAATTTCATTTACAAATTTTTCCGGACTTACTCGTGGCATATGTGTTAGTACTACGCTCAAGCTGGGAACTGAGATTAGTACATTGCTGATCGCACATACTAGTTTATAGAGAGGGTTGAGCAATATTTAATAAATACTTGTATTTGAAATATGTATTTTTGTATTTAAAACTCAATTTTTGAATTTTTGAGCATCATAATTTTGAAGATATATTTAAATACATAGGTGATGTTTTAAAAAGAAACACTTCAAATACTGTAAATACAAATGAAAGAGAGAAGATAACAAAGGATAGTTTGTTTTCTTTTGATTCTGCTAGATGAATAGCGACTAATTATTATTGAATACCGGTAAAAATACCGGTGTTTTTCATACCTTTCTCAAATACTGTAATTTTTTATACTAGTAAATACCTCTATTACTGGACGTCTTTACCGGTATGGACGTCAATAAACCGATTATACCGAGTAGTGACAATGAAAAATAATAGCTTACCATCCATTCATCTTGACAAAATAAGTTACTTTAGTTAATATTATCTCCACCAATTTTATTAATCAAATATGCTTTCTGTAATTGTTATTAATTGATTAATTTATAATTTGTTTATATATATCATATATATATATAACATATATATATATATATATATACTCAGTCGCTAATAATGAAGGAAACGCGAATTATTCACTAATTCTTATAGAGTAGTATAATCTCATACGTCATTGCACAATGTTCTAACCCACTGAAAACTACTCACCGCCCTCTTCTACGCTTGGAGGCATATCCAGAATTGCCTAGTATAGCACATATTGCCGAAGAACGCGGCGAGATGTCTGCAGAGGTCAGAAGAATCACGCTATCAGAACAGCAGTGTACCAGAGGTGCGACCCTGCTTCCAGCTCAGAAGGGTGACTACATGACGCGTGCCCTGGCGGCGCTAGGCTTGGATGAAAGGGCGCGAATGAGGACATGGCTTATTCAAAACATGACATGTCCACTTTACTCCTTTTCGAAAACGCCAAAAATGTTCCTGTTATCAAATGATGCAGAGGGTTTATTTGTACTTAATTCTGTATTATGTAATAAGGATAGCTAAATATATTATTAGTATAAAATCTAAATATTCTATGAACTTACATTTTAAAGAAAACATTTATGTCAACTGGTAAAGAAACCTGAACATCAACGGAGAAGTGATATACATGAGCGAAGTTAAATGCCCATGAATTACAATAACAAATTCTGGATACTGTACAGAAAAACTAAAGAGGAATAATTTTAGAAAAAGCAGCGGAAAGAAAAATTACACAAATTCATAAAATATGCAGGCATATCAGTGATTGATTTCCAAATTTTAAGTCCCAGGACATCAAATGATTTATTAATTTAATAGAAATAATTATATATTTATAATATAATGTAATAATCATCAGCGAGATACAGAACGCCGTTGCGTCGTGTTCTAAATCAGAAATGAAGTCCTGCGTAAGACCAAAATTCAAATAATCAGAAAATGGTATTTCTAATCTGTTGTGTGGATGCTACAGCTAGACATTGGATAGGCCGAAAAGGAAGATGCTTTTGAAGTATGGACACGGAAAAATATTAAACTATTACAATGGGGAGGCAAAAGATAAATGCCGAAATTTTGAAAAAACAGAACTTTCTACAAAAGACAAAGCCAAAATGAAATAAAATATTTTGGACATGCACTGTAACGATCAGACAAAATCTCTAGAAAAGGATATTATGTTGGAATGATAGAATGAAGCGGAAAGGAGTGCAAGTGGCACAATTGAATACTTAATACGCAATACACAAACAAAGAAAAAAAAGCGGTTCCCAGGTCCGAGTAGACAATGAACAAATTGCTGTGTATATCAGATAGGTCTACAACAAGCGATGGCTTGCGATCTATATTCTAGTACTATTTCTCTGCGTGTTCAGACCCGCAAAGAATTGGGACCTGCAGATAAAGGAGAGATACTCTGGCCGCTGCTTGACCAGGACTGGAACCGACAAATAGACATCATCGCACTGAACAGTGTGTTTGATACCTGATCTTTCATGCGTACATTCTGCCATTACTGGGGAAGAACTCGCTGAATATCGGCATCCCCTCCCAGTTTCGGATAGCAAGAAAAGCGAAGGCATGATGCTCCGTGTCCCTGAAATGCAAATATCAATGTTCAAAATTAAAACATCTTTCAGCCTGGTTTAGAAACATCGATCAAGTTCGTGCGGAAGATAATTTGTTTTGACAGTGTCCGTAGTTTATTAATTTATAATTCATATCATAATTCATAATATCAACATCAAGTAATGCATCCTATTCTCGACACCTGAATGAGGATCGCCGATTCCCAATACGTTACATTCTGATTCCCTAGCGTAGAGGTTTATCAGTGACGTATGCGCACATTTTACTGTTAATATAAATCTTATAAACTGAATTTCTACGATTAAATCTTGCTGATAGCGTGTACGATGTTGAAAATGGTATCTTAGTAGAATGTAAGTTGCCGAATTAATAACTGTAGGCAAACATAATTTATCCCTCATAGACGGATGTTCCTCTTCTAGTGTGGTGTTCCTGTCTGGGAATTTAAAGTTATGTGCTTTTATGACAATTTAATGCATAAAAAAATACATATATATGTCACCATACAATGATTTATACTACATCCTTTTACATTATCTGCATTTGTAGTTTGTATCAAGAGCGCGCGCCGCGGGAATTGCTTATTCCAATCTTCAAGTTTATACAAATATAACCAGAGATCATTTTATATCAATATAACTTACTAAGTAAGCTGGGACATGTCACAATTCTTAATATTATATTTTAATGTTTTTATTTACAGTGTTGGATTCAGGATGCATCTCGCCTGCGCACTATTTTACCCTTCTTCAATTTTGTCCGAAATTACGAAAACAGTTTTAAGGAATTTTGCTTGGGAAAACAGATTCATCAGGTGAAGTCTATCAGAGGAGACAAACGCCGTTTGAGATCAAAAATCGAGTCATGGCCTGGATGGCCGCGGTGTCTAGGCAGTATGAAACCCAGCGCTTCGGTCCGAAGGGTCGCGGGTTCGAGACCCACCTTGGGCAGTGATGTATGTCCCTTGTCTCTCAGGTATGTGTTGTTAGTGAGGGCCTCGCGTTCTGCTGGCCCCGAGTGAGAGGAGCCCGCAAGTGTTTGGTATCTAGTGTGCAATTCGAATATAAAGTATCAGGACGCATGGGGTAACCGGCTGCCGGCTGGATAAAAACCTAGAAAGAAGAAATCGAGTCGCAGATAAGAGCTCGTGCGTAATTTCAGCTCATTCTTTCTGGTAGTGGAATGATAGGAAGATCTGAAGTAAATATAGTAAAATAAGATATTAGGAGTAATGATATCTACACAATTTTTCTTTTTGAAATCAGTTTCTAAATCGGAATTGATATTTTTGGTATGCCTCAAATAACTTTTGATGGTATTCGAAGGAAGACGGAAATATGTGAACAAGATATATAGTTTTTATGCTTCTTAGGTGTCTGAGACCGTTTGGTTGTGTTGCAATATCACTAGTTTGATAAGCGGGGAAAATATGTGATTGAAAGGATGAAAACCATAAACTGGTGCGCGGCACCTGCCAGGCAGCCTCCTCCCGTGCCGCAGGCTAATCGGTCAGCCGCGTCGAGGCCCCCAAAGGGTCAGGTGGCTGTGCGTGAAGCAGGAAAGGGGTCAGGTATTTTTCCGAAATTTCTTTACCTCCTATTCATCCCTATTTGAATAGTTGACATGGCATTGGATTCGGAAGCACGTCGTCGTATGCTATAAACCCCACATTTTTAATTTCTTCCCAGAACTATGAAAACATTTTTAATTTTTTGAAAAACGGCATCGTAACATGAAGTTCTTTTAAAACTGAGTCAATGCCGTTTACGATCGAAAATCGGACAATTTGTTTAGTACGTTATCGTCTACTAATTTCCGTCAACCGATAGTCTTTCACGATCAATTGATTTTCTATAAGTATTTTTTCAGTGCATTAGCCTTAAGCCTTTATCAGAAGCGCGAAGTCTACAGGACTGTAGTCTTCGTGATCGGAAGAGATTGTGTATAGAAATGCAATGTAATGTTTGCAGCCTTTATTTTGAAAAGGCTCTGACTGTGACTGAAGAATGTATGAAAACATTTCCAGTGGCTTCCCACAATAGTGCGTACAGCAATGAAATACAACAAATTTAGAGCTACAGCACTGTTTAGTCACTATTTCCTTTAACATGAAAAATTATA
Organism: Teleogryllus oceanicus; assembly: GCA_964035755.1. Taxonomy (NCBI): domain Eukaryota; kingdom Metazoa; phylum Arthropoda; class Insecta; order Orthoptera; family Gryllidae; genus Teleogryllus; species Teleogryllus oceanicus. Next base: position 160,399,553 of record CAXIVR010000003.1, on the reverse strand, counting down.
TTTTAATTTTAGGATAAAATGGATTTAATTAAGTTTTGGATATTTCAAGTAAAAATAATGGTTGAAATGCTATAAATGAGATACATGTCTTATCTTTACTTCATACACATATACAGGTTTTCTCTGCAGCAGCTACATGGGTTTTGAGTATAAAGAGCTGTATTTACATTTGTACTCACATTATGTGATTTTCATTTGGTATATGTGAAATATTACACTGTTAATAGGTAATACAGCTATGAGTCTATAATACATGTTTATACAAACTTTTTACACAATAATATTACATTACTGTATCAAGTAAGTACATCATTTACCATGTTACAGTCTCTTCCTTTTACTCTCACTCTAGTAATGGAGATGGGAGACAGTGGATAATCTACTTTGGGCTGAAAACTTCTCTTTCAGTCAATGGGCATCTAAAAACTTCATAGAAACAGAAGTCCTACGAGAATTATTTTAGAAGATGTACTCAAAGAACAGTAGACTAACAATTTGCAGAAATTGTTTATAAAATAATTTGTAAATATAATTCTTGTATAAAATGCTAGATTTATTTTCTCTAATATAGAGAATAAAATTTAAAACATAAGTAATTGCTTATTAATTTAGAAGTAAATTGAAATTACAAACATAAAATCTATAATACTTAACATGAGGAGATGTGAATACAAAGAAAGGTTTCCATATAATTTATGAATCATGCCCCCGGACACATTTTCTTTCAACATATCATGAATTACAAATTTAGCACTCTCAGCAAGTTAAAATAATTATTTGTCCATAGATTCATATATAACTGTTTTACTTACTAATTCCAAACTAGAAGCAATCAAATGAATAGTAAAAATAACTGTTCCACTTGTATTCTGTTCCTGCCCACATGGTATATTGTTCATAAAATAGTCCAACTGAGACACACCCTCATGCTAGATGTGATTTGTGTCTCTGACTGCGATCCTTAGTGGAAGTCTCTTTCGGTCCCCTGCCCTCTTGAAGGGTTCAGGTGGGTTCTTATGAGAGGCAGTCTGCTAAGTGCCACCTGCTGGACTAGGTTGCCACTGGACACTCAGAACTGGAACTGTTGGAAGCCAGGCCCTTTGTGGCCATCAGGCTGCAACCTAAAGAGAAGATTATAAGAACACACAGCAGCTGTCAACAAATCTTGTCCTCAAAATTTCTAACTTTTCTAAGTCTATAAAATTTCACCAGCCTTTATAGTAATTATAGTATGTTTACTACTTTATTTTTAATTTTAATACATTTTTATTGTATATTTATCTAAATATATTTATTATATTATTTATATTAATTTAAATACAGGGGACTCTGTTTATAGTGAACTTGGAACCTACTTTATTTTGTTTCACTATCTGATGATGTGAAAATTAAATGGAATTTCTACAATGAATAATTTATTAATATAGAGATACAAACAAATACATTAATAATGCCAACTGAATTTCGTTACCTTTATTTAACCTTCAAGGCTAATTATTTTCAGTTACTTTGCTTTGTACACTTTCATTAGTAATTTCTAGATCCTTCTCCACTGCTCGTGCTCCCTCATAGATTCTGCATAGCCCACCAGAAGTATTGAAATACAGTCTTGACACCCTTCAGTGCTCTTTTTCAGACAGACCACACCCGCTCTCAAGGCTTTTTTGCTGAGAAATTACAGTTTTAGAATCTGTTCCTATGTACTGGGTTCAGCATTCACTATAATCAAATCTTTTTCGCTTACTTGTATGCTAAGTGAAACAGGACTAGAGACTTATGGTTCACTATATCTGGAGTTCACTGTAACAGGAGTTGACTGTCGTGTCTGTTCTCCTTTCTGTAAAAATCTCTGATTACATATATGTAATGGTTCAGATATTTTCAAGCTAATAACTTAATGAATTGCTAATGATCGTGAAATGTACTTTTTTTTTTGTTCATTTACATGTTTAAGGAGAACATTGAGACTGAAACTGAGCAACATAATATTAACTGTGTAACAAAAAATTACACAGTGATCGACACATTCACAGTGAGTCAACAATTTGTACTTTAGTATATTATTGGCTATGCTGCAACATAGATGATGATGATGATGAAGGAAGAAAGAGAATGTTCTGGACTTTGACAATTTTCCTAGAATATGAAGAAATAATATATTTTGCATGGTGTTTTATATTTTAAACTACTTTGTCCATAGGTATTATAAAATCATCATCATCATCATCATCATCATCATCATCATATAATGCAAGTTGCTGGGTGGGTCATCTGTATTTTTCCAATAGACCTCATGGGTTTTCTAAGTGTTCCTGATCTAACCTTTTCTTTTGTGGTCTCCTCCCTCTTTGCCCTATTGGTATTTAATTCAATGCTGTTTTGAGAAACTTTCTCTTAATCTCTTAATGTAGAGAAAATCATTTCTTCTGTCACTAACTATTCTTCAATTACATTCTTTCTTTTAAAAAAGCTTTTATAACACATAAGTCCTATACTAGATGTGGCTTGACTTGCCATTTCATACTTAATTTGCATTGCCAATTAAAAACAATATAAAATTTATACCTAAATAATTATTTAATTTCCTGTAAGGTATAAATGTTTCTTCCCTGTTTATAAAGGTATAAATTGTTTTCTGCATCATGTGAAATATGTCATGTGTTTCATGTGATACAGAAAACAATTGCTCTATGACTCAACCTATTCAGAAAAAGACTATAATTCAGTTTCAGAGGAAACGGTTTGTTTATCTGATCATTTAAAATTAATTAAATGATTTCACTTAATAAAATATGACTCACAAGGTATTAAGAGTCAGGAAGTCTGATAAAAACATGGATAAGCCAAGAAATTTAGTTCTTCTACATGTTTGACAAATCACATTATATTTTAGAATCTAAAAAGTGATTTGGAAATAGAAATAAAGCTTCGAACTAAAACATCCACAATTTTATTACAATTAATATAGACACAAAATGAACAGCCATTCCTTAAAGCTTTCAGAAATAAATGTACACCAGATAGTATCCGTGGAAGGAAAAATATCATAAAATATCACTGAAGTATTACTTCAAAACTAAGGAATTGCTGTGTTTCAGTGGACACCTTGCTTAGAGAAAGTAAGTGTATCATAGCCACACTGCTTTTTATAAATGCAGTTATAGAACATTCTCTTTTAAAATATTCTTTTACCAGGAGAAAAGATTGCATCCTTCTGCACTATCTGAAGTATTTCAAGAATTTACCTAATGTAAGTGAAGTTTTTAAAGAAGTATAGTTAATATTGTTCTGGAAACAGTAAATGAAAAAACTTACTTTCAGATAATTGCGATCCATTGGGGTGACAAGTTTGAGACTCAATGAGTCCCAGCCTCCTTGATTAAGTTAACTACTTAACTAGCATGATGCCCATTTCACATCACGGTCACAATGGCCTGTAAGTCTCCTTCTTTTATGCCTCCATACTACAAATAAAAACAGATAATGAAGTTAGGTGGAAATGTTTTCCATTTCATCACACACATTTTATACATAATGAATATATTAGTCTGTTATCTTGTTTATTTCATTGCAAAGTTTCTTGACCTTAATAAAAAGACTCAGTATTGTTTATAAGAATTTATTTATGTATTGTTTAATTAACAATATAGTGTAAAAATATCAATGACAATTTTTAACCAAATGCTAACTGTTTCTTAAGGATGTAGTAACAACAAACCTGGACAATAGATTTTTGAAAAAGACCCTAAATAGTCAAAATGTCAAAAATAAATTGTTTTGTTTATGATGTGATGTCAACAAACCTGGACAAGAGATTTTTGAAAAAATACCCCCAAATGGGTGGAAACGTGAAAAATAAATAAATGGTTATAAAAATGCTGATATTTTATTGAGTCAAGAATCATTTAATTGTATAACATATGAAACAACTTGGTGAATAAATTTTTGCATTGCAAATAAATTTCTTTAGGTTTGATAAATAATGTGGTCTATCATCATGTATTTATACATCATTAAAAAAGTAATATATTTTAGAAATATTTACAAGCTGAGAAAAGTTAAATAAGTCTTTTTATGAAAATATGTGATCTTTTCCATTTCTCTACATAGTTAAACTCATTTAAAACTTTTTCTAAAAGTCTGATTTGAGAATCATCTCAAAATCATATTTATTATTCTAGTGTAGGTGCTCCCAGGGAGGAGGGTGGCTCTAAAGCAGGCGCGCTTCGGCCCCTCCCAGAACAAATGATACAGCTTTGACCAAATTTTTTCTATACTAATGGAATTCATCATTGTATGATTGCCTAACAATACAAATATCATCTACAAGTCAACAAATAACAATACATATTCAGCATCAATGAAAAATTCTTTATAAGAAAACATCAAGATATAAGCTGAGACCTGTCTGTTCCTGTAGCCCTGTCTTGAAATCTTAGACACACCTCTGACTATACTTTACACAAATACTTAATACTATTTTTATGACATTGCATCACTAATTATATATTTTTCACTTCTCAAACATCAAACTGCTGAGAGAAATTTATTTTTAAATTTCATTTTGTATCCATTAAATTAAAGTAGGAAAAACATAAATCTATAGTAATATTCATTGACGGTACAAAGACAGGAAAATTGAAGGAGAAAATAAAATTTCAAATGATGAGGTGAACCAATAGTCGTTTGGATTTGTGCATGAGGAGGTAATTGTTGAATTGGTTTCTTGACCGCAGAATCAAGTGACTTTGACAGTTGACAGATGGTGGATGGAGGATTGTAGGAAGAATAATAGGATGTTTTGATTGGCGTGATTAGTTGATTAGTTGGAAGGGAAGGGGAGGAGTAGATATGTAGAGGAGTGGGTGAAACTGAACAGTCGGTCGGTTGCTAAGCATTTGGCGATGGGTTGGATTGTTGGCTGTCGATAAATGGGTGCGGATATGCGTTTTTTTTCTGTCACTACGTCGGCGAGGAATACTGGGAGGAATGAGATTTGATTTGTTGTTGAAGGATGAATTGGCTGGTTGGTGGTCAGTCGCGATTGTCCAATGGTGTGTGTGTGTGTGCTGGATCGTCAGGTTGGTCGCAAGACTCAGGCAGAGGGCGCAGCAGTCGTGTGGTGGGTCGGATGGTTGACTATCGACTAACGGCGGGTGCAGATGTGTTTTCTGCCCGCCGCGTCGGCGAGGTGGGAAATACGAAGTTGAAAGTGGATTTGTTGGAGGATAGAATCGTCGCTTAGGAAGTGCCAGTGCGCATGCGGCCGCCGAAGAACACTCACATCAGCGAGGCTGTCCTGGTCGACCTCGGCGACGATGACGGGCGCGTCGCCGCTCACGCTGAAGCCAGAGGCAAATCGGCGCCCGCACGCTGCAGCTGCGCAGCTGCGCGCGCTGTCAAGTGGTCTTGGCCGAGAAGATGGCGACAGGGCCAGCGCGCGCGGGAACAGGTCCTCCACGCGATTGCGCGCCGAAGTCCGGCGGCGTCAGCGACAGCTGGAACTTGGTGGACGCTGCAACACACACACGTCTCCCGTCAGCTCTCGGCTCGAGTTAAGCACCTAGCAGACGCGCGGGAAGGCTGCGACACCCCTAACAACTTTTATCACGTGCGTAATATAGAAATACATGTCGAAATAACTATTCTGCTGGAAAGAAGGATGACTAAACAAATCGGATACATATTATAATTTTCAAGCAATTAATTTTTAATGAAAAACCAATAAAAAGTATATTTTAAAGTGTTGTTTTGGCATCACTGAAATAGATGCATCGACGAAGAAACTAACTTTTATATTAAACTTCAAAACAAACTTAAACCAATCATGCTTACTCTTCATCAATACATTCAAAATCCTAGTCATAACGAAAAGTGCCAAACGGCGTGACTGGGACTTAAATGACTAACTATAATGACGTAGCTTTTTGGTAAAATTAACGCGGGCAAATTTTATTTCGTTTCACTCAAAGCGATCAGAATGCCTTCTTAGAAAGTTATAACAAAACGAAAATGTGCATGTGACATTGGTTTCTCACAAATTTGCGATATCTCGAGTGATTCAGCCCTTCCTCGCGACTGCTGAAGTGTTAGCAACATGTTTCGGGTGTAAGCATACCATTCGTGAAATGACGCCGTTCAATCGATTTACATATATCGCAGGTTTTGCATTTGATTCGTTTTTCGTCGAAGTTTTCCGATTTTCAGACATCGTTCTCACGTAGTTGAAATTGTAACCTTACCAGACTCGTCCACTATCCACATTTCTGAAGCTCCTAAATAAAGCGTCCGATGCGTTCTACACTATGTACCCGTCTCAGTCCGCTGTCCGTGCGTTAATTCGAAACATTCTTTCCTCTCCCTCTCCGCTGTGTGCCATATGCGAACAACTCTTCAGTAAAGGTAAAAGTGAGATGTCTGTTTCATAAGTGATTGATATTTCTCATTGCCTTATCCATAAATATACATTTATTCTCTGCAGTAGCGGCTCGTACATATTTCTTAACGATAAGAAAGAAGCAAATTGCCTAAACTACTTTAAATGAAACATACTACACAGAAATCACATCGTCGATTTGCGATGGGATCGATTTGGTGTCGCTGTGACTTCCGTCAGCCCGTAGTTAAGGAATGCTGTGCTGTGGAGCGTTCATCTGGTTCTAAAAGAATCCAATTGATGACAGCTCAAAGGAGAGGATTTTCCTCAGCCCCATAGGGACTTCGACTGACTGCGATTGTTCCGTGTAACTTAAAAAACACGCTTTAAAACTATATCAAAATTAATTTCTTCACAAGTTGCTATCAACTCATAAATTACACATTTTCCAGACATTATAGCAAATATTTTAATTGATAATTACATCCAGTAAAAGAAAATGTGCGAGGACGATGTTCCTCCCTATCCTTCTCTGAGAAATCACAGCTGATTCTCTTTGGACCGGAGAAAACGCACTTTTAGACAAACGTGCCTCTGCGAGAACTCTTTCTCGTAGCTCCACCCACTGACATCTATATCGTGTAATAGCGAAATAGATTTTAATAGAATTAGGGACAGTGCATGCTTCAATCTTACCCCGGAGTAGGTACTCAGAAATGTTGAACCTCAGAAATTGCAATAGCAGGTCTCACAAAAGCTCATTTGGTACGTTACAGCGAGAGTAATTCAAGTTTTAAGGCCTTTGAACTGTTTTCGAGTATGCTCGATCGGCGTCAAGAAACAGACCGTTAAGCGGAGCATGTTTTAGGGATTCCATTTGCACTTATTTAATTTAGAGGCGTTTCCTCAATAAATCTTAACATTAAATGTAAAAATGCACTTCGTTACCTGTGCATTAAATTATTTTTCGTTTGACAGTTCACTTCGCATTGAAATGAGGCGGGGGATGGGGGATGTCAACGACGGAATCTAAGAGTATCTTTATTTAGGAAAGGAGTTACTGTTTCTTCGTTTAGCATTTTGATTGTTAAAACCTTTCTTAATCCCATGTCTTTCAACGCTAATCGAATGTTTACAAAACAATACCTACCCATCCCTAAAAACGTTAACATCTTATTTTAGGCACTGACAATGTAGAGAACAGGTGTGGATTCGGAGCAACATTGTAAAATAATTTAACACAAACTAGCAGAAAATGTTTGTAATATATTGCTAAATACATGTATTATCATTAGTTCTTAAATATATACATTTCTTTTCAATTATGTTGCAATTTATTGTGGGTTCCGCCGTTGACCCCTTATCGGTGTTCCCCGGGTATCGGAACGGCACCGATATTATCCGCGCACGTTTTCTTGAGCTCTCGCTTCGCTAGTTCCATGAGGAGTGTGGGAGTTTGGTTATTTTGAGAAAAGGAATTTTATATCAAATTTGTAGTTCGTTTTTTGGTGCAAAATAGTTTCCTTTACATGGGAACAAACATTTCTGGTTATCAGACTTTGTATGCAACGCTCGTTGTATGCAACGCTCGTTGCTCCCATTTAATTTTTGTTGATTGAACTAATGTTGGCAAAGGCGTGGGGGCTGAAGAAAAGGCGCGCGCTGCCCGCGTGGGCGTGGTACTCACGCTGGACGCGCGGCGGGTCGAGCACCTCCCGGAAGTCGTCCTCGCGCTCGGCCGCCGTGTAGGCCTCGAGGGCGCGCTGGTGGGCGGCGCGCAGCACGGCGGCCAGCGCGGCCTTGCCCTTGAGCTCGCGGCTCATGCGCTGCAGCCGCTGCGTCTCCTCGTGCCGCAGCAGCGCCTCGCGCAGGTGCGCGCGCCCTGCAAGCCCCACACCACGCCCTCACACACCTCGCACGCGCGTGCCTCCGACAAGGGTGATCACATTCCAAGAGGGACAGTTGCTAACGAATTGAGCGCAGGGCGTAATCTGCAGTTTTGCTGTCAGTAGTAGCGTAGCAGAAGTCGCCAAAGCGGTCCGTTCTTAGAATAATCCCTCTATGGTGTCAGTAGTGGGTGTGAATCTCGAGAGGTGGCAGTGCTCGTGGCCAGCTTGAGGAGGCACTGTTCGAGACAGAACAAGATCTAAGCTCCCAACTGTCCCCGATTGTGTAATATAGTGTAGTGGATCTAAGTGCGTGTGTGTGTGTAAGTAGGGGAGATAATAGGACAAGTAAGATCGCTCCCAGTTCGCTGCCCATTTGTTGGGTACTACTCCGGCATTTGCCAGGCGTTGTTCACAAAAACGACGGGAAAATACTGATCAGAACAGCTGGCCGCTAGAATTCTCCTGTAAACAGTGGCTGAATTCAACCTAGCTATATAGTTAGTATCGAAAATTCGTCTCCTTCGGTACTCGAACACCTAGGATTTTCCGGTCACACGCACAGCAATGTCTCTCGTAAGAAACTCGAGTACAAAGAGATATTTTGAGGATGGACGTTGTTTGCAACTGCAATTTGCGAGCACAAAAATGACGTAGATTGAGTCAGTGAGGGCACTGAAGGAAATGGCAGTGTTATTGAAGATGCTGCGGATGGAGGTTATGGCAGGAAAAACCAAGTTAATAAGGATTCAGATGGTGGTAATGAAGGAGAAACTGGTGCGGATAGTGGCAATGCGGGCGGATGCAATGAGAACGAAAGTGGGGCGAACTGAGGAGAGTTAGATGGGAGAGGTTCCGGGTAAGACGATACGAGAGCAGGGAGAAAGAAGTAATATAAGCAAAATAAACTGGGGCAAAGAGGTCGAAACGAATACATGAGAAATTGGAATAACAGAGGAAAATAATACAAAAAAGTGGTTTCAGGGAAACATTAAAATTTTAAGAATTTCCATGAACAGGTAAAGAAGCAACATTAATGAGCAGAACAAAGACGACAATGTAGGAAAAAATGAAAGGAGGAAAAAAAATCTTAAAAGACGGAAATCAGATAGGTTATATCCAGTGGTACTTAGCTATACAAACTCGAAAAAAAGAAAATCCGATGGAAAAAAAGATGGCTTGTTAAAAAAAGAAGGATTTGCAAATTTAATATGCATAAAAAAACCCAAATGGTAGAAGAATGTGTTTGGAAGTCCAACAAGTAGGGTTGCACAGAAAGTAAGACCAGCGTAGGCAGAAGGAAAACCTTCGTTAAACCTTCTTCTAAAAGAAACAGGAAGAGGGTGAAGACTTCCAAAGTGTGGTTGGAACACGCCAAAAAGGAAAGGTAGCTTCATATGCAGTTTGTCATATGAAGATGTTCCTGAGGTGAGTGTGGTTATACAAAAAAAAAATAATTAAATTTTTAAATTCATTTGTATGAAAATTACAATTCCCAGCAAATTCTGTTTAAAACATCCCTTTGAACATATTTTTTTAATATACTTTTGAAACTTATACAGTAGTTGGCTATAGAATCAAAATAGATAAGTTGCTAGTTTGTTTGCTCATATAAATATAGTTTATATTCTAGAGCATTTTGAATACAAGTATGCCAGTAATTTAATAAATTTAATAAACCTCCAATATTTTATTATAAAATGTTCAAAAATTTATTATTAAAAATGAATTACTGTATTTGTGTAATACTAGCAATTTTTATTGTTACAGGTTAAAGGAATGCATCACTAAAAGATTGAAATGATCAACACTTTTTCTGTTGTGTCGAGAATTTTTTTGTTTAATTGTTAAATAATAAACAAAAATTTTCTTAAAAGCTAATGTACGCATTTAAATAAAAATTGGTGAAATTGTTATTTTCATGTGCTTATTTATGTAGTAAAAATTTGAATTTTGTATCATGATATTTTAAAAAATATACTTTTCATTCGTGTACTCCCCTGTGTGTTTACCCGTTTTCAGTCGAATTGTTTATAGTTTCGTTGTCCCTCGACCCTTCATGTACACCCACGCCTGTTTGTGTGCCTGTCCGTGCACCTATCTGTGTGCCTGACCGCGTGCTTTTCGGTGCGTCTGAGTGTCGTGTCTGTCCCGTGAATCTATTAACGTGGCTGCCAATTAGTCTATTAAGGGACCTGCTCATGAGTCTACTAAGGTGACTGCCAATTAGTCTTTAACGTACCTGCCAATAGAGAGTTTGTGCACCCTCGAACGTTAAAACACCATCGATCTTCTGCGCATGTGCAGTTTAAGTTTCGCATTGCTTTAGTGCATCTGCCCATTAGCAGAAGATCGATAGCGCTGTCCGCTATGGCGTGCACAAAATCTCTAGTGAGTATCTTAACGTGCCTGTCCATGAGAATACTAATATGTCTCTGTATTAACGTGCCTGTCCATGAGAATACTAATATGTCTGCCAATTTGTCTATTAACGTGCCTGTCCATGAGAATACTAATATGTCTGCCAATTTGTCTATTAACGTGCCTGTCCATGAGAATACTAATATGTCTGCCAATTTGTCTATTAACGTGCCTGTCCATGAGAATACTAATATGTCTGCCAATTTGTCTATTAACGTGCCTGTCCATGAGAATACTAATATGTCTGCCAATTAGTGTATTAACGTGCCTGTCCATGAGTATTAATGCGACTGCCAATTAGTGCATTAACGTGGCTGGCCGTGGGCGCGCGCCCAAGTCTCTCACCGAGCAGCGAGCGCTCCTGGGCGTCGCGGGGCGCGCGCACGTCGAGCTGCGTGGCGGCGGCGGGAAGTGCCCCGCTTCACCGCCGCCAGCGCCGCCCACGAGTGCGGCGCGTAGTCGCGCACCGCCGCCGCGCTCGCCATCGCGTCCGCCACCTGCGCGTACACCTCCGACACCTGCGAAACGCACCACGACCAACAGGCGTTAACACGCAACTCGTGCGCACGCTGCGCTGTGCACTGCAGGGGCTCCAGTTACACCGATTTACACCCCTGGCTTTACTTCACAGAAATATAATGATAATAATAATAATAATGCATTAAATAGTATTTTTCTAAACTTTATTATTATTATTATTATTATTATTATTATTATTATTATTATTATTATTATTATTATTATTATTATTATTATCATTATCATCATTATTGTAATATATTTTTATAGGAACAGCAGTGAATTTTTAATTATATAAACAGTTGATAAAGCTCAAACCAGAATCCTATATTTTTGACGAAAAATTCATAAATGTATAATCTACACAGAAACAATCACTGATAAATCCAATGAAATTTATTTAACTTGACCATAAATTATCAAGTTACACTCTTAAGGGCCATTCAAAATGGAAGCATTAACAAACACGCGAGGACATAAAAGAGTGACTTTAACATTAAACATGAACGGGCCAAATAAAACTACAGTGTTTTTTGTTTTCCCTAATCTTTCCTGTTTAAAACGAGACAAATCAGTTTGCTACGATGACCTGACAAAATTTCTTTTATTTCAGTACGTGATTTGTGCACACTGAAAGAAAATCAGTGCTACCTCTTATTTTGTTTTGCCAGAAAATGTACCTTCCATTAGCCACATTTTAACAACGTTGGCAAAGGGAATTCGCATTCCCTTAAATGGGGGTGGCTCACCTGCGCGGCCTCCTGCGCGAGGTCCAGGCTGGCGTCCAGCGAGCGCGGTTCGGGCGCCTGCAGCTCCAGCTTCTCCAGCAGGCACTCGCGCGCCTGCGCCTGCAACACCCCGCCACACTTTGCTAACCCACGTCACAGAAGATCAATTGCGCTGTCCACCACGGCGTGCACAAACTCTTTAGTGGGTCTATTAACGTGCCTGCCCATGAGTTTGCCCATTGTTCAAAAAATACGAGGTGATGTTAATATTACCGTTCACTTTCGAAACAACAGAGAAGCAAAATTTATTGTTCATTACAAACAAATATTTGCTTAAGGAAATAATGTTTAAGTTTATCTAACCATCAAGATCATAACGTTTAAGACGTATTCTAGTTCTTGATTGATAGAACTTATTAGCAACTTTTTCCCAATCGCTCTGCAGTTAAAAAGGATCTTCGGAAAATGGTTTATTGTTCACAGTTCATTTCTCAAACTACGCCCCATCCTTGACCATTTCTTTGATTCCCTTCCCAATGTTTTCTTTATTTGCCATTTGGTCTCTCAATTCCTATCACAATTTGTTTCCCAATTTGTTCGTTTGACTTCCTTCCCAAGATGTATTAAGGTGCTCCAACACGGGTCGTTTCAAGTCAGTTATAGCACGACACTGTTGTCAGTAACGGGTACACTCAAGCCAGTTGACACGAGTGTGTACACATCATTGTCGACACTATCGTCCGATAACTAGTAAGAAACACTTCCCGTGTAAAGGCGCCTTTACTTTCCTAGGTTTTAATACATTTATGTCAAAAGGAGTTTCCTTAATTTCTTTTAAAACCTCTTTCGTCACCTAACTCACCTTGACATGCCATTTCATCCCCAAGACGTTCATCGATTACTATCTCAAAATGTTTCCTTTTCATGACCCTACATTTTTAAACTTTAAAACATTAAATTTCTTTTTAAGATGTTCCTTCCTCTATCGCCAGTTGACCTCTCGAGACCTTTCCCCCAATGACACCTTTCCTTTCCTAATGTGTTTCTTCTACTCCTCCAGGTCTCCCCCAAGAAGATTTCTCAATTCTTTCCCAAAATGTCTCCTTTCCCTAATCTAAGCTGTTCCCTCAATTCATTCCAAAGATGTTTCCCTTCCATGCCCTAAGCAGTTCCCCCAATTCTTTTCAAAAGTAGTTCCTTCCAATTCCATTTCTTTGCTTACCCCAAGCCGATTGCTCGATTACCCCCACGACGAACTTTCCTCTCCCCAGAATCCGGGTTACCAACGGCGGCGAGCCCCTGGCGGTCGAAGGGATAAAAGGCGACGTTACGAGACAAATAACATCTTAACGAAGGATTATTTCAATGTAGTATATACGTTGAATATCCAAAATAAGGGCTAAAGAGACATGTTGCGCCAAAGACACACCATCTCCGCCCAGTCGCGAGTTCCGAGCACGAGCACGTACCAACATGAGCTGCACGAGCATGCCGAGCATGGCCGGGCCGAGGTCCATGCTAGGCGCGTTGGTGAAGTTCTCGTGGATGTACTGGAAGACGCCCGCGGCGCGCAGGAAGGAGTCGACGGCGGCGTCCAGGCCGCGGGGCGAGGCGCGCTCCTGTTTGGCGCCGATCTGCGTGTACACGGCGCCCATGTTGAACAGCACGCACGCCTTCTCGAACGCCACCGTGCGCTGGCAGCTCGGCACGCCTGTCAGCGAGTCGTACCTGCGCAAGCACGCGCGCATTTAGCACGGCGGCCATAGGTGCAGCTGAAAGGGGCTCCAAGGGCCGAAATAATACAAAGAGAAAAAGTGCAAGAGGAGAAATGGCTCTGGAAAATGGGGGGGGGGGAATTAATGTTGAAGTATACAGATCCCGTAACTGCAATTTAACGAAGGGGATGAAATGAGCTGTATAATTATTTATACGAAACTAATAATAATTCAACTAAGAATCTATTGTTCGAATTCTATGGAAATCATCTATGGATGTTCTCTTGAAAATGTATTTTGAGTTGATGAGTCAAATTCTGCTGATATTTGTCAACGTTTATACTGATGTAAACTGCTTCTGTAAATTTTATATAATTTTGTTTCAACTAAAAAAAATCTAATTGATAATTATAATGGTAGATGAACCATTAGAATTCTCAATCACCAAGGAAATGCAAATGAAATAATGCCCATAGACAAAGTTACCCCTTTCTTCTGCATGACTTTGCCTATCCAGTTTTTGATTTTTGAAAAGGTTGAACAATATAATTTATTTCACTGCCCTTCCACCATATTCAGAATGTTTTCAATTTTTAAAAAAATGTTTGATGTAAATTCTTGAAAATTGGCCACAAAGTTTACATTTGGGATAAGTCACTCGGTTGATGGTAGTAGCTTTTTTGTGACTGAGAAACTGAATATTGGTTAACAGTGCTATTACGTCCTATACAGAATGTCCCGTTGGAATGAAAGGCAAAGCATGGCCAGAAGAACAGGAACAAATCTTAATAACGTAGGATTTGGGTCGGTTCATAAAATAGTTCATTCCAATAGAAACCAAATGTATACTCAGGTTCAAATGCAATATGAGGAAACTACTTTTAAACCTAACAATTTCCACTTCTTTTTCTGGAATTTATATTCTTTACAAAGAAAACTTTGCTACTGAAACGCAATTGGGGAACATTCCAGGTTTCTTAAAATTTCTCCAAAATCATGTTATTTTTTCGTAACACAAATCTACGTAAATATAAGACAAAACAGTAATTTCTTAAAACATTAGACAGACAAAATGACTACCTTGTAGTTTGCAATTGCACCCTCTATTGCATATTATGATTTGCCTATATTAAATTAATAATAATATATAATTAAATATTGTAGGTCGCGTGTAAGTTTTGAATGAGACTGTAGTTTTCTGAACGATTGAAATAGAGTCGCTTAAAGTCGTCTCTTAGAAGACAACTCTATTCCAAATTTATTTTTCATTGCGTCAAAGTTTGCAAACACGATATTCTGTTAGATCCCAACCTAATCCAAACATGCCTATGCAGTTATTTCAAACTCAGTAATCTCTCTATATCAAATGCTAATTATTCTATTCTGAAACGGTTCACTGTAAATCTGTAAAAAGAATCAAGAAATAATATTCCTATCTTACGAAGATAATATGTCCGCTTCACTCTGACACGGAAATGCATTGTGTTCTGTAATGGGCACTGTACACAAGCAAGGAATTTATTAACGTGTTTACAGTTACGTTCTTCTCAAATTCATTTTTAAATCTTCAAAATACGCCCATTAGGTTGGATTACTGTGAACAGTCAAGAATTCTAACGGCACAAGGAACTTGTTCATGCTTTAGAGATACATTATTTGCAACAGTGTTAGAGAAACATTGCACTTCTTATTCGAAAAAAATCACGATTAGAAGCCAGGTAGTACTTTCTTCAGTAACTGTCAGGGCAGTAAATTCTACTGTGCTTACAGACCGAACGTAATAACAGAGTACGTCGGTGCTTCTGATGCACCATTTATCTTCGCATTTACCGTTAGATAATCTCAATTAAAGGAAAGTGTCGGCGAAGTGTGAATGGCGAATTCATTATTTGGCATGAGAGTGCATCCTTGGCTGCAGAGAAGACTGAGTGAACCAATTTACAGCGAATTTGAGAGATGACCCCCACCGTTCAGAGCGAAGGCGAACATTCCTTCCTGCAGTCCAGAACACTTCGTGGCGACGAACTCGCCGTGCAGAAAGGATGACAGTCTTTCGACAAAATATTACACGAAAGGAATAAAATGTGTTTAGAATCACTGGATTTCTTGCAACTAAATCGATTCAGTAGCATTGAAACACTTCATATATGTAATATCTAAAATTATAAGATTGAGGACATAACATTTCATTCGGACATCGAATTCTTAGATAGCTAAAAAACAGAAGAGCAGGCTGAGTGTTTCCAGTTAATGTACCTGTCTAAAAAGGTTTCTTCTAGTGCATACCATTCTCATGGCGCATTTTTTTATAAAACGAAACTTTGAGCTGACAAAATGAAAGTTAAGAATACGAAAGAAACCCTAGGACAATGCAGGTCGAATACATTCTGATTCTGTTTGGAATCTACTCCTAGTATATTTTCGTTCATGGCAAAATGTGATTGTGAGGTAAATTTCTCACCAAAATTATCCAACATTATCGTTCATTATAAACTGTATGAGGCATTTCCCTGATGATTTCTTAACAAAATTCCCCCAAATTTTCTAGAACATTAAATTTCATTATTAACTGAGAATGTGTGGCCGTTTGCCAGGCTATTTCTTACTAAATTCCCCCTAAATTTTCGACCAGCTCTGCGTGCCAAAGTTTGAGGACCTGAGGCGAAGGGCGTTCACCCGCAGGAACCAATCCGCTGGCGATGGACGCGGGCGCTTCCTTCTCATTACGACTGGTTTCTCCAATTCGCAATTACCAGCATTACTCGAAATTGCTTGCTAATTACGCGTAGTTACTCGCGCTTTAATAGCGTCGTAACGCGAAACACATAATACGCGCTCGCCGCGCATCGTCACGTCGCGCCCGCCCCGCGCTCGTTCGCCGCCGCGACCCTCGGACGGCGCGGGGATGGGTCCGAGCTGAGAGCGGGGATGGGTCGGAGCTGAGAGCGGGGATGGGTCGGAGCTGAGAGCGGGGATGGGTCGGAGCTGAGAGCGGGGATGGGTCGGGGCTGAGGGCGGGGATGGGTCGGAGCTGAGAGCGGGGATGGGTCGGAGCTGAGAGCGGGGATGGGTCGGAGCTGAGAGCGGGGATGGGTCGGAGCTGAGAGCGGGGATGGGTCGGAGCTGAGGCGGGGATGGGTCGGAGCTGAGAGCGGGGATGGGTCGGAGCTGAGAGCGGGGATGGGTCGGAGCTGAGAGCGGGATGGGTCGGAGCTGAGAGCGGGCATGGGTCGGAGCTGAGAGCGGGGATGGGTCGGAGCTGAGAGCGGGGATGGGTCGGAGCTGAGAGCGGGCATGGGTCGGAGCTGAGAGCGGGGATGGGTCGGAGCTGAGAGCGGGCATGGGTCGGAGCTGAGAGCGGGGATGGGTCGGAGCTGAGAGCGGGCATGGGTCGGAGCTGAGAGCGGGGATGGGACGGTGGTGGAGCGAGGTAGCGGCAGGGGAGCGGATGGGGGGAGGTCAGAGGGGAGGGGAACAGGTAGCGCGCAGCATGCGATATGCAGGCTGGAACGAGACGGCTCCGGATGGTGGAAGTCATCTCTGCAAATTCACAACACATTGTTTACTCAGCTTCTCTGCTACCAAGGGTTTGGAAAGGCAGAGTGCGGAGTGATGGGTGTGGAACGGGGTCACAGTGGTGATGTCGGGCGGGACGGAGTCACAAGGCGGCAACGGGGAGGTAGTGTGGGAATGGTGCGGTCGGAATAGCGTACGGAATAGAGGGGGTCGCACTGGCAGTGATGAAATGCCGAGGTATACAAAGCATATTAAGTACAAATAGCTAATACACCATTTATATTCACAATTTAAACATCTCATTAACGCGATTCAATAATGTTTTGAAAAGCAAACGCAGTGTTATGATCTGGGCTGTCCGGGTGACGCCGCGTCGAAGGCTGGGGTGCCGACGTTTCGACCGACATATCGCGGTCCTCTTCAGGGCCGTACTGGGCAGTACAGCCCTGAAGAGGACCGCGATATGTCGGTCGAAACGTCGGCACCCCAGCCTTCGACGCGGCGTCACCCGGACAGCCCAGATCATAACTCTGGCCGCGGAAGCCTACGATATCAAGCAAACGCAGTGATCGTAGCCGGGCAAATTGAAGTTTGTACTAATTTCTTAGAGCTTTCTTAGGGCGCGAGTGACGACGAACAGCGCGCTGTCCTCCGCGCTGACGCGAGGAGCTCCGAGGCGCCGCGCCGGCGAAGTTGCGCGCAACCTTCGCTGGAATGCGGAGGAGGAGGAGGAGGAACGGCGAAGATAACAGAAAAGCAGGTCGGCCTCCGCTCATGATAGATGGTGAAGGAGATGACAGCGGTTGATGTGCGCGCGCGCGAGGGAGAGGAAGAAGGAGAGGGAGAGATAATCCAGGCTGACAGAAGAAGAGAGAAAGAGGGGAGGGGGAAAGGGAGTGATAGGGAGGCAGGGTTAATACAAGTATATGCGAATGTATACTATAACATGACGAAATTGCTCCACAGCTATGGCCATTTCTCCGTTCTGTCTCCAGGAATTTCAGTCTTTCTGTAAGTCATCTTGAATTTGTCTTGCTGTCATGGCCCCTTCCACTCCTTTTTTCCATGCTCCTCCAGATCCTCCCTTACAGGTCCTTCTCTTCTCTGGTGTTTGGTTTGCGAAATGGAATTTGGTAATATTTTTTTATCCATGAACATGGTGTGTTCATATCACATCATTTGCCTCCGCTCTATTGCATTGAATATTTGTCTCGTAAATATGATATCTGCAGAAGGTGGCAGAACGAAATGAAAAACCAATGTAGAGCTTAATGATGAGAAGAACGGAGCAATAATACGAAAGAGGTAAAAAGCTATACAATATGACAACAGGTGCAAGAACTGAGAAACTCGACCGTGGAAATAATAGTGGAGAAGAAAGTCAGAGGAATCTCTGCAAAAGCAGGTGGAGGTTCACTACGCGGGCGATGAGGGCAAAGTGAGTGGTGGCCGAGCTTGTGGTGTCTCTGACATCTTCGCGCGCCGAGAGGTGGCGCTGGGTGAGGGAGTGGCGGAGGCGCGGAGGGGAGAGCGAGAAAGGGGGTGGGACAGGCAGGCGGAGGCAGGGGCGGTGGAGTGAGGTCGGGTGTGGCCGGGCAGGATGGACAGGAGCGAGGATAAGAAGGGGGTGAGGTGGGTCGGAGGACGGGCCCGAACGAGATTGGGCTCATTGAGATGGAATGGGATGGGACGGGACAGGAGACGTCGCTAGAGGGGTCTGAGCGGGGCAGGCAGCGATAGGGTTGGGTCGAGCGGGCGCGGCTTGCGGGGCGATGGCGGCGGCGCGGCGAACGATCCGGGAAAGCGCAGCGCGGCGCGTCCCGTTAGCCGCGAGTGCGCGAGCTGGGTCACCGGTCTCCGCCTCCTCCCGCTGCGCGCCGCCCCGCGCAGCAGCCGCATCAGCGCTCGCTGCGCGCCGTGCGTTGGGCGCCGGGCGCGTGCGGACACAGTCAGGTGTCCCCTCTCGTCCCTCTTTATCCATTGCAGTGGTCGAGTGGTTCTTATCAGGCACGACTAGAAGGTTACGGGGCCGAGAATCAAAATAAAGAAGCAACATTAGCCAGCTTGGCCTTTAGAGGAACCAGCAAGCCGGGCAAATCGCTTTGAAAGACTAATACGTAAGAATGAGCATGTCAGACGTAACGCGGTCGACCGCTGAGAAGCTTTGCATGTGTGAAATATTGGGAAAATTACTATGCGTGACGCCGATCCACCAAAGTCACTACACCACTTCTTTACAACAAACGAAGTCGATGTCATTGTCACACGAGGTAATTCTAATATTTATTCAATATTCCCCACAGAAAGTGTCCTTATATGCTCATAAAATATTTAAATATAGCATTTTATATTATTAATAACTTTCTGATTTTCCCTCACCATGAAACATTGTATTTCAACATCGCGTAACTAATACATCAGATGAACTGACCCACTGCTTTTCGTAGCTATTTTTTTTTTTTTTGTATCCGCGACTAAGTTTGTTGGTAGGTTTTTTTAAAAGCAAATTTTTGATACGAACAATTCGCAATTTTGTCTTGGAGTTTTACTTTATTCAGTGCACTGTTTTCAAAAAATTTAAAAGTGATTTGAACACGATGTTCCTGACAATCGAATCATCTCATTCCGGAAGGAATGAAATGCACGCAGGTCCTCACTTATTACACAATGAGTTGTGATATGGAATGCAAAACCTTTTATTATTTTTCAGCGTAAAACTATTGCTAAGAATTCGCCGAGAAGTAAAGAATATCCTTTTTATACTAACAAATAATGCATAAAGTATTTCCGGGTGTGCACTACAGAATAACTATGAGAACCATTACTACTTTGAGACTTGGTTTCTCTTTGGACTATCTAAATTGTAGCAACACTTTCGCCGTTTCCTTCCGCCTAGTTGGATACAACAGAGATGAACGTGGACGAGTCGAATACATTATGCTCATTTTATTCAAGAAAGTAATACCCCTTAATCACAAAGCACATTTGAATCCTACGCCGTGGACTTCACAAGGAATTCCGTCACTCTTCCACAGGCGTGCTTGCGTGTTCTTCCGTGGCTTCCACTCCCTCTCCTCCTCGCTCTCCAGTCGGCAAGGCATTCCTTCGCGCCGCGGCGCCAGTCGAGTCCAGAGATTTGCAACGACCTTCTCCGACCTTGATCACATTAAAGTGACCCCGTGAACAGTTCTGAGGCTGTTACGTTCAACGTCTAACTAGGTTTAGCTGAAAGCAGCGCTTCATGTCACCCACTCATCAGTCAGGTCTATCACTGTCAGTCAGGTCTATCACTAAAAAGGGTAAAGAACGATGGTTTATCGTAGATCTGTAAGGAAATGAAGGAATCTAAAGTGTTTTTTTTTCGTATTTATTAAAGCACCATCTACTATTATTAAAAAGATTTCGAATAATAGTTATCTATTTTACAGCAGAACTCAAATTTAGAGAATATTTTTTAGAAAGTCTGTCGTCCCCGCCCCACGCGAGCGTATACCCCACGCATTGAAACTTTACACGAAGCAATTTTTACGGCAAATTTCTCAACATAGTACGATCACTCAATGTTAGACATTGATATGTGAATAGTCTGGGTAGTAAGTATAATTTGCATAACGTTTAATAGACAAGTACCTTTCGCAAATTAAATAAATCTGTTTACTGGATATATTAGGTAGTACTTTCCTTTGTTGGTCAGGTGTATTCAGCTTTCCAAAAGTTTGAATCAAAAGTATTGTCTTATGCAGTGTGTCTGTATTTGACGAAACCTGTCGGGGCCGACTGGTTTCTTATTCCTCCATCAGAAAGGCGCACCAAGGAGGTGTCTCGGGCAATTTGGAGGAAGGGATGTAGTTTTACATTGCTGTCTTCTCCCAGGGCCTACCAGCTCTCCAAGTAACATCTTTCAGTTCAGAACGTCAACACCCAACACTCAGCACTACAGCACCAATTTCTTCAAGCTCCTTCCTTTTGCCTTAACAATAGAGGCTGCCATATTTGTGTGAAAAATACAAATTGCACCTCTCTCCCTCAAGAATCAAACCCAATGTCTTGCGCGCGAAAAGCAAACAAACGTCATGAGGCACTCTCTTCCCTCTTTCTCCTTTGCAATAGATCCGTCTTTTAACTTCTGCTTTTTTCACAATTAGTTCTATAAAAACTCCATTGTAGTAAAGGGGAGGTGAAGGCATAAGAACGGTATTAACAGGAGCAAAGCCCTTCACTTGGAGGTCGAAGTGTTTCACTCTCAGTTTACTGCCTCTCTCCTCGAATATCTTGATGAATATTTTTCTAGTAAAAAGAATTCTATTAAAAAAACAACATAATTTCTTCACTTAACTAAACTACATTTTTTAAACGTGTCATTGTTCTTGTGCGCCGAGGATATTAGGCATAGTAACATTGCAGTAAGAGAAGACCATGCCTTTCTGAACTGAAACAATCCTTTTGGTTTTTACAAGAATACGACTTTATATAAAAAATAATAAAATAAATGTGATTTTTTGAGCTACGATCACCTATCTTTGTACATATAACAGTCACCCTCTTACTCAGATAAACTCGTCCAAGTATATGTCACTAGCATACTTCTAAGTTATTGGTTATCAGGATTAGATTCGGATTCAAATATAATTACCAATGTGCCCAATTTAAAAAGCTCACAAGTATCGAGAGCTTACAAGGAAAAGGTATAAAGTCCAAAATCATGAAATTAGAGACCTGCAAATGAAAGCAGCGTTTTTACAGTTACGGATTTCTGGACATATGTTTCTGATAGCTCCATTACTAAGTAAATATAAGGCAGAGAACTTCGCCCATGTGCTGTGCCAGAGACTCACCACTCGAAGTAGATGCCGAGCGAGCGGTCGGGCGGGAAGAAGCGGCGTTCCACGAAGTACAGCTGGTTGTAGTACTGGCACAGCAGCGCCACGCCCGCCGCGTCGCGCCGCGGGGTGCGCACCGCCTGCCGCACGTCCATCAGCTCCGCGATGGCGTCCTCGTAGCGCGCGCCGTCCTCGCTGTAGTGCTCCAGGATGAAGTCCTGCCGCACACGCACGCCATGCATCAACATCAACAACATCACGACACCTCTAATAACAAATGGGAAACATCGAGGTATTAAGTATTTTTGTGGTGTGGTGTGATTGATTGATAGTGTTTCTGGGCGCGTCAACTGTTAAGGTCATTAGTCCCCTCCGTCTTGTGCATGCTTTTTTATAGCTGGATGGGAGATCCGGCGCCGACCTACGCGACTTGCTGGATTTTCGCCAACCAGGTATCTTCTGCCAGCATGGACAAGGTCTAAGCTCCTGACCGGTCTCCCGACACGTCTGATAATGTGGTGCATGTACGTTTATGTGTGTTAGTAATGAAGAGGATTGCGCGCGGTCCGTAGCCCGTTTCTTAGGATACTGCTCCGGCATTCGTCTGGTGTATATCGGAGAGACAACGGAAAACAATCGATCAAAGCAGCCGGCCGCTAGAATTTCCCTCCAGACAGCGGCTGAATTCTACCCATAGTGTCAACATTCGGGGACACTAACCCTGGGACCTCTCGGTCAAAGGCACTGCAGTGACATCAACTGATGTCATGAGCCACCTACACCTATGTCCTGAGCCACCTTTGAATGTTGATTTGCGAATTTTGTATTCATAGACAAGTAAAGTTGATTGATGAAAATTCGGAATATGATGGATTCGAGTTATCGAAATTCGAATTATTGATGTTGAATTGTTTGGCACAGTTCAAAACCGAAGAAAATTGTGAACCTGGACAATTCGCTTACAAAGGAAAAAAAGAAAAAGTCCTATTATTGCAGTTGTTGTTGTTATTATTATTATTATTATTATTATTATTATTATTATTAATTTTAAATCAGGATCGGCAAAATTGGAATGTGTAGGAAAGGGAAGCATAATGAAAATATTTCAGATGCTAAGAGTTTGAAGTTACCACGATTCTTTGCATTAAGTATAAAAAATAAAACTGTTAGAGAAACTTAATAATGAAAAATAAAACTAGAAAACTATTAGAGAACTTTACAACAATGTCTACGTATTTGTCGAGCAGGTTACTAGCCTGGGTCACAAAAGCGTGAGTATCCTAACTTCTGGTTCAAAGGGTGACGAATTCGACTCCTACCTTGAGACCGGGCTCGGCTATTCACCTTTCTTGATCCCTTTTCCACATCCCGTAATCCATCTTGTCGACTTACTGATGTGGTAATCGTACACACGGCTACAGATCTCGCTTTGCTTCGCTCGAATATTGCCACACCACGTGTGATTGAAGAAAAAAAAGGTATTTTGTTTACAAGGCCTTGTGGGTCACTTGCCACCTGACCCAATGTTCATCGGAATTGAATAGAAAAAGGTCCAGGTATTTGTGTAACCGATTAAAGCCGGTTCCGCTCTGCGCAAAGGTCCCTGGAGGTTGCCAGCGTAAGAAGGACGCGGGCACTGAGTCACGCTGTGTTGCGTGGTGTGATTCAAGGCGCCGGGTTAGCAGTGTGGGAGTCCCCTCTACAGTACGAGTACGAGGCAACGTCACGTCCTAGTGCTAAATAAGACTACACTAAGAAATTTCAATAATGTGTCCTAATATTACAATACTATATTTTCTACAGCGGTTCTTCAGTAATCTCGAATTAATATTAAGAATATTTAGCACAACATACAGTACTTCCATGCCTACGAATATAATTCAATAATTAACAACTTGAATATGTGACTTATTTTGTTAATGAAGTATATATTTTCCAATTTCCCATTGGCCCAACTATTGTCTTACCTCCGGTTACGTGAAAAAAATCACAACCCGATTTCTGAAATTTTCACAATAAAACATTCGAATTTAAACCTTAGAAACGCCAGCGAATGACCATTTAAAAAATCGAAAGCTGTTGAACGCAGGCAGCAAAAACACTTGGACAAATGCGCGCTCTATTAAGAAAACGGGTTCCGGGAAGGCCACGGGGGCAGGGGCCCGCTACCGGAACGGAGGACTACAGAAGGGGAAGCCACGGATTTTTCTCTGAGGAAGAGGTTAGGGGGCTACGAGGAAACGAGACCCGAACAGCCGGGAGGCTGTGTCCTCAGGTGAATGCACTTTCGCGCTCCCACAAATCCGCGTTTCCCACACAACCTCACATTTATTTATTTATTTATTTATTTATTTTATTTATTTATTATATTTATTTATTCTATCTATTTATTTATTTATTATTTATCTATTATTATTTATTATTCATCTTATTTATTTATTATCTATCTTATTCTATTTATTTATTTATTTCATCTATCTTATTTATCTATTCTATTCTATCTATCTATTCTATCTATCTATCTATTTCTATCTATCTATCTATCTATCTATCTATCTATCTATTATCTATCATCTATCTATCTATCTATCCATCTATCATCATCTCATCTATCTATCTCATCTATCTATCTATCATCTATTATCTATTTATCTAATCTATCTATCATCTTCATCTATCTCATCTATTTAATCTTTACTCATCTATCTTATTCATTCTATCATCTATTATTTATTTATTTATTTATTATTATTTATTATTATTTATTTATTTATTTATTTATTTATTTATTTATATTATTATTATTTATTTATTTATTTATTTATTTATTTATTTATTTATTTATTTATTTATTTATTTATTTATTTATTTATTTATTTATTTATTTATTTATTTATTTATTTATTTATTTATTTATTTATTTATTTATTTATTTATTTATTTATTTATTTATTTATTTATTTATTTATTTTTTAAAAGATAGAACGCCAGGATCAAGATTTTGTGGTACCGTTACTCGTAATAAATAAAACTAATTTATAAGTTAATTAAATTTTATTAGTATTTAAATGAATTAATTAAATTAAGTCAATGCTTAATTGTCCAAGGTGCTAAAATGTGCGGCGCTCCCTGGATTTTTGTAAATAAATTTTTGTTTGAAAATTTAAAAACCAATACCCAATTGGATTAATTCATTGCACGAAATTGATTCATTATAACACTTTAATATTAACATTATATAATTTCAAGATATAATAGGCCACATATATATTGCCACGTTTTGCCGCGATTGAAAGTGAATTTCTCCCAAAGAAGATTATTGAGAGACATTCAATTTTCTTCTTGTAATGCAGAAAGGGGAAATTTGCCTCTCACATTAATGTGAGAACCTCCGTTCTATAACGTCAATAGTAAATGGAAAAGACATCGAATTTCAAAGGGGATCGGGGAAGTAGAACGAACGAATCCAGACTGAAGGAAACAGGGGAACCGGTCGAAAGAAGGTCGCTCGTATAAAAACAGTCGACCGCCGAAAAGCTCGCCCGCGCCGAACGCGATGCCGAAATGCGCCAACGCGTCAACGGATTCGCGTCGATCCACGGCTGTGCCGAGGCGCGGCGGAGACCCGAAAGCAGTCCCATGACAAAGGACGTTCGCGCGAGGAAAGTCGCAAGAAGGTGAAAGGCACGCAGGATAGAAGCCGGAAGCGTAACTGCGACAAATCGCACAAACACGCGATAATGTGGAAAAGGCCGAATCGCGGCCGAACAGTAGAAAGTGAATATTAGGCTTAAATGCTCACGAATAAGTGACTTGTTCCTTGGTGGAGATTTTGTTCGCTTTCGCTGCATTATTCGCCATACGTTTCGCGGTACGTCTTATAGAAGTTGTAGGAATCGCACTATTCTTGAGCCGAACGTAGTTCTTTCTTGAGTCCGCGAAGAGGTACATACCGGCTTAGATGGCTCCGAGTATCAACTGAAGTCAGTGCAGAACCCCTGACCGGAAGTTACTAGGGTTCGAGTCCCGAAGCTAGGTCGAATTCAGGTTTGGAGGAGAATTTTCAGGGCCGGCTGCTTTGATCGGTAGTTTTCCGTGGCTTTTCCTAGTAGATCTCTAGTATACTAGGTCTCCGTATTTCGTAAATCGCCTGACAGTCCACGGTGTCCTCACTAAACTTACTTCTCCAGTCCAAAGCACTTTTTCCTATCAAAACCATCAAAATTTTGACATAGTGCGTTTCGAGTGTTTCCCTATCTGCTGGCGAAGTCGCAACAATTTGAAAGTTCAGTTGCGGTGAGCGTTGCTTGTAAATACTGCCTATTCAGCAACATGTCATTAATTACTATTGTACTCTTATCAATAATGCCAGCGAGCTCAGAAGCTTTGCTCGTATTTACTCTTCATGTCAAAGGCAACGGTAGGGATGAGAGGCGAGAGCGAGGGCTAATGCGTTGGGGAGGGCTGGGTCCGGGAGCAGGGGCGGGGGCAGGGGCGGGGAGAAGGGCCGGAGGGAAGGGCCGGAGGGAAGGGCCGGAGGGAAGGGTCGGAGGGAAGGGCCGGAGGGAAGGGCCGGGGGCAGGGACGGGGCAGGACAGGGGCGGGGCAGGACAGGGGCGGGGACAGGTGCAGGGCGGGGGCGGGCGGAGTGGGGCGGGGCGGGGCGAGGGCGGGGACGAGGGCGGGGACGAGGGCGGGGACGAGGGCGGGGGCGAGGGCGGAGATCATAGGGGTACGCGGCGGCCGAGGCCAGGAGCGAAGGCTCTGGAGGCGCGGCGGGCGCTGACCGCTCGCTCAGGCGGCAGTCGGGGCCGCCCCGCGTCTCCGCCCCCACCGCCTCCGGGGTCAACGCCAGCGACACGCACGCCTGGCCCTGTCACGCCCACGCACGGCAGGCAGGCGGCCACCGCACCGCAGTGCGCTCGGCGCGGCGCAGCGGATGGACGAGGCTGCAGATGGGCATGCCCCAAGGCTCTACTCGAGGCTCACGTTTAGAAAACTGCGCACTTTACAGACTGATTTTTCGATAGCAGTTAAGGTTCTTTCGAGATAAATGGGTTGATTGAGGAATTACCTGCATTGCTCTGTGAGTATTATCGGAACATCGAAGAATGGCACAAATATAATATATTACATGTATGACACATACATGCATGCAATTGCCATGCATGACAAATATAATATGTTACATACATGTCAAGACATTAAATGCATCTTCTGGATTGTAGACTAAGTAGTCGAATATTTGCAATATTCGAATACAGAACATTTGAATGCACTTATGATAATGAACAATGAGGTGGAGTTAACAAAATGCATATGCAAGAAATTCTAAACCCCAACCAATGTTCAACTTTGAGATGAAATGTTTTTCCAGATGCATCACAGTTCATGGTGAGCGATACGTGAACATTTCGTTTCCTGATTTACGTTTCTTCGATTAATTACGTAACAAATAGTTTTCACACTGAATAAAAATAAAACATTGCTCGTATGAAGATAAGCGTATCTGTCCACAAAATATTTTAGTACAACAAACACTTTGAGAGCAAATAGATGCAAGTGAAAACTATGGAATGCGAAAGAAAACTATTCTCAATTTCGATATCTTTCAATTGCTTTTTAAATTAAGCTTACAGTACCAACGTATTGATTCTTAAATTCCTTTACTTCTTATATACACACATATATATACACAGTAAAGTTCCAATACTTTGCAAAAGCTATTTTTATTGACACATAGAAATTTAAGATTCGACACGGTCTTCACAAGCTTCACTTCTAATGCAGTTGATGGGATATGAAAATTGAAAAACGCGTTTTCCA
The DNA here is from genome assembly GCA_964035755.1 of Teleogryllus oceanicus. Taxonomy (NCBI): domain Eukaryota; kingdom Metazoa; phylum Arthropoda; class Insecta; order Orthoptera; family Gryllidae; genus Teleogryllus; species Teleogryllus oceanicus. The sequence goes on along the minus strand of CAXIVR010000003.1, from coordinate 160,371,746 downwards.
CATTTGATAGTAGGCATTTATACCGACAATCCTATTTTTTTTGTTGCAAGTTAGTTCTGTCTCTAGGGCCGCAGATGGAATTAGAGGGAGCCCACTGCAAGAGTCCACCCTCCATGGCCAGGGTGACGCAAGGCGCAGGCACTCACCTTGAAGGGGTCCCTGAAGTCGATTTCTTTTGTCTCCTTGAGCCCCAGCGGCACCATCGGCATGCACGGCTGCGTGCTGCGACAGACAGAGGGCTCGCGTCACCAACAGGCATACCAAACATTGGCACGGGCTCTGGCGCCGAATATAAACATAAGATGCCCTTACGCCAATTTACTCACTACTCCTACCCTGATAAACTCAATACATATACTCCGAATCTCTGCAAACCCACTCTCTGCAAACCCACTCTCTGCAAGCCCACTCTCTACAAACCCACTCTCTGCAAACCCAATCTCTGCAAACCCAATCTCTGCAAACCCTCCTCTGCAAGCCCACTCTCTGCAAGCCCACTCTCTGCAAGCCCACTCTCTGCAAGCCCACTCTCTACAAACCCACTCTCTACAAACCCACTCTCTACAAACCCAATCTCTACAAACCCAATCTCTACAAACCCAATCTCTACAAACCCAATCTCTACAAACCCAATCTCTACAAACCCAATCTCTACAAACCCAATCTCTACAACTCGAAAATTTTGAACTCCATACGGCAGAGAATCATCGATAGTCATTTTCAATATTCTGCATTTTGGACTCGTAACGCTACAACTCACTGCAACTCGAATCTCGGTATGTCGATCTATTTTGAAAGTTTTGCATTCCCCATTCAGAGTCCATTTATTGAGGGTTCCCGGTAACAGGTCCACAGTGCTTGAGCACCTTTGAAAGTTATCAGTGCGTAGCGGCGTCGCTGTGCCAGTGAAAGTGCTGCGACCATAAAAGCGAGCAGTGAATTACCCGGGATACGCTAGTAACCTACGAGCATTTGAAAAATCCATTACCTTAATTGAAGCTGAATTGAATTGACAACGTGCATCATATAGTTTACTGGTTTTATTGAGTTTTATTTCAGGAAACTACAGTTGTATTCTCCGATTAAAACACAGGGTGATTTGAGAGCAATCAGCTGGGTCACTATTATCCACTGGGAACTTCGTTACGTCTCCACTTTTTAAATTGAAGCTTTAGAATGGATAACTGCGTCTCAGCTGATCATCTTCCAGATTTACTTCCAGAATATTCTTTACTTCTATTTGGCGGCTTAATCATTATTTTATTATATTTAAATTACTTAAAATTTCAATAAATCCCGTTCTTGAATAATTTTAAAATCGTCATGAAATCGCTATCCCTTTGAACAACTGATAGACTACTATGTTATTGTTAAGGTAAAATCAAGTTTTTTTTACCTTAACAATATCGTAGCTCCATCAATTGTTGAACGGAAGAGACATTTTATGACGATTTTAAAATTATTCAATGCCTCTCGTGCCAAAGAAGTTTATGCTACGGAGGTCTGTAAACAGAACACTCAGTGCGAAAAAATCAACCAGAAGTTAGTTTAAAAACATCGACAGAGCGATTCCAGAAAACATTTATACAATATTTGTTAAAAACTCAGCCAAATGATAATTGTTGAATCTGCACGAAAAAGTGAAAACTGAACATTTATAACTCGTAACGCAAAGATTTTTTCTTCTTTGACCCTTCACCCATGAAGTAGTTAATGGCAGTAAATCAATTATAAATATTTGTTTTTTTAATCAATTATATTTACCTTTTATGATTTCCTCAAAACAATAAATTACGTATCCAGTGATATCATTAAATTGGCTTATGTAATCTAGGATGCCCTGAGGAGGCCTTCGCGCTACTCACCTATCGCTTTGGTACAGCTCCACGGAGCCATTGAGCTCGGCCAGTTGCTCCTTGAGGAGCTGCAGGTTCGAGTTGACGAAACTGAGCTCCAGTGCCACCGTCTCTCGCAGCTTCCTGTTTGTGGTAGCTCTGCAACACATCGCAAAAAATAGATATTATTATAATAAATGGCAAACTATTATAGCGATATTGTTACAAATCTGGTTTTGATTTTTAGAAAGAGGTGAATGGTCGAGAATCAATTAAAGTAATCCCAAGGCTTAATATGTTCAAGTTAATACAAAAAATAATTACATTATCTCTTTTCTTGTATGTATACAAAGTGTCAGATTTTTTAAAAAATGTTCATGAATTTCGTGAGAACTTGGCGTTTACAATAATTCGACAGGAAAACAAAAACTCGGTTTATCACTTCGGCTAGTAGGACCTTTACCCAAACGGTGATAAAACATAAAATTATAAATTTAATGAATTTTGAAAGCTATTTGTTGAACGCTATTTTTATGAACTGAATTCGTACAGACGGTTCTAGATAACGTGTAACTTGAAACTTACAGATACTGGAAGATTTTTTCTGAAAAAAAGTATACATTCTTAACCCATGTTTATCAACGGATATACACAGACAAACAAGATTTAATGCATTATCTACTTGGCTGTCCGGGAGACGCCGCGTCCTAGGCAAATGTGCCAACATTTCGACCGCCATTCCGCAACCTTTTTCAGAGCGAAATGCATTTCGAACAAAATATTCTAGACATTGAGAATTTCGCCCTGAGGAAGGTCACAGAATGGCGGCCAAAACGTTGGCACTGGGCGCTCGCGGCAGCCAAGTAGCTACTGACTCGCGGATAACCACGCTCTCAAGATTTAATGCAGTTTGCCGCCTTTATCGAACATTCAACAACGTGACACTTTCAGGCATCGGGGCCAGCGCACGTGCGCACGCACGTGTCGTCACGTGTGCCGGGGCGGAAGGGTCAGTGCCGGGGCGCAGCTGAGTCACCGCTCACCTTGGAGCCACCGGTTCCCCAAGAACAGGCTCTTCGCCAAAAGGGCGAATGCCGGTCAGAGGGCCGCGTTAAGCATGCTACACGCGCCGGCGCTAATCGGTTGCGGGCAACGGTCGTCGCATGCGCCGGCGTCGCATGCGGCAGCACGTGCAGCTCCACCGCCCACTGCGATCTGGCCTAGATATTATGAATTGAAGCGCGCACAGATATGCATGTTCTTTGTATGCAGTTTGTTAGGTCTGGGCTATGTTCCCAGTTGTCCAGCGCTCCTGGGCGTAATGGTTTATCGTTTTTACTCTCATCCTGCACCATTCAATATTGTATCCTTCGCAGGTTTGGTCACAGAGTTTACAGATTCACGTGTCGGTCGGTTCGTGGAATCGTTCTTGTTCGCATATCATATGGTGGAAGTCGTGGGTTGCAAATCTTGTGACTACATGTCTCATTTCGTAATATGCGGACATAGATTTTTGGTTTGTTATTGCCTCTGTTGCATCTGGCCTAGGTATGACACGGGGATAAGGCCAACACTCGCATGATATATTTTGATCATGATTTGCGATAATGGTAAAGGTGCTGTTCGGTTCCTGCCACCAGCCACATAGTTGATTGAGAAGGGGGACATTCATCTATAAGTCGCAGAGACTTGGACAGAATATACTGTACATGTATTTACCTCTGCATTTGCTTCAGGCTGATCCTCAGAGGTCTCAAGGAAGTACTGCGTAGAATTGTTTAGGTTACACGCAGTTTGTAATATAATCTCTCAAACAATTTTTAGAACGCCAATGAAGAGTAGAAATTGTGTGAGATTTGAGGAATTGTTTCTAGACGTGTTCAGAGAATCTCCCCGCAGTCGACTTTATCTTCTGAGATGGCTACGATGCATGTACAACGGAGAGAGAATCTTTTGCCACGTAAGCTGCATTCGTAAAATTACAGAACCTATTACATTATTCACTGTCGAAAATTGCCCGTTAAAGTGCATCTAATTTAAAAGTCATCCAAAACAATACAATAAAACATACTGGGATCTTATTTTTTTAGGCAGAAGAAATGTAACATTTGTTATTTGTATTAGCTTAATTCCCTTTATTAGATTAGTGAAAACGAGAAACAAATGAAAAGAAGATTCTTTAAAAACTTTGCGAGCAAAGACCACAATTTCCATCGCCCACTTTCTCCTTCAGCTGCACACCTAATAAAGAATTCACTACACTAGCACTTACTGCCATTAACATACGATAAACTACCTCATTCTTGCACGCAGCTCATTCTGCAAATTTGAGCAAGAATGCCGGGGAGAAATTTCTTGTTAAAATAACTTCCACATGTGGAACGGCAGCGTATGCTTCATTTACTTCCAGCAAATATTTGCTGAGGTGCGAGGTAAAACGACAACTCATCTGTGATATTTTGATGTCCACGTGCCGCGAAATTTTCATGTAAACTAACTTCAAAAGAAAATCTGACATCTCAAGCATCTAGTTTAATGTGGTAGTATATACAAATGAGAGAAAGCACATCTAGAAAATGTAAAAAGCAACAAGTAGGGAAGAATTGCGTTATTCCTGAAAGGAGCAACGAGTAACGCTTCAGCATTCTTGTACAATCTACAATGGCAATACTATTCTTTAAATTAATCCCTGGGAGCAGTGTGTTAATAAGGACAATGCGTCATTTCTTCCCAAGAAATGCTCTCGAGGTCAGGAGGTTACTTCACACAGACCGACCGAGTCACAGAGCAAACAATGACACGTCCTAATGGACAGCGTCCGAGAGAAGTGCTATGCTTCGTAAGACAATTTCCAGCTACTGCAAACAGTGTGTAATGATGATAAATTAACGATATAGATCTGTCTATATCAGCTGTCTCTCTCCATCTATATCAGCGGATTAATGAAATATCCTAGGAATCAAACTTCAAATTCACTCTATCAGATCGAATTACTTCATCATCTTTGGTCGAATCAAAATAATCATGGGAACGTGAATGGTGTGTACTACAATCAGAATGTTTGTAGAAATTAATAAAAAGAGAATCAAATTAAACTGGTGTGATCACAAAAATTGCAAAGAGCGAATTGTGATGAGGAAATCGGCAATCAAGAAAAATCCATATCATGAAACGAAATGCGAAATGGCAAGAAGAAAATTCTATTTAACACCATGGATGTGTTCCCAGAATCATAGGTGAGTATTAATTATTTCACCTTTATAATACTACTTTTTTGCATTGCTTAGATTCACACGTGGTACAACTTCCATTACGTTTAAAAGCTTCAAAAATATGCATGCAAGTTTTAAGTAACGTCCATTGTCAACAAATGGCATTACATTTTAGAATTGTTTTAACGCCTGCACAGAATTACAGTTATTTCAAATAGCCCGAAAAATGTCTGTTAACTTCATTGATTTCTTTTCTCAAATTTTTGTCCGAAGTAGCGTCAAAAATATACAATACAATAGAATCTTATAATATTTATTTTCTTCATAAGACGCTAATTGTTAAATTTGAGAGTGGTTAAAAAGTGTTGTAGGAGGATCCAGCTCCAGGTATTGCTAAGTGGCCATCTACTTTCCCGAACGATTCGTTCAGATCCAGTTAATATCTGTAGTTTCGGGGAAAGTTGCATCTGTGGCGTGAGGCAATACTCAGGCCTTCGAGCGGGAAAGGGTGAGAGCTTCAACGATAGACGATGGCAAAAGGACTGCTCTGCCAAGAGCAGGTGGTGGCATCTCCGGTTGTTCACAGGGTTAAAGTGAATTAAAAGATTTGCGAGAGCGAACCAGGATTCGAAGTTACATCCTTGAACGGAATAAAGCGATTAACGCATTACCCCTCGATCTGTTTCTTTAAAAAATATACTAGTTATTATTGATTTTTGAATAGTAGAAGTAAAAGATGTCTTTGCCAATACTATTCTCCGCAAGGTGAGCAGCTTTCAGTGTCTTAACCATCATCTTCATATCTGTTGTTTGGACGCCAGAATACTAGTGTAGTCTTTAAGCGAGGAAAGATTTTAAATCAAGATTAAAGAGTGTACTAAAATTGTATTCATATGATGCCACTGTGTTCGTTTCCATTGAATATACGGTTTCGTAGATGTGTAAAGTAAGGAGAAACAAAATCTTCCTACTCGAAGAATATTTCTATTTATGTAATCACATGATAACATGTTTCTCTACATTTTCAGGCTGGTCCCCCTTTTCTGTAATTCGTGTTGCTTTAATTACCTTCCCCGCAGCCCAGGTGCTTGGTGTTGATGACTCGTGAGAACAATGCGGCGCTGCCCGCGCAGCTTCATTCCTTCCCCCGCGGACAGCGCTCTCTCGAGGTTACTCAACGCGTGGCTCAAGCGGGTGGACCAGGGGGCGGGGCAGGGGCAATGTCGGGGATGGGCGGGACGCGGCGGCGGGACGGGCGGGACGGGACGGACGGGTGCGGCGGACGGGGCGGGGCGGGCGGGGACGGGGCGGGGTGGGACAGGACGGGCGGGCGGGGCGGGCGGACAGGACGGGCGGACGGGGCGCGGCGGACGGGCGGGCAGGGCGGGGCGGGCGGGCGGGGCGGGTGGGACAGGGTGGGACGGACGGGGCGGGGCGGGGCGGGCGGACGGGCGCGGCAGGACAGGACAGGGCGGGGCGGGCGGGGCGGGTGGGACGGGCGGGACGGACGGGCGGGACGGGCGGGCGCGGCGGGACGGGGCGGACGGGACGTGGCGGACGGGCGGACAGGGCGGGCGCGGCGGGGCGGGACAGGGCGGGACGGGGACAGGGCGGGGCGGACGGACGGTGCAGGACGGGACGGGGCGCGACGGACAGGACGGGCAGGGCAGGGCGCGGCAGGACGGGACAGGACAGGACGGACAGGGCGGGGCAGGACAGGACGGGCGGGGTGGGTGGGACAGGGCGGGGCAGGACGGGGCGGGCGGGCGCGGCAGGACAGGACAGGGCGGGGCGGGACGGGGCGGACAGGTCAGGACAGGACGGACAGGGCGGGCGCGGCAGGACGGGGCGGGACGGGCGGGACAGGACGGGCGGGACAGGACAGGACGGGGCGGGACGGGCGGGGCGCGGCAGGGCGGGACAGGACGGGCGGGGCGGACAGGGCGGGCGGACGGGCGGGGTGGGACGGGTGGGACGAGGCGGGACGGGGCGGACGGGACGGGGCGCGGCGGGACGGACGTGGCGGGGCGGGTGGGACAGGGCGGACAGGGCGGGGCAGGGCAGGACGGGGCGGACGGGCGGGGCGGACAGGGCGGACGGGCGGGGCGGGGCGGGCGGGCGGGGGGGGCGGGGCGGGGCGGGGCGGGGCAGGGCGGAGCGGTGCGGGACGGAGCGGGGCGATGCCGAGTGGGACGAGGTAAAGCGGGCCGAGACGGAGCGAGGCGGGGCAAGGCGGAACGAAGCGGGAAAGGGAGGGGCGGGACGGGGAGAAGCAGGGCGCAGCGGGCGGGGCGGGCAGGCGGGGAGGTGGAGGCAGGAGGGCGGCGCGGGATGATCATGACGCGGGTCGGGGGCGGTGGGGAAGGGCCTTCTTGCTCGGCCGAACACCTGCGCCGCTGGAAGACTTTCACCCAGTGTTTTCAGGAAACGTCGAATATTAAGCGATTAAATGCTCGTCCACTCGTGCCGCGCCTCGGAAGCGACGTGCCTTAGTCGGCTCCTTCCGGACGCTCCACAGGGCTGCCAACGCCACTGGACCGTAATATATGTCGTAACTACAACACTGTGAGCTATTAGTGGCAGTTTGAAAGTGGTCTGGTCTTCTTTCGTGGTCTCCATTAAGTAACTTAATTGAATATGTCTAAGAAACACATCTGTTATTTTTACTCTTTAATTAATAAAGAGTATGCATCAAATGACTTTGGAAATGGTATAAAATAGCAGAAATGCAAATTTCTACCTTCATACAAGTCAGTAAGGTTCTATTCGAACAGAATAAAGGGAAAAAAGAGGCGATAAATGTGGATCACATCACTTGATTTCCCATTGGAAGCCTAGCGTGCCTCTATGGGCACGTTGCACGAAGCTGTAGATAGTTTAAACTTGTACCTTAAAATGTTGCCATATTACAATTTGAACTTCTAGTTGTTTTCCATAACATCCTAAAGGTTCCACCATATGAATTTCAAAATTTTGAGAAAAAGAATATTTTAATTTATTTTAAAAAAATTAAACAATGATGTAATGCAACTTAAAAAAATTATTCTGGCAGATAAGGGTTAAATCGATTATGATTCTTTCTTGAAATACACATAACAAATGAACAAAAAATGTATTAAATTTAGAATGGACATGAAAATGTAATTCGAAAATATTTGAATAAAAATGTCACTGTATCAAAATCAAAAGAGACTTCCTTTCTGCAAACTTACATGTTGAAAAAAATAAATTTTATATGCTGTAGTAGAAGTGAAAAGAAAGAAGTACAATCGAGACGCTTCAAAAAGTATCTTTCAAATCAAAAGAATACTCGCTTTCACCATTAACAAAGAACCTCTTCTCCTAATTTCCTTTATATCTTTCATAATTCAAGGCATCCATCGTTTAATGTCTTACGTTCAATGTTCGAATTACATAGGATATTTCAGACTTCAAGACTGTGCGAAAGAATACGAGAGAATTCCTGAAACCGTAATATAAAGTGCTATAATTCATATTCTCATTTAAGAAAGCAAGTTCATTCGAGAGGTAATTTTATGAAAAATTAAACTTTTAATTCATTTTAAATAACAGGCCAACTGATCTGTTCATTCAACTGATCGACGAAGGAATATTTCTCAGCCATCCACCTGCCTTTCTCAACTCGTTTCGCTCAATGGTTTCCGAACTTGTCAGGAAAGTCTCTAAGCGGTCATCGCTGACGTCGACTTGAAACGAAGTTGCGTGAGATGAAATTCATGGAGGCGAGATATGGGACAACACACGAGCCTGTATGATTATTCATCTTTATCACAGGTAATAAATCTTAGGTAATATCTACGAGTGCATTGCAAATGTCCGATAAAAATATTTAAAATCGAGGATTCAAAGAATATGAGAACCTTTTAGAATTCGCTTTCGAAAAAAAGTATTACTTGGCTCTCCCTTGTAATCGTAATTCTCGTTAGGTGGCTTGTGCCATAATAAGTAGTGCATACAAGTTCCATTGCTGGGGCCCGCGTTTGGCACTCGGGCAATCTCACTGGAATCTGTGGTGGACATCGAGAGGTATCGGCACACTTCCTCGGGGTTCTTCTTTTTCCCCAGTGTCTCATTCCATTTCCTCCTCATAATTCATCTCTTCATGATCGCGATCGCTTTCATCCACTAGATCACCACTCATGATCTTCAATAACCTCAGAATTTATAGAGCCCCGAAACCTACGTAACAAATACTTGTTCAGCAGACTATTCTTTCATCGGTCTTATTTACTCCATTATGTGATGACATTTTCCCAACCGAGGATTTCCGGAAATGATCATTTTTTTTCCTCCGTGTACGTCCGAGTCCAAAGAGATCGTTTGGAAGGGAAGGGATGGCATGCAATCCTCGGCCAGTTGTGCACGGTGCTGATCTGGCATTCGCCTGGAAATGGTCAATGAAACCGCAGATCCGAACAGAATACCTACAAACTCGATGCCTGGCAGGCGATATAAAACCGCAGATGTTTAACATTATTTATATCCTATTATGATTCTCAGTACTTAAGCCTCACCCGAGATAGATGGTGACGAGACGATCTGAATGAAGATGGAACAATGGTGGATTGAGAGACGTTCGAAACAGGACAACCCCTTCCACGACCCGTGTTTGTCCCCAAGGCTCGACCGGTACTAATGTCGAACACATGGAGCGAAATTCTGGCACCAGACTGGCATCGAACCCGACCCGCTCGCGTTATGAACCTGCAACTAACCAACCAACGAGCATTCGCACGTGACGCGTTGTGTCCGGCGTTTCCGATGCTGGTTATTCAGCGCGTAGGGGTTGGTATCTGCCTGTAGCATTCCGGAGAGGACTGCAGTGGCGGCGGTGGGGGCGAAGGCGGCTTTCCCGTCGGCAGGCCAGTGCTTCCGGCGGTAGCGCAGAGAGAAAGCGGCGGTGCTGCCTCCGCAGCCGCCGAGCCCCTGCTCCGCCTGGCATGGCGCGGCGCGGCGCGGCGTGGTGGGCCGGGCAGGCGGACACTCGCGGCCGGAGTTAAAAGAGCGCAGCATGAAACTGACGTTTTGATGGTTGGACAAACAGACGAGGAGCGCCGGCGCGCACGGCGACCCCGATCTTGGGGCACGACGATATCGTACCGCTTTGAAATGAGGATCTGTCATTACCTCTCGGAACCCGCTTCGAGGATCGTGACGGATGGTAGTGTCAGTCTGAGAGGACTCTCTGTACAAGATGAAGGAAAAGAAACTGATATTCCGTTATGAGCTGTGAACCCATCTGTTTACATCACATCAGTTGTCCGATGATAATTGAAGGTCTGGAAATGAACAACAAAGAAGAAAACTGAAAAAATATAATTTACATATTCCTGATCGGTATTTTTAAATATTTAATTTCCTTTTTAATTATGTCGGCTTTTAACATACTCCCCATTGAATGAAGCTGAATATACCGAAAAGTAAGCGTTGCATTTTATTAGCAACACCCTATCCGTACTTAGTTCATTCTCTGATATAAACAACATTAAAGTGCTGTTCATACAAAAATGAATATGTTACTTGTCTAACTAATGGCGGCTACAGCAGCAATTATTTGTGTTAAACTATGGTGTTACAGTTAACGTCAGATAAACAATGTAGTGGTATCGCCGAATGCTCTTGTAAGACGTAAATTCCACAGACAAAGATCGAAAGTAAGCAACTCAACAGAATATTCCTCAATAACGCAAGAAAGGGTTGCTATATGTATTTTGTATGCCAGGAGGATGTATACTGCGCCACATTCTAGAATCCTCACTTTAACGGACGAGATATGCAGATTGCGCAATAAAGAGAATTCGACAATCAAAAAACCTAAGCCACAATATGCTGAATCCAAATCTACGAAATAGAATAGGTTAGCCACTAAATTAATAAACTGAAATTACCTTACGTTTAAGCAATCGAAGACAATCTGTGAAAGTGCTTTGACGTGCCTTAACTCATCACATTTGTAAATGTACATGGGTAAAATTTCAAATCAGTTTCATTGATATTATAGATTGTGGAAGAAACTATAACGCTTTATAAACAATACATTCATTGATTAAACGACAGAAAACATTGAACAACTAAGGTACACAAACAACGAAAAACATCTCTTTTACCCAGCAAAAAATAAGCACAGTAGACGGTCCTACAGATGACCTGATAAGCACAGTCTGTGATAATTATACGAAATTATCCAACTACTACTATCGAATTCCTGAACTTATCGAAGGGGAAGACAATGTTAAGGCAGAAAAAGAAAAGGGTGACTGAGATGGTGTAGGAGCAGAAAAATAAAGAAAAAAAGAAGTAGAAGAAAAAAAAGAAAAAAAAAAAAAAAAGATCATTAAATGAGGAGACAAATAAAGAGGTGGAAGAGAGGAGAAAAAAAAAAAGAAAGGAATGAAAGGAGAAAGAAAAAAACAGAAAAAATGAAAAACCGAAAAAGAAAACGAAGAAAAAAGGGAAAAAAAAGCAATACGAAGACAAAGGAGAGGAAAGGCAGGAGGAAGAGGGGACGAAGGAAAGGCCGAAAGAAGGAAAGAACGAAGGACAGAACACGCCGAAATGGGAGTGGAGTCCGATGAAAAGGCAGAGCGCTAGCGGCAGCGTGGCGTCGGAGGGCCGGTGCGAGTGCGCCGCTCAGAGGTTCCAGTCCAGTTCCGCGCCCATTGACGCATCGCGTTGCCGCGGCCGGGCCGGGCCGGGCCGGGGCGCCCTCTGCGGAACGGGATTCCTGGCCGCCGCACAGCGCTGGGCCGCGCCGCGCCGCGCACCGTTAGCGTCGCGTGGACTGGCGCTGGGTGGGCTTCCACGTTCGGTTGCGGGTGGAATGGCGACCTCGCTACTTTTTTTTTTTACGAGTTGGATACGCCGGTTCGCGCAAGCCGCTTGAACCACCAGCCCACCTGCGCGGGTTTCTATAAAATTAGACGGGCGAGAACGAGAACTTCCCTGAGATGCCAATTTCGAGTAGCGGGTTCTTCAGATCGCGGCTTCCGACAAACGAAAATTGGGAGAACAATGAAGGGTATGTATTCAGACGCGTTTTGACACTCTACTTTGGCATATTCTCTTAATTACAGGGTGTATCAAACAACATTTAGCACAAATTATACATGCTTTCCATCACATGCTTTACATCATTATACATACTTGTGAACTGTTTTGAACTAATCCTAATTATTGGAAACCTAACGAAGCAATTAATACCAGTTTCATGATTTGGCTACAATGTGGGGAAAAATTAGATTTTAAATTTACTGCCTGGAAACCGCGTCGAATTTTGTTTAATCGAAGGAGTTCTCTTCATGTCAAGGTAGAAATTCATAGCTTTAAACATTCCCGTTTTGCGTCGTTGTAGCTGTTTACGTTAAAGTTAATGATAATGATGGCCTGACTATTTCATTTATTATCTGCTTTCAAACTAATCTAGACATTTTAAAATTCAAAATTTAATCTAACTTGGGGCGAATGAATTGCATTCTGATTTATTATCTTACATTGTTCTCGACGATTTTCACATTAACGAACACAGACACAAAGCCGCCTGCCAAATTTCCTGAAGATGAATTGTGTCTTGAGCGCCAGAGCACATCGCCTCAACGACAAAAACATTTTCTTCTCTAAAGAGCATCGCATAATGCCTCGGCCAGCCACAGCGGTGTGAAAGTGCCTTCGGGGCTTGCAAACTGACTGCGTACTCGCATTGTCACTGCCGTTTGCAGCTGTCAAAATGTCAACTTTCAAGCAACGTTCGCGACCATTTGCTCCTTCCGTGCGAGGCGTCCAAAGACCTTTGCGAGAAAAGACATCGCGAATGCGACCGACGCAATTGCGCGCATCTCGTTTTCGCAATGGCATGCCAAGTATAGCGACTCAAAGGCTTCAAAACAAGACGCGCGGTAATAAACGTCAAAGGCTGTGAGAAGCTTAGAAAGTCATTAAAGGGTTGTTGGCATGCGCCTTCATAGAACAGGTGAAAAGGCTGGCTTGAAGAATAAATACACAATAGGCAATAATTACACAGTAATCGATGACATGTAATAAGAAAAAAGAGAAATGCTACATCCATTAGGATTTCTGGTCAGGGTCTGGTCTGGTCTTTGAAGTGTTTTCGCCACCACGGGGAAATCCAGCTACTTTTCCATCTCCTTCCAATACTCTCTGCCATTTCTGAATGCTAAGCAAGTACCCAGTGGACTCACTGCATATATGCTACACATTTTCATATCTCGCTCTACACACTGTTAAAATGTACTTTGTCAAAAGAAACGAACTTAAAGTGTCATCGACTTACTCGTCTTCGTTAATAATAATAACAATAATAATAATAATAATAATAATAATACATCGTTCTTTATATTTTATTTGTGAATTTAAAAATCTGCTTGGAAATGTTAATACAAGTACTGGTGTCAGTGGCAACTGCACCTTATTTCAATACAATACAGTACACATTCGCATATTTTGTAAAAAAAAGGCTACAATTTAGATATTCTTACGAAGTGTTTCACAAAAAATTACAACGTACGCGGTTTTAATGTCCCTCTGAATACGCATATCTCACACCTTTTTAATTTTCTCAGTCACGATCATCCATCAAGAGAATTCATACTATAAAAATTGAATCAGTGGAATATGCTTAAGTGATATGACTGCCAAATTGTTTTCTATTTTGTGCGTTACTTTTTCGTGTTTTTTTTCATATGCACAATTTGCGACCAGTGGAATGCGACTCCCAGTCTATTTTTTCGTCGCGTGCTTGTTTTCTATCGTCGTCGATGAGCCCCTATCGAGATGAATATCGATGGCGGCTGTGCGGTGGGAAGAGAGAGTGCGAGAAATCAGACTTCCAGGCGCGGCCGCCGGACGAGTTGGAAAACGAGAGCTCCTTCCGCGTGCGATGAACCTACGGGACGTTCGCAGCTGCCTTCTCTTTGCATCCCAGCAACGAGCTCTCAGTTAAAAGGGAGCGACATTAGTCCTGTGGTTGTAGCACGTAATAGAGAGTTTTTTAACTTAACCGAAACGGCTACCGTTACCGGTTATATACAACGTAATGTCGAATCTTGTGTAAGGCTCCAACAGAAGGTTTTTGCAGAACACTTACGCTTGCGCTCATAAGGTGCTGACATTTAGTAGCAACGGCTTTAAGATACACATAAGTTTGCCGCCTTTCCGATTTCGTTTATTGATTCTTCCATTTTGTATACTGTGGTTTCGATTTATGACTTCGATTCATTTATTTCCGGGAAAACAACAACGACAAGCGATTGCCAGGTGGACCAGGTGTACACTTGTCTGTCTCTAGATTTGTTGCTTCCTGCTATGGAAGAATTAATTACAGCACGTGTATTTGGGAATAATGATATGGACGATGCAGAAAATGCAATTCTGCACGAAATTTTAGAACCCGATCGACCTGGAATTATAAAGTTTGGAACATTTGAAATGTTGAATTGCTTATTTTAAAGGGCTTCCCTGTTTGCGAAACCACAAGAATTTCAATATTCTTCCTCACAGGCTTCCATCCTCATACAAAGTGGAAGCCAACACTTCCTTCAATGTCATTCATTAGGTTTTGGAAAAAACCGCAGTCGGGTTTTGCCCGAGTTCTTCGTATACTAATTGTAAGAGCCCAAAACAAGTATAACCGGCAACCGATTCGGTACATGTTATGATGCCTCGCTTAAGGAACCGAGCCCTGTTATAGCTTGTTTGCTACAAATACCGTGAGTGGTGTTCCAGGCGTCACGTGACAATAGCCGCGTCCTCTTGTCATTAAGCGTCTACTCGTATGTATAAAAACTATTACAGTCGGGAGGTGGTGATGTTCCTCCCTCATTAGAACGTAAGATTCAGCACTGACCTACATGGCCACTTGAGAGGATTTCCCCATCAGATTCGAGTACCTCCTTCTACTACCAGGGCTCCGCCCCACCCGGGAAAATATGTAAGCTCCAGAGATATGTGGAAGTGTGATGCGAGTGTGAGTGTAAGAGGAGAGCATTAGGCCAGGAAGAGAAAGGAAAGACCGCGCACGCAGTGCGTGGCCCATTTGTTATGGCAATACACCGGCATTCGTCTGGAATTGATGGGATAAACCACGGAAAACAACCGATCAGAGTAGCCGACTGCTTGAATTCTTCTTCCAGACAGCGGATGAATTCGACCTAGTTATCCGGCTACGGTCGAAAACCCTGCCACCGTCGTACGGTATCGAACTCTTGGACATAGCGGTCAGGGACTCTGCACTGGCCACAGTTGATGCCTTGAGCCACCACAGACGGTGGGCGCAACAAAAAAATGTTGGCCTCTGGTCCCCGGCAATTTCTCGTTAAGAGCGAGCAGTACATTAAATATAAACGTTTGACAGTGGATTGTCCCTAGGCAACATGATTCACACAAGAAACTAATGTCATTTCTGAAGAAAATATTTTAATGTCGCCAACCGCTCTTTATCACAGAAGGTATGTAGTCCAATGAATAAAGCGTATTACATGATGTCTAATACATTAAGCAATGAAATTAAACGATAAAGTTTAAGAATTTCCACCACAATTACATTTCTTAACACACAACTCCTTCGGACGCGACTATTTTCAGCCTTCTTCAGAAAGCTAATAAGGATTCCAGTAAACAACAGTTGTAGACATTTCCTACGATTTTTCTCCGGTTTCTAATCTTTACAATATGCATCAATAAACAGCCCGTACAATTTTGAGAATACTTTCACACCACCCTCTCGTCCGAATACATTCAACCCCTGCTTAAGCTTCTTAAGCTTTCACATGCACTTGTACGCCGATTCCATTAAAGCGCGAAACGCCCGTGCGAAGCGACACTCCAGCGTCCGAGCAATTTCGATGCAAAGAGTTTGAAAGCGCGGGGGCCGCAGGAACTTTCAATCTCCGCGGCGGCGCGGAGAGGCCGGGGCGGGGGCGGGGCGGGGCGGGGCGGGGCGGGGCGGGGCGGGGCGATGCACCCGGGGCGGCCTCCGGGGAAACGCGTTGCCGGCGGGGCGGCGGCGGGGGCGGGGCACAGGCCAGAGCGAGATGCTGCACCTGGGCTCGCAGCCAAATAGACGAGGGTTATAGCGAAATACTTCATACTATATAATAACACTATAGCAGACTATAGCAATAATTATGTACCTCGGTGGTAAAGAGCACTATACCCTATTTACCTAACTTTATTTGGGAACAGTTTAAAGATGATTTATTTGAAAGTGAACATGATGTTTTGACAGCTTCATACTTTGTTAAAAATGCGTTTTGAATATTTTTCTCAACACTTACAGAATGATCAATTATTGAAACAAGTGTGTGATAATATATATGTTTAAGCAAATGAAAATAGTGCCCGGCATCTCCGGGGTACATATACTCGACAATGCGAGTCAGGTACCCGATAACGCGAGTCAGGCACGAAATTTTACAATATTAATTTCGAACATCACGATATTGCTAACATTTATTATAAGAATTCTGATCAACCACTGGAAAACTATTTGGTTGAGGAAAAGACAAAATTAAAAACCGCAAAGCTCCTTCTCATTCTTCTAGGAACAACATGCACTTACGCGTAGACGATTGTGTGCCATTCACAGCCCTGGGATTGACTTTAAGCAGCTAATCGGCTTCCAGCACGGAATAAAGTTTTATAGCGTTGTCCATTCGTTGCACTGAAAACGTCATCGCTCCGCACCAGTGCTGCCCATAACGCGTGAAGGCAGCCGCGAATGAAACGGATTCCGGAAACGAGCCAGTGCGTGGTGCGTGTGCGCTACGCCGTGAGATTATAGACAGCTGTTCTCGGTCCGTCACACTAATTGAATTCGAAAAATTAGAAGAATGGAAATTCTTCCTTCTTAATTCATACATTATTAACGTGTTATAGCTTTATTTAAAAACTACTAAAACGTCCTATGCGTATGTGTCGAAGTTTCATTTTTCAAGATTTGGCTGTAAACGATATAGTACACAAGATTTTGACCGAAAGGCTTCTGCAGAAGTGTTTAGTTATTGAAAACCATAAAAGTGAGCATTTCCGGTGGTGTTTGTATGGGAATGCGAGAAACCTTTCTTGGGACATATATGAGGATGATTTTGTAAGGGTCACTATTTTTATATTCACTTATTTAGCGTCTCAAAATTGACACGTACCTACACTTTGGTTTCTAAATAGCACTGGATTAGTTAACATGAAGTTATTCAAGGTTAAATTTTAGGAAAACTGATTTTCCGAACTTCGCGAGTGACAAAAATATCTTAAGACATTTCTTGCAAAACATAATATACTCCATCATTCGATGTATCCCTGTGTGACCGAAGATCCTCAATTGCCTTCACAATTTCACCACGAATCCAAATCAAAATGTATAACCTCCGTACCTAACCTCAAAATCGTGCGGAGCAATGGACTGGACTGACGATCTCGTCAGTGCAGTTTGCGCCCCGAGTGCGCCCTGGTTCCGTGTCATTGTGGGAATGGATCATGCGCTTCTGTGCACTGGTGCGCCCTAGCGGTCGAATGGAAAAAGCTGCCCTGAGTGCGCTCTTGGTGGGCACCAGTGCGGCGAATGGAAAACGCTATTCGACACGTGAAAAACCCGCTTCCCTAGTGAGGCACATGGTGGGAAGATTCACCATGGTGCGCCTTCCACATTGATGGCAGCGGGAAGGTTCTTTAGGAGACAATTTAAAGGTCTGCAGATAGCATTTGGGCGTGAATCTGATTTGTATGTTGTTATTTTAACGAAGTCAAAATTTCGATTTTACAGAAACCAATCTCAAAGATGACATTGCGAATGCAGTCGTAGTAAAGTACAAATTTGGGGGATGAGCTCGCTTTCGCACTTACATAGTTCGTTCTGAGATGATTTGATATATTTTGGAATAATATAACATTAGGGCCCATGAAGTAGAGATACATCGTCACGAAGTATTTCTACGTTGGGAACTTGAGAACGATAACTGATCTAACCAACAACTCGCGTTTCTCCCCTTATGAAATAAATAATATTTATAAACGAAGAAAAATTCGGCTCTAGTTGAAACTACTGCTGAAAATGCCGTGTCAATAATTCTCCAGACTCTGGCGACAACACACAATGATGGAAGTCTGACTGGAAACAACGAAATTTACAACTTGGCGTTTGCTTCTCACGCTACAGTCGAACCGCACCACTTTCGTATCTTGGCGAGGATCGGGTGTCAGAGAAATGTCATCACGTCCGTCCAGAAACGAAGCGTATTGTCTTACGCGGTGGATCTGACTGCAGTTCCTCTCGACTTTCCTGGGTGAAGCCGCACCCTGACCCCGAAACCTCCTGCAGACGCCGCCACACCCATCTCTCTCCTCTCCATCGCTCCCCGCCTCCCTCCCTGGTCGTCTGCGCTGCTTACATCTCTGACACACCTGCCCCTCCTCTTCTCCGCATTGCCCATCCACCCTACCCTTCCCGGAAACACCGCACTCTCCTATCCCTTTGCCTTTTTCTTTCATCGGAACATCTGGTCCTTTCTCCCCTGCATCGCCCAACCCTGACCAATTATTCCTCACCCATCACCGCACCCCGTATCCTCGTTTCTGCCTCGCACTGTCTCCTCTCACTCGCCTCGACCTTTCTTCTCTGTGCCCTTTATAGTCCCTTCTTCCCCGCCGCTTCCATCTCTGAGACGCTGCGCCCTCCTGATTCTCTCTCTTCCCGCACCGCCCACCCCTCGCACATTACTGCTCAACACTACACCCCGTATATTGGCGTGCGTATACGCTTCCTTCCATCTCCTGACACTTCCTTCCATCTCTGAAACACTACCTCCTCTCACTTGCCTCCACCTTTCTCCTCTCTGCCCCCCCCTTCCTTCCCCTTCCTCCGATCCACCCCCCCTCTTCTCCCCGTCCCCCTCCTCCTCACCCCTTCCATTTCTGAAGCACTGTCTCCTCTCACCCGCCCCGATCTTTCGCCTCCCCGCCGCTTCCATCTGCGCTCCAACACGTGCCTCCACAGCCCCGCGATCTTTTTGCGCGGTTTCCTTTCGCTCGACAGCACGCGCCGAGTCGCGCAGCCTCTGGCCGCCGCCGCCGCCGCCTTCGTGACACCGAGCGGTAACTTTGCGCGCAGGTTACTTCGGGTCGCTCCGCGTTGTCGCACCTCCTTGTTTCTTCCATCTGGGGCCTTTCTCCCATTAATACGCCATTTCACGCACGCCCTGACGCTCTTGCGTCTCTTTCTCTACGAAGCTACCATGTCTGTTCCCGTAGACAGGTCGTGAATCTGGATGCAGCCCCACAACTAACGCTCTGAAAGTAATGCAAAGTGCATTAAACGACTTTGAGAGAAAATAATGTATTTTTGTGTAATGTGACAACGGCTTTTTTATATCCCCCAAAATGTTAAAAGACTTTGAAATTTTTTTGAAATTAAAATTATTGGAAAGCAATATCAATTGCAGCGTATATTTTATTTCTCACCGAACATGTATCAGTGCATGCAATCAGTGAATAAAGGAAATGGTTTTGGGGAAATAAATGAAGTAGACATATGAACGAAACTGGAAAGGAAGTCGATTGAGGATACGGAACTCAAATTCAATTAACGCAATACGGCGTGTTGCGACGCGCCGAAATGCAACACAAGACAATGCTATGGGATGCGATGCGATGCGATGCGTTAAGGTACGATACTTCCGAATACGATGCGACGCGACGCGACGCGACTGGAGCTTTAGGGTACGACGCGATGCGATGCGTTGTAATGCAATGCCACGCGGTCGAATACGATGCGATACGATACCAGCGGGAGGTTACATGTCATCCGTGCGGATGACACGACGCTGTTGGGGCCGGGGGGCGTGCGACACGCAGAGTCACGTGCGCGGACGGAGAAATGCGTGGGCCTGCTCGGCTCGTGCGCCGAAATATGTGAACTCATGGGGACTTCGTGCCGCTCGCGGCATAGTTCTCGGAGTTTCGCACCAAACAGGAGAGAGTTCATGACGAAATATGCCGACACTTCCTTTCCCTTAAAGCGCTTTTCAAAGGATTCCTTTCAAGAGAAACTTGAATGACGTCCAAAATTATCGAGCATTTAAAAAAGTTTTTAATTAGTTGGAATTGAACACCATCTGCATCGGCTGACTTTGATAAATAACTTTATACAAAATTCTGAAGTGTAACTGAGATAATGACAAACACCAAAAAATAACTTCATTTTCAACATGCTTCTCAAAATTGAGAGTCAGTAGCGATAATTCCTCCACATTTGGAAAATATTCACAATTTTATTTAGTGAAACATCACAATTATCACTTTATCATAGGCACGAAAGAAAACATTTGAGTATTCATTGTCACAGGCAATACAGTGCCGACACGTACCTCAGGTATAAGCCAAAAATATTCGATCTCTAGATTCCATCTGTAAGGTTACATTTTAAAGCATTCCATTCACCAATGTAAAGGAGCAAAAGTGTAGCATACAGATTAAGATCCATGCAGATGACGATAATATTTTCCCTTTCAACCCCTCCCCCTCCCCCAATCGCACCGTATCGTGAGCGACCTAAGCGCGTGCGCCGCTGCTTTGAGCGAGGGGGTCGTGGGAGGGGCATGAGTGGGGGCGCGAGTGGGGTGTGGGAGTCAACGGCTTAGGAAGAGCCGCGTGCAGCGTTGAGGATCTCCGCTGATGAGGAAGCGACGTCTTAGGCCACCGTCAAGGACGGAAGAGCCTGGAAGAGGCTGCAGACGAACACGAATTAGAAGTGGATGTAGCGAAAGAAAACATGGTAAATGGCAAACAAGGAGAAACTGGAGTATGAGAACAATCATAGGCTTTTAGATGCAACAGACTGATGATTCATTAAGAATCTTGGAAAAGCTTATTAAGAAATTATTTGAGCTCGCAGGGTCGATAATATTACCAGAGTAGGGAAGAAAAGAAAGAAATGATAGTAACGGAAATTATCTATTAGTACTTCGTTGACTGATTAGTGTTTCCGGTTGCGTCAACTGCTAAGGTCGTCGGTCCCGTAAGTATAGCGCATGTTTTTTAATCGCGGAAGGTGCTGTGATCTTCCCACGCTGGATGGCGAGATCCGGCGGCGAGCTCGCCGCTCGACATCTCGGTTTGAGGAGTTTCCCCAACCAGGTATTTCCAACTAGCGTGGCACCGCCCAGTCGGGACAAACTCTAAGCTCCCGACAAGTTGTTAGTTTAGTGCATGTGAGTGTACGTGTGTGTAAGTAAGTAAGTAAGGAAGGGGATATGACAAGGAAGAGGAAGGAAAGATCGCGCGCTGTTTCTTAAGGTACTGTTTCGGCATTCGCCTGGTAGATGGGAGAAATCACGGAAAATTACCGATCAGGGAAGCCGGTCGCTAGAATTCTCCTCCAGTGAACGGTTGGATTCGATTTAGCTATGTAGCTAGGTACTCGAACGCTAGGACGTACCGGTAAGAGGCACTGCCCAGTCAGAGGCAGTGACATCAGTCCATGGCCCGGACCACCTAAGCCAGTTCTAGTACATTGTAAGAAGATAACTGAAAAATCCTAACAATGAAAAGGTAGATACTTTCCACATTTACTAGAAACAAAAACTCAACGTTTCATGTCAAGGCAGATGGAGGAGGCACGTGGGATGCTGCTAATGTTACAAGACGTGTGGAGAAAGGGACAGGAAAGGAAGCAGACAACGTATGTTGTTTTGAGATGTGGGTTTTAGTGTGATGGCCCTCATTCTCAAGCTTTCGCTGTTAGTAGGACTTGCCGTTGTGTGGGTTGTGTGTAAATATTTACTTCTAACAACGATGACAGTCATAGTAAATGAACTTGCATTTGTTTTCGTCATTTGTGTCACTCTCGTCAGTACTAATTTACGAAATATTAGTACCTGGAAATAAAATAAAGGGAATTTACATACGGATGAAGTTCGTTCTTCACATGTTGACAAGGACTTCAAGAATACACACAACAGTGGGTGTGGGGGACGTGAGTGAACCAGTCTCATACTTTTCCTAGAAACTTACATTCACGCCCCATTCCGAAAAGCACGTAGGACCCACTAGGAACGAGGTTTTTCTCTCAAGGTTGCTGATGTGAACAGCAAATTCCGTTATGTTTGCTGGTACTGTGCATTTCAAACTCTATGAATACGCCAGTTTTACATTTTTTTGTGAAATTACGATTCAGTACTTCTATATCTTAAATAAACTTGTGAAATTCAGTGAATAAGCACTGCTCATTTTGGTGTGGTGTAGTCGTACATTTTCTGGCAGTTGCAAGCCATCACAGTGTTCGCTCTGAGGATTGCTAGAAAACCGAGAGCTCTGAAGCCCAGAGCAACTACCTCCGCAGCGAGTGGAAGCTGTAGCTGAGGCTGCCGGGTGCGGGTACTCACTTGAAGAGGTTCTCGGCGCCGGCGCGCAGGCGCAGCTCCTTGTTGATCTCCTGGTTGAGCTTGGAGCGCTTGCTCTGCAGCTTCCCGCGACACGTGGCCACGCGGGGGTCCGAGCCCTGCAACACACAGCCACCGCAATCACTCCACGGAACAAGCATTACACATTCGTCTCTGTGTCACTACAAGGTGTATATGGAAAGTACAAATCAAAATTGCAACAAATTACAAAAGAAACTGTAATGTGTGTGACGACAGGAAGAATCCCCAAGAAGATCCTGAATTGTAGACCTCCCGGAAAAAGAAATGCTGGTCGACCGAGGACAAGATGGTGTAGCCGGAACAGCTATACAAGCCTAATCCTGGAAAGGCAGAAGACTATATTGTGGTGGAGTTCTCACGGAATACCTGTGCACTCGACGATCGTTAAATTGCGTGCGCTGGCATATGCTTAGAAATTGAATTCTTTAGAGGTTAATTTACTAATTCATGATTGAATTGTAGACCTTGGGGCAATAACAATAATTAAAGATTCGCTGCAAGATGGCTGTGTAATTCATAAATTAAGGTTCTTTATCCCAATGTGTAGAATGCAATGTCTAAACCTTTACTTTCCTTTTTCTCAAAACTTTCGTATAGTGGCATAGCATGTTATTGCCCCGAGGTCTCCAATTAATGGTGCAAATATCATGTTCACGTAGCACCTTCCTATTTATTACTTAATTTTCGACAGATTCATTCTATATATTATGCGATTTATGAACATCACATAATATCTCAAAACGACTCTAAGTTTACACGAAGCAATTTTCAGAAAGAAAGAAAGAAAGAAAAAAGAAAGAAACAAAGAAAGAAAGAAAAAAGAAAGAAACAAAGAAAGAAAGAAACAAAGAAAGAAGTTAGGCTATAAATGGGGCTTATGGAGAGAAATAAGGATTAGCTGCAAGATGAGTCAAAATCGAAAAATAAAATATTAATTTCTTTAACAGAGGTAAAAGGAACAAATTAAACAAAGAATTATCAACAAGAAAAACATTTACGTAAAAACAACAAAAAGCAAAATCTGAGGAGCTAACATGTACTGTCTCAAAATATTCCTCTCGTCTCACTAACGCGCTAAAACGTTCACAGGGTTTTGTGACATTTGCAAAGCAATATGCACCGAGAAAAATTTCACGTCGCATCTATTTAACTCATTTTAGAAGGAGCAGCGCTGCCTTTTCCTTAGATATCACAAAAATGTACTCTGTTTAAAAAAAATCAGTATTTTTATTTCAAAACATCGCTAACAGTTTTAATATTTAGTTATGACAAAGTATTGCAACATAAAAACGAAGTACATAAAATAAAATACCAAGCACATTAAAATTTAAATTAGAATTAAAATTCCTCTCCTGCCCCTTGCCAGCTTTCAAGCTCGAGGCTTGAGTCAGTCTCGGTATTTTATTGCCTGAAAAAACTAGTTCATAGCTCAAATAAATGTTTGGGTATCCTCCCAGAAAAATATTTATAAGAGCTTCAATGTCTCGAATGTCAGTTACTCTCATTCTTCGAAATATAAGTTTTCCCTCATTTGGCATCGCTACCTCCTCGCACAAGTTCGAAAAATCAGACATTTCGAAGTCGAAATCTTCGTCAACTAGACCTTTTCCTTTTCTCCTTAAGAACCGAAATATCAGGCTTGAACAGAAGACGTGAATCATTGCTTTTCGCGTTCCGATTTTCAGCTTTTTTCGTTGTCGTTTTTTGCTTTAATCAAATCGAGTCCACGCAGAACACGGGGCTGGGCCGGTCGGTACAAGCGTCCTCCGAGCGTGAGAACGGTCGCCCCGGCCCGCCTCTCGAAACACCCAGCAGCACCAGCCCGTCAGGGTTGCCGCTTCGCGGATATTTTTTTCTTATCACTGGAAAATTCTCGTTTAAACTTTGACAAAAGTTGGGATTTTTAAAATCATTTTGAAAATTGTATTTTAATAAAAAAATATGTATTATAAAACGAACCCTTCAAGTTTCGTGCTGAAACCATAACTCAAATTGATAATCATAATAATAGCGCACTACCACGACTCAAATTCGAACTACGTGACAAAAATTATTACATGTTGTTTGTGCGTTAGCTGATACACTTTAAGATGATCGGGTACCAGGTACCTTGATTGTAGCGTTTTTATTACGTTTTCTAATTTATTTTACAGTTGTTATTAAAAGCTACCAACACTATACGTGAGGATTTTCTTTTATAGAATCGTGCATATTTGGGGAATCCTTCTAGAGCATTGGGGACAATGCCGTCCGTCCATCTGGCAACCCCGGCCGAAGCGCCTGGACCAGTGAACTTCCACGGGCGCATGTACGCCGGGGCGTACAACGCGCACTCGCTTGCATCAGCAGATTTACGAGTTGCGTACAGTCTGGTAAGTTGAAGATCCCGCTGCGAAGTTGTTAAGTAGATTAAACTTCAAAGTCGCGCGTTCACTAGCAACAATTTGAAAAAAAAAGTTGAAAAGCAAGCCAGAGAATCCTACAGAGTGACAGAGGAAGGTTTTGAAATTTCTGACATTCTCTGGAAGTTACTGCTACTAGAAAAGCACTTTAAAAATTTTCCTGGGATCAACCCAAACAATTTTAATTTTGTTTTTCGGAAAGAAAATGAGTTAAGTGGTTCATGATCCCCTACTCCAATGTCATCAAATATGACAAAACAGCACTCAGTGTATTCTCAAATAGTAATGGAAGACATAGACAATTATTTTCATTCTTTTACCTCCCCTAATTCACATTTCAACAAAACTAATAAGACACACTTCAATAGAGTAATTTACGGAACAAAAAGTTTGATTATATTGATTGATTGATTTGTGTTTCCGGGCGCGTCGACTGCTTTGGTCCCATAAGTGTAGTGCATGTTTTTTGGGAGATCTTCCCCCGCTGGATGGCGAGGTCCGGCGCCGACCTACCGTCGGCTAGCGGGGTTTCCCCCCAACCAGGACTCTCCCACCAGCGGGCACCGTCCCAGCCGGGACAAGCTCCCGACCGGTCTCCCGGAATATGTGGTAGTGTCGTGCATGTTAGTGTAAGGCATTCCCTGGTGTTGATCGGAGAAACCACAGAAAACTACCGATCAGAGCACCCAGCCGCTAGAATTCCCCTCCAGACAGCGACTGAATTCGACCTAGCGAAAGGCTAGTGTCGAAAATCCTGCCGCCGTCAGGACTCGAACCTAGGACCTTCCAGTCAGAGGCGCTGCAGTGAATTTTGATTATAAGTGTTGTTTAATGTGCGAGCAGTTCGTATTACGTAACTGAAGTAAATGTAGTTTAACATATTTGAATTGTAGAATGGTAGCAATAATTATGAGATACATCCAAAAAGAAATACTAATATTATTCTTAGTGATTCATTTAAGGAGACCTCTTTCTGACCAAGTTTTTTAGACGTTTGCTATGATAAATTACTACTGACCTTTTGATGCAAATACCAACGTTTTGTAGAACATTTCAGAAACATCTACTTTTAACTCGCCAGACTGTACTATGATTTTTTCCTCTCACGTTTCTTCACGAACTGTCTGGGAGGGGTAAGCAATGCTTAAGATAGGGACACAAGGGTCTCGAAAGGTATGAAAATCACAACTGGATCCAAACAGGAAATAAAAAGAAGGAATACACGAGCGATCGAACCAGAGATCGTGAAAAAAGAAAAGCCAAATAATGGACTATAAACATACTTATTACTGACGGTGTTGGGTACGAGGAAAACACACACTGGAAACGAGACACAGGATCAGAGGCCAGAATGCAATCGAAACCTCGCCGTGCTGTCTGGTAAAAAATATGATGCTTTCGACGGGTGTGCGCGACAAGTATACCCGGACTGAAATTATGCCTCAGAAACAAGGGGAACGTAAAGACACACTTCAACACGTACTAAGTCATCCACTGATTTCCAAGGAGATAATGGCCAATAATGTGCATCTCACAATATAAAATAAATTCTTCAAAAGGAAAGTTTTGATGAACCGTTGTGAGCTTAGACTTAACAGTTCTCAGAAATATCGCAAGCTTTGTTTTCTCGTCTTTCAGAAAAATATGAAGACTTGTTTTGGGGAAAGTTACTAAAATTCGTCTCTTCCTAGCACTGATTACATTACCAAGATAATGTGTCTCGTTATTCAAGGAGTAATATTTAAATTGTCATTTTTTGTTATAACAACTGAATATCTCGTTTTATGCGTAAATTGCATTATTATTATTATTATTATTATTATTATTATTATTATTATCATTACTATTAGCCTGGTTTAATCCCATTAAGGGCAAAGGCTTCCTGCGTGCAGGGTGGGTGGTTCGCTTGTTGCTAATTTCTAGAATTATGGTAGTTTGGTGTATATTATTCCCTAGTCACTTTCAGCTATTTTGACTCTTTCTTTTCTAAACTTTCTTAACACTATACACTTCCTATCACTTTTCATTTCTTTCTCTTTCTAACTCACTTTAACACCTCACTTAACATTTCTGTAAACTGTATAAACGAAAAAAATTATTACATTTTGAAATTCTCCTACAAATTGAGCATTTTATTAGAGGGGTGCAAGAAAGTAATACGATCATATCACTTCGATCACCTACACGAATACTTAATTTCGTCATTGTAGTTAGGCTCTGAATGAGGGTATTTTTCAGATAAATAAAACTGCATTGCATAATTACATTTACCGCGCACACCATTCCTCACACGTCGATTTCACTAGTACGACATTGAGCCTGCTACGCTCTCTCAACTGAAATGGAGTATGGGACGAATTCCTTCCAGCGATCGAAACCTGGCACAAAAACTGCTCGCCGCTTTCGACAGAACCCTGCAGTCTGTCCCAAGATTCCCTTCGCATGAGCAGTCTCACTTGCTCATTGGGGAACACGTGAGCGGCAGAACGCTCGACGACCAGGACCAAAGGGCACTTTACTCGGTACTCGGACGAAAAATTCAATGCCTCTGGAAAGTTCGCAGAAAAAGAATGATGAAAAAAAAGTGCATGATTTATATAATTTTTGGTCCCGGAACGCGCCCCAAATTAATTTATTAATTTAATAGAAATAGTTAAACATTTATAATATAATTTAATAATTATTCTCGAGATACCGAAACGCCGTTCCGTTGCGTTCCCCCAGAAATCATGCCGTGGAAAAAAAAATAGCACCTACAAAGATACTTGAAAATATATTCGATCCTACTAAATTGACAATGTCTGGAAAGCATTATTTCATATTTATGAATTATCTTGTATGATGCATTATTGATAATCTACATGATCTCCTACTCGTCCTCTCCTGTCCATATGACGTAAGATGTAGGGAGGTCCAACGTTGGCGCAACTGCATGCTTCGTATCGAATCAAATCAAGGGTGTTGTGATAATTGCGATCAAATTAAGGGTGAAAACACCCTTAGAAAACTAAGGCGTATTTTCCGCAGCTTGCTGCCATTGACAAACTCAAGTCAATCTCATTGCACGATAAAATAAAATTTTAAATTGTAGATTTTATATCAGCATTTAACCATTTTGGAATTAGATAAATGAAAAATCTCAGTGTGGTCAAATTCATTTATGTAATCACGAGTTCGTCTCTTTATGTCAAGGAGGCTTGGTAGTAGGTACCGACTGCGCTTAACCACGCTCTGCTTGCAATGCTCTGCGCGTTACAATCTTGTTGTGGGATCCACGTAACTTTTACCTCCTGACATTCGTAATTGCGACAAGCTGGTACAATACCCCCGCCTCGCTAACGACTGCTCGTGGACGGCTACACGTTGTTTTCGGTGCCGACATCTATTGAAAGGGTCGAAGCAACTAAATTATAACCAGAACTCCACAGATTTTTTTTTTAAATCTTAGAATTTATATGGAAACCAATTATGATTCAAATGCTGTGTAAATTTGTTCTTAAAACTATAATAAAAACAGGAGAAACAACAGCAGCAGTAGGAGAAAAAGTAAGTAAGTAAGTAACTAAGTAAGTAAGTAAGTAAGTAAATAAATAAGAAAGTAAGAAAGAAAGAAAGAAAGAAAGAAAAAAAGAAAGAAAAAGAAAAAAGGAAGTGTGTGCACAAAACGTCTGATTTTTTACAAACTTTGTTTTCTCAGGTTTACAAATATTAGAATAAGGAGGGCTATCACGTATGGCCTTAACCACTTCAAATCAAGTTTTACATAGCATTCTTTGGCTGCATTAAGAGTGAAAGTATTCTTAAATTACAATTTTTTTCTTTATTCATTTATTCTCGTTCTTTCTTTCTGGGCACTTAAGAAATTATATCTCCATTTTTTTATTGAAAAGGAACTTTCGTTTTGAAATTGATGTTTACTTTTAAAGGCGTGAATAAAAAAGAACGTTCTATTTTGTTAAAAGTGATCGCAATGAAAAATATAAATACAAAATAATATATGTAAATTACGAGGAAGAATGAAACAAACACTTTATTTCCTGTAAAATTGTTGCTTTATAAGACAAGAGTTGTTTTTCAGTGTCGTTATTTTCTGAGAAACGATGACGGTAGCGAGGCGGGGCGGAGCGGGACGGGGTGGAGCGGAGCGGGGCGGGGCGGGGCGGGGCGGGGCGGGGCGGGCGGGGCGGGGCGAGGCGGAGAGAGGCGGGGAGAGGCGGAGCGAGGTGTGGCACGGGGGCGTGCTTTGACAAAAAAAGGGGGCGTTGCCTCCCTCCGCCTGTCACTGGGCGCTTCGACGCACGCGCATGCGCACGCGGTTCCTCGCGTTTACGACACTTTGTTGCGCGCGCAGCCTCCACCGCCAGCTTCCGGGGGAAATCTGGCGAAGCACTGTCCGACTGGCGCCGCCCGGTTGCCGCTTTCCAATCTCCTGCTCGCTTTGGTAACTTACAAATATTTACACACACAAATTTACTTCCCCCGTTGCAAATTTACCACTATTATTAGGTAACTCACATATAGCCCGTGAACACATTTAGGGAAAAAATATTCAATCATTTATACCAACCAACTAAATATACTTACAATCCAGTACAGACTTCATACAAATGCTGTACGAGACAGCTCGTTTTGGAGTAAACACTCGTTTTTTGGCCATGAAATAAACGACTTCCTTCACATTAATACCATTTTCGTGTAAAATGACAATTTTTTTGATGAGTTGCTTTTCACACGCACTATCGATATAAATTTCAAAAATTTCACACCATCAAGAATTTTAGATTTTTCAAAAATATATTGGGGCTTGCATGATGCAATTTTATTGCCGTCTTTCGAAAGTATCAATTATCACTTCTCAAAACAACTGTGATATTGTAAAGTAGTAACAAAATTACTGTCTGTATTCTTAAATTCATTTATTTGCCAAAATTTATGGTCATTTACTAAACGTAACATTTAAACACAATTCATTCCTATGGCACAACACAAATTTTCTTTGTTGTTGTTGTTGTTGTTCTTCTTCTTCTTCTTCTTTTCCTTCTTAAAAAATGCTCATGTTTTCGGAGAAATTGGCATCAGAAAATAGAAACAAAAAAAGGGATATACTAAAATAGAAAACTCGAAATATAAATAGTATACATACTAATAAATGCATATCCATCGTTTTTAGGGTCACCTACAGCGAATATGAATAAGCTCTCATAATTATTGCTTAATTTGCAAATATTAGGACAATTATGACAAAATTTGGCATTCTGCGATAGCTTTGCTGTAACAAATTTCCCAGCCACACCTTGGAACAAGGCGAAGTATGTCTCTTTCCCACGCAAAAAGAGCGAGCAACGGAACTGGAACGCCGAATACAAAGGCTTGGGAAACCATTAGTACAGTATAAGACGATGAGTTTCACTTGGCATGAAATATGATTAAGTGTCAGTCAAGATATTAAACAGTCAAGTTTGTGTTCTTGTATTCGTGATTACAATTGATCATTTCGTAGGCTGATTCATTATGAATGAAGATACATCTGATTCTTTCCATGGACTCTGCAAGAGTCACACGACTTCCAGAATGTGACTTTCACCTCACCCAGTTGTACACTTGAAAACATTACTTTACGTAGGAACATTGTACTGTATCTTCTTTTAAGAAAAATATTTTAAACTTTGGAAATATTTCGCAGCTTGTCTAACTCTTTCCCGAGTCAATATTGACCAATCATCATACGATCTGAGAAAAGAAAGAGCAAATTTGGTTATTCAGTCGTATGAATGGAAAACAAAAATGGGATGTTAAATATGGAACAAAGTCTATAGTGTTTGATCTCAAAATTTTGTCATCAGACGAAACGTAACTCTACTTGTAGATTTTTGGTACAGGTCGATAAAGAAATAGACCGCAGGCGAATGAAGTATAAGAAACGCAAACAAAATACTGTAAGACTAAGCATTTTCCCATGAATATTAATTAATTCACTCAGATTTCCAAATAGAAAACCATCAGAATATTTCTATTGTTTCTGCCAACGAACAGAACGAAATCAAACTTCAGTAGAATTATATTCCCACGTCTCCAACCATTAATATAGTAAAATTGACGTTTTAAAGCTATATAATGTTGAACAATGGTTAAATATTTTTTCTTACAGATTACGTACATTTCTTATCGTAAAAAGCCGCAACAAAATGAAAACATAAAGGAATGAAGCCTCTTAGCTATAGGGCTTTCATCTCAACAAAATAATTTCAATACAAGAACTTGTTCTATAACTTCTTCAAAACAAGAAGTACTTCCTTATTGTTGACTGAGTCCGAACTTTGCTCTCATATTATTTACTGCAAGTGCTTTAGACGCTCACTGAGGCACTTTCCCTAGTTCCAGGGATAAGAGACCGTCGGCACAATTAGGGGTGCAGCAAAACTTTTTGTACGAGACCGCCCAAGGGGTACTTCTGGTCAGTTATATCAGATGTTTCGTGGAAAGGAATAGTAGATCATTAAGAAAGGACTATTGTAACCATTCACCTTAAAATATTAAAGAGAAGTTCAGTAAAAAAGAAAAACGTTTAACTCAGCTTTCGTTATTTCAAGTTGAACAATTCTTTTGAAGCAATTCTTGAGCAACACATTCCTTTCGGTTCTGGAAGCATGTAATTAAGGGGATACGGTTTCGATATAGCTGTCGAGATGCTCTTAGGAAAAAGATCGAAACCTTAAGAAAATACTGTTTCTTCCATGAGTCGGAGATATTTGTCTTACAAGATAATACGTGGAAGAAACAAATTATAATTCTATGTTAATTAATACACAAATATGCACCTTCATTTGTAATTTCTACAGAAATAAAGTACCATGCATTCTTAATATTTAATTAAAACACTTCCTCTTCAAATTTCAGACATTCAGATGTATTTATAATTGAACGTAATTGTGATTTAATTTATCTACATTGTAGTTTGCGTGACGTTTCGGCTACACCTTATAGCCATCTTCAGACATCTGGTTTAAAAATGCACATTTTTAAAAATGAATTATAATAGCTTACCTTTTTAAAAAATAGAGTTGGAATGTAATTATAACTATTCTAAACTATTTACAGAATGAAAGTTATAATTGTTATAACTTTAATTGTTAATTGTTATAATTGCATTCAAACTCTATTTTTATTTAAAAAGGTTCTGTCAACATATATGTATATTAAAATGTAGTATAAAATAATACAACCGTAATAATTTATAACTGCATTATAATACATTTTTACACACGTCAATTTTTTAAACCAAATGTCTGAAAATGGCTATAATGTGTTGCCGAAACGACACGCATACTACAATGTAGATAAATTAAATCACAAATTTTCAAGTAAAGTAAGTCTAAATGTCTGAAATTTGAAGACAAAACTATTTTAATTAATAGACTATAGACTTTTTTGAAAATATGAAAGAAAAAAATCCTTAATATTTTCTAAAAACATAGCAGTTCTAGTTACGTCTTGTCCTATATAAATATCAGATAATGTCCTTATTTAGTCCAATTAAAAGCACAGAATGCCGCCAAATCTTCCAACTCTTCTAATACGATACCCATAAATTAAATAGACGTCTTGTACACTTAAATACGTCAAATACTCTCCTCGTAGTCTAGAGGTGCTGTTTAAAAACGCGACGGTGATTGTACCAGAAGACAACACATTATCTGGCTTACAGCTTTACTTTGAGTAATTTATTGCACTCTCAAACCTTGATCGGAACTTCGTAACATATTTTAAAATCAGTAAAATATCTACGCAATGTGGCACAGATAATTTCAGCCAGGGTTGGTAAAAATAACCTGTCTACGAATGAAACATTGTAATTAAAGGTCACATATAATTTTCACCGTTCCTTATTTTTACATCAGTTTGGTTTGTATCAAAAGACCTCAGCAACCTTTCTCTGCTTTCTGGTCAGGTATCGCTTGCTCAGCGATACATACACTATCGCAGGAGAATTACGATAAATAAGATAGGGAGGCAATTCATTTGTAATATTTCAAGACTTGCACTGTTAAAAACTAGCATCCGAAATATTCTATTAGACGAGACGAGAAGAGAAACGAGCATCTTGATACAAAACAATGAAAACAAACGATGCACGAAATATTGTTTAATCACAGATACATTGGAACATTAAGCAGTGTAGATGTTCATTTCTCTGTGGGGATATGCATATTTAAGGAGTCGTTTCCATGTAAAATGTCTCAGATATAACTGTCTCTTTTGTTTCATCCATCGGGCATCAGTTTCGAAGTGAAAGAAGAGGGCAGAGAAAGCCTGCTGGATTGAATCGTGATCGCATTAAATGAGAGCGTCTGCATCGAATGCAACTATTCCAGCGTTTCGCTTCACGCGGCGATAATACGGCGACGGCGCGCCCGCGAACGCCTAGCGGCGAGGGCTGAACGCGCTCGGGCTCCGGCCAACTTGGAAGCCCCGGCGGCGGCGCCTGCGGGGTGCCGCAGGGTCAATATCCCGGGCTCATAAACATGTGAGACGCGCGTCGCCATCTGCTGGAAGCACATAGTAGGCAGAGGCTTCGCGGAGGGGCGGAGGAAAAAGTGAGGATGTCAGAGGTAGCTACGGTGTTGGAATAGCTGCAAGTGGCGACTCGGTGTGGTCGATGGTGATGACGGCGATAAAGGTAACATATGCGGTGTCGGTGAATGTGATGGCGGTGCAGTCGTAGTAATGGCAGATGATCAGATGGTAATCAGGGGGCGCTGACTGAAAACTTGCAGTACTGTCGTTAGCGATTATGATTGGAGCAGCAGTTGTGGTAGTAAACGCAATGACTATGGTGCTGTTGTCGGTGGAGATGGGATGGAAGGCGAAAAAAATGTGATAATAGAGAAATTAGGAGCGGAGGTGGAGGCGGCAGTGAAGGTATATGATGAGACGTAGTGACCGAGGTAATTGTAGTCGTGGTGGGAGTCTTGCCGGTAGTTGTAGTGGTAGACGCGGCGGGTGTGCTGAAATGAGTGGTGGTAGGTTGGTTGTAGCATCAGAGGTGGAGCTCGTTATGGTGACTATACAAGTGACGGAATTGATGGTGTTGCTGGTAATGGTAGCAGTAGAAGTGGCGATGGCATTAACGACTGTAGAAACGAAGGATGCGGATGGTGTTGGTGTTGGGGGGGGGTTGGGGGGGGAGGGGGATGGAAGGAGGGCTGCGGTTAGTGCCGATGATTGTAGCAGAAGAGGTGGCACTGGTGGTGATGACTGTAGTGGTGACAGCGGTGGCGACTGTAGAAGCGGGGCTGCGGTTAGTGCGGGGAGCGGTGGTGGTGGTGGTGACAGCAGAAATGGATGGCGGGATGGTTGCTGGTGATTGTGCTGATGATAGGTGGTTGAGACCGTGGTGGTAGTTGTGCTGCTGGTGGTGCGGCGGCTGGAGTGGTGTGCGGGGCGGGGAGCGCGAAGGCCGGTCGCGCGCCTTCCGCTGGGAACTGGGGCGGAACGGCGCTGCGCGGCCGTCGCGGAACAGTTGCCAACGAGCAGACGCGGCGCCCGCGTCAGACGAGCTCTCGGAGACACCGCGGCGCCCGCTGCTGCGGCCCTGAACCGGCGCTCCACCTCCGCCTTCCCCACACGAGTCCGTGCGCACAGTCACCTGTACTAGTGCAGGGATTTCCAACCCTTTTCTTTCATCCACCCCTTTTAAGAGAACGATTTTCATCATAGTCTTCCTTACATTTTCTTTATAATACAAAACATAAAGAATTCTTTATAAATGCCTTTCATGTAACAATTTCGTACACCAATATTCTCGTAAATATCTCGAATTTTAGTAATCGAATCCTATCGTCTAAAGATGAACGACTGATAAGAAAGGAGTTAATCTGTAATTTATTATTGTAAGTTTTTCACACCAGAAAACAATTAAGTTAATTATTTATTTGTAATCAATGTGCTTATGACTATACTGATCAAGCGTCGATCTATATTCGCGGGTTGTACATTCATTAAAGTGGTTAGGGGGAAGAGCAGGCCTTAAGGCCTGAGCCTCGCCACACATACAGACAATTTTATTGTTGTTGTTGTTGTTGTTGTTGTTATTATATTCGGCTATTGACCCTCGATCGACTTCTTGATCATAATTGATCCCTTTCAAAATTTCATCGACTACAAGGGGGCCTATACTTACCCCGTTGAGACCCCTGTACTAGAGCAAGACTAGCGCAAAAGCCATTTCGAATTTGTCGTTGTGTGTTTCGTAGATGCAACTGGAGGGATCGATTAACGAAATCACAAAGTATCGATCAACCAATTTCAATCTCAACTTCTTAATATCAACTTCTTACTTCTGTCCCTTCTTACTAATACGATACTTACGAATTAGTACATATTATTCAGGGTCACTCCGCACTAAGTACAGGAAGGCAAACACATGTTTACGGCCCGCATGTGACAATGCATATGAATCACTCTTCTACGACCCGAACGATTTCCGGAGTTTTAGCGAACGCGCGCAAGCTCAGATTTTGATACCCCATAACTCACGCCTAACTGCGCATGCGCGTGTTCGCTAAAGAGACAAAATCGTTCATCAAAAGAAGGCGTGTAAAACGGGCCTACGAGACTCAATAATGAGAAAAAAGTACAATGGAGATTTGAGAACTTTACTCTGTGAATAAACTTTGTTAATAAGTTTTGGTTGTTGCTTGGATACGAACAATACGCTTGTACTGAGGAAACGATGCGACAAACTTTTGACAAGACTCTTCCAGGAGATAATGTAAACATTTTTTCATAAAAAATGAAAGGATACCAAGAAAACAGTTTTTGAAAGCGAATTTAAGGCTTATTTCAGTAAAGGCACTTCAAAGAAAACTGTTTAAACACATTCACTTTTAACCTTCTGCTAATTGCGGGTTAGTTGCTGCCTCTGCTGCGCCCGTGCGGGCTGGGCAAGGCCGCGTTTATCTGAAGAGCAGAAGCCGGGGGAGGGGCCTGCCTGGAATATGGAGATGCGTGAGGAGAGAGTCGTAGTTGGGCTAACACGAGATGCTGCATCGTCACGAAGAACATAATCTTTGAAAGCAAATTAAATACCGCGAACCTTCTTTCAGTTCCGTATACTGATCCCCGAGGAAAGTGCGTAAATATATTTTGAAATATCGTTGAGAAGAAAGAAATTTGCCCTAGTAAACAAATAATAAGAGCTTAACTTTATTAAGTTCATTGTGATTTATAATAGTGTAGTGCATACTACGCTCGTATTAAAAATAACATTACACAGCCTACACCACCATTTTATTGGTTATCACTAAATAAAAGAAATTAAAAAATTTTATAATGCTTCTCCTTTCATCACAAACATATTATTCTAAAACTTTAAAACAGAAGGGGACTTCTCCTGTAATACGTTGATCAGCAGAATTAAATAAACAATATTAATTCTCAACTGTATGTGTGTTTGAAAGCTCTCGATAACTCAGTCATTAATTTAGTCCTTTGTAGGTCTAAAATTGTATGAGAGATGCTAATAAATTAATGTTTAACATTGCAACTCAATTAATATTTAACATTGCAGTGCGAAATACATTTATGTAACTCTCGGATATAAATGTAGACTTACAACAACGGACCAAAGCATAGGTTCATCAATGTCTTTTGCGTCCCATTTATCAAATTCACCGTTACATTCAGCCCGAAAAAGCTGAGAAGAGAAAAACGTGACTCGCTATAAGTTTAGGTTGTAGGGAAAGCAACGCAGTTGTCTCCCTCTCCGCCTCTTAGCCAAGCGAGTCCACGTGCCTCACGCAAGCACTTCCTGCGTCTTTCTCCAGCTTAGCCTCCCCGCCGATCATGCGGCTACCATCTACCGCCCAGAGCACTTCCCCCAGAAGAAATTGTCGTGACAGAACTGTATCACCGCCGTAATAATTGGTCCTAGCTCGTAAAAGTGGTAAAACAAGAACTGGACGTCTTTACATACTACCTCTTCCTGAGTTTCTTCGTGGATTCGTTTCCAGCTTCTAAGAACAAGTGAAAATTATCTAACAGCAGATTAGGTGACATCCTTTAGGAATTTTCCGGCGTTCTTACGAATTGACGACAAACACTACTACATCTTGGAATACTATTTTTCATTCCATTTTCTGTCTTCAAATTACGGTGAAAGTTGATGAGAAATATGGATAATGTTGCCGGTAGGATACTCAACAGGGGTTTAAGATAAGTCAATGGATGTGCGGAATCGTTATAAAAATGATCAGGACAGTTTAACCGATGAGATGGAGTGAACTCATGTAGACAAAATGTCTCTCCGACATTGTAGTCAAGATAACGCAAAGGGTATGGTTTTTGAAAAACTAAGAAAGAGATGATATAACTTACGTGCATTGTCCTTTTTAATTGTTACCTATAAAATAAAACTACATAAATACATACGCAATGCCTAATATAATATTACATGTAGAAAGAAATATTTTTTGCCGTTTAGTTTCTTTAGGCAATACGTAATTTCCAACTTACATTATAAAAGCAATTTATTTCATTAACTATTGTTATTTAGATGTATGGCCAAATTAACGACAACCCTTACAACCAATAAAACTATTCGCAACTATTGAAAAGGAGAAAATCCCCCATCGCTCGGTCGACAACTGTCTGTTCTTGTAGACCGTTCAACCCCCGCTGCCTTCGAGAGCACCACCGCCAAACACCGTACCACCACCACTACCGTCACCGCCGTCCTCGCAGCAGCCGACGCACATCACCGCCAACGCCGTTCCGGCAGCACCCACCGCCGCCACCATAATGGCAACGCCCACCGCCGTCACCTCGTCCAGCTCCACCGCCCGGGGCACCGCCGCCGCCGCCACCAGGCCACTCACCCAGGAAGGGCGCCTTCCTCTCTCTTTCGCGGCAAAACGGAGCGAGGAATGCGTAATGGCGGGAGGCGGGCGCGGAGGCGGGGGCGGGGACGGCGGCGTTGAGACCGCAAAGGTATCATTGCGGCGCCCGCCGCCCCGCCGCGCCACGCGACGCTGAAAGAAATACGCACGCACGCGAGATCTCGCTCCCGGCCACCGCTGGCGCTGGCACTTGACACACACACACACACACACACACACACACACACACACACACACCAAGCGGGGAGAGGTGGGAAGACTGCCTAAAAGGTTTGCGAATCCTTCCAATAATTCCTAATTCGACTCTGGAATTCATCACTTGGAAGAATCAAGCCTCTCATTCTTAGGGTTGAACTTATTCGGAATCTACACGCAGAACCGGTAAGGGACCAGTAAGTACCATTAAAGGAACTACTACACGCAGTAGTAGTTCCTTTTATATACCCATAAATAGCATACGTAAGTACATTATACTCATCCTAAAAATATCTCAGTTGCTTTAAAGGTCAAAAAAGACATTTTTTGCTGGATTGGGCAATATAACCTGTGAATGAGTGTGCGTAGTACCATTTATGGACAGTATATATTAGAAGAGTTGCTTTGGAATCTCATGGAAATAGATCTGAAAAGTTTGTAACTATTGCAACGTGTCACACGGGATTCATTTTTCCCATTCGATCTTATTTTTACAGTACACAGACGGTTTACTTCTCAAAAATTTTCCACACCATGGAAAACCTAAAATTTCATTTTGAGACCGTAAACATAGTTGCTTTGTATTAATACTAACAATATTATATTCAGTCAATAATAACACTAAGGGAACCAGCTACGGCGGAATTACGTGGAAGCAATTGTAGAATTCCGGTATATGTTTCACTGGAATTAAATCCTATTCTTTGTATGTCTTCTTAAGCGCAAAAGTAAGTTAATGAACTATGTTTCATTGTCTGTGAATTAAAGATATGGAAAGATAAAGCATTAGAAAACATAGGTTAATGTTGGGAGACGAAGTATGTTTGAATGTCGTACTGAGAGTAAGAAGTAATGACATAGTGCATTCGATCGAAAACAGGTGACAAAGTTAACATCGACAATGCAACCGTTGTATAAGAAACATCAGTTTCTTCTTCGCCTCTATCACTTGAACACGAGCTGAAATAATATGACATAGAAGTCTCCACATCGCAATATGTTGAAGATATAAGACTGGATTTGATTAGAAGGAAAGTAGATATGACTACAGACTTCAGACTACAGACACGCCAAATATGACTACAGACTCACCAAAGCCTAATATAAGTGTAAAAAAGCAAAAGAGAAGTACAATTGCTAAACGATATTATAGCTCTGCACTTCCATAGTTGCATACCAAAACCAAATTCTTACTGAAATGAAATGTTTTTAATGCGATGTTTGTCGCTAAACCAACATTTACTATTCTTCGTGAACTCATTCCTGCCATCGCCTCTCGTATCATGGTATCCAGAACAACATTAGCCGGGCATACAGTACGAACGTAACTGTGATGCTGGTAGTCTTGTCACGTTTACGAGGAAATCTGAAAGAACTTCCGACTCCGTCACGATAGCGGGATTTCAAAGTATTCAACAACGTATTTAGTGAAGTTGTTACACAGATTTAGCACCGCTGTAACGGCCAAAAAAATTTGACTCAACATATTCGGCGG
The DNA here is from genome assembly GCA_964035755.1 of Teleogryllus oceanicus. Taxonomy (NCBI): domain Eukaryota; kingdom Metazoa; phylum Arthropoda; class Insecta; order Orthoptera; family Gryllidae; genus Teleogryllus; species Teleogryllus oceanicus. The sequence continues at coordinate 160,332,264 of CAXIVR010000003.1, read as the reverse complement.
CTGACACCAGAAACGTGCGATAGAAACTGCAAAGAAATGAGCATCTTGTAGCCCTAGCGGCTTGTCACATCTCGCAAATTAGACAACCGACTCCCTACGCAGACTGCTCGAATGGTACGATAGAACCCACGTATGGACTAATGACTAACTACTTGGAAGAAGAGACGAACAAAAAAAGAGAAAAAATGCACCAAAAAGAATGGAAGTGGTATTGAAAGGAAGAAAACGGCGCGCAAAAAACTAGAACGAACACAATAACGAAAAATGATAAATTGCGACATTCGCAGAAGAAGACATGACAATGCGAGACCGCCGTGTACTATAATCATCAGCACAATCCATTGCACGTTCGCGGCACCACTGAGGACCCTCATAAGGAGAAAATTAATAAATGAAAAATGTGTCTGTAATAAGACGTATTCAAGCAAACCGGTCTTATATTCTATTAGCCTCATTTCACAAAAAACACGCATCAGATGAGGCATCTGGGAAAAAACAAACACAGCGACGGTCACGGAGCCGCTGGTCGGGTGTCGGGAGAACGCGCTCAGAAATGCGCTCCTCGTAAATAGAAGGAAGTGATTTTCTTCTCTAAAAAATCGCAGCGCCGTACTGCAAGTATATTAAGTATCTCAGGGACAAAAAGTTTAATTTGATTAATAACAGTGCTTTCATAATTAGTCATTTAAATCATTTAGTATCCTCATTGATCTTGTAAGTCGTCTGACGGATGTACTCCTTAATGAGAACAATCTCCATGCACTATGGGTGTGTTTTAGAGTAAGCGAAAAAGAAATCAAGAGCACATAGTAAATAAAATAATAATTATTACAGATTTCAACATCTTTTGTTTCTGTCAAAATGTTACCCACGAAAATTTATATCACTAATTTCACCCGCTTAGGCTTCCGATTGCGACAGAACAGACACCTCCATATTGACACAGAAAAAGTTGTTAATATTTCGTAAAAATATATGTATAATAATGAATATTTATAATTATAATTCCATGTAATTGTAACATCGACTTATTCAGTTTGGTACATCATTTTGAGAGACTATTTAAATCGATTTCTACTACAGAATTTAAAATATATATTGACTAAAATACATATATTAATTACTATTAGATTCATTAATTTTTATCGAAATATATCGGAAATTCATTATTAAAAAAATAAATGCAATATGGTAGCATGTGCAAAAGCAGGGAATAGAACACTCTCGACATCGGGTCCAAGCAATAGCCCAAAGATTCTCAAAGGATGAGCCGCGGCAGAGGAATTGGTCGCCAATTACATGCACGTGCAATTTAAAAAGGAACAATACATTACAGGCAGCTTAAAACACGAGGTGCCACCACGTACAAGTAAATTTCTGGACCCTTTTTCTACTTTTTTATATATTTCATTCTTTACTAGCCAATAAATAAAACATATTACGGACAATCAAATTACAACATTAATGATACAACTAATAAATACTGTTGATTTTATGTTGAACCATTTACAGGTTGGAAAATGGCTTGGCCCGTCATAAGTTCCCCAAATTGACAGTTTAAAACAAAACACCATGGATTGAGTGTATTTACGGAGATAAAATAATTTATTAAGGACTATGAGACACCTTTAACAATTTTCAAGGGCGCAAGGCTCCCTAGCCCCCCTCAAATTTACCTAACCTGATGTGAATATTTTAAACTTCACGACCATACATACCGTTCTCTAGAATGAAGAATTGAAAACAAGCACCTCTTTAATTCTTTGTCCATAAATAAAGTCACATGCGTTTATTTTTATTTTTAGGAGACGCAAAGGTGAAAATTCTCGTTAGCAAACATAAGTTGTTGAAATGTGAAGAATTTTAGACAGTAGCTTCCGAGAGTAGGAAGCCCTAATGCAGTTCGGTGTGCTTCGTATTGCAATAATGTTGTGCCGCAATGTTCCCTACGACGAAAGAGTACGCCACCAGCACAAAATATTAAGAGAACCTTTGCAATTGACACATCATGTCGGGGACCTGTCCACCCCTGGCGGGCGTCTGCGCGCGCAGGTCAAGTGCGCAGCGTGGCGGTGGGGTAGGGAAGTGCAGCGCAGTGCGGCGCAGCAGGGCGCAGCGGGAGGCGCGACTGCGCGGGCCGGCTGCGCAAGCGCACAGCCTACGCTTCCGGTTGCGTCCATCTCGTCGCCGCCGCTCCCCGGTCAGCAGGAAGCGCGTTGCAGCGGCCGCCAGGGCTGCTCAAAGTGCCCACCGCTTCGCCCCTTCTCGCTCCGTACCTCGTTGAAATGCACGAGTTAAATGCTTACTAATAGATGGATTATAGAATAAACTTAAAAAACGGGTAGCTCGTGGCGCGGATAATCGTTATAATTATGTTTTGACTGTTCAAAGAATTGACTGCCCCTGCCGGGAAACGAGCTTCCAACCGTGACCAGGCGTGGAAATGTGTAATAATCGTTATGAAATGTTATAAAATAACGGTCATAATTTAAAATTCATATTATTTAGTGTTGCATACCTAATATATAAGCACACCCCCTTTTTCTTTAACATTTATTGTTGAATGAAGAATAATGATAGCAACCATTTGGGAGTATTTTATGTGTAGTTTTGCTCTCGCGTAACAGAGAATGTTTACTCGCGCCTTAAAAAACACTTCATATTTGATATGAAAGAACTTTCGACAAATAAGCACTTATAATCTCAATACCCGCAAAATTAGCTAAAGAAAAGTCGCTAAGACAGTATTCCATGACCTCACATTCCCCACAATTGCAATACTGTGCTAAGGCTCTGAATCGCAAAGTTAATTTGTTGTTGTTGCCAACATCCTGTTAAACAAATTTGTTTCGTTGTTCGTTGGCTATTCTTCACCAGATTTCCCGAAAGTTTTCTAAATATCTTTTCTCTCATCATCTAATTCACAGCGTAGGGTCTCATCCATTTCGAATCAATCTCATGTGACCTTTTGATTTCCTCTCAATAATGATTTCTTAGCTCCATACTAATATAATTTACTATTTCTGATCGTTTCCATTTCTTAGCTTATTTCGCAGAGTGCCAACGAAACAATCACAGAAACATTGGAAATGAGGTAGAGACCTTTAGGGGAGAAATGTCGATGACAGCTTTCAACTGGTACCTCATTCACATGTGTATTTATAAGAATTTCGTAGGAAATAAATGAATTTCTTTTTCGTTTCGTAAAAACATCGCATAACATTGACTTAACTAAACGTTTCTGTATAATACATTTCATAATCTACGTCAAGAGTTGAACAAAAATCATTCTTTTTTTTTTAACTGAATGCACATAAGCCGTACAATTACTGATTTACATACTACATTCATTTACACCCGAACCATAACCAAACTTCTCGGGCAAACCCTCAGCGAACACACAAGCGACAAGTCCCGAAACGGATTCCACGTACTTCCTGCGACCCAAACGCGTCCTCCCGAGGGCGCTGAGGAATGCGACCCGGTCCTCACCCGGAAGAAGGGGGGAGGGGGGGCGCCGGATGTGGGCAGCAGGCGGCGCGCGGGGCCAGGAAGCGCCCCTTAAGCGCCGCCGAACGGCTGAGCGGCGGGTCGTAAAGCGGCAGCGCACGGAAGGACTCGCGCCGAGGACGACGCGGAAGAGGACGGGCCTTGTGCCGCGCCGGCGCGGCGCCCAGCCGCAGTCGCCGCTCCCCGCGGAAAACGGGTCGCCATTCACAGAAATTTTAAAAAAAATGTGCATGACTTTAAGGAAAGAAATAATTAAGGAGAATACATTTTATTGGAGGAAAAAAAATCTCTGAGGGTACAAGAATGGATAGGTCCCATACTCGCTCATCCCCCACATTCGCATACAATTTGTTCCCGCTACATTGTAATGCCATATTACTTTCAAAGGCAAGTTTTCTCGCTTCACTCGCCCTGATCAAAGTCACGGCGAGGCTCGGGCTTTCGGCCCTCGCGTTCACTGAAACAACCTTGAGTCTATCCACCGCATAATTACCAATTCACTTTTATAAGAATGCACTTTAATGGTTAAGTTCACTACCCTGCATTTCGTCACTGCGGTGATACACAAATGAACATCGCACAACGCAAAACCCAGTCTCCACTTGAATACCCAAATCTCGATCTTCAACTTCGTAGTTGTAGCGGCCGATAAAAGTTCAATTTTTGGCAATTTTCGAAAATTCAGAGTAAACAGTGAAAATCAGACCTATGCCGTTGTTATAAATGTATTTCAATCTATTCGTACAATAAATTTAAAGAAACAATTTTGAACCATGTTTGAGAAAATGTTGAAGATATCTCAAGGGCTGCATGTAAAGTACCCCCAAAAATTAATATTTTTTTTCAAAATCGTACGAATAGTTTAGGCGTTAGTGTTCACAGATGACGAACGGATGGGCGTTAAAAAAAACATTTTTTCGGTATCAGGGAACCCCGAAACGTGCATTTTCGTTGAAATCTCGAAATCGATTTTCCACATCATTACATCAGTTTCTCTATACTACGTATATTACTCCGTATATACGTACGTATACGAGAAAGTAAAAAGTGAAATAAAAAAGTGATCCACTACAAACAGATTCAATACTGACGTCAGAATCGTTATTTTTCATTAACAACATTATACATAAGGTAAAATGCAGATCTGATATCTAAATGATTACTGAATGTGGAATCGTATGAATAAGGTGTCATTAAATGGTGAGGATTCACTACTCTCGCCAGTTTGACAAGCTTTTTTCATTCGTCCTTAAAAATAGTATTTACTAGTACAAAAGTACAAGTGGGGCAAAAAATAATTTGGCATTCCTACTACGAGTACTACATCGAACAATGATATAAGACAGCAGTGTTGCGGAGCCAGCAGACTCTACTGTCCCTGTAAAAGCCGGGACAGTAGAGTCTAGTCTGCTGCAGTATCTGGAGTATAGACTCCTGGCTCAACAAAGAACTATATTGCCATTCTATTTGCATTCTTGAAGGAAATTAACAATTTAGAAGAAGGAAAGTACATATAATCATTAAGAGAATGCGACAGTAAGTATTACTGACGTTGCATTTCCAAGGGCAAACGAACTGATTGATTGAAATGACCAGATCGCGAGGCTTTCATAGATGATGTTGTTAATGTTGCTGCTGATAATGACGCAGAATTCATTCAACTCCAATCCAAGTACAGACCATTTTTATAATTAACACCATACTTGTCATTACTTTCATTTCACAGTGAAACTCCTCTGACCCATACGAGGTGTACTCTATTCCCTGACTTCTGCATCATACAGCTGTCTAGCTGTAATATATATTAGACATACGAGTAGCTTGGAAACTTAGGTGTTACTCTACATTTATGACGTTTTCTTTTTCACTTTTCTCTATCCTTGGAATAAAAACCAGATATAACGAAACAGCGATACATTTTGTCAAGAAGTATAAACAACGTACAGTCGTTGGACATTTAATAAATTTGTAACATCGATTCACGAGCATTTTGAAGCACGAGCAAAGCGAGCCAGAGGAGCGGGAGCGTCTTCAGTCCACGCCGACGCACGGAATGATTAGACGGAACAGATCGTCTGCATGAGGCGAGGCGAATGAAATCATGAATGGGGCGGGCGGCACGCTGCGGCGGGCCGCTGCACTGGCCAATTGCAACGAATCTCGGCGCAGATAGCGCAACACGACGACCGTAAGCGTTGAGCGTTAGCTAACATCCAGCGAGGAGAATTGATTCAGCGTTTACAAATGAGAATGAAGGAACACTCTTTGTTTCGCTACACTTAAAGAAAAAATCTGAAATAATGTAATCACGAGCTACATCCTAATAGACCTGTAATCGTTATAAACACTTTTACCAGGGGCATCACAAATCATATTACAATTTCGATGGATATAAGAGAGTAAAATTTGGCGTTGAGAAATTGAGACTGAACAATATGTGATTTCCTTGACGTTAAAAACTAAAAAGAAAATACTTAAATGTAAAAGAAAACTACTGGCTTAGAGGAGTTTCGAAAACATTTTTGCAATCTTTAAATGCACAGATGAAAGGAGGAAAAAGATTTCAAAATGAACCTCGGAATAAAAAAAATCAAATGCAAACCGTTTGAGACGAACAAACATTGCAAATACCTAGACGTGTAGAGTAGATTGCGAGCTCGCATACATACGAGTCGTAAGTGACTCTGCATTTAAAAGTTGCATGTTGGTACCTGAAATGAATACTGCTGACTATGTGAGCTTTCGCCTTCCCGGACGGAGGGGTAGCACAACTTCCTTCAAGAATTTATCGAAAATCAACAAGAACCGGCAATGAGGCTTCGCAAATCCGATTCAATTCAATACTCGCGCACGTTCTGTTAGGTCATGGGAACATTAACGAGCTACGGATCTTACAATTCAGAACGAGTCGGGGCAGGAACTCTTTTTCAGCACTTTTGAAATTTTATTGCAGATCATTTTGTCCATTTACCTGTCTTGCTACCTGTCAGTGCGTATACCCTGAAAACGTGTGCTAAAGGTTTTAGTTTCTCTTCACGTTCTCACAGTCTTAAGTCGAAGAGTATTGTATTGGGTGAAAATGTCGAATAATAGCGTTACATTCTTAGGTGAAAATTAACAAATGAAAGTCATAGCTAATATTAAACATTAATTCTTTGAAATGTACTAGAAATAATTTTACAAACCAATAATTTGCAAATGATGCAGTCATAAATAGGAAAGACTCCGAAAGTATTTTTTTAAGCTAAAGTACGTTGATGAGACACAAGTAAGAAATTAAAGTGCGGAACATAAAACTAGAATAGAAGTTACTTGTTCAAAATGATAAAAAGTAGTAAATTTAATTTGTAAATATTTTCACTACTCCGAAATAAAATGTAATGTTGAGAGTTAAACAAATAACTTACTTCTCTTTTATTATTATGATGTTCGTGTAACCGAATATTTATTTGATAATTGCCTCAAGATTAATTTCGTTTTGTATGAATGAAATAAATATATGCAGTTGAATGCAGACACAATCTGCACGAAGTACCTCCTAAACAGTGTATTTCAGTTCCATTGAAAGACAAAATCTTCCTGTTACCACCGTGTCTTCAGACGAGGCAAAAGCAGTACCGGAACAGTGAAAAAGCAGTACCATCAAATTTCAAGGTCAGGGCAAATTCAGTACCACACCCTCATACTCAATATTGGTAAATATCGTGCGTGGCGAATAAGGATGTGTAATTTGATTCAATAAAAAATACGACGAAGTAAATTCTATCGAATTCATATGATGTAGGGGCCACATTAATTACAAATTTACCCCCACCTACAGAATCATAATAATTTTCAATAATGCTTCTTTCTCCAAATTGTTTCATGTTTCACACTTTTAGTCCCCTGATTTTCCGGGCTGCTGGCAATGGACGACGGTGTGCCAAAGCCTAGCGCTGGCATCGAGCGAACGGTCCCCGGTGCACATGTCGCGCGCGGGCAGTTAGTATCTCCGTTACGGCGCCGAAAGCTCTTCGCGACGAGCCGCTATCTTAAACGCGCGCGCGCTCTCCGCCCTGCAGCGTTCACGCGACCTAAGTGGTGCGAAGGAGCAGCGAGAAACGTGCCGGAAAACTAAATCGAATTTCAAAATCCGGAGTATTCGCGAATATTTCATATCCTAATCAATATTTCAAATTTTGGCCAATATTTATTTCAAATTTTGGCCATTTTGTCAAATTTTGGTAAACATTTGAAATTCTGGAGAATATTTCAAATTCTGGCGAATATTTCAAATCCTAGTGAACCCTTTCCATCCTAGCAAATCCTTTCCACCCCAACGAATCCTTCGAATTCCAACGAATCCTTCGAATCCCAACGAATCCTTCCAATCCTAACAATTATTCACATAATCCTATTAAATGCTAATGATCAGGTACTTTTAATACCTCTTTATTTCCTTTTTCACCTCCCCTTTAATGCGTTTTACATTTCTTTTTCTTAATATATGTTTCATAACATGGAATTTACAATAAGTATTCAGAATTTATGTTTATGTAAATGGATGTATAATAATTATTTTCCGTGAAATATAACCCAAACGACAAAAATTTGGACTGGGAAGACAACTGCCACGAAGAAAAGTTGCAAATTGGTTTCCATCAACTGATTCATACTTTTACAAATTTATTTACATTCACCCTATACAATCACCATTGTTCATGACCAACCTGCCCATTAAGGCCGAGTACCACGTCTCTAATACCTGATCACCAACATCCTACCCGGCACATTTCACCAGAGCGCCAGAAAGATGCGCGTTAACAGTGTCGAACATCCCGATGCATTTCAACCCTGTGGAACGCCATGACGTGACCGCCGAAACATTGGCATAACCATCGACGCGGTGTCGCCTGAAGGGCCGAGAGGATTCGAAAGGAGAACAAAATGAAGAAAAGAGAGAAAAGCTAAAAATAAAGTGAAGAAGAAGAAGAAGAAGAAAAGGCGCGCTCTCGCGTCATGCGGCGCACCAAATAAACCATGGCCGGCGCGGCGCGGCGCGCAGAGAGAGCAACCCGCGATCCCGTTACAGGACGCCTGCCGCGACGCAACCCGCCACGCGCGGTCAGCCCCCTCTAACGGGACAGCCGGCGGCGGCGGCGGCTGCGGCGCCGCTGCCGCGGGCGATTGGAAAGACGCCGCCGACGGGAGGAAGGAAGGGCGGGAAATTGAGAATCCTGTGGGAAATTCATCGAAAAATGCCCGGAGACGCACTGGAGAGGGAGAGCTAAAAAGAGCCAGGATGCGTAAGAAATTCGTAGCCTGAAAGTCCTTGACATTTCCTGACAGATATTATTCAGAGTTTATGGGAACGTTTATGGCTATTACCACTTAACATGATCACGTGACAATCGCATCAGATTCAAAGCTTAGGAGGCTCAGGCATCAACTGATGACACTGCAGTGTCTCTAACCGGGAGGTCTTAGAGTTCAAGCCCCGGCGGTGGCATGAATTTGGACACTAGAGAGGTAGCTGGGTCGAGGTCAGCCGTCTCCGGAGGAGAATTTTAGCGACCGGCTGCTCTGATCTGTATTTTCTGTTGTTTCTCTGATCAAAACCAGGCGAATGGCGGAGCAGTACTCTACCAAACGAGCCATGGACCGTACGCGAGCTTTCCTTCTACGTCTTTGCCCTATCATCACCCCTTACTTACATACACTTACATACACATGCACACTACCACACATATCAGGTGACCAGTCGGAAGCTAAGAGCTTGTACACACTGGGGCGATGTTGTGAGAATATTCCTACATAGTGAAACCCCTAAGCCAACGTGTAGGTCGGTGCGAATCTCTCCATTCAGCCAGAAAATAACAGTGATAAAGCATGCACTACGCTTACGGTAATAATGACCCTTAGTAGTTGACGCTCCCGGAACCACAAAATAATTAATCAACCGATACAAGTTTCATGATTACGAGTACTCCCATCACTTCTGAAGAAGTATCGTTTTCCGACATAGTTCAGTGGTAATTATAGAGTACATGCATGCGCACAGGGTCAAAAATAAGTCGCTACATTCTACGATGTACAGTTTCTGGCTATGCAAAAACTCTCGGCTCGCAAAGGCGGAATTCGAGTTGTCAGGAGCTCATTGCGAAGGGGGCGTGGCTGCGGTGGCGGAGGAGCAGGAGAGAGAGAGAACCTAGAACGAAGCGCCACAAAAAGAAACCTTAGCTGCGCAGGATGTGGTGATATGACAAAAGTTCAGGCGTAGGAGGTAACGGTCTGTGGGTGGACGGGACGAAATTGGGCAGCGATATAAACCGTTGGGTGGGCGGATAAGCGTGCGGCGAGAGGATTTCCTCGTAGTTGGACCATTGTAGAGAGAGGGATCGAAAAAAATGTTGAAATGAGAACAAATTAAAAGGGAATGTAACATGAGAATACAAACAGAATAGGATAAAGAAATACAACGGGCAGGAACGGATGGATTGGGAGTTTGGATTTATGGAAAATGAAGTGTGCGTCGCGTTAGGCCAGAGCAATGACACGTGACAGAAGTGAGAGCGAGCAGATCAAATGACAGGACGGGGAGAGTAGAAGACTCGAGGAAATTTTCATGTTCAGGATGGGGAAAAAAATCGTTAGTGTGCATTGCTAGCATCAGACAAGAAATGAACTTGGGGAGAGGAGAAGTGTAGTAGAGATAGAGGAATGGCTGGGAGTGGCGCAGATACTACGTTGAGTTGAAGGCAGGAGAGAAGTCGGACACGACTGAGTAAACATAAAGGAGAGGTTAAACAGACTGAGCTGAAAAATTCATCAGTTGGGGGCGGATTTTAGTGAAATGTTATTTTTGTCCTTTTTCACTTTAGAACAACGTCGTTTACTTTAGAAATTGATTTTATGTTATGAAAAAAGGAACTGACCCATTTTATACGTCATTTTTTGCATTTTTCGTCGATTTCGACTAATAAGTAATTTTTTTACCTTTGTGCGTCATTTTTAACGCATTTTTCGCTTATTTAATTGATTTTAACATCATTTTAACGGTATTTGCTTCAAACAGTACTTACAAGATGTAAGAAATGTTCACCAGGGAATTCCTGAGTAGCCTGTTCGATTTATTCGCTCATATATTGTAATGTCACCCTTGTGAGTACTACGAAATCAATTCGCGAAACCAAATGTTTGCAAGATGAGTTCACTTGAATAAAAGGAAGAAGCCTTGAGTTCATCAGTAACACATCCAACAGCTTGAATTATTCATCTGTTGTTTTGATCCAATTTTGTACGTCATTTTTCTTTGTTTCTAGGGCATTTTAAATACATTTTATGGGCATTTTATTGATCATTTTTGGCAAAGTTTTAGGTCATCAAAATCTGCCTCCTAGTCATAAGGAAGAGAGAGGGTCGACCCAATAAGGAAAAAGGATGTTGGTAGGGAAGAGAAAAAGAATAATCAGAAGGGTTGCAAAACTGTGAGAGATGTCAGGTAAATCAAGGATATGGCAAAAATATACAGATAATAATAGGAGAGAGGGAGAGGGAGAGGCAGAAAATAGTACAGAGTCGTTGGGAGAGATGTCAGTCAGAAAGAGGGTGTGCGAATGAAGAGAGGTTCAGGCCACTGAAAGGGAGAGGGAGGAAGAAAAAGAAAGATGGAGAGAGAGATCAACCGACGGAAGGTGGCCGGGCAGGCGAGCGGGCGAACAGGATCCGCAGGTGGGTTGCACGCGGGCGCGAGCTTCGGCTCGCCGCGGTCGATTCCTGCAATCGATTGCCACACTTCCTGGCTGGCGCGCCGGCTGCGAGCGGGCGATGATTGTAATTAGGCGGCGCGCGGGGCCTCCTTATCCGCGCGGCGGCGCACACCGCTCATTAGCGGGCGGCGCGTTTATTTTGGATCGCCCCGCGCGTTTGGCGCCGCGCCGCTGCAAATGATGGCGATGCGTGATGTGATGCGCCGCTCAGTTCTCTCAGATGCTGGTGGCGCCTGCTGGACCATTTGGGAACCATCGCTCGAGGAATGTTGCGCATTCGTGGGGATTAAATAAACAGTTACTTCATCTCAATTTCGAAACACCGCGGGACTTAAACATCCACTTTCAGAGGGAAGAAGGGTTTTTCACAAATCAACTAGAATAATGTCAGCTTACCTCAAGCCAATAGTGCCACGATCATTTTTCACAATTATCCTTAAAATAAGTCATTCTAAAGGTTTCGAATACTGTATTTCTGTTGTCCAATTATTTTTTACAGTTCAATCACAGAACATGAGAATTTAAACTGCATACAACATACATGATGATCAAAAAGCATACAATATGTACCATGAGCAACTTCCTTAACTTTTCTCAAGTTAACATTTATAAAATAACACTATTCCGAAAAATATTTATTTTTGCGAAAACAAGTCTCTTCGATCAAAAACATGGTTTTGCTTTTTCTTTGTGTATCAATCAAGCAAAACGGCACTGATGCTGTGAAAGAGTAAATACTGATAATTGAGGGAAGGGGTAAGAAGACGATCCATTTATTATAACTGGAAGGTTCTCGACTAGCGTGCGTACTTCCCACGCGCAGAGCACATGTTCGATTCCAGATGGGAGAAAGAGAAAGTTGTAGCTTCTGCAGAAATGTCGCAGACTTTGTGCCTTGCACAATAGGGAAGCTGTTGAGAGTATGATGGCACTGAATAATGACATTCATGATATGCAAGGTGTTTCTCATAGGGCAAATTGGTTCTTTGGACACTGTGTGTGGGTGAGGAAAAACAGGGGAAGCTAATCAGCCTGGAGGGCTGATGACTAATCAGACAGAATGAATTTCATACGAAAAAAATGTAGAGACCTTATGTTGAACTGAAACTTAGACCTTGAAGGCATTAGAAATCATAAATTCCATGATTTCAATGTAGAATATAAATAAAAGTTTCAGTGAATTTTCCCCTGGTAGTCAAAAATTTCATAAATAGTTATGAAAAAATTCATTTTTTAACCACAATATTTACAAAAAAAACTGAGCTCGGCAGGGTACGTATGAGACCAAATACTAGGTAATACAGTTTATAAAGAAGGAGACATTGATGAAGGAAAATGAAGAATAGTAAATAAGTGTACGTTTTATACGTCACTCTCACTAAAGAATGTTTTTAAATCTATATATCAGGTCCGGCATCTCTGATGCCGCTTTCGCAAGGAAATAAGGTTGGACAACAAGCGGGTGTTTTGTGGGAACGTCTCCTTCAAGAGCTCAAGAGAAGGCAGGGAAGGAGAACTACCACTGGTTCTTCCAAATGTAACCGGAAACAGGATACCACGCTGATTCAGAGCGACGCCTCCGGGTAAGCAGATTCTGTCGTTTACGATGATTCACCTCTTCGAAAAGTTCCGGCGTCAGTCCGGTATGAGCGGATCCACCTGAATCCGCCTCTGAATCAAATACAAATGATTCACTTCTTCGAAAAGCCCAGGTGTGAGAGTTCAGCTAGAACGGATCCGTCTGTATCCACCACTGAATCAAATCCAATGATTCACATCTTCGAAGAGTCCCGATGTAGGAGTCTAGCATGAACGGATCCCTCTGAATCCGTCACTGAATTAATTAGAAACAAACTCCTCAACCCCCTTGCAAAATATATATCTACTACAATTTTGCACAAACATTGGAAAGAGATTCCAAATAATTGAAATCAAAATAAAATGACTAGCACGAAAGAGAAAGTCAGGTATTCCAATTTTTAAACACACATTATTAAGTTTCACAAACAATTAAAAACACAATTCTGTAGCTCTAATTCCCCTTGCTATTGGATGCAGTAACCAACCTATTCTAGTATATTTCCAAGTACTGTCGACTCAATTAGTGAACTCGGATACAGTAAACCCTCAGTTATAGTGAACTTAGATTACTAGTCCCGTTTCACTTACATTACAAACAAGCATAAAAGATTCAGCCATAGTGAGCCTGAACCTCGGCTATAGTGAACGTAGGAAATACGTCCTGGAAATGAATTGGATCTCGAATGTTATTATGCGAGTTGAAGGGCTTTCAGAGAGTGGGATCCAACAGTGCAAGAGGGATTGAAAGGTATCAAGACCGTTTTTCGATACTTAGAGACAGAGTACAATGCAGAATCAAGTATGGAGATAGCACAAACTTTGAAGAAGAATCTAGAGAAATTTCGAATGAAAAATTTTCCAAACCAAACAATTGAAAATAATTGATTTTTTTAAAGAGAAATAAAGATATTGAAATTTTCAGTTCCTGCAGTTAATGAATTTTGTTGAATCGCTATATTAATTAATTAATTGTGAAGAAATTCTATTTAAATTTGACATTATCGGATATAGTGAACCTCTGATATAGTGAACCAAAACTGTTAGTCCTCAGAAGTTCACTATAACCGGAGTCGAGTGCACAACGATCTAGCAGGAAATAATCGAATTCCCCCTTTCCGTCCTCATCGAATCGTTTTGCGGAAAGTTCTTGCTCTGGCCGGTCACCTGTCTGCCGCGCCGCTGCCGCGCAGCGGCGCACGCGAGCGGGCGGGCGAGCGGGCGGGCGAGCGGGCGGGCGAGCGGGCGAGCGGGTGCGCGGGTGAGCGGGGGGGCGAGCGGGCGGGCGGGCGGGCGGGCGGGCGAGCGGGTGGGCGGGCGGGTGAGCGGGCGGGCGGGCGGGCGGGCGGGCGGGCGGGCGGGCGGGCGGGCGGGCGGGCGAGCGGGCGAGCGGGCGGCGGGCGGGCGAGCGCCGGGCGGGCGAGCGGGTGAGCGGGCGGGCGAGCGGGGGCGGGCGGGCGGGCGGGCGGGCGGGCGGGCGGGCGGGCGGGCGGGCGGGCGGGCGGGCGGGCGGGCGGGCGAGCGGGTGAGCGGGCGGGTGAGCGGGCGGGCGGGCGAGCGGGCGGGTGAGCGGGCGGGCGGGCGGGCGGGCGGGCGGGGAGCGGGCGAGCGGGCGGGCGGGCGGGCGGGCGGGCGGGCGGGCGGGCGGGCGGGCGGGCGGCGGCGGGCGGGCGGGCGGGCGAGCGGGCGGGCGGGCGAGCGGGCGAGCGGGCGGGCGGGCGAGCGGGCGGGCGAGCGGGCGGGCGAGCGGGCGGGCGGCGGGCGGGCGAGCGGGCGGGCGGGCGGGCGGGCGGGCGGGCGGGCGAGCGGGCGGCGAGCGGGCGGGCGAGCGGGCGGGCGGGCGGCGGGCGGGCGGGCGAGCGGGCGGGCGGGCGGGCGGGCGGGCGGCGGCGGGCGGGCGGGCGGCGGCGGGCGGGCGGGCGGGCGGCGCGGGCGGGCGGGCGAGGCGGGCGCGGCGGGCGGCGGGCGGGCGGGCGGGCGGGGGGCGGGCGGGCGGGCGGGCGGCGGCGGCGGGCGGGCGGGCGGCGGCGGGCGGGGGCGGGCGGGCGGGCGGGCGGGCGGGGCGAGGCGGGCGGGCGAGCGGGCGGGCGGGCGAGCGGGCGGCGAGCGGCGGGCGGGCGGGCGGAGCGGGCGGCGGGCGAGCGGGCGGGCGGCGAGCGGGTGAGCGGGCGGGCGAGCGGGTGAGCGGGCGGGCGAGCGGGCGAGCGGGTGAGCGGGCGGGCGGGCGGGCGGGCGGGCGGGCGGGCGGGCGGGCGGGCGGGCGGGCGCCCGAGCGCGTGGTCTTTCCCAGGGCAGCGCCGGCGGCGCGTCGCCGCTGTCTGGGAGCGCTCCGCGAGGCCGCTGGCGCTGGGAACCCGCGAAGCCCACGCGAGCTATGGCGTTCACCCCGCAGCGCAGCATAGGACGCGGCGCCCAACACGCGGTGGCGTCGGACTAGAAGAAGCAACTGCCGATGTACCTCACTGATTGATTATTTCGTGTTTCCGGGCGCGTCAACGGTTATGGTCATTATTCCTCGAAGTGTAGTGTATATTTTTATCACGGGGTGGCGGGGTGTTCTTCGCCAGCTGGATGGTGAAATAGAGCGCCGACATACACGTCGGCTTGCTGTGTTTCCCCATCCAGGTATCGCCCGCCAGCGGAGTACCCAGTCAGGGTAAGCTCTAAGCCCCGGACTGTCGTATCCCTGTGTGTGTGTGTGTGTGTGTGTGTGTGTGTGTGTGTGTGTGTGTGTGTGAGAAGTGAAGATAGGACAAGGAAGAGGGAGGAAAAATCGCGCGGTCTGTGACCCATTAATCACGATGCTGCTCCCGCATTCATCTGATATTTATGAGAAACCACGGAAAACTATCGAACAGAGCAGCCGGCCGCGACGAGTCTCCTCCAGGCAGCGGCTGAATGCAACCTAGATATCTAGCTAGTATCGAAGATCCTGTCACCGTCGAGGGTCGAAGCCTACGACCTCCCGGTCAGAGGCAATGCAATGACTTCATTTGAAGCTCTGAACCACCTCAGCCGATCAAAGATACCTAACATTCAATTGCATATTTATAAATATTTTAAAATACTCTTCAATTTGTAATATGCTTACGAAAAGTGATGGTTTTGCACGAGTTACAAGATGCTATCCAAATACAACCGTGAACATACAAAACTTAACTGAGTACGCAAATTACCCACCAAAGAGTATCAAACAGATTTAACGATACTAAGTATGATGTTTGCAAGATGGAAACCGAAACACAATGCAACGTCGGTTATCGTCGTGCAAAGCTATTTAACGACTGTCTCCTAGACTCTTAAAACCTGCTACGTTGTTGAGATTTAGCGGACATTCGCATTCTTCTCTCGCAGAATCGCGCAGAATCGCAGAATCGCAGAATCGCTTCTCTCGCAGAATCTCGTCGTTTAGGGGAGGTATTCATTTCATTTTCTGACCATGATGTCATAATGTAGCTCGTCTGCAAATTCATGTTTGTCAATAACCGTCCTGAACGTAGCATAATTGTTCCTGTTTTGGGAACGACTTGATATATTTTCCTGCTTTAAAGAGCCAATTTGTCTCACTTTCGAGGGTAGGGCAACACTGAGTAGTCCTGTACAGTCTTTCATTGCTTTCTCTCAGAAAATGCCCGTACAATTTCAATAACCTTTACCTGATCAGTCTGAAGTCTGACCATTAGTCAGATCTTCAGGTTTTCAGCTAGAGATTGTGGCTTTACTGATACAACTGAATCAAGAATATTTTTACTTCATAAAAAGCATACATTTTAAAAATATAATGGTCGAGTACCTTCTTAAAAGATCTTGAACTGAAGATTATAAAGTAATTCCCCTATGTCTATTTTCTCTCTAGGGTGGGTTGATCGCACTTTCTAGTAACTAAGAAAAAAAGTCAATTTGAAAAGCAAAAACTGAATCACCGCATACGACAAAACACATAATTTCATTAAAAGGAACAAAAAAACAACAAACAAACAAATAACAAAAATACCCGTACTAAGCTCCATCATTGGTTGATGAATTCACTGACATAATTTTATCACTCATGATACTGTTACCGAGGAATCTTTCGGGTATTTGTGTAAAGTTAAATTTCTAATGAAGTCTGCAAGCCAGGTGCGTCAATGGTTGTGATCTTAATTCCTGTAAGTATAGGGTATGTTTTATCACGGGGTGGCGGTGTTCTTCGCCAGCTGGCATGGAAATCGGGAAATCTGTGTAGGATCCGACCTTCAATCAATGAGTCACTTCGTGATTCAAGCAGTTTTCTACCAAGAGTGGATTTCAACTCTCTCGTTGCGTGATAAATCAGTTCTGACTCTCATAGTTTGTTCTCAACATGCATAACCACTGTAGCTCAAAACTAAAAAACGGAATCAAAGATAAATCGGGAAAGTTCCAACACGGTGGATCTTCTGTCGTAATGGAACGGTTCACGAAGAACACAAATTTGCAAACCGTAGTCATAGTTGGCGATCATGTATTACGCAGTCAGTCTAGTGCTGTGCATAACCGCGTTTACTACGTGTGGATGTCATAAGACTGTTAACTTTGAAAACTCTACTAGCTTTTGAAAGTATGCTTACATGATTATCCATGTAATAAAAGCCTAGACCGATCAACAGGAATCCGTGTGTATCTATCTAAATTAATTAGATGTTGTCTGATGTTTATCAACAGTGGAATAGATATTTATTTATCAACAACACACGAAAATACTTCAAACTATTTTAAAAGAGCCGAAGCACACGCTGGATATATTGATCAATTATTTGTTATACATTTAAAAACGCATGATTTATTTGACATTCATTGCCTCAAAAATGCAATGAAAAATAATTACATGGATAAAAAATTAGTAACATAATATACATTCGCGCTGAGAAGATTGCTTCTTAGTCAATCATGCGGTGACCAGGGGCGCATACATCAGTAACGGAACCCAGCGATACGGTTCCGCGTGATTACAGAACGGGACTCAGATACTATCGCATCAGATCAGGGCAGGTGCAGGCATAATAATCTCGTAAAGAAGGGCTTTTACCCCTGAATGGACCACAGCATCAGTTAATGCCCGAGGCAAAGCAGCGGTGATCAGACCAGGAAGAGCAGATGAAGTGCATCCAGACAATACGAATTCGAGCGAAAAAGTGCCCGTTGAGGTATAGAATATCCCTTTACTGTTTTTAATGAGGTTACTTTAACAGTCGGTAACCATAGTCTTTTCTTACTTTGTCAAGTTTAATAGCTGATACTTGTCTGATAAGAATTGCTCGTCTAAGGAGAATTTTATATATACAGACGTTATATTAAATACAGTTAATAGAGAAATGTGAGAAAACAGAACGGAGAGATACGAAAGACAAGTTTTACTAAGAAGCTAAACAAGTTACTGTATTTATCTGTATATTTTCCTAACTGCAATACCAAATTAAAGATAATACACACTGAAGGAGACAATCTAATGTTAGTTCTGCATTGATATCAATAACTTATCTTGAATTAATCTGAAAATACTGTGAGTGAAAACTATTTTTCCAAATTAGGTAATCTGATATACGATTAGGTACAATAATTGCAAGTGTGTAGAATTTTCTACACACTCTTCGTACATTACTTCCAGAAGAGACATCCCATCATTTCCATCCTATACATGGTACCGATAATGTAGACAAATTACGTTTTATATTTCTACTTTGATGACTTCAAACCCAATACATAATTATTTCAACCAAATATTCGGCCTCTTTCTAACATAATTATCATTATTATGATAAGTAATTATCATTATTATGATAATTACTTATCTCAAAAAGGTACAATTGGAGTATTACCTACGATATCAGTTACTTCTAACCCTCATCATCATTCTATCATAATTCAAGGCGTAACGACCTTGTCTTACCAGAGATACAGCCAAAAAGCTGATCCCCATAATGACACGTCAATCTATCTACAGGTTAGAATACGACTGGGCCTCCGAAGAGAACGTGTACCGTGGTCAGTAATGGCCGATGCGCAAATAATTATAATAATAGTAATAATGATAATAACAATAATAATAGTGATAATAATAATAACAATAATACTAATACTAATACTAATAATAATAATAATAATAATAATAATAATAATAATAATAATAATAATAATACGGTATTTAATAACTGTCGAGACCCAGCCCCACAGCATCAACAGAAACCAAACAGCACGGAGTCCGACCGAATAACCCACGTACCCAAGCGGTCGCCCATTGAAGCAACCGCAGTTCCCTCGTGTTCGCACCTTCGCCCGTAATTCGGAACCGCCGCCGCCGCCCCGCACCCCATCCACACCACACCCTCCCGCCGGATCGCCGACCGCAAAGTAGTCCACTGGACCGCGCTAGCGCGCTCCCGAGATTTATCGCATGCAGGCGGCGTGTGGCGTGGCGTGGCGGGGCGGGGCATGGTGAGGCCTCTCCGGCAAGCAGGTCGCGCGGCCTCCTCCGGTGCAGAGGTGTGCCAGTTCCTGCTTCTTCGCCGCCGCCGCTCCTCCAGAGCCCCCTCACCGCCTGGCTGCTGCATCAGCGGAGATCTTGTCTGGCTGCCTCGGCACGCGCGATTCAGTTTTGCATTCACGCAGTGGGTGTGGCACGTTGTGCAGGGTCTGGCAGACGTCCAAGTTTATTTTGCCAGTGGTTTCCCCGTTTTCGTGCGTTAAATATAGCGATCTGAATCCCATTGATTCGAGACGTTATCGTTATTACAAATCGTTTTAAATTAAAAGAAACCAATATAATACTCTTATATTTGATGATAATACTGTAATATTCAGAAACATTATTTACAATCCATAATAATTCTCATCTATGAGTTCTCCTTACAACATCCATAACTCCACATAGCATTTTAAATGAGATACCTCTCTTTCTGACCCTGCTATTCACTGCGTATAACTCGCTTCACATCAGTGCATTTCATTTTTTTTCTACCAGGACACACTTTCACACAGAATCTTCATTTTCTCGTATGACAAATATTTTCTTGTATTTTCCCTGATTGTTTTCGGTACCAGGATTTCCCTGTTTTCCCACACTTCAAGATTTTTTCCGTCTGAATCAATTTGACACTTCGGTACCAGTAATTCAATCTCCGTTCTTACTAGGATCGAACAAATGAAGGTATTTCACCGGCAATCTTATGAAAGTCACAGAAGTCTCAGGAGCACACCTTACTGAACTTATGACATAACGGTTATAAAGTCTTGTCACAAGAGAGCACAAGCATCAATACAGCCCCCGTACTTCACATGAGCTTACAGCTTCAAATATGTGCCTTCAAAATCTTTTTAGAGCTACGCCACTTAGTAGAAGAGTGAAGTGTTCCTTGATGTGCGACTTGTTGAAATAGCTTGCGACCAAGTGACCTTCTTCCAGACGGGTCCTTCAATCCTGACGGCAGCGCGACTCGACTCGCTTCGCCTCGCCTCGATGAGTTTCACGCAAGGGACGCGACATCTACGGGTGATCAAGTGTGTAGCATGAACCGCGGAGTCTTCCATTTTAAAGTAGAAATATTACCAAGATATATGTCAACGTTGCTTTTTCAGCAGTAAAAAAACAACAAAACTTTTCATTTCACTGAAATTGCATTGCAATCGACACTCAAATATAATTAATTTTTAATCACTATCAGGCAATTTTCTCAGTACAATGAACTTTTTTAAGCTTTGTCTTTCATCATTCGAAAACGTCATGTTTCATACTCAATCACTCACGCTAATCAAATAGAAGAAATATATTGTTTAACGGTTTTAACAAATATATAATAATGGACAATTAAATTTAAGTTACCATCGTAAGACGAGAAAGATCGCCTAAGTGAGGTATATTAGCGGTAAAAGCTTTACGTCAGATTTCACTTAATTTTGTTGTGTTAAGGTCTCAACCTTTTGAGTGAAATGTGTTGTCCTACTTTTTCCTGTCAAGAGCTAGAAGTGTGTTTATTTCAGCGTTAAGTACCAAAGAAAAAGTTACTAAAAGTGTTACTAAGTCACTTAAAAATGTCTTATAGGAGGACAAGGAAAAATACGCACTAGCTTGCTGTCCTATTATTTTGCGAATATTCAGTACCTAGTAAGTTTTTCAAGAAGCGTAAACAAATGCATTAAAGATAATAATACGGTTTAACCCAATCCAACTGTCTGGTGGAACTCAGAAACTTAAAGCGTTAAGTAGAAGAAACAAGATCTGTTTGTTGAAAGGTATTTCGGTCTGTTTCAACTTTCGATGAGTTAAGTCACTCATGCAAATGATCACTTTCCACTAACGGCATGCAACACCGAATGAATCATCGTATCATTTCATCATTCATTCAAAAGTGACGAAATTCCACGCTACCGCGCTGCTGCGAAAATAATTGCCAAGAATCGTGCGAACACAATAGTATCTCTAGCTAAAAAAAACGTTATATCGCCACGCTTCGAACCAGGAAGATAAGGAACTAGGCACATGGACTACTTCTAAGTGTGAGAACGAGCGGATCGGAGCGGCGGTGCAACACTGCAGAGAACAGCGCCCCAACCCCCTCCCGACCCGCCACGCCCCTTCCCACCCTCTCTCGTCCCGCCCCGCCCCGCTATGCCCCATCCCGTTCCGCCCGCCCCGCCCATCCGTTCTGCGCCGACCGGCCCGTTCCGACCCCACTCGTCCCGTCCCGTCTCGTCTCCAGCCATGCCTCGACCCGTCCATTCCGCCCCAGCCACACCCGCCCGACTCCTCCCTGCCCCATCCCGATCCGTTCCGTCCCGTCGAGCCCGCATCGCCCCACACTCCGCTCCAATCCTCCAGCTCGTCCCCGCCCCATTCCGCTCCGTCCCGCTCGCTCCGCTCCTCCTCGCTTCGCCAAGGACCGCCACGTACCGTCCCGGCCAGCTCCTGCCCGCCGTCCCGTCGTCCGTGCCTGGAGGCTTACGTGATCGGCGGGAAAAAAACCGCAAGGGCGGATTCTGCCCGCGCCCCGGCGGGGCGAGGCGGAGCGGGGCGTGGCGGGGCGGGATGTGCGAGGGGGGGAGGGGCGGGGCGGTGGTGGCCGCATTCCGACGGCGAGAGGCGAGGAGAAGGGCGCGGCGGCGCACACAAAAAGAATTCAACAGGGGATGAGGTGGCAACACACAACTTAACAGCAAGGCAGACGTCTAAGGATAGACCAGTTTAGATTCCTATATGTGAAACGGGCTTCGGCAGTACCCTTGCTTCGGTTCGATATTCTCGAAATACTCAATGAAATTTCAAAAAGTAAATGGGCCGAACTGGCTAAGAGCGAGTACAGTCTTCGGCGGGAAGGGTCATGGGTTCGAGTCCCGCCTTGGGTATGGTTGTTTGTCCCTTGCCTCTCATGTGTATGTTGTCGTGGAGGGCATCGCGTTCTGCCTACCTCAGATCAGAGGACTCCACATGTGTGTATGGTGGAATATGCCTCCCGTCAGAATGTACAGGGCTGGCGGTTTGATAAAAGATGTAGTAAAAAACAAAGAGTACAGAAATATAAATGTAGCAATCACGTTGTTCTTTTTAGTGTCAACTCTCATTTCAAAACGGATATACCCTTCTAGAAACTCCTCTTGTGTTATTATAGTTAGCCAAAGTGTTAAAAATGTATTTAAAAATTTGTTCTGGTAATTGAAAATATCATTATTGTTAAAGTTCAATAATTTTTTTCTATTAAAACATTACTTTTTCTCGTTTTTTAAATAAAAAATACTATTGTGAATATTCATTAATTTTTAAAAAACGACGGAAAGAAGCTTTCTAAATAATCTGTTAAACGAATATTGCATTATTAAGGAACTCTAAATCCTGAATGTTACTTAACTACGTAAAAAAAGTATCCTATGGAAGGCCGATTTTTCGTAAATTTATATAGTCGTACATACTACTTAATTACAATAGAAGAGCAGGTGAATAACCCGAGGAGGTATACTAGCAAACAGTAGGCGAAGAAATGGGGGAGGACAGACTGACGGACGGATGGGTGGGTGAGTGTCCGTGCGAGGGAAGTATATCTTCTAAGTAGGCAGGACTAGGTGTGTGTATGTGGGGGTAAGGAGGATGGGTAGGTGTATGCATGTGTGGGGGAGTAGATAAAAAGCTGAGTGAGAGCGCGGCTGGATGCAGGCCGAGCGGGCGCACGGGCGGGCGGGGCGGGCGGGGCGGGGCAGGGCGGGGCGGGGCGGGGCGGGGCGGGGCGGGCGGGGCGGGCGGGGCGGCCGGGCCGGCATTTCCCGAAGCGCCGCGCAACATCCGCCTCCGCCCTTGTGCCGCCGCCAGCGCCAGCGCAACCGGCGTTTGCGCATTTGCGTACAAGGCCCCGCCCACGCGCACGGAAGAGCTCGATGCCTATCGCCCACCGACGAGTAAACAACCTCCCCTCACGGCCTCACGCCTTAGGGCTGTTTGCCTCGTAGGACGCCGCCGTCGCACTAGACGGTGGCCGCATGCGTGGGTAGTTTATTTACACTGCTTCGGCAAAGTACTTTTTAACCACTTGAACAGTTTTTTTTGCATAGAGTTTCATCCGAGAGAGATTCAACCGAAACGTTTTAAAATCGTGTAAATAGGAAAATCAAAACTTATTCTTTCATTATATCGCTGGAACGGGAACCGAATCAAATGGGTCCTGTTTTAAAAGATCTTGCAACTTGTTGCGCAGCGTTCATATTTCTAGGGGTAACTCATAGAATAAACAGGTATCTGTGTTTTGTTTTGTTTTGTTTTAGACAAAACTCAAACATACAAACCAAAAACAACAAAAACAAATTGAATATTAGGAGTAGAGTCGAATTTCTTCAAACTTCTGATGTTATTATCGATTCCGCGAAGAACTGATCACGAGCTCTGAGAGACAAAATTGTCTGCTAGTTCACATAACCGAATGGACCACTACGGAGACACATTGCATTGGTTCGTGAGAACTAAGTTACGACGAAAGAATCTCGTTTGCATGGAGTACACGCACAGGCACGTAACAACCTCTTGCATTTCGCATGGAACCGGCTGTGCAACACCAAATCTTCAAATGCTTTCATTACCATACACGTTCCCTGATATATTTTCAGTTCTTGCAAATGCTAAGGGCTTCTTGCATAATTTCCGTTCAATTTTAAATGATTGTGATTTATTCCAACAAACTTCAGGATCTCGATCGTCATAAAAATGTAAATTTAGCAAGTGCAAGTATGTGAAGGAAGCAAATGATACAGCTAAGAAAACGATGAGTGACAACCTTTACAAAAGGTAGGGAACGAATTGTTCTTGAGTTAGCTGATGTAAAACAAACTGAAAATGTTGATGTAGCGACTGGACCTGAGGTCATTCGCATATGTTGTATCGTCGACAATGCCGACTTGTCAACGAGAGTTGTGAGATAAACCTGAATAAAACCATTGCAGCGCCCAACCGGCAGGTAGAAAACGCCTCGCGCGCGAGGTCAGTTCACAGGCGTCAGCACTTACATTTCTCCCACTTGTACTATCTTCTCTAGCCTTGTAGTTTCTGTATAAGAATTGATCACTGTCACATTCGCTGCCGACACGTTCACTTTGAAAGTTATTCAAGAAACGTATACATTAGTACATTTCAAATTTTGTATACAGTCGTAATTTACATTCACTGAAAATAAAAACCTGTGTGTATTTTACAACAAACAGCAATAAATAATATTTACTGCAAAGATAAAATGCAAGAAAATCTTTTGTCCGAAAACAAAAATAAAATAACTTTAAAACCACTAATACCGTGATGTATTAACTTCGTGATTTGAAACATTTTCATCTACAATACAAATAAAAGACTTTCAGCAACAACTACAACATAATTAAAACAAGAGGCGAGAAGACAAATTGACAATCTGATTATATCTAGTCTTTTGGAGTTTCTTTTCTTGCTTAACACACTACCTCCTACGATTTCCTCTTGCCAAAAGCAGTATATCACGATTTCCTTCCCGCATTCGCCTCATCGCGGACACGCACAGCGTCTTTGCAAGCGGGGATTAACCACATACCACGCAGATCCGAGAACAAAGAAAATACTTCTGACGGCAGTCGCGCCCTCACGACCTCGATTAGTATCCTTCTGCCTAATCAGCTCCCTCTGGGGCAGGCGCGACTTACTGGAAGGAGCTCCGACGCAGCTTACAGCCAGCCGCCGTCAGGTGCATGATTCATCTAATCGCATAAGACATCAAGAGACGCTCGTGGAAGCTCTTTGGGGCCAAGCGCCGTACAGTGAGGCACTCCGCCGAAAGTTTGGGCGAAACGTGCGGATGGATTTCTGATTTTGGATGAGTCACCGGTGATATGTATCTTCAAATGGCCAAGACGCTCGGATGGTCGGTTCCACAAATTTAACGGTAGTGTTTTAGACTTTATAGTGGCATTGCCTGGTGTGTGTGTGTGTGTGTGTGTGTGTGTGAGAGAGAGAGAGAGAGAGAGAGAGAGAGAGACAGACAGACAGAGAGAGACAGAGAGACAGACAGAGAGAAGGAGACAGAGGGGAGACAAAGAGAGAGACAGAGAGAGACCGACAGACAGAGAAAGTGACAAAGTCTTATGAAGAAAATTGTACATCACCAGTAGCTGAAAATGTGGACTTAAACTTCGATGCGGTCTCTGCTCACGCTGACTCACCTGCAACAAAAGAAAAGCAAATGAGAAATACATTTAAGTGAAAATCTACGTACGTAATAAATTATAATTATAATACAAGTTCATATCGTCATTACACTTTAGGTTTTAGGTTCCAAAATATTTTATGCGCTTAAATCAGGTTCTAAGAAACTAAGATAGGCGTTATAATTTTTAAATAGAGATGAAAATAACTTTTCAGAATATAGTTTATTTTACTTAAAGTTGGTGCATTGGAATTGTTTTGGCAATATGTCTTAAATACCACTTTTTCTCACACAAACCTCGAGAGCAATGAGAGAGATCGTGTACTATGTGCATAGTCATTCGTTCCTGAAGAGATGCAATTGACAATGTATCAATTACTATGTATTGCTCGAGTTAAATGAATTACTACTTACTTGGCAATTTGGAGCGTAATTCAAACGAAATAGTTGCCCGTGTGTCAAAAACAATAGAATTCGCTTATTTAGTGTCAGTTAAGAGCGCTTTTTTGCTTTTAACTTTCTGTATTCTGAGAGGTCGCGGAGATATAAATAGTAGAATGGTCGATCGAATTTTGTGAAATCTCAGATCGAGGTCAGCATAAAAGATCAACTTAAAAGTACATAAACCTGTACTGCGGTTTTTACAAGCTGTGTGTGAAGTAAAACAGCTGTTACTGTGTCATCCAATCGGAAGGTTGAACAACACTATAGTGACGTGTAAGATCCCGATTGGACGGTTCTGTAACAGCTGATCAACTCTCAAACGCAGCAATGTAAAAATTGCAGTATAGTTGAGTAATCTGGATTGTAAATTGAATCGTTTATTTCAGAAACCCGTCAAACGCCAAAATTCAAAATGCTCTTTAGCGGTGGAAAATTGTTTCATGAGGATAGACACATCACTTATTCCATATTTACCTAAAAAATATTTATTTTTTTCGTTGCTTTAATATTAAAAAAATATTTTGAAATCGGGAAAATTGGGACACTTTTCCTCAATTTTCTCGAGATGAAAAATTTTGCGTGTGACGGGTTTCTGAAATAAACGATTCAATTGAGATAATCACTACGTTAAAAAGCCCTGAAACTGCTAGTAGTGATGATTCGAGAACATGACTAACATAACTGTGAGTAATTAAGATGAAGGGACTACGAAATAAACTTGTAAAACAATATTATTTTAAATATTGAAAATAAAATTACTAAATTGACGAATAAGAATTTTAGGGGCTAATGCTGAAATAGAGATTTTAGTCACAATAAAGCTCTTGTAGTATCGTTAAGTCATGGACAGTGTATATAATTAATTTTGAAACGTTTAACTTCAAAACAGTGAAATTCGCATTTGCCTAGAAATTTGAAATGTCAATTTATATCAAAATGATACTTCATACCCTTTATTATAAACGCCAGCATTTCATTCCAGTACATTAGTTAAAATTATTGGAATATTCTTATCATATCTGTCCTAATAAGCATATACATCTTAAAAAAATTCTCAAAAAAGACGTGACTTGGAAACACAAAGTACGCTGTACTAAAAAACTACACAATAATTTGATTGCAGCTTTGCACCAAAGGGATCATACAAGTAATGTTTCGAAGAAGATAATTTTAGTTCTTCATTGTTCGCCAGACTTCATTTCTATGTCACGAAATCTTAGCTAATTGCACCTTCCCCCTCCAACATTCAATACCAAATTCACTGGTATTAATGTGAGTGACTGATGCGAGTAGGTAATATCGTGTGACGATGGAATTCTGAAAAACAGAATCATGCCAGAAAATTGTGCACGCTTCATATGTATTTTTTAATTTTGTCAAACTGTCGTTGAACCAGGCATTTAAAATGTAAAAATAATAAACATCAAAATTAGGAAATGTTGCAATCCACAAGAAGTTCAGTCCAAAATTAAAATTTCTATCATACGAATAGAATGAAGAATATTTCCTCTTAAACATTGTCCCTGGATGGTGTATGGACCGATCGTTAGGAGAAATCTGATCGAACATTTTGTGTCGTTTCCTCTCACCAGAATTTTCTCTTTGTTTCCTATCAGAGGTTGTGACAGCGTGTTCTCGGAGGAACACCTGCCACTCAAGGTCGACACCAGCGCCGCAACGAGAAAGCGCCGGATGACCAACTAGTCTCCAGCGCAGTGTGCACCGGACAATTTATTCGTCGGAGAATCCAACTTTCTCTGTTACGTATGCGCATCAACGGTTAGGATAGAGCCACCGTAACACCACGCAATGTGTTTCGGAGAACCTTAGGTCCAAACCAATCCGGTTTCCATTTCGTTACACACGTTCGACATTTGCTGTCTTTCAATGAAAAGGAATACCTACGGACAGTACAGCCAGCGTAGTGAAAGTATCTCAAGAATTTTGATCATCAGATTTTAATGAGAAATGTGAACTGAAGCTTCTCGTTGACGAATGTCAACATATTAATTAAATACATCTGATGTCGATAAGTGCTGTTCGGGTTTCCGAGCGTACGCAAGGGAGAAGGCCCTGCATGATTCTATCGTTTGTCGCAGCGTCACAGTCACGTTTTTCATCGACTTCCCATCGATCGCTTCTTCTTTGAGAAAGAATAGACTTCATCAGCAACAAAATAAATACACATTTAATTTCGAGGCTTCTGTCTACAGTTCACAACTTAAACCGCTGTGTTACTACCTAAAACCCTACCTTCATAGGTATGATATTCACAGTAGGGTGCAATTACCTTCCACTGTATAGAGTGTTCCAAGGGATACCTAAAGCTGAATGATGATTATATACGAATGTTTACGGATGTGATGATATTCGGTTGTATTATTTATTGTGGTATGAATAGCCAATCACGCCACACACCGTGGTAAAAACGCACATCCCTTACACAGGACTTGCACCAGCAGAATTGGCCTCCGTATTACTCCCCGTCTCCGCGCTATCGAGACAGGTTATATACGTTATGCCCATTAATTAAGGCTGACATTTTAACGAGGAAACTAATTCTGAATGAGATTAAAACTCTCTATTTGAGTTACCTCATCATCGTTTATTGAATCACAAATAAAATAAACTCGTGAATCTTTCTAACAAACTTTGGGCAAACACAATTAGGAGACCTGCGTGATTATTGTCAGAATAAGTCTAGGCTGTATGCTCATCATTTCCCTAACGGACACTAGTTAGATGATTTCACTTCTCGGAAAGTTTATTAGCAGACTGTACATAACTAGCTGTCTTTCTTCACGTGCAGTTAACGATGCATGGAACCAAGCACTATGGGGCTCCATACTACGATTTGTGTATCTTAAATGTCCGGAACAGATTATGGTGTACAGCACTCTGTTAAATAGGATTTCTCATAAAATGAAGTCAGTCTTTTAAAGAACTCTTGAACAAAGTAAACATAAAATGCTAAGAACGTTTTAATGGCTTAAGACACTTCAATGTCTTAAGTATACCATTTTCGACATTTTCTCCCTATGTAAACACAAACCTCGAAAGTGAATTGCCGTAACGATCTGCTCGCTCAAACGGTTCCGTGTCGTTATCAGAGTCGCGTTTCCGTAACGGGGTGAGAGGATAAAACGGAGAGAGCAGGAAACAGTCGAGTGGCACTTAATTGAATCTAGTAAACAGTACTTCAGCGGGGACGGGAGAAATTTGCAGTCGCCTATGATTACCAGCCCACTGGGCTCTTTCGCTCTTTTCAAGGCAGCCGCGCACTTATAACGAACGTTTGACTAAAGAAGAGAAGCGAAATACTCTTAAACAGTAGCACATGTATTTGTAAAACGAAAGAAATCCTAATGTACAATTCTGAATTATGTGGATGATTTGTATTTACCAGGTATTAATCTGATATAGTACTAATTGTTTAGAATAAGTATGTATTTAACAATAACTTTTGAGACTAACTTAAAAATTATACTATTTCAGTGACAAGCCTACAAACTTTATTAATTGATACAATCTTGTTCTCACTTGATGGATACTTTCATTGTTATTAGAAAACCGACAAGACAGGAAAATACTGTTTTATTGCTTAATTTTCGTTTTGAATTATTTAAAGTATTTTGAAAATGTCAAAGTAATAATAAGTCTTAATTTATCTAACTTTTATTGAATAAAATTGAGCCTATAGACGAAAATGCTGAAAAGCACTAAAACACGCATTTTAAGAACCCATTATCAGTTCACTTGAATACAAGTGGTTTCAATCCATCAGCACAGAAAGAGAATAATTATTAATTAATGAAGTGAAATGATGCAAAAGTCCATCATTCCCCGTTTTGATCTTCTGCGGATCATACAAAGAATCCAGCTCCAGAATCCAATTCCCACCATCAGCTGCATTGCTGCGAAAGAAAGCGCCTCTCTTATCTCAAGTGCTCCGCGCAACACCCGCTAAGCGGCACAAGGGGAACTCTTCTCGTGCGGCCCGGAAGCGCTCGTTTTTCTTCCGGTGAGCGGCGCCTGCGGTGGTGTGGCGGGGCCGGCGCCCAAGCGGCGGGCGAAAGCGCTCGGGCAGATAACAGTCCTCGGCGGCGCAGCGCGACGTTTCGCCTTCTCCGCAAAGCGCAGCCTCACCGGTGGTGGTGGCGGTGGCGGCGGGAGACGGGCGCAGCGGTGGCGGTAGAGGCAGTGGCGGTGGAGGCGGTGGCGGTGGGGCGGTGGCGGTGGGGCGGTGGCGTCAGGGCGGCGCCGGGGCGGCGTCGGTGGCAAGGCGGGGCGACGGCGGGGCGGCGTCAAGGGCGGAGTCGGGGGCGACGGCGGGGGCGGCGTCGAGGGCGGAGTCGGGGGCGACGGCGGGGGCGGCGGCGAGGGCGACGGGAGCGGCGGCGGTGGAAGGGGCGGCGGGCGACAGGTGGCGCGATGCCGCGTCGCGCCGTCACGCAGAAGAGACGGCGGGCGTGCCCCAGGGTTCTCGCGCTGGACAGTTGAGTTTGTAGCGACCATTTGTTATTTAAACCCGCCCCCGCCCACGTCTCAGAGATGATGAGGCTGTGGAGAACACTAACAGCGACATTTAGGAGGGGGGAGGAGGATCGATCTTTCTCCCCTTCTCCACCCGCTATGGAGTCATTCCGAGACTAGACGACCTACGGCGAAGGATAATTACCGAGTTAGTCAAGCATTGCCACTAATATACAAGCTTAACCGTCTTGTATATGAGTACGATGAATATAGTTTATATTAGTTTGGTTGTATATTTCTTTTTTTTTCACATATGTTGCTTCAGATATATATAGTGTGATTATAAATAATATTGTTCAGATACGTTGTCTGAATTTCTTGTGTTGTTTGTGTTTACTGTAGCCTTGAGGAAGGAATTATATATTCCGAAACGGTGGCAAACTAATGTGTTTTATTAATTGACCAATTCCGTGATCCAATTTATTAATGGTCGTGAATTCTACAATGGTCAATTGTAAAATGTCTTAAAATTTTCTCTTCTTTCATTTATAAGAATATGCAAAACGGAAATATGCTCTGAGACACATACATTTTTACGTAGCTGTAAGAGTCAGAAATTAAACAAAGAGACATACATTCATACATAGACAACGAAACTAAGATAATCATATTTATATCCAGGAGCGCAGTATGGGCATGATGCATGAACCTGTTCTCTAAAAGCTTTCAAAACGTACACACGACGGTCATGGACCCCATGTAGCGTCGGAATATAGAGCAAGCTCTTCCTCTTTAATTTTAATGTCCCATTCATCTCGGGCAGGCGACGCGATGCATACGAATGAAGCTTGTTTCGCAGACTCGCAGGTACTCGGGAGAAAGTCCAGCTTGTCCGATATCTCGATAACCGGCGTATTGAAAACTGCGTGTTCAGTGTTGTTTCAGAGAATCATGAAACACGACATGTTGAATACGGAATATTACAGTGTATTACACAAGTAATGACCCTCAGTAACATAGCATTATAAATGATAGATCAGGTCCAATTTTCTCAAAATTAAAATATTTTCCAATTACATTATATTTTTCACAGAGGTGAATAAGAGATGTACGAGGAAGCAAACATTCAAAAAGTAGATTAATAATTATTTTTTTAATTTATTTAATAATCTTCAAGATACTATGAGTTGAACCATCGAGTATGTTTTTGAAAAGAAAAAAAAGATAAAAAACAAAATAAAAGATTAACGTCAAAACACAAAATTCAAGAACATCGCACACCTCAAAATTAGCTGACATTGAAAGGTTGAGCGTAGAGATTAGGCTAAGATTATACAAGACAGATTCATTTGTATATACAAGCATTGCATTGTCAAGAACCAACTTTCAAATGCCTGATTAACTTGATGAATTCAAAGGGCGTTGCCTCAATGTAGTTAATTTGCTAAACGAATGCATCTAAGGTGTTGCGTCGGCAGCCTTCAGTATTGAAATTTCTCCCTCCGGTATATCCTCAAGGACGTCTTGAACATAACCTTGCCAATGTTCGGAAAAAATCAACAGGTTGGTATCTTCCCTCCTGTCTTGTGTAAGTTGTAAAAATCATTCAATGTATAGTTTAAAATACCATAGGTTTTTGTTAAATGCATTAATTTAAGATATACGTCATACGACTTTTTATTCACACGATTACTTTACTCTTGTTCGAACTTGAAAGAAAATTGGATACAAATTATGTTTCTGTTATATGAGAAGACATTTTATTCTATAATTACCGTCCATTTGAAATACCGTTATGTTACAATCATCAAGTGTACCAGGTGCAATTTACTTAATACATACCATCGAAGCCAGTTGCGAAAAATAAACGTGAGGATGTGTCACGTTTCGGTCTGAAGCATAGCACCAAGATGAGAGAGTGAAAATGAGGGCTACGATTTTAGGATGAGAGAGGAAAGTGTGATGCTATCTGTTTGAAAACATAGCTTTTGTGAAGATGTAGAACATCATTTGGCAGTCATTATGACAAGGGGCGAAGTCTAAGATCTGCGTCAATTAGTTTAAATTTTCACTAGAAACATAAAACCTCTGAGATTGTGCTACATTCTGAAATATAACAATAATGTCTGGAAGCAATACTATTCAAATTGGTCGCACAATAACAACAAAAAACAAACAAAAAAGCAGAAAAAACACGAAAAGAGACCACAAATGAACTATGTACCCATATTCGAGATAAATCACTAATAATGAAGCTAACTGTAGCACTGTTTTAAATTTCATACAAATAAAGTTGTTAACAGTAATTAGATGCTTTTTCAGAAAATTGGCAACTCTTGATAAGTGTGAAGGTTTAGAGCAAGGTTACAAAATTCAATGAGGTAGTTGGGTATTACAAGATGAGTAGACGTTAAACCAATTTTTCGGTATTAATATCCCGCAAAACAAAATGTATTACGGAAGTTATTTACTACATAAAACAGCTGGAATTATCCACTTTTTTGATATCAGGGATCCATTGTACAAGTTTTTCTGACAAAAAATCACTGTTTTCCACAGCAGCATTAAATACATCCTCGATACATTGTAAGCAGCGTGTGAAAAAATTGAAAAAGATACCAAAACCGGAAAGGACAACGAGAAGAAAGATAAAGAAATAACCCAAATCATAATAAAACAGGGCATGTGGGCACGGAATGCTTCTGTCAGTGTGTTCAACGAGAAGCTTAAAAATGCTAAGCCTCAGCAAAGCAAGTGGTGGGCGCTGATGGCAAAGGAGAACGGCACGGCAAGGCGCAATGGCAGACGACATTTGCACAGCAGGTCTCGTCACAGCACAGCCGTCAAGGGAGGCGAGTTCACGCCCCAAACTGAGGCGGACGAGCTTGTTTGGCGGCAGCGGCTGCAATTATCACTTTGACCCGGGAAGAACTACAGCACACACGGTAGAAAGCCAATGCATGTGGGCTTGGGGGACAGGTTTTAGATTACAAGCCAAGTGCATACGAGACACTCGGTCTCTATACAAAATGTAACCGAGTTTAACAATATTCAAAGTACAGCTATTACGGAGAATTAGCATAACATGAGCTACAACCAACATCAATCAGTATTTTCGAAGTAAAAGATGCACCGTATTTATTGAAGCATAACCACAGTGATGCACTCAACTCCAGCATTTACATAATTCAACGTCAGAAACTTTCTTGTAAATACAATCCATTACCAGTCTCAGCAAATCACTAAATGAACACGAATGTAAGGAAGTTAAGTAATATCTCAATCGATGAGTATATATGTACGATATATGCTAATAAAAACAAATTCATCATGATTGAAGACGTAGTCATTTGCCCCATTTAAACGCGTATGGTATTTGTAAGTGTAAGTATGTAAAGCATTTGCGGAGTGGAAAGTAGTGATTGACTTATTAAAGATTTTAAAGAATGAAATAAAACGGAAAATAAAGACACTTATCATGTACCATGCATCAATCAGGAAAACAAAAAAAACTTTCATTTCTTGAAATTGTTTCTGAATATGTCAACAATTGCAAATTACTCTCAGTTAATAAAGCTACCAATATACTTATTTATGCGTTAAAGGAAGTATGATTCATTTTCGTAAACAATTGTTTCATAAATAATAAGCTACAAACAGTTTTTCACTATCCAAGAACACTAATATGGGCGAAACATATTTTACCTGCATTTAAAAGAATGTACCATAAGTTATTTAATAAATGTGTTAGCTACACTGAACAGATATTAATTGTTTTCAAAAATATTATTGTTACGAACAATAAAACGAAGAATGTAAATTGTATGTAGCTTCATCTAATGGAAACTAATGCCATTTCAGGCAGTCTTGACGCGATTAGGGATACAAATAGAGACTAGGGACCTGGGGGAACCTTTTGAGATTTGCGCTGAAGCAAATTTGGGATCGGTCCCATGTGTAAACTCAAGTGGAAGACCGCGAGTCGAATCTTCCCAAGCGCTTCCAAGCAAACACGCCGGCAAGTGTTTAAGTATCCCATGAAGGACAAAGCGGCGCGGCGTCGCGGCCGGGGAGAAAGTGTGCCGTGTAAAGGGCTGAGGGCGATCCGGCAGGCGGCACAAGGCACGCGTTGTCCTGTGCCGGCCGCTCCCACGCATCGGAAGGCGGGGTGGAAGACGCGTCGGCGGCAGCGGCGGCGGAGGCAATGGGAGGAGGAGGAGGAGGAGGAGGGAGGAGGAGGAGGAGGAGGAGCGACGGCGGAGGCGGGAGCGGCGACGGCAGCGGAGGCAGTGGAGGAGGGGAGGAGGAGGGACCGACGGCGGAGGCGGGGGCGGCGACGGCAGCGGAGGCAGTGAGAGGAGGTGGAGGGGGAGCGACGGCGGAGGCGGGGCGGCGACGGCAGCGGAGGCAGTGAGGAGGAGGAGGAGGGAGCGACGGCGGAGGCGGGGGCGGCGACGGCAGCGGAGGCAGTGAGGAGGAGGAGGAGGAGGGAGCGACGGCGGAGGCGGGGGCGGGACGGCAGCGGAGGCAGTGAGGAGGAGGAGGAGGAGGAGGGAGGGGCGACGGCGGAGGCGGGAGCGGACGCGGCACGAGAAGAGGAAAGAAAAAGAGGATCCTGCGTCGGCGAAGGTGGCAGTGTAGGCTGCGGAAGCGGCGGTGGTGGCGTCGAGGGCGGTGGCGGGGACGGTTGCGGTAGTGGGGTGGTGATGGTGAGGCGGCGGGGCCGTGCCGGCGCGCGTCGGGAGCGGCGGTGGGGGCGGCGGCGGAGGCTGGCTTTCCTTCGGAGTCGAGTATGGTCACCACCCCGAAAAAAAAAACGAGTATTTTCTGACAAACAGCTAAAGCGTATTAGCAAAGGGCGACCCTACGTGTGGCGGTCAGGCACCTCGCCTTCCAGTGCTGGGACTGTGTTCAAATCAAAGTCGATCCGCGAGCAATTTGCACAGGTCAAAGCATGCACATGACATAGGCTGTAGAATCATAAAAAAGCATAAAGTATTCATTCTTATACGAGTGAATGGGAGTTCGCATGGAATTCGCGTTACTTAGAATTAAGTTACTGAGAAAGGTGAATAAAATTATCACATCCCTGTTTTAACGTATAGGGCGTTTGAAATTTTGTTTTGGCTGAACTCAAGAACGTTTAGGGCTAATAGCGGTGGCCAAAGACTGGAGCTTTAATGTTAACTTGAAAATGCCAGAGCATAGCGAAGAAAATTGATATATCAAATTGCAATATTTCTATTTACCTTGACTTCAACTCTCATAAAACCGTCAACCTTTTTTAATCAACGTCATGCACACAGTGCTTTTCACATGTGTTCCAACTAAAAAAAAAAAAACTTCAGCCAAGGAACTCGCCCTTGCCTACCGCCGTCACAAGAGACACGAAGGATAGGAGGCCCCTCGTCCTTACGAGTGACGACCCATGTGCGTCTCATTATCAATGATTAGGTTGTAAGCTGTTCGCAGAAGATATTTTGCTCAGAGGAGTCTTGTAAGCTTGAAGGTTTTAACGTGACGCAAGTGTGTGACTTGGGGCGGTCTACATTACTTTCCTAGCGAGGGATGGCGTGGACATTAATGATTTTCAGTATTCTTAATTCTAATAAAAACTTTATCTTAATTTAACTTTTTGAAACTTTGCGATATCTTCAAATATAAGTACTCTATGCCCGAATGAATTGAGTTTGTTGGTTAGAACTAGTCGGAGATTTCGAATTTGCATTTAATAACATTGGCATATGTTTTGTGAAGTTTTTACAGTCAAATCTGCGGAGCATAAGTCCAGAGTATATTTGTAGGTTTAACATTCTATCCCTCATTTGTGATAGATATGCAATTCAATATATGATATACAATCTTGCGTCAATGACAGTGTGATCCCCTTGATGTACTATGAGGTTTCCCTGATTGAAGAAGACGTATGTTGATTACATCGATAAATATTTCGTTGAGTCAGCCAGAGAGAGTGTCACTAACATGCTGCATGAGCATGGAAAATTTTGTACAGAAGTATTTCAACACGATGATAAAACAAAATGCACTTTGTGCAAATAAACAATTGATGGTCTGGAAATATGTAGATACATTTTTCAAGCGCTAGATGAAAAAGATTAAAGATATTTTACAAGCTAAAATATTGATAAATGTCTTATTACGAAACCCGAATTATATTTTTATCATTTTTAGAATTATGTACTTCTTAAAGAAATCACGTCATCGAAATAAAGATTCCCTGTTCAAAATTATATCGGTACATATTTCCAAACTTTGTTTAATTAATAAGAGTTGTTTCACTATTACCAACGAAAATTAACAAGAATGTTCAAACGTTTTTGTGAGGGAGAAATAAGATTACAGTATCTTATTTTTCCATAATGACTCCAATCCATCAAAACCCCAGAAAGTAACTGTAGGAAAGGTGCAAAAACAGCCCAAGCAGGAACATTACTGTAGGGAGATCACGTTCCTGAAGCCGGTTTCGCATGGACAACCCAAAGCAACGGATAGGTAAAGGCCAGCGCTCACGTTCCCTACACCACACCCTTGCCACATTGCAAGCGGCGTCCAACACAGAGCACCGTAGACAACATTCCTCGCAGGCACTGCCGCGAAATTAGTATTTCATTAATAAGTAAATCGAGAGCGGAAATATAAAGAGGAGTTATTCTAAGAAAGGACCAGTTTGTCGGGTCGGGAAACAAATGAATGTCATGTAGAACGATGGCATTGCAAGAGATGGTGATGAAAACCATTTACTAATTGGCTAACTAAACAAAAGCATTGACGAATTGAGTGCATTTACCCGAAGTTATGTTGTCAGCAGTAGCTGTCAAAGCAATCCCTACTGATAAAAATCTCTTTATAAATGACAATGCTGCATAAAAAGGCAATGATCTGATCTTACTGGACGCGGAGATTTAGATTGTCATTGTTTTCTACACATTGTATCCATGAAAATATTTTATTTCGTGAAGACATGAATATCTAACGCAGGTAAGTCGGTTGCAGATCGCTCTTAAAGAAGAGGCTGTTTACCTTGTAACAAGTGAAGAAATTAGGGGCTCTGCATCATACAAAACATGCACGTATCACAAATTGCTAATAAACAAAGACGATTACATGAAAAATGCAACAGAAAAGGTTGATTCTCACTCAGTTTTATAGCATAATATAAGCTCCATGACCCTAGTAAAGCTTTATTTCTTTCAACCGTAAAAGCACAGGAGTTTCTATCTCCTTAAAAATACTTGTTCCGCCAATACGGGAAGAAGAGGTACGACTGGTTACGGAAGGGAGGAGATGAGGAGAGCTGGCAAGCAACTGAACTTAATGAACTTAGAATGCAAGCCGCTTCTTAGCTCCATATCAGGCCTCGTATCGACCGCCTGCCTGCCGACGCACCTGTTTGGCAAGTTGCACCCCGCGGCATCGCTCTTCCTCGTAATCCCAGCTGCCCACTTGATCATGCGAAAGACAGTTACGAGGCTGCCGTAACTCCAAATTCGACCTTAGGGCGGAGAGCGTGCAAGCGGCCTCAACCCACATTTCGCGAATCGCCCAACTGTGAGCCTCCCTAACACGGAGCTGCAGGAGGATTTCATCCAGAATCCCCCGGCGCCTGAAAAACCCTTTGACGCTTCGTAATTGCCCGACGGGCCTATCATTATATTTCTTACATGTGTTCACCTAACTAGCAGGCCTCCGTTATTCGGACGATTATGCCACTGGACTAATGACCAACGACGTAATCCGGATGTTTCTGGCTCAGTGGACCGACACACTCCAGGCAGCGCCTATCGCAACGTTCTGAGGGAGCGTCGAACTGGCAGTTTCGAGAACGATTCGAATCCCGGCGCAGTTGTGTAATTTTAAATTTAAATTTTTCCTTAGTGTAAACCTATTTTGAAGGTATGGATTTCATTTTCATAAAAAAAATTGACGACGAAGTAGCAAGAATTTGGGATCAACACAATGTGCTCTATTTCTGTAGAATATTTTTTGTGCACTAGTATAATTCGGTTTGGAAATAAGAGTGATTTCGATCAAGAAGCCCTAGACATACAAAATAGTTTTTATGAAGAAGTGCAACCGGTACGCAAGTTCATTTCGTGTACACTCATTGAAGTCTCCGCAATATCTTGATTACAAAGCCTTAACATTTGGTGAAAGAAGTCGATAAACAAATAACCTGGAATAAATCGTGTAGAAACTGACAGCAAACTGATGATTCAAACAGAAATTTCGAACCGAAATGAAGGTGAGAGCGGATATCCACGAAACTTCGTACGTTCATTATTAAAAGGACTCCTTTATTGCCCCTGAGACAGGCCTTTCTCCTAATTTTTGAATGCCGGTAAACAAAAGGCCCGGAGGGAAGTTTATGCACGAGATCGAAGATGTACAACCACCGCACTGGCGGGAGCTGCGACTCATCTTTCTCCCACACTCCAGTTTCCACACGTGCGAGGGAGTTTTTCACACCGTCACCCACGCTCACACATCCATCCCTGGCAGATTTATGGTTCATTTCACCGACAATGGAAGTATTTTTGTACGAGACCGATGAAACTTTTGCACTATGGTATATTTTGCCCCTAAATTTGATTTTGAAGTAAAACTAAAATTTTCAATATTTTGTCGTTTTTAAATAATAGAAACATGCTCCGGATATTAGTTTTGTAACCCAGCTAAGGGAATATACTTCAATTGAATTGTGTTTAGAGTATGCACATTGCTTTGAATTTTCCTCAACGGAAAAGTAATTTTTTCTGTAGTCAATAATGTAAGAAATTTTAACCACCTATATACGCATGTCAAATATAATCTTTCAAGAAAGATAAGCACAAAAGAATATACTATTTGCAACTTCTAATCAATAACTGGCGGAATAAATCGTGACCTAAGATGTGATTGGGAATCTTCTCTTTTGCATAGCAATAACAAGAGAACGTTGTTTAGTTGCTACTCATCCAAAGAAAATAAAATCGAAACCACACGTTACTTCAAGAATAATGAAAGAAATGTATTCGAATTTTCCATATTTGTGCAGCTACATTCCTCTGGTTTTTCTTGTGATTCAGAACCCCGTGGATTTTAAAACATGGACAGATTACACATAAAACAATACTAACTTTAAGTCAACAAGAGGTGACTTGTTTTTGTTTTTTGTTTTTTGCACGTCACTCCATATCTTTAGCACTCTTTTTTAAGAACATTCTCTCACGCAGTCACATTGAGGCACAGTGTGAGGTGATGAATAAATGAATAATAAAGGTCTAACTTTCATACCATATTGCATGAAATTTAACTATTGCCCGTAGAAACAAAAAGCGTGCGTGTAAAGAAAGGTATTGTACATGTAGCAATACACCCTTTCGCACATTCCTACTTCCACATTCATACATCCTCACAGAAAGCACAGTTGAATACAGAGAATCGACTCCATGATTTATTGTGCGCCGCTCAAACAGTTCAATCCTAAGACAAATTTATAAAGACATTACGCGAGGAGATGCTGCATTATTCGACTCAATTCATCGATAATTCATAATATTATGTATGAAAAATTGCGCCCCAAAAGCATTAATATTGCAATCACAAGGAGACGAAAGATATCACGTCCTCTTTCATTTACATGATACAAAATGCTCTCCAGAAAACTCAGGTGAATGTGACGTAATGGTCTGTACGGCCGACGAACAGGACTATACACTGTTTCTTATATTCCTACCCTCCAAATACACACGCCCGACACAAAGCACAATCAAGCAAAACCGGCTGTCCCGGCCCGAGACATGACTCGTATTGGGGCTTCGCGCCCACACTCGAGCCCTTTTCGGAACTTCCCTCCAAGTCGGTCACTACGGGGGGAACAGTTGCACCTACGAGTGATAATCGGGTTGCACGATTTGTTAGGCATCTGTCCAACACTAGGGAACTCCCCTCCGAGCACACACGTCCAGACACCACGCGACGCGGAATGGCATTATTTGGGTGGAAGTTGCGAGCTCCTTTGCCCCATCCGCGGAGGAGGTCGACGGCCGAGCCGCGCGCTTTCTCCTCACCTTCTGGCCGGCGCGCTGTTGGGCGCGCAGCACCGCCGCCTGCGCCATCTGGGGCCCGAGGGAGAGCGCGTCCGGGCGCCGCTGCCGCTGCAACTCCGGAGGTCACTGCGCTCCGCTCCGTTCACCGCAAACGCCCCCCCCTGGGGCGGGGGCGCAGGCAGCACGGCATTGGGGTGGTGGTGGTGATGACATGATAATGGTGAGGATGGGTGTACTGGTTTTGATGGGGGGGGGGGGGGGGGGATGGTGTTGGGGGATGGTGGTGGAATATGGGAGGTGGCGGGATGAATGCATGGAGGGGGCGTGGTGACCGAGAATGCAATTGCGTGACACAAAAATACGAAGGGGTACACAATACTAACCGTAATTATTTTTTAAAGCTATTTTATGTTGTTACAAAACAACCTTATCACTTCCAAACTCCATTACATTAAATATATTTCCCCAATCTGCGATTCCATTCCTGGAAACATTTTTCAAACTCGTCCGTTGTAATGGTCAACAGCACCTTCCTCGCTTGTTTGTTTTTCAGGCGAATAAGGGGATGGGGCAAGGGAGCCATGTGTTTTGCTGAAAGCTTGCGCACTGAAATGGTTGCATGAGTAGTTTATTCAGGGACCGAGTCACAAATTCTGATGTGACCCTTCTCATCCCCAAATCATATGACAAAATTTGCTGAACGAAGCTGATTCCAAATAATTTACTAATGTCCCCAATGGTCCGTGGTCGATCTTCAAGAACTATTGCGTGGACGTTTTCGACATTTTCATCAATTGTGGAAGTTGACGGACGTCTAGAATAAGGTTTGTCATGAAGTGACAGTTCCCTTCTTTTAAACGATAAATCCAATCGTGCACTTGGGTTTTTCTCATAGTACTGTCCCTGTAAGCTTTTTAACAACACAACAGTTTTTCCCTAGCAGGAGACAAAATTTCATAGCAGCGAGCTACTCAATTAAACCCGTCATGGCAAAAACGAGGAGCAATCCAAATGGCTTTTACAAAACAAACTACTATAAAAGAACACTGCCTTCCCATACGACTACAATGACTGCACTGAACTCGGAACGAAATGCGCTACGCTCATCTATTGGGGGAAATGTGAACTATGTAAGTTCCGCCAAGTAGCGGTCAGATGAGCGGTTTGTTGAAGACTTTTAGTTTCATGGCGATTGCAGCGTTTACGGAGTGAAATTGCGGCTGAAAATATATCCCAGGTCTAAGCAGCTTAAACACTGAGGGGCCACGCCCATTGCCGGAGACCCCTTGGTTGTGCAAATTAGTATCGGCTGTGAACACTTTCCACTGCCAGACACTACCTACCGACCATGAACAGCAAACGAGGACCAAATAACTTGTATCACTTGGCTCACCTGTACGCAGAGGGATATAAATGCAATGTCAGATATATACAATGTGAGAGGCAACTGATAGTTATATTTTTCAATTTGAATCATGAGTATGGTCATTGTGGATATACTTTCTTTCAAAAATAGCATTAACATTGCAAATAAAAAATAGATATCTAAAAAATACTGTGATCAGCTAGTGATTCAAGACTAATGGTTCAAGATTAAAAAGGACGTTGCTAGCATGTTGGACACTTTCATGAAATGCCATCTCTTTAATTTGTTTTTGTTTCATTTTGTTGTTCACACTGTTTAATTTTCACTCGCATTTCGTAAATAATTCGGATTCCTGAAGTGAAAACAAAGTCACTAAGGAACTTGTGTGATTGTGATTTTCTTTTAAGAAAACAAGTTTGTATTGCAAGAAATGAAAATGATGTTATCTTCGATGTTTATTCATCGTATTCTCCGATGGACTTGAGAACAGAACAACTTATATCTATTTCTGGTGCACTGGCAATTATCGGGACATTATGAAGACCATTAATGGACAAATGATTGCAAAATCTACAGAAAATCTGTCTCGTACACATCCATTCGTCATCGCCAGCGTTCATAAGCACAATATTCAAAAGCACATCCGCAATTAACGATGCAAACATCACGCAGCGCCAGAACAAGGAATTGATTGATTATTAGTGATTCCAGGTGCATCAACAGATAATAATTAGTCTCGTAAGTGTAGTGCATGTTTTTTTGCTCGGGAGGTGGCGGTGATTATTCCCCGCTGGATACTGAGGCCCGGTGCCGACCTACCGTCAACAGCGGGGTTTCCCCAACCAGGTATCTCCCACCAGCGAGACACTCCCAGCCGGGACAAGCTCTGGTCTCCCGACGGGCGTGGTAGTGTAGTGCTTCTAAGTGTAAGTGTATGTAATTAAGAAGTATGATAGGACAAGGAATGGGAAGAAAAGATCGCGCGCGGTCCGTGGCCCTTTTGGTAGGGTACTGCTCCGGCATTTGCGTGGTGCTGATCAGAAAAATACAGAAAACTACCGATTGGAGTAGCCGGCCGCTAAAATTCGCCTCCAGACAGCGACTAAATTCGAGCTAGTGTCGAAAATCCTGCCACCGTCGAGTCTCGAACCTAGGACTTCCCAGTCCGAGGCACTGCAGTGACATCAGTTGATGTCTTTAACCATCACGCCAGGTAACAAAAAATTAAAATCAGTCGTTATCAGTCTTGAGAGTAAAAACATGTGGAGTACGCACTCCGAATGTCATTTGCACGAAACACCAACGCGTTTTTGGTTTCTGCAAAATTAGGTCTGTGGGCGTTCGTGGG
This sequence comes from Teleogryllus oceanicus, assembly GCA_964035755.1. Classification (NCBI taxonomy): domain Eukaryota; kingdom Metazoa; phylum Arthropoda; class Insecta; order Orthoptera; family Gryllidae; genus Teleogryllus; species Teleogryllus oceanicus. The sequence continues at coordinate 160,289,092 of CAXIVR010000003.1, read as the reverse complement.
CTCAGGAAGTCGATTGTGGTCGTCGATCGGCGCGGAACGGCGGCGGAGCAGAACAGGAAGTGCAATGTCGATTAGTCGGCAGTTATGACCCGCATTCTAGGTCACGCGGCGCCACGTGCCGTGCGTGCAGCTACGCACGTGAACCTGCACGCAGCATTACGCGCAACTCCCTTTATGGTGCGGTTGGAGTCCATAAACATGGATGGGACATCGGAAATGCGTCGAGCCTGTCAATGGTACGTGTTCGGGCCTTTTGTTACTGATATTTTCTCGATCTAGTTATTTTAAAACATGCCTTTTGTGTAACATTTTCGATTAAAAAAGCAAACAAAATAGTATTCTGAAATTTGGTGCAATTAATCAAAGATAAACATGGTTTTAAGCTAACTTGCTTTCTGAAAGCAATTTGTGCAGAAATGCCAGTTAATATTGAAAACAGTTTTTGAAATACCATGTTATATACCCTCTATCTATGAATTCGTTATTTATAGAATTAAAAATGTAATAGTTCGGAAATATGTTTTGTATATAGAGACAAATGTTTCACTGGATAGTTAGGTATTTCATATGGATAAATGTTCTTGGGTTTGATGTTTGGGACGTTTATTGAAGATGATGAATTTACAAATACGGTGCTTCAGTTGTTAGTCTTATTTAAGAGCCAGCGACAGAATGGTGTGTCATGTCAGATACGCCGTCCTTCTGTATGTCTTGCTATTACCGTACTATATATTTATTTCTGCATAAGATCATCTCCATTAAAGCCTCCTATCAATCTGCATTAAAAGCGATGGCATTTAAGATATAGGCATTCGATTTGAGATTTTACCGAACATTTACAGACAAATATTTTGTTCGCTCCCTTTCGTAAGATCATGATAAAGTTTTACTTGCAGGATAGATAAACCAAGGTAATATTGAGCTTTCGCACGTAATTACTTTTTCAGGAAGATGAAATTTCCGGCGCCACAAATTGAATATTATACAAATCATTTTACAAAACAATGCAAGCAACAAAGTCGTATTGGTTTTCAACTAACAATAACCACAGTTAGCTTCCTTTGTTAACTCTATTTTCATGACGTGTAGAAATTTCCCGATTTCTCTATTTAGATCGTTTTACACTGATATATAATCATTGCCTTTGTAGATATTCCTGGAGATAAATGGAACTTGTTATTGGCATGCCTCGCTGTATCTTTCAGGAGGAATGAAACTGGAAGACGTGTGCTAAAATATCGCAGTTTAGCAAAATAGACACACATATATTGCACATTGCGCTAGCAGACCAAGAAGATATCTTGTTAGTTGAAATATAGGTTAATGGTGCACGATATGAGATATATTTCCACATGGCGATTCTTTGATTTTGTTATCTAGCTGCGCGGAAGAGGGATTAGGTTTTCCATGATGGTCTTTTGAGTTTATTAATCAAGATTTCCTGTTCTTATCGTGGATATAATAGTAATTGGAAGGTTTAGTTTAAACCACGTGTCCTTTCCTTCAATTAAAAGTATTATGAATCCATTCGGGCAAGTGTTCCCCAATAAATCATATGAAAGCAACCACGCGAATGCAAACCAATCTTCTCCCGACAGGCGTCGTGGACGAACGCCATTTACGATTTGTATAAGCCCGAGGGTGTCCTCAGAACTTGCTAGCAGTACCGAAAACGTATGCATTTTAAGAAAGTTCCAGGTTAAATTTTCTTGTTTTCGTTGTGTTCGTTAGATTTTGTTTACGTAGATGCCTCTTTAAATTTTCGGTTTGTTAGGCTTTTGGTTGTTTTTTGTTACCTAGTTATTTTTAATTTTTTTTAGATCTTCGTTCTTTTTGTAGATTTTGTTTTCCAACGACTCGCCTCCAAAAGGAGCGATGATCCTGCGTCTATTTTGGAAGAGCGGGTGAGCGGGCGAGCGGGCGGGCGGGCGGGCAAACGAGCGGGCGGGCGGGCAAACGAGCGGGCGGGCAAACGGGCGGGCGGGCGGGCGGGCGAACGGGCGGGCGGGCGAACAGGCGGGCGGGCGGGCGGGCGAACAGGCGGGCGGGCGGGCGAACAGGCGGGCGGGCGGGCGAACAGGCGGGCGGGCGGGCGAACAGGCGGGCGGGCGGGCGGGCGGGCGGGCGGGCGAGCGGGCGGGCGGGCGGGCGAACGGGCGGGCGGGCGGGCGGGCGAGGGGGCGGGCGGGCGGGCGAACGGGCGGGCGGGCGGGCGGGCGGGCGGGCGGGAACGGTCGAACGGGCGGGCGGGCGGGCGGGCGGGCGGGCGGGCGGGCGAACGGGCGGGCGGGCGGGCGAACGGGCGGGCGGGCGGGCGGGCGGGCGAACGGGCGGGCGGGCGGGCGGGCGTGAGTTGTGGGAGGCGAGGGGGCGTGGTGCGCGAGGTGGGCGGTGAAGCAACGCGGAACGGAGCGGACGCGCGGCCCAGGCGCGTGCGGCACGCGGTTGCGTCACGCCCCCTCCCCCGCCACCGGCCGCTGCGCGCGCGGAACGCAGAAAACACTGGCAGGAAGCGCCACATTCACACAAGTACCGGAGCTCGCACCGCATTCCGGAATATCCATATACTTAGTAATACATTTATTTGCACTACGATTTTTTTTAAAATGTTTATTCACGACAAGTACATTTTTTTGCTTACTTATTTCTGGAGTTGCATTTCAGGACTAGTATCGTACGACAAACTTAATTTTTTAATGCTTAGCTTCACAATCGACCTAGACTGTGTAAGCAAGAATGTAATACGAACACGATACCGAAATAGTAAATGAAACCAAGTTTTAGAAACGTTGGAAATTGTCTTAAGTGACGTCTGTTGCGCCGTCTGCGACTGCGTATCCATTGGAAGCGTCATCCCCTTCTTTTGTTTCTTTGTGATCTTTCTGGTTACGATAACAGAGTTGTTTTATTTTAACTTATTTAATTGTAAAACTTATTTAATTGCAAATTTAAGTTAGAGGTGTGTGTGATTAAATATTCTAGGTGCCTCGAACGCAAAGTGATTTTTCAGAACTCAAAATATTATCAATATCATATTCTCAGCACGGATCCCCTTCGCTTGGTTTCTAACCACGGTCGTAAGTGTATCACTCGCGGTCTTCATACATTATTATTATTATTATTATTATTATTATTATTATTATTATTATTATTATAATAATAATAATAATAATAATAATAATAATAATAATACTTCAAAACTATACGTTCCTTCATTTTGTTTAATTGTCATTAATCAAGCCACATATACTTGTGCTTCGTGTGCGAGAAAAAATCTCGTTTATTTTACTTTAAGATTGCTTTATAAATTTTGTGTAATACAGTGTTATCGATTATCTTCAATTCATTTACTGATTTGTTTGTAGTATGCTATATATATGCATCAACATCTATTTTGCATACCTCTGCATGCTATTACTAACACGTCATTATAACATTCACATACTAACCATATCTATTTTTTTAAAAATCGTACATAAGTACGGCTATTGCAACTCAGTTTGCTTGACTGACTTAATTTGTAATTGACTGCCTTACCTTGCTTTCGCACTTTACCGCATTCCTTCTGTAGAAACTTGCCTCCAGCAACGACAGTTTACCTTTCAAAATCTCATCACAGAATACTGGTCAGTGGCTTTTTAATGGCCTACTTGACCTATGAAAGTTCTTTGCAGCGTCTGCATGGCATTTGTGCGTTTAACAACATCCTCAGAAGCTTGCAGGCGATTGCGAGATCTGTGCGTGACTCGCTTCAAAGATTGTGGCGACAGTATTGAGTATCTCTTATATTTACAAGATGAACGGATGTAAGCCGAACTCTTCGGCAGTATTCAAAGTAAGGAATATGGTGAAATAAAATCACAGTTTGTTAGCTACAGTAAAATACAAAATGTTTCATCTGTTTGTTTACATCTTAGTTCTATTCTTTTAATGACACTGTCTTCCCTTAAAAATCTAATGTTCTGATGATTTTATCTGGTCACCTAATGATTTTTTCGTGATTCGTGTTTGCAACAGCATTTACATACCTTATTCACACCGAAAATATTCCATATTCCTTTATCCAAAAGTCAAAGACGAAATATTCTTAAATTTAAAAATATATTCATTTCCTAATGAAGGTCTGGTCTAATGTTTCGGTGCGAAACTGCAGCTGGTTGAGTAAATGTGTGTAGAAAATATATTTCATCGAAAATTACATACAAAATAGAAGATGAAGTAATTCGTCTGTCAACATTGACCCGTCGACAGATCGTGATATATATCTTAACTCAAAGTTGGAAGATGAGAATTGGTCATGATCACAACAATACGTTAACTCATGCTTTTCGCCAACTGGTCCTAGGCTAAGGCCCGGGTAGTGTTGAAGAACCAGATTGAACGCTACGGAAGATAGCTCCTAGCCCCGTGTGTGGCCCAAATTGGTTCTGCAACTCATGCTACCTGACGACCACGCCCGGAGGTGAGCTAGCAATTTGAACGATGGACGCCAACAACGTAAATAAAACAGCTAACATGAAGATAATAAATATAAAATAGGTTCACACTGTGGAAGTATTATATTCATAATACATTTTTCATGTAACAATAATAATCGATATTATCAAGCTACACACAAGCGGAAACTCGTCTTAGCATATGTACATAATTTGACTTAATAAATGAAAATTTAAAATATTTTAATTAGAACATTTATTTCAGTTTTGACCAATGCCCGTGAGAAAGTTCATCAGGCTAATTTGTCGATAAAGATGCATAATCTTAGAGGATTTATATCAATCATCGATTACGTAGATTGTGAATCTAAAATGCATTCATCAATGCTAAAGACAGCAGTAGTACAGATTAGTAATATGTGGATGTCTTTGAATACCTGTATGGGTCTCACGTAAGGTCGCGGCACATGAAAAGCCATTTCACAAGTATGGTGCGTCAACAACGCAAACATCTAGTGCAAGTAAAAATGCGTAGTTTTAACATGGCATAATTTAAGAATCGTTCATTTATCATTCGAAATTCTTGTACTGTTCACTGCACAGCATTTCCTAATAATGATAAGTATTTGCCCATTTGTATTTTAGGCGTGGTGACGACCACCCCCTGAAAAGGTATAGGACGCGTGCTGCCTGGTGTTCCTCAAGGTCCGAAAAGGTGGGATGCGGTGCACATAGCCCCATCTCAAGCTGCAGAATTATCTGGTGTGGAGGGCGAGGGGAGGAAGACAGAGTGAGGCGTGACTAATCGTGGCTTTAGAAAATAATTAAGAGAACAATTTTTTAAAATTAGAGCCAGCACATTTTAGTTTTTCTGATAGTAATTATTTATACATTATTTCAATATGTATAATCATAAAAGATTGAAATAAAACTTGTAAACCATATTTTTATTACTCTTTCTTCTGGTATTACTGTTTGAAATTACATTCGGCGACTATAAATATTAAATTCCTAAAAACATGTACCTTTTCATCATGTTAATACGAATTTAGAAACGTGTATCATTTTCAAACATATTTGCAACTTTTAATAGTATTCTGTTAATTACGTATACGGTCAGTTCGTAACCTTGATCCGCACGGCGCATCCCTTAATCCAGGGGAGCGGCGTCGCGTGGCGGGGTGGGGCGGCGGGGGCGCGCACGTGCCGGGGCGGCGCCCGGGGGCGACAGCCATTCTCCGCCCCGCCGCGCCGCCACCCGGATCCACGCCGCGGGCGGCCCCACCCTGGGCGTCATTAGTCGGCAAATGACGCTACGCCAATTTCTCCGATATTTAACTCCCAAGGTTGTTTCTGTGTCTTTTTTTTTGTGTGCGCAGAGGGGAAATTTATGGCTGCGAAATTGAGCGCTGATCATTTTTCTCCCTTTGCAGCGGTGCATGCGAAGACCGGTCGCTCTCCCTGCGTTCGACGGCGTGCGTGATCCGACGGCCGCGAAGTTAAACACACAGACCGGTATAATAGTGCTATCGGGACAATATTTGGAGCTGGAAGTGTGTTATTTTAAACAACTGCAAATAACGAGTTGGTATATTCGTTAGATTTGATTGTAATTTCGTTAATGATTTCTAAAATATGATCATTTTGTAATGGCATGTACTCGAATTTCTGACGTCAAGTTCACATCCAAATGTTTCTTTTAAGTGATGTAGTCTGTCAACAACGTCATTTTAAACTACCAATGACATGAAGTCCTTGTACGTGAGTATCTATACCCCAAATTGGCCGCGAAAATCCACTGTTTTTCCCGTTTATCTCACATTTCAAACTAATTTAACCCTACCCTTTGAAATTCATTGATATGTGCACATACATAAAGTTGATTCGGATTACTGACGTAAAGTATTTTCCAAATGCAGTTTTCTCTTCTTTCATTGCCATTGTGCCGAGTTTAATTCTAGGTTGATAAGTAAAAGCCGAAAACTAATAAAACTCAATTTAGCAGGAGAAAGATTATTTACATCATTACGTGGCAATAATGACTCCAAATAACATTAGTATCGTACTAACGTGATTCCCGTTACAAGGCTTTTAGAATCTTTTCGAATCATTATCGCCTTGCAATGATGGAGATAGTTATTTTTACACCAAAGGCGTCACAAGAGTTCTAATGATGGAGCGGCGACAAAAAGTCCGAGGGCCTTTAACCCGAGTTCACTTGACTTGGTTTGTCGTACCTTGATTTTCATGTCTTTTCCCTCGTGCAATTACCTTGCATTACTCCCTCTCGTAATTCCCTTCATAAGAGAACATCTAGCACCATTCAACTGTTTCCATCCCCCCCCCGTTACCACGATCCTCTCAATCCAGGTAAGTTACGCAGCTATTTAAGGAGCAATCGAGCTCCTTAATTAGCGTTCCTGCTAGATAAGGAACTTGAACCTCGGTTATTGTGAACGAAGGAAATAAATAATAATGTTATTAGGTATGTAAAGGGGTCTTCGGAGAGTGGGTGTTCCAACAGTGCAAGAGGAAAAGATGGCAAGACTGCATTACGATACATAGAGACAGAAGACAAGGCAGAATCAAATATGGAGAGAGCACGGACTCTTGAGAAGAATCTAGAGAAATTACTAATTAAGAATTAACGAAGCAAACAATTGAAAATAATTGCGGTTTTAAGGACAAATAAAGAGATTGACATTTTCAGTTCATGCTTTTAATGAATTTTGCTGTCTCTCTATATTACTTAAATCAATCACTGTGGAGAAATTCTATGTAATTTTGACATCATCGGATACAGTGAACTTCTGATATAATGAACCCGAACATGATAGTCCTCCAAAGTTCACTATAACCGGAGTCGACTGTATTATGATTTATTCGCTTTTTACGCATCACCCTGGAACTTGCAAGGCACCATAACGCGGTCATCCTAAAAGTGTCCCTTTGTACACTGCACTGCACGCAGGCTCCGCTCCGTGTGCTGAGTGAACGCCGCGCCGCGCCGTGCCGCGTCGAAGGCGCCGATTTGCTGGGGCCATTTGCATGCCTCCGCAGCGCGGAAATACTTTTGTCGCCGCAACTTCTTCTCATGCCGCCACACGCTTCTTGCCGTTCCACTTTGCACAATGCGCGGTTACTTTTCTTCGGTTGCCATTCTCAACGGTTCAGCGCCCTCCACCTTCTTTCCGGGATTTCTTACCGCCCGCAGTAATCGAAAATTTATTCCGTGTTAATTCCTTAGGATGAAACATGGTTTTGTTCTCAAGATCTTGGAAATAGAAATTATTCGGCGTTGTAAACATAAGCTGGACAGTTTTTATTTACATTTTCTTTTTTTCACCTTTCGGAAAATGCTTCTGTAACTGAAGTATTGAATTATTAAAATACTCTATTGTTTCAAGGTATCACGATCAAGAACTGAATATATGTTTATGTGCAAGTTACAGAGAAACAAATCATTAAGAAAGACTCTTCTGAAGCTTCATCATCAAAGTTCAATTTAAATTAATTTTGAAATTGATCATTAATACAACAAATTACAGCACTCCATCGTACATTTCAGAACAGATTTTGAGCATTCCAAATAGTATTATCAATGAAAATGCGATGGAATCTGGCATGTATTAATACTTCCTTACATCCTTCATATCTTAAATCCAAACTCAGCCTTTCCTAATACCATAGCCATGATCAGTTACGGGCACCACCTTCAACTTAAGACGTAATTTCGATTCCTTACGATTAAAATGTAAAACATGAAATATAAGATTAAAGAATAAATACGAGTATAAATCACAGAACTAAAGAAAAGTTACTTTCTACAAAAATTTTAGAAAACGGAATTCACATTTTAAAAATTGAAAACGAATTAAAATAAAGCTAAAATACAGTTATTGCAATATACCCATTTACTTGCGTGTTAATAAAAGTAATTTGATAAAAAAAAATTAATTTACTAGCAATATTTTCAATATTTTATATAGTAAATAAGCATTAACTCTAAGCACTTCCATTTCGTAAAGCAAAGGCCCCTAAAGAACGGTAGGCCACCCGTCGTACAATACCATTGAGCTTTCTTTGCACGGTCGCAGATGAGGTTATTTGCCTCCGTCATTCCCACCTTCTCCCTCGCCCCGTCTTACCCTGACCTCCAAAGCTAGCTGTGCCAGCCAACTCGCACTCTCGCACTCTCTCTCTCTCCCTCTCTCTCTCTCTCTCTCTCTCTCTCTCTCTCTCTCTCTCTCTCGTGTCCGCGCGCTCGCACGCCCACGCGCAAGCCTACTCGCACGCCACGCGCAAGCTACTCGCCCCCCGCGCGCAAACTACTCGCACGCCCGCGCGCAAGCCTACTCGCACGCCCGCGCGCAAGCCAGTCGCACGCCCGCGCGCAAGCTTACTCGCACGCCCGCGCGCAAGCCAGTCGCACGCCCGGGGCAAACCTACTCGCACGCCCGCGCGCAAGCCTACTCGCCCGCCCGCGGGCAAGCCTACTCGCACGCCCGCGCGCAAGCCTACTCGCACGCCCGCGCGCAAGCCTACTCGCACGCCCGCGCGCAAGCCTCACTCGCCCGCCCGCGCGCAAGCCTCTCGCACGCCCGCGCGCAAGCCAGTCGCACGCCCGCGCGCAAGCTTACTCGCACGCCCGCGCGCAAACCAGTCGCACGCCCGCGCGCAGCTTACTCGCACGCCCGCGCGCAAGCCTACTCGCACGCCCGCGCGCAAGCCTACTCGCACGCCCGCGCGCAAGCCTACTCGCACGCCCGCGCGCAAGCCACTCGCACGCCCGCGCGCAAGCCTACTCGCACGCCCGCGCGCAAGCCTACTCCGCACGCCCGCGCGCAAGCCTACTCGCACGCCCGCGCGCAAGCCAGTCGCACGCCCGCGCGCAAGCTTCCTCGCACGCCCGCGCGCAAGCCTACTCGCACGCCCGCGCGCAAGCCTACTCGCACGCCCGCGCGCAAGCCTAGTCGCACGCCCGCGCGCAAGCCTACTCGCACGCCCGCGCGCAAGCTACTCGCACGCCATTCGCCTACCGATGCACAACCCTACTCGCACGTTACTCGAGAACCCACTCGCAAGTCAACTCGCACGTCCATGCGTACGCCCACGTCGGCCCGGGGGCGTGTCGACACCGCGCGATCTCTCGCAAGCGAAGCGGGCGCAGCTCGCCGGCACCCACCGCCGATCCGTTCGACGCCCGCAACCACACACCGCAATAATTGCTCCATGCCTTAGACGCAACGGATTTCTTTGGAAGGTAGCGATTCTCTTATTTCTGGGGCTCGTTCAAAGAGTCGCGAGAAAGAAGTATATGAAATAGATGCGGCACCTAGAGATTGGAGGTCATCAAAAGGAAGAACAACCGTTATGATGTGCGACAAAGTATAGAGAACGATTAATAAGATTATTCTCATTTAAGAACTGTGACTGCTGGCAAGAATCTTACATAAGAATTTAAGGTATGTTGTTAATGAAACGAGAAGTGGGTGTGAAACAAGTTAAAGTTATAGAACATGCTTCCCAGAACATTATCGACATAATCGACATTATCAACATTATTAACATTATTATTAACAACGCATCGCCAACGAATTACGGTTTTTTTACACGGATGGGAAAATTATAAAAATGTTCATATTACAAGTGAAAGTATTCACGTAGAGAGATGATGTTATTTCCACATAAATACGTAGATCTATTGAAACTAAAACGTGTACAATTCCTATACTCTTTATTGGGGAGGAGTTGCTATTTGTATGGAGTACGTACTTCAAACATGAGAAGAAAGTTTATCAAATATATCATCTACTGTAAGCTGTCATCTCTTCTATGCCCATCTCTTGTAGATACTCGTGTGATTGACTTCGATGAAATGTTTATAAATAATTTTAATTGCATAGGGCAGTTAAAATAAACCTGGTACTACTATTCCGCCACATACTTTCTCAGATTACTTGTAGAGACTAATAGTTGGCCTTTTGACACCAATGCCTCCTTTCACACAACAATTTTATAATTACAATTAAACAAAAATTAACCACTTTTATTTGAAACCAGCCATTTGTTTAATCGTACATGAGCACATAAATATTGTTTTCTTTTTTTTTGGCCCAAACGTCAGCGATGCAGAACTCTAGGTTAAAATATAAAATTGAAAACTTCTTCGAAGACAGTCATACATCGCATTATATTCACAAAATCCACACAAATTTAAAAAAAAACATTAACACAACCGCCATACGTTTGCAACCACAGAACAAGTGCAAGTTCTTTCGTGACTCTAACCATAACGAAGAACGTAATGTTTGCCGCCGGAAACAACCTTGTTCAAAGGAACCTTGACGTCGTTTGAGCAGTGAACACCCGCCGCAGCACTGTGCGCTTACGCTCGGCTGCCTGTCCACAATGAGCGCTCGCGTAAGGAGTTCTCACGTTAGCCACTAGAAAGCAGTAGCGCTGCTATAAACAGCTTGTAAACTCGCCGTCGGATGGCGCGACGATCACCTCTGGTTCCCAGCGCCTCCTTGTCTTATACGACTGTGTGGGCGGGAGTTGTAAAGCCTTACTTGTCTTCGGTGCAGTGCAGAGCACGATTCAAACCAAGGGCAAACGCATTCCGCGACTTTCGTGCTTATAAACTACCATCATAAAACTGTACACGGGTTTCTCTCGCATTTTGATGAACAATATGCGGATTTCGGATGACAAAGAATACGGGAAACAAATGGTCAGAAAAACTACTTTCATAAATGTATACAATTTTACGATTGCATTGCCTACCTTTTTTCAAAAATTGAAAAATGTTCGTTAAAAATTATTACTACTCCAGAATCTCTTTCTCCAGTATTGCAACCTTCCTTCGACAACCATTTTCGCATCAAGGCCGCATTATCTTTAATGAAGATCTATTTATATTAGCTGAAAACTGATATAGAGCACATTCTATTATCGTGATGTAAAACTATTTTCATGTCAAGGGAATAAAAACTGTCGTGTTTAACTTCAATGACATTAAAATGCAACTTCCAGCAACGTAGTAAAACGCTGCCACGTACACTTTGTACAAATGATACACGATAATCTTATAAATATTTTTTTTTAATCTAGAGGGGAAAAAGTGAAAAACAAAAGATTACACAATTTTCCTTTCAAATACTATTAAAACGTTAACATTCTCTCCGTTAAGCAGAAACAAATAAAGGCTAGCAATAACAAATAATATCTCCAATTGCAGCATGGATGTACATGAAAAACGCATGATATTCAGATGTGACGAAATTACCTGGCATCTTCACGCGACCTATAGCACATTGTTTAGTAATATGATTTATAGCATTATTTGAAAAACTTGTGTGGATAGTTTCGAAATACTGCACTTAGAATTGTCGGTTTATAATAGGGTAAGATAAAATAAATTATCTGCTATAGAAAACGCATTCCCCCTTTCAAGAGTACCCAAAAGATATTTACCTCATTAAATAAAAACAAAATAAAAATTACAGAGCTATTTGACGAATACAGCGAAACACCAAACGTTACCTGACTTTGGCAAATTTCCCTAACAGTTCTACCGAACATTAAATTCGTTGACTTTGCCGACCACTAATTTCGCAGCAATTAACAACTTCGTAGGCTAACTGCTGTCGTGATTCGTAAGTTGCCATTTAGTATTGTCGAAATTGGTATACATTAAAAACACTAACAGCTTAATCCTATGCAATGCTAACAAACAGGAGTGCACGTTATAAAGCAACTTAATCTATACCGTCAAAAACACTCAATGTTGGAAATTGGCTAAAAATCAATGTTGGAAATTGGCATTTCCAACATTGATTTCTTGTGCTTTCAAACACAGAAATACATTTCAGAATGTGGTAATATTTTCTTTCAGAATATTTCGCCAAATTAGTTAAGAAGAAGGTAAATATCGCTGTTTATGAACAGCGTTAACTACCTAATGCAATCGCACATTTATACATTGGACACATTGGTCACTAAATGACTTTTAATATTGAGAGTCGCTCAGGATGATATGTCATAGTTGCGATGTTGATACATAAAATATTTTTAATTTTAATGATTTTTTAATCAGTGTTATTCCATTCGAATTCCTGTTCTGATCACCTTGAAATATTGAAAACATTTACAAATACATGCTTACATCGAGAGAAACAAGCTGTAAACCTACGTGGTACTAAGTAGAAAATATTATCATAGGGAACAGCAACAAAAGTCGGGGACACACTTGATACATTTTATTCATTATTTACAGTTTTATTCTAAGGCTTATGATGAAATTGCTAGCAAAAATAACCTGATTCATTCCAGTCTTTCAATACAGGTCATACAAGGACAAAGAATAGTTCGCTATCAATTTGTAAGGTATTTACAGACACCGTTAAGGTATTTACAGCTTAAGGCACACAGAAAGAATGGAGATCCACAACAACTTCCGAAGATGATTGAACGGCTCCACTCTAACGAAGATCTTTCATCATCTTTATGAGCTCAGCAATGATTCGTTACATTGACAGTAACAAAGCGAGCCGTAACCAATACTGAATCATCTACCCTTTGAAGACTTCTACGAGACAATATAAAAACCAACATTTGAAAAACATGATAATAATTACGCCGTTTTTGACATTTATAGACGTGAGTCTCGCGCTAACTCTGTAAATGTACAGATTTGAAATAAGACATGTTTCAGAAAAGCACAGACTTTCTCACACTAGTTAGTTTCCTACTCTCATGCATCTAGGCTAACTTTTCGGTTTTGCCCCGCCCTCTTCCCAGATACCATCTGGAGTGATCCAAAAGATAATTTTATAATTTTTCAAAGAATTTTATAGAATAGTAAAAACTGGGCATATTTGCACATTTTCTTTAAACAATTTGAAACAATTTTTGAGAAACTGTTCTTTGGCTTTTTGAATATTCGAAATTTGGAGTTAATTTTCAAACAAATATTTTGAGTTTTCATCTTCATAAAAAATTCTTCGACACAGAGAAACTTCATAAGAAATCATTTAAATCACTCGTACTCACAAATGAAAAAAATATAAAAATGCTCGTATTGCAAATATTAATGACGTGGGAGAAGTAGCAAAATATACATTTGTGAAATTATTGAAAAATCAAAAGACATCAAGATGGCGTTCATGTTATTCAATATATTTACCACTATTCATAATTAAAGTTTAAATAAAAAAATTCGAGCTGTTTTTGAGAAAGTCTTCATTTTAATATTGCCCATATTTCACCCAAACCGCGCAAAAATACTAATATTTTAAAAACATACTTGACATTTGTTAAAGAATTAATTGTTAGAAAACTCATTTCATTTGAATAAAAAGTTTCTATCTGCAAAAATGTCGTTATACAAGGGGGTTCAAAGTATTTCAAACTTTTGGAATTTTTGAAAATCAGGATAACCATGGAAATCGGATTTAAGACATCTCTATACTTACTACAGATTTGAAGAAAAAGAAGCCGTTATTGAACAAATTTTGAAAATGTCGTTATGGCATGAAATTTACCCTTCACAAATCAAAATATTCGTTTCAAGACGCCGCGAAATTGGTGAGATCGATCGAGGAATGTCAATTTTGGTGAAAATTCTGCCTTGGTTTTAGGCGCAAGTGTTGTTTGCAGACGGAAAGACGTTTTATCGTAAAACAGTTTTTTGGTATCAGGGAGGCAGAAACCGTAGATTCGTAAAGAACGTGTTAACAGAAATTATTTACAGCATTTGCAGCAGTATTACATTACTTTCTCTTTACTACGTAATTACGTAGTAAATAGAGAAAGTAATAATACTAATTACTCTCCAAGGATACAAAATATATTACTTTAACAATATAAACCATAGCAGTATTATACAGTGATGACATTATAAACATTTAAGAAAATAATGTATTTTTAAATTTGCTCAAAATGTAAGGAAAAGGTAAAAATACTGTCGTCAGCAATGTGTTCAATTGTCCAATAGTTAAGGTTCGTGAAAAAAAAATTCTTGACATCCCTTTTCTGTAATCTTATGTGAATTTTCTGCACGCCGTCCGCTCTGTCGAAATATGTACTTTTCTTAATTGACGATGAATTCCATTTCAAGCTTGTATGCTTTACATACGTCATATAGTCACGTCTTCACCCACTGGTTTGAGTGCGAATACTTCTTAGATTACCTTGTTGCGAAAGTCCGTACACATCCCAAAATAATTCGTCATATTCTAGCATATACATTTACAATATTTCAAATTTCAAAAATTTACAACATTTTGCATTTAAAATATTTCAAAATATTGTAAAAGTTATTTACAAATAGTTGTACATTACCACCCAAAACTGCCAGCGAGATACCAAAATAACTGCTTAGCTTCTTTCTCTACGAACTTACCTGAAACAAGGAAAGAACAAATTCTAAAAACCTTCATCAATAATTTCCAAAGTCATAATAGGGGCAAAAGAAATTACAGATTAAAATAGTTTTGTTTAATTTTTTTCTCAACCCTAGGTAAGAAAGTGTTCCAAATACACGCAAACATCATTATCGACACACCACGCAAGGAAAGTACGAATTCCCAAAATCAAACCATGAGAAGGCAAATTCCGTCTCGCGAACATTCATCCACCACGCGCGGAACACCCACTTCGTGCGAACCCGAGAAAGTAAACGCGAGAGAAACAAAGAGTAGGCGAGAAACGCGAAGTCTCAATCAATTCTCTCCTCTCGCTGAGCGAAGCAAAAAGGGAAGTCAGGCGGCACGAGGCCCATTGCCAGACGTCCAGGCGTCACGAGCGACTGGGAACAGCTGGGCGGGAACTGCTTCCGGACCGAACAGATCTTTCCTGGAGCGAATTCAGCGCATTTAACACGGGTAATGGCGTGGCAGGAGGGAAGACAAGGTAGACACGGTCTACCCACTGACAGCAAATACAGGCTTACATTTAGTCGTCGGGTAACCTGTGTGTCAGCGTGGCCGTGTGTCCCAGTTAGACCTTCTATGGCCCGCCACTCGAGGCAAATGAGGTGTTATTTGATGCGTCCCGGGAGACCAGTCGACGACTTAGAGCTTATCCCGGTTGGGGCGGTGTCCTGCTAGCGGGATGAACTGGTTGGAGAAAAATCCAGCAAGTTGACGTGTACGTCGGCGCTGGATCTCGTCATCCAGCGGGGGAAGATCACCGCCACGTCCCGCAATACAAAACATGCACTGCAGTTACGGGACAAATGACCGTAGCAGTTGACGCGCCTGGAAACACTAATCAATGAACTGACGTGTCCCTGTTTATTGGCGGGGAACTTAACAGTTTTTCGGATGCTTGAAGAAGATTCTTAGAGAATTTTAGAGAAAAAACTTTTTAAAGAAATTTTGCGTGTGTGGGGGGGAGTACCTCTAAAGTGTATCTCTATTCTTCTCGACAAGATTCGATTAGCGCTATTTTCACCAAGTGTTTTCCAGTTTTCTCTCTTTTTAATTTGGGAGTCTATGGATTCCAAGTAACGCTCCAAAACATTTACCACCATGAAAATAGTTTCAAATATTTGAACAACACGAGATATATCTTTGACCCCAAAGCCCTAACGGTAACGCAAATTCAGAAATCATGAGGCGCAGTAGTAATAATTGGCATCTCTGAGATCTGCACATTAGACGAGTAACTTCAGGTGCTTTAGAGGACCGCTTCCTTCTGCCCGAGTACATATAGAATGCACATATTTGATATGAAAAACAATAATTATGTAATCTGTGTTTGGATTTCTCAGTGTTTTTAAGATTTTCCTGTTTTTCCAGAAACTGTTCACTCAGTTAAGGAATATTCTCACCCAAAATTATCTCAACGACATTTTCTTATTCTCAACAAGAAATCTGCGAAGTTCGGCAACATTTATCGAGCGAATGTAAACCACATTTTCACTCAATCAAGAATATTTATACAATAATTCTACACAACTTCCAAGTCTTACAACAAGTCTTATGCCGCAATTCGCAACGTCTTTCGTATGTTTATCTCAGCCGTCACTGATATCTAAGAAAATTCCTCTTTTAAGATACGAATTCAGTGCGGAGAGTCTTCACAGGAAGGTAATAAAGAATTCTGGACATGACGCAATAGCCTCCCAGAAATGAAGTGGTAAGAGGGCGGATTGCGACACCCTCCGGACGCCCACCCCACTTCGCCCCAAAACAGCCGACAAACGCTTCGGGCATTTCCCTCTGCGGGAGAGAGTGCCTGATAGACGCGGGATAAGATAAACGCCTCGGAGAGCGCTTGCCAAATAGCCTTCATGCATGCGAGAGATGCTTGACTCTCCAAACACAGGCTAATAGCGGAGAACAAAATAGCTTCGTTAACATGCCGACTCAACACCCTAATGAGACTTTCCACGTTTATTCCACAACTGCTGGAGAAATTTTGGCAATAAATTCGTCCGAAAATGATCGTATGTAGATATCGCTGAAGATTCTAGGGAGACGATGATAGAAAGGCGGAGTAAGTTAACAATTAGCTGGATGAATTCAGATTGGGGAATTGTTAAAGTGTTGGGAAACCACCCTCTTCTTACCCTTTTGACAATTTTGGAAATTATCATTAATCTTCCTACTGAACTCTCGCTAGCAGCACTTCCTAAAACGAGAAAACTTCTCAAATTCTGTTGAAACTTATAAGTGGACTAAAAAATGGGTGAATATCGATCTCGAGAACCTAATTCATTTTCATGTATTTTCACCCATTTGAGTCAAAATTTGTCTCTTAATGTCGTTCGACACGGTTCCCATTCGTGTTGACACAAAGATCGAAAATGAAGACTCGTTTTCGTTTTACGTTTACACAAACCCCTGTTCGTGGCTCTAATAGAGTAAATGGTCAATAGTTTTTAGGAATATAGTTTCAACGATATAATGATAATTACTTTTCCACATTAATCAACATATCCGTACGAATTCGTAATTACGTATCCGTTCGAATTAACGGTTTGAATCGCACATTTTTATCTACTATCTATCACATATTGTCTACTTTTAACTGAGGTATCTCCTCCAGGGGCTCCATCTCAGTCGAGACATGCTCGAAGTTTCCCGACGGGTTTCCTGACATGTGTGATAGCGTAGGGCATGTACATAATAAGAGTGTATGAGCACGTGTAAGGAGAGAGAAGAGGGAAAGACGAGGAAGAAAACATCACGTTCAGTTTGTGGTCTGTTTGTTAGGGTACTGCCTCAGCATTTGCCTACACTTGTTCGGAGAAACCTCGAAAATTCCGTCTCTTTCGTAAATGAAATAGTAACCGGCGAGGAAAATAGTAAAACAACTAGAGCAATCAATTATTTGTCGGATGTTCCACACAATTTGTGACCTGACCGCCAACGCCATTCCGAATGATCCAGCTTTCGACAAGTAGGGATGGCTGTAGTTCGCTTGCGGTGCAGCAGGTTTGGCAAGCATTGGGTAGGCTACGCATGCCACTGGTGAATTAAGAACTAGTAATACGCCATCGGTTTAAGTCGGCACATTATCTTCTCAAGTCGGAGTTAGTGGAATGGATGGAGTAATTTTTCTTCTCAAGATACTTAATATTTTTTTCGCGATATTCTCGATTCATCGATACCAATGTCGCAACATAAAAACACATATGGTAGCAGAACACGTGAAACACCAAATATGGAAACAAAACTTATATGATTATTAAACGTGTGATTATTGAGAGATAAGATCGAAAGGGATCGGAGAGGTCATTTGATTGTAAGCTGACACTGCAGTAAATATTTTGGTACACATGGGTTCGCAAGGAAATTGACTGCTTCTTTTTCTTTGATTCAACTATATTGCCGTATACCCATGACCAGAAACTGAAGTTCTTATGCAGCTTCCATTTGAGCAGTCGTATCTGCCCCTGAGCGACGAGTGTTTGGGAGTCGCCTCCAGTGGCGAGGCAACGCCCCCAGCCCTGCCCCAGGTCAGCCAACCCGCGCGGCGGCCGGGGCGTCGCTCCCGGCGCGCGCCCTGCGGCCCCCCCCCGCGCCTGGCGCGTGGGCGGGGAGCCACAGCCCCGGGGAAGACCGGCCCGCTTCCCACGGGCGCGCCACGCCCACATGCGCGCGCGCGCAGCCTCTCCGCTCCGGCGCCAACCAGTCTGCGCCCCGCCCTCCCCGCCCCATATACCTCACCCTCCTCGACTCGACTCACCTCCACCTCCTCCCCGCTCCACCTCGAACACCTCCACGCGCCAACACAAGTTCCTCCCCCGAACCCTCCACGCACCACACAAGTCCCCCGTTCCACCCCGCTCCCCGCACCCCCACTCACCTCCTCCCGCTCCACCTCGAACACCTCCACGCGCCAACACAAGTTCCTCCCCGTTACACCCCGCTCCTCCGCAACCCCCACTCGACCTCCTCCCGCTCCACCTCGAACACCTCCACGCGCCAACACAAGTTCCTCCCCGTTCCACCCCGCTCCTCCGCAACCCCACTCGACCTCCTCCCGCTCCACCTCGAACACCTCCACGCGCCAACACAAGTTCCTCCCGTTCCACCCCGCTCCTCCGCAACCCCACTCGACCTCCTCCCGCTCCACCTCGAACACCTCCACGCGCCAACACAAGTTCCTCCCGTTCCACCCCGCTCCTCCGCAACCCCCCACTCGACCTCCTCCCCGCTCCACCTCGAACACCTCCACGCACCAACACAAGTTCCTCCCCGTTCCACCCCGCTCCTCCCCCCGCAACCCCCACTCGACCTCCTCCCCGCTCCACCTCGAACACCTCCACGCACCAACACAAGTTCCTCCCCGTTCCACCCCGCTCCTCCGCAACCCCCACTCGACCTCCTCCCCGCTCCACCTCGAACACCTCCACGCGCCAACACAAGTTCCTCCCCGTTCCACCCCGCTCCTCCGCAACCCCCACTCGACCTCCTCCCCCCGCTCCACCTCGAACACCTCCACGCGCCAACACAAGTTCCTCCCGTTCCACCCCGCTCCTCCGCAACCCCCACTCGACCTCCTCCCCGCTCCACCTCGAACACCTCCACGCACCAACACAAGTTCCTCCCCGTTCCACCCCGCTCCTCCGCAACCCCCACTCGACCTCCTCCCCGCTCCACCTCGAACACCTCCACGCACCAACACAAGTTCCTCCCCGTTCCACCCCGCTCCTCCGCAACCCCCCGCCCAACCAAGTTCCTCCCCGTTCCCCCCGCTCCTCCGCACCCCACCGCCTCCTCCCCGCTCCACCTCGAACACCTCCACGCACCAACACAAGTTCCTCCCCGTTCCACCCCGCTCCTCCGCAACCCCCACTCGACCTCCTCCCCGCTCCACCTCCCGCTCCACCTCGAACACCTCCACGCACCAACACAAGTTCCTCCCCGTTCCACCCCGCTCCTCCGCAACCCCCACTCGACCTCCTCCCCGCTCCACCTCGAACACCTCCACGCGCCAACACAAGTTCCTCCCCGTTCCACCCCGCTCCTCCGCAACCCCCACTCGACCTCCTCCCCTCACCGAACTCCATCCCGCCCATTTTGACCTCCTCTCCACCCCGCACCGTCCTCCTCACTTCGCCCTCCCCTTCCTCCCCAAACCCTTCCCGCTCCACCTCCACCTATTCCTCCTCACCCCTACCTCGACCTCCTCCTCTCCCAGACCTGCAACCCACCCTCATCGACCTCCTCTTCTCCTCACCCCATCTCCGTCTCACAGTTCTTCATCTCTCACCCCTTTCCCGCCCCCAAGCCAATACCCCGTCATCCGCCGTCCTGCGCCAATTTGTTCATTTTTCATTTAATATTCACTCAGCTGACATTGTGAGAGAGCAAACGTTTATTTATAAATTGCACGTTCACTCAGATTTGAAGTGTTAGATGTATTATTATTATTATTATTATTATTATTATTATTATTATTATTATTATTTTATAACACTAAATTATTCTTAAGATTATAATATTATCATCTCAAATTATCTATAACAAATATTAGCTCAAATTATAATATTCCAGTGACTTCGTGTACGTTGGAAACACCTCCTGCTTCTGGCTGTAAGTTAGGTCATACCTTTCTGAGCATGTAAGGTTGATCTTTCGTTCGACGGGAGTGTTTGTGAGTATGGATTTTTAACACAGTCTTCGTGTCTTTAACACAGTCTAGCGCCCAGCGCCGGCCTCTTAGATCCAGAATTCATTGACAAAAACAGCTTCTCTAGACTACGCCTCTGCATGTTCTCGGCGTGTGTATACTTCCTTTTTTCTGAAACATCTTTGCATATTAATCCAGGTCGGACTGGATCCAACGCTTAATCGTCTGGATTTCCCACTCCGTTAAAAGTAGGCCTATATCTCCCTGCAGTAGACAGAGGCGTTGGAAGACCCCTGACCGTGGGCGCCGAGTACCCTAAATCGAGGCAAGAGATCGGCTGAGTGTCACTCCAAGTCACCATTGCCCACCTCTCTGCAGCAACTCTGATCGTGAGGCCTGAGTTCAAATCCCGACGGTGCGGATTTTATACTACATAGCTAGGTCGACTTGAACCGCTGCCTGTAGGACAATTCTAGCGGCCGGCTACATTGGTCGGTAACCGTTTCTCCAATCAACACCAGGTGAATGTCGGAGCTGTACCACATCAATCGGTTCATGGACTGCGCGCCATCCTTCCTTCCGCTTTTGTCCTATCCTCACCCCTTACTTGCACACATACACATGCACGACAGCTTACAACGTGCCCCGGCGGGATCGGTGCCCCCCTGGGGGAGATACCTACAGTAGGGAATATCCCGCAAGCCGACATGCAGTACGGTGCTGTATCTCATCACCGACGGGAGTAATGACCACAGCAGTTGTCGTGCGCGGTAACATGACTCAAGTCTCAGCGGCGCTGGAAGACCCGCGGCCCCGAGTGGCCTCTATCCAGTGGGGCGGGAGCGCTGGGGCCGCCCGCCCGCCCACGCGCCCCTGGTGCGTCCGCCCCAGGGCGGAGCGTCGCTCTCTCCGCCGCCGCCCAGGGGCCCACGCGCACCGCCATTCGGATACGCGAACGCCGCCATGGCCCCCGGGCGCTCCCACCCTGCTTTGGGGTGGCGGCTGTTGGCGCGGCTTAAAACCATTAACGAGTTTGGTTCACCATTTCGCTGTCACTTCGTCTGCGAGTGTCCACAAGTTGCCGACATTTGAAAACTAGTAATAAATAGCGAAGTAAACTTTGTGATTGCAGATATTAAGTGCAATTATTTTTTTAAAAATTTTATTTTGAATTTTCACAAAAGAAAAAAAAATGAACAGTGTATATCTGCCGAAGAGAAAGAATTTAGATCCGTATAGTGATTTTAATTATTGTTAGAAATCGGCAATTGTCGGAATCTGCTTGTGGATGGAACACAAATTTCATTTTGTTTCACAACAGTTTCCTCAACATCAGTTTGATATGTTTCGTACCAGATGTAGCCACTCCGTGATGTATGGAAATACTTTCTTCAAGAAATGTTCAGAATGAAATAAACGGAGTAGTACACTAATAATCAGAATGAAATAATGAATGAATGAAATAAATTTCAGAATGAAATAAACTAGTAATCATTGACGAGAGACAGGCTGTTAATAAATGACATCGAAAAGCTTCTGTCAATGTGCCAAAAAGAGAAACAACAAGCATTCAGAAGCACGAACAATGACATCGAAATATCGCTTTTTAAAGCAGTGAAAACGATTTCGTGTACCCGTCAAACAGCACCGCATAATGAGTTGCCTACCTAAAAGGGAAAAAATACATTGACTTTTTCCTGTTTCCGGGCGCGTCAACCGCTTTGGTCATTACTCCCGTCAGTGTAGTGCATGTTTTTGTCAGGAGATGGCGGTGATCTTCCCCCACTGGATGGCGAGATCCGGCGCCGACCGTCGGCTAGTGGGGTTTCCCCCTAACCAGGACTCTCCCACCAACGGGGCACCGCCCCAGCTGGGACAAGCTCTAAGCTCCCGACCGGTCTCCCGGGATATGTGCTAGTGTAGGGCATGTTAGTGTAAGTGTGAGTGTGAAAGGGGAGAGGATAGGAAATGTCATATTTATAACTTACAACAACTAACAAGCACGAGTAAATGGAATTATTATTGTAGAGTTATCTCTAGAAGAACGTTATGGTATTAGCTTAGAACAAACCATTTTTTGGAGGAGTGATTTCCTCCACATAGAGTACGATAAGCAATAACAGACCTTGTTTCACTTTCAAAATTAGTTTCGGAAGCCCTTCGAGTACCGCTTCTGCCACTGGCAAGCGCGCACTGTCTCAGCGGGCCTGTCTCGCGTTTGGGAGCGTTTGATGCTTGGGAGGGGCGGCTTGGGCGGGAGGCGGGGCGGAGAGGGGTGGAACGGATGGCGCTGGGCTTGCGGCGCGGGGTGGGGCAGGGGGAGCGTGGGCAGAGCGTTCGACGGCGCGCGGTTTTCACCGGCGCCCAACCGCGCCGCGCCCTCCGAACCGCCTCGCCCGCGCGCCGCTGCCCCTTCTCCTCCCATCCGCGGCCACGCCCACCGCGCCGGACGGCGCCTCCGTGGGCGACGCGTCGCTGTGGAGCGGCAGCGTCGCCATTCGGCGGCGGAGGACCCGTCGGGCAGCCACTTCCCTTCTACGCTTCGGCATTAACTCCAATCGCCGGACCGGGAGAGGTGGCTCGGGCCATCAACTGATATCACTGCAGTGCCTCTGACCGGAGGTCCTTGGGTTCGAGTCACGTGGTTGAAGGATTTTTGACACCTGATAAACACCTAGGTCAAGTTTGACGCTGTCTAAAGGAGAATTCTAGCGGCCGGCTGCTCTATTTTGTAGTTCTCCATGGTTTCTCCGACCAGTACCAGGCGAATGCAGGAGAAGTGTTCTAACAATGGGGCTACGGACCGCGCGCGATCTTTCCTTGTTCAGTCCTCACCCCCCCCCCACACACACCCACACATTTTCTTGTACTACACAAGACCAGGGAACGGTCGGGAGCTTAGACCTTTTCCCGACCGGACCGGTACCCCGCTGGTGGATGATATCTGGTGGAGGAAATCCAGGCAATTGTTACCGCAATTGCAACTAGAATAACTAAACTCCGTAATTTAACAGGTTTAGTACTGAAAATTTGCAAGAATTTTTAATGAATATTGATAATTTTGAACTAGCAAGTTCTCGCTTTGACTTTTTCAGTTGGTGTTTCTATCAGTGTTTTAAGGAGTGTGTTGTTGGTCAAGTCAATGCCGTGCTAAAAGGCTTTCTATTGCACGAATGTGTCGAAACCATAAAGACATATATTGAGTATTAAATATCATAATAATACTAATTATAAAACGTGAAAAAATTAATTTATAAGCGAAATTACTTTTCCCACGTGAGTTTGTAAATGAGCATCGTCAATTCAAAAACCAACAGTACAACGCCACTTGCATTACGAAAGATCAACCGTACGATTAAGACGTTTCTTTTAGAAGAGAAAAAAACAGCGCTTATTCACTCCGGCAATTGCTGGCGAGCAAAACGGTCCCGTCATTTACCAACATGTTCCTCTCCCGGGCGACGCAACAACGCGAGATTAATTGGTTATCCTAGCCTGATAACGCATCACTTGGGGAGGGACGGGGTGCGCACGCGAAGACAAGCCACGCGAGCCGCGTACCACTCACCTATCAGCACCCCCCCTCCCCAGATACCACCCGCTCTGATATCTCCAGAGGCCCTGCGGTGAAAGTCCTCGTGTTTGGTGGGACCATAGTCTGCCGTACGTATAATGAAAATGCTTGTGTAAATAAAGACACTGGAGGTTTTGACTGGTAAGGAAGAAATTGTTCTCTATCTCAGTTCAACTAATCAGTAGAAAGCACGTTGCAGATTTGTTGCGACAGTGGAGTAAAGATTTTTTTTTTTAAATTTTCGACAAAATGCATGGATGATTTGCATCCAGAAATGTGGTGTGATGTGAAAACTCGGAAAGGTAAGAGATGGAACAGCAGGTGGATAGGGATAAAGATAATATCAACACCAAAATAAATAAATAAAATTCATGGTATACTTTGTATGAGCGGTAAATGATGAAAACTGTCATAAATTCAAACTTTACTCGAAATGGCATCAATCCTCAATCTGTCGCGATCAAGAATTCGACTATAATTAAAAGTTCACCACAATTTTTAAATCACATCAATTCACAATAATGTTTAATTTTTCTAACACAATATTACTTTACATACTGAAATTTTGTTCGAAAAGAATGGTCATAATGAAGAATGGCTCTTAAATTCAAATCATTTGTATTTTATGATTACAATGAAAAGAGAGATGTGCTAAAAAGACGCACTGATCTCAGGAATTTTATTGTTGTGACATTATTTGCAGTTGATAACGGTATTTCAAAACCTACATCTCTTTTTACGAGGTAGAAGCCAAGTATTTAGTTCAAAAGAAGAAAAAAACATACCCATTATTTCGCCAAGTACAGGGGAACACAGAGCTAACTGACCTGCTGCCTGACACTTTCTGTACGTTTTGCAGCAAAAGACATAATTTTGAGCTTTCTCGTATCATTTCTCATAATGTAATATTATCCTTTTTGTGAGGTTAAGAAAGATATGCTGGTCACTGTTTACTCAAGCAGGTCAGATGCCAAATTATGTGACCTGTTTGTCTCCTTCGGTAACAATGGAAAGTATTCAAAGAAGCACACGTAGGCTTAGGAAGGTATTCTAGGAAATTACGTAGAGTAATTTTCAAGATGTTTCCTAGGCCCGCATTCTACGTCGAACAGTTCTCTCCTCCCCCACCCTTTATGCAAACACCTGCATGAAACTACTGACCCTCAGCCAGCGGGAATATTTTGTTGGCAACAGTGACACAGCAACAAATGCTCACAAAACGGTCGAAGTAACCTGCGGCATTGTACGGGTGTACAACCACTTCAGTTGCAAAAAAGACTCCATGAAAACGTGGGACACACACAACAAAGGGAATTCGGTTCATTGAGAATCTTAAGAATTCGCATAAAAATGAACGGAATGAAGGTTCTTAACCGAAAGCAAAATGCCTTACGGTCGCCTTCTTTTTCCAGAAAACATTATATCACAATAAAGTATGCGACTTTAAAGGAAAAACTAGTTACAGTATATCATTTAGAAATATTACACTAATGCATTAAAATATGTTAGGTGTGTTATTCATTAAATTCGCTAACGTTTCCTTTAAAATTAATGTGAATCTTAAAAATTATTACACTTCGTTTTCCCAGAATGTTCATGAGTTCTTACCCTCATTTTTCAAGGATCGGATTTCAAGGATTTTATAAAAAAATTGAATTTTAGATTCTTCGGGAATAGAAAAGGAAACACACACGCGGCTTTAATTGTCAAATGAAACATCGGAAAATAGTAAATGATGTCGTAAATGATTATACATGTCGTGGCCCAACGTCATAAAAAATAAAAATAACTTATTCTCAACAAAAACGAATGAAACGCAAGTAATATTTACTGTTAAGCTTCAATTCTTTTATTTCCTAATTCTGGAGACACTTCGTTAATGAAAGAAGCCACTGTTTGTACAATTTAGTACGAAATTGAAAACTGTTTCAATTTCTTTCTTCTTTCGACTTCTTGGCAGTAATCTTATTAAAATAATGGAATACTTATCAATCTATATTACATAAATATTATATTAGCCTATAGTATTGAGTGGTCAAAAACATACCGCCTTACGATACGTCGAGAAATTTCGCACCTGCTTCTTCTGATCGAGGAGTCACACCCAAATCTAAATAGAACAGAATCGAATTTACGTAAAGAAGATACGATCAGTAGAGGCGTGTGCCCCAAATTCCTTACCAACTCATTCCTTCTTTAATTTTTTTTAGAAAATTAGTTTTTTGCATTTTTGCTAACTATAGGGGGTTCTTCATAACCGCACGATGAGATGCATTTCAAATCCAGCTCATTCACATCTATCACAAGGTACGGACGCGAAAAGACTTCCGTTTCCCTTGCAAACTCCTATGAAACGGAATACGTTCGTTTTGATAGCAAACGCCTCCTTTGAATTTGACCCGTTTTGAGGAGTGAATGCTCTTCTGCTCGTGGGCGGAGTGTTTTCCTCGGCCGCGGCGTAGGCTCCAGTGCAAGGAGGGGCGCCCGCCCGCCCACTGGCCGCGTCCGGCGCCTCCTGAATTATGCATCGCGCTACCGGCGCGGCGCCTCGCCCGCAGCCCCCGACGCCCACGCGCTTCCGATTCACGGCCCCGTCCGCCCCCATCGCATCTCAAAACCCCGCCCCTCCCGGGTCAGGTCTCTCCCCATCTACCTCACGCCTCATCCCGTTTCGATTTCATTCATTATTAGTGCCTCCGGGCGAACCAACTATGATTCTCATTGGTCCCGTATGTGTAGGGCATGCTTTTCTACGAGGTGGTGATGTTCTTTCCTCGTTGGATGGCGAGATCCGGCGTCAACGTCCCGTCGGCAAGCAGGGTTTCCCCAATCAGATATCTCCCACCAGCGGGGCACCGCCCCAGACGGGACAAACTCTAAGCTCCCGACCGGTTTCCCGGCATATGTGGTAGTGGATGTTAGTTGTGTAAGGGGAGAGGATAAGACAAGGAAGAGGTAGGAAAGATCGTGCGCGGTCCGTGGCGTTTCTTAGGGTACTGCTCTAGTATTAATTTGATATTGATCGGAGAAACCATTGAAAACTACCGATCAGAGCAGCCGGCGCTAGAATTCTCAAGACAGCGACTGAATTCGATCTAGTTGACAAGCTAGTGTCCTTCCACCGTCGGGACTCGAACTTAGGACCTCCCGATCAGAGAGACTGCAGTGACAAATGACGCCCTGAGCCATGTATTCCGGTCGTCCCGTTTGACCCGTTGGTCCTCTTTCCTTTTCTAATTCCATTCCCCACCACCATCCTCGTCGCCGACAAAATCCACCCCCTCACTGTTGCTGGCCATGACCGAGTCCGAATCATCATCTCCCTTCCCCGACACCCTAGTCTCTCATGCCACATGCAGAGTCAGTGACCCCGATCATCTTTCCCTTCCGAATCTAATCCTCATCAACACCTCTTGTTCCTCTTCCCGCGTTCGTTATGAGTCTCTGTTTTCTTCTCTTTGTGATGATCCGTGTGTACCAAAACACTATCTTTAAAATTAAAACATTGATACAACTAATACATCGACCGAAATCTAACAATGTTTTAAAAACTGGTTTAGCAACTTCTAACATTATTGTTCGAACGGGCATAAGGGTGGGAGGGAAATTAATGTGACAGTGACAATGATGAATGATTTATAATTATATATTAACTGACAACACCCAAGTCAAAAAATTATAAAACTATTCAAACATTATTATTAGGGCGTAATACCAAATTAGCACATTATATTTATCGACGAAAGGTCGACTAACCTTTTTTAAGTAACATTTACAAATATTACGACAGGTGTTAGTGATTATAGACTTGTCATTCGAAAATTAAATGGACGTTGTGGTTGCCAACTGATGCGTGCGTCGCGTCGGCGCCGGCCGCCTGCGGTCGCGGAGCGGCAGTAGGCGCGCGTCCTCGCCAGTGCGTACAAGGGAATGTGGGGAAGGAGCGCGCCGCGCCGCCAGTGGGCGCCACTCGCGCCTCTCGGGGCCCCGTTCGGCGCACTCCCGGCCGACATCTGGACCAACCTCAACTACAATGGGACCTGTCTTAAGCGGTCACCTTTTTTGCGAAAAAAAACGACGTTAGACGTAGGTGATCGCTTAATAGTGGTTGTTAAGTTTTTAAATTGGTATGCCTTTAAGCATGCTTATGTTAACAGTTTTAATTTTCTCTTAAGCTACAAAAATAAGGTAAACTTCTTTTCATATTCGCACTGAAACAATACACACTCATTTAATTTCCTGCTTACGCACTCTTCCTTTGCATGCCATTCTTATCTTTTTATTTGTAAAGTTGTCTCCAGCTAGACTTACGGTTGCAATTCACTCCTTGAAGGAACTTGAGGGCTTGCATTAAACTTATATATAGCAAAAACAACTCATCCTTCCGAGGGATAACCAAGTAAAAATCTGTGATTGAAGTAATCTTACAATATACTCCCTCGGAGAAAAATTACTGAATATCGTATACCCATACCAGCTTCTGGTAGTACCCTAATTTAAAACTGGTGTTCAGTTTGATTAGCTAGTAATACTCTATTGGTTAATAAACAACGCCTTATTTAGGTCGCAGGGACTCTCGCAGTTTTCACATTGTTGCTTCAGAGAATAACAAAAAATTGGAACGCTTTTCCCAACTCATTTGCAAATTAATGAAATGGGGACAAATCAAATAAGACTGTACGAATCTGAATGAAAAATGTAACTAAATGTATGAAATCGAAGAAAAAATTCCTTCAAGTAGAAAAAAGTAACACAAATATACCACCGCACCCTAACATTTAATAGCTCAAATCTAGAATTTTTAGACGCAGTAAAATGGAAGTTCCACATCCGTAACACCTTCCGTAAGCAAGACTCTTTCATTAGAAGCTGTGTTAAACTAGAACATGCAGTGCTTTTTGCTGTTGAGCTCGATTTGAAAAGAAAGGAGATGTTATGAATTTAAAAATTGTCGCGGGTCACAAAGAAACTGGCGCGCCATTTGGCCGAAAAGAGAAAAAAGAGGAGCGTTTCACGTTCGTATACAAGGTGTCAGAGCAGAATTAAGATCGCCCCTTCCTGTTGCGCGCTCCAAAAACGGGAAGCAAAGGTGTCCCTTGGACCGTCTAAACAACAATCCAGAGCAAAAGTTGTCAATTCGCTGGCAGCATTTAAAACATAACATACAAAACCTATCATTGCCAACATCGTAACCGCTCGCTAAAATGTCTGCCTTTTTCTGTAGCACTCTTAATTAACAGTCAGGGATATCAAGGTTAAATAATCTACTCTCCATTCAGTTTTGCTTAAAGAATATCAATAATGTTGGTGGAAAAAGTTAAACTATCAGAAAAACGATTTTGACTACGCTTTTAGAATCCATTTGATTCACTAAAGTTTTCTAATTTGTAATATTTCAACAATTTTATTTTCATAAAGGCCATAATTTATGGTCGCAGTGAAACAATAGAAAAAAAAATGTACTGATGGATAGTGTTGCTGGCCTTGCAAAATAATGCTTTGTCATACTACCGGGTGTTAAAAATGTTCTCTTCCTCGTGATCTCGCAATCAGCTGACTTTGTGACCTTCAAGTGGCCTCGCTATACAAACACAAACAAGTGAAGAACTCTCAGCAGAGATGTGACCAGACGAAGTCTCTAAAGTGGTAGTTGCTTGTCACCGAATACTCTTATAGCTTTCGAAATTGAAGACTCGAAATTGGAAACGCTGGACATACCAAAATTACACACTTTCAGACTTTTCATAGAAACCGTTCAATGTAGCAAGGCAAATAATTTGAGCAATGTTTCCCTTTAGTTCAAAATTACTTCAAGGGATGTAGAAGTATGTACGTTTCTTTGGTAGTGTTTCTTCGAAAGCTTAATATGTCGAGTGAGATTGGTTCTTTCAGCGTTTTCCACTTAGAGTCTCCAATTACAATTCACAGAAACCTCTGGAGTTAATAACTAGTAAGCTCCCTTAATAGCTGCCATTGCAAGAGAAGAGGAAAGTGATAGATAACAAATGCAGCATTCACATTTTCTTATTTTCTGCTTTATGATACTTATGATAATATTAAAAATACATTACAACAGAATTCACCGTTTTAATATTACTATTTTTATGAATTTGAACATATCCGCTCCAAACATTTTTTAAAAAAATTAGCACTTTTTTATTCTTGGAACACCTTGGTAAGAACATTCCCTCTTATATGAACAAAACTAGAAACAGTTGAAATCGATAATGGCCAACCATCTTGAGACACACTACTTGGAAGTTCTTTGGAAGTACTCTGTAAGTTAAGAATGCACTTCCGACTCATCCTGAAGTGAAGAAAAGGTTCCTTAGGAATTTTAGATTTCCAACATTACACAGAAAATTATGGGTTCAATAACGAAATATATGTGATTGGAATAGAAACATAAAACTGGAAAAGGATATTATCGCAGCTTTCACGAATATTGTAATAAATAAAATTGCTCGTTCAATAATTGGACATTCTAAATATATCCATTAACAACTACTAAGGAAAGTATCCCTAAAATATTGTGATACTTACAAGGAATTTTCCTGTGCCACTTTACCACATAGCTATGTATCTCAGCGCCAAACTTACACCCCCAACTCTGTTGCAAAACTATTTAATAAAGTAGTGGCCCTACAACTGAATATTCATACTCTTTTGAGCTCGAACTGTTTATCTAAGATATTAACACGAATGTGTAGCACTACGAATGTAACGAGTTAATACCTGAACTCCAAATCGTCGGGGAGATCGTAGTTGCTTCTAGAAAAACTAGTTCTTTTTGAAAATTCAAAGTTTTAATATAATGGTACTTGTGCCATATAATTCATATTATTGCCCCATTAACTTACAAAACTGTAAAGAAAAATGTGTAGACATTTTTAGAAAATCTCGCTTACATGTTTCTAGAAAATTGTCACAATTCACTCCAAATCACGCGAAAACTAACATATTCAGTGAAAATAGTTCTTAAGTTCATTAAATTTGTAAATAAAGAGTAGTACTCCCCCAACAATTGCAACTTCAAAATATTCATATTGGCAGAGCCAAATCGATTGGAGAATGTCCATTTTTGGAAACCGAATGGTAAATGTTTCGTAGAAATATAATTTATGTCAGAAAGTTTTTATGCACTGGCGACTTACGACCTAGAAAAGGTATATGTTCATTCGGCCATAATCAATAAACATAAACAAAAAAATCAAAGAACACATTCTGCACTAATAAGAAAACTTTATACGTTAGAATGCGAACTCATCCTTCAGTCGCTGCTTATTTTGCAAAACGAAATAGCAGAAGGGGAGAGCGTTGGCTGGAATCCAGGCTGATCGGATGGCGTGTCATTAAAGTGCCTGCGCTCTCATTGCCCGTCGCGTCGTCTCTTCGCGGGTGGAGCAGAAGAGGAAGCGGCGCGGAAGTGCTGCTCTGGGCGGGGAAACCGCGCACTCTGGGAGGGGCCCCGCGGAGCGGCGGGGGGGGGAGGGGGGGGAGGGGCAGTGGGGGTGTCGCGTGATAAGCGGTGGGCGGCGGGCGGTGGGCGGTGAGCGGTGGGCGGTGAGCAGTGGGCAGTGGGCAGTGGGCAGTGGGCAGTGGGCAGTGGGCAGTGGGGGGGGGGGGGGGCGGCGGGCGGGGGCGGCGGACGGCCAGCGGCGGGCGGCGGGAGAAAGGGGCGGGCGCAGGAGAGGTGAGCCAGACAGGCACGGTCTTCTATGCCGTGACTCACGCCCCGACTGGGCTACAGAGCGCCGACTTCAAGCCGCTACGGGTTGCGTCCAAAGAAGATTATTACAATGAGAGCAATTGTTTGTTTAATCACAATTGACTGCTCCTAAAGCTATCCCTGAATGTAAATTCAATTCAAACATACGTATATGTTTAACATACGTTTCTGTATATTTATATTGCATCAGGGACAACTCTTGGAGCTGCGAATTATGATTAAACAATCTCACTGATTCGAATAATCTTATATTTCTTTTTCGAGAATACTTTTACATAATGTCCCATGAAATTGTAAATAATTCTTTCTACTTCAGCGCATTTAATTTTATATATTTATGCTAATATTTTCTACGACGACAATTGTTCAATGACATATTTTTTTACTTTCTCCTATTCGTACGTATACACGAATTATATACGTAATATAGAGAAGTTATGTAATGCTACGGAAAATCGATTTCGAGACTTCAACGGAAATACACCGTTTTGGGGGTCCGCTGATACCGAAAAAATGTTTTTTTATTGTTTTTTTTTATCCGTCTGTCTGGCGCCTAAACCATACGCGGGATTTTTCCAAATTGAAGAAACCGCTGTCGATCTAGTTTAGTTTACTTTTTATCTCACCCACACACAATTTAATTAAAATGTTCTCAAAACCGAAGAATTCTAGGAACAGGGACAATTTATTCGGTCATGAACACAAAATACAAAGAAGAGCAAACACATACTGACTCTTAAACATGTTATTCGCTGCTTAAAGAACACTTCTATTTTCACAGAGTGTATTCCAGTTGAATGTTTTGCTAAGATTCCCTCCGAAATACAACTACACCCAAGGAATTTTAATAATTCCAAAGGTACGGAACAACCACGAGCGCATGAGCTGCTTTTTCGCAGAACCACTTCCAACGCGAGCCCTCAGCCGTCAAACAGTCTCGCTGTTCTCCTGCTACGCAACAAAAAGAGACCCGTCGGCGGTGGGACGCAGAAGGACCTTTACGCGAACCCGCGCCGCACCTGCTTTCTGCCTATTTAAATGCAAAGGAAGACAATGCCGCGGAAGAATACGGCTGCCCCGCAGCACAGGGCCTTCAACGCGCGGACACATTTTTTTCTTCTTCTAAAACTGTGGAATTTACGAGCTTCAAGCACATAAACGAAAAAAAATATATCCAGTGCTTCTTGCCAGGACTATTTTTTCGTATTTAATGTGCCTGTTGTTCGTATCCATGCGACTTGAGGATCCCAACTTCTCACAACTTTTTAAGTTAAAAAAATGCACTTTTCTCACGTTACTCCTCATTCACTTGACACTAGAATATTTCTTAAAAAACTAATCTTAAGCTTTATATTTACTACAAAATTAAATACACCGTATTTTAAATCAAGCCTAATAGGAGCAACATTTAAAAGAAGTTTCTTGATATGTTAAATCTGTTACTTGTTTATAACTGTTTAAAGTTTGACTAACCGTACTGGCACCCGATTAAGGTTTACATTTGTAAAAATTCTTTTTGAACTCCTGCCAACGTGTAGCTTAAAATTATCGTGTAAGATACAGTTCCAGATTGAAGTAATGGAGAAGGGAGGAATTGTGCGCAGTACATGGCAGTAATACTTCTCCGGCATTGGTATGGAACTGATCGGAGGAAACGACCGATCAGAGCACGAGCGTCACTGGCGGGGCGTGGACATTGTGCACAATACCACTTCTGATACTACTACAAATACTACTTCTGTTCCAAATTTAATTGAGCGGTATGGTCAGAGTAAAGTGCTGTACGAATATAGCGTGTGTAAAAATTATGAGAAACAGCGTTGTGGTGGATTGGTAAAATACTTTGCAGGGCATATTACAGAGCATATTTTCGAAGTTAACATTGCTGAACTGTACACATATTTTATTGATGTTTAGTGCATATACATCCGGTCCTTGCAGAAGAGAAAGAAGACATCGTGTTTGCCTTTTCCCCAATCCGGTCCACAGTGCGGCGGGTCGCATGCGCGCGCAGGCGACTGGCGGTGAGTCACGTGGGAAGGGGCGTGTCTCGGGGAAGCACCCGGACGCGGCGCGGAGGTGGCGCCGTCTGCCGCCGCCCGTGATCGTGACTCCCCGGAGAATCCGGCAAGAACTCGTGACCCACCCAACGATCTCCTAGACCTGCCTCCGCCGACGAGGCCTACACGATGCAAAGCATTTCGCCGAATTGCGCATACGAAGAGGAAACGAATACAATAACTGAGAACTCTCTGCGACCGGGACTCTGCCAATCAGTGGGTGCCCTTTTCAAGAATATATCCTTTTTTCTTCTACGAGACGGTACAGAAATTATTTATTCAAGGAAAATCATAAGCAGCATGTTTCGAAATGTGAGGAGGATAAAAAATAACTACAACTATCCTACAAGTTCTAATGCTGAACACACCTACAAAAATCACATATATTTATTAAGATTAAAAAACAAATAAAAATTAAGTGTAGGTTCTTCTTTCGGAAGAATCGTGAATACAAGAAAACAACCAAATAAATGTATTACGCGTGTTCACAGCTTTCACATGTAATCTTCTGAAGTTGTGTACGAGTTCGAATCAATGATTTTCCTCTTTGTTTTTTGAACAACTATGGCTAATAAGTTTGATAATTAAAGATGCTTGTATTAGTAAATTGTGCAAATCATAAGGTACCCGATCTGGTATCAAAGCCGGGTATCCTGGGTTATGCCCATCTACTGGTTCGCTCTCATCACTGAACTATGTTTCGAACCAGTTCTTGGGCCGAATATAGCCCGTGGATTATTATATTCAATTGTTACTAGAATACTCTTTAAACAATTTACTCATTTAGCATGGTAACACAGTAACAAGGTCACAGCACATACATCATGGTTAGGCGGAAGAGCAGGCCCTATGGCCTGAGCCTCGCCATTAATAAAGACATTATTATTATTATTATTATTATTATTATTATTATTATTATTACATAATTTACTTGACCGGAACAAAATCCGTACATAGCTGACAGAGAGGTGACAATGAAACAACTTGTACTGAACGCACGACAGTTGCCCTCGGGAAGTCGCACGAGGTGAGCACACCGCACCACGTGCTGCCAGCCAAACCGGACCTTTCCCGCGACCGCGGCGGCTTCCAAGAATCCAGGAAGGTCACGTGAGCAGAGACGCCTCTCTCGGTCGGGTCCTCCTCGGCAGCAGACTCCCTGCCATAAAGCACCTGGCGGAACTGCGCGAGCCAAGCGGCGAGACGAGGAGATGCGATGCCACGCGGTGACGCGACGGGTCAAGGCAAACCGAGAAATGACAGGGCGGCGCGGCGCGCAGACGTCTTTCTTTTCTTTTCTTTTCTTTCTTTCTTCCTTTTTTATTATATTTTTTTGAGTTTGTAAGTTTGTTGTTGCTTTTTTTCTCGCTGGACGACTGCGTGAATTAAGGCGACGAAAATGCCCATGCTAGGACTGCTACAAAATGAATACGAGTCTGAGGCGTTGCTTGTGTTTTTTCAAACGAAAGTAAAAATGATGCAACAAGAACGAGAACACAAAGACGCATGAAAGCGAACATAAAAACCGGACCCCAAATTAACGGGTTAGAAGGAAGGTTGGAATCCCCTTCTCATCGTTTAAAAACACCAGTGCGTAACCGAGGGATCTGTTTGTTGTCTGAGAGTTTCTACAGTTTCGTCAGTGTGTACTAAAAGAATCTAAGATCTCAATTTAATCGAAGTATAATTCTTATAAACAAAAACAGGTGAAGATAAAGCTTCTGCCACCATAGGCCATCATCCCACAATAACGCATTTTATCTGCTCTCTTTTACTGGCAACATTATTATTAATAATTTTGTTCTTACTTTATGATAGAATTGCAAATATAAAAAACAATTATAATGTCTATTACGTGTGCTAATTTTCAAGTAACTTGTAATCAAAGGTGACTGAACCATCATAAAAATGAAATGGAAGTAAGAGAAAGCAGTGCCACGAAAGAAAGAAAGAACCCAAATAAAAAAGAAACAAAGAGAAAATACAGACTATCAGGATCATAGAGATGACATTACGAAAAACCGAAGATAAATAAAATATCTTAAACGATGAGTCGACGTTAGTTTATAAAGAAGAAAATCAGAGTTGGGAATATAAAATGCTTTTAACACAATACACAATATTCACGACGATAGAAACTGATTCAATGACATCATCTACGTCCTCGGTTCAATGAAAAGCATACAGCGTTTAAAGGCTATCATAACTCACAAGGATCGATCACAAACTCCGACCCCACGAACTGACTTTCACTGAGCGAAGCATCATGAAGTGTCGCAAGTCGTCCCTTTCAAGAGGAGCCAGAGATTAAATCAATCACGGAAGTCGCGCAGGAACGACAACTTTCTTGAGGCGCAGCTACGTAAAACACTGCGGCCGAGCGAGGCCCAACAAATGCAAACGCCGCGTCACTACTAAGAGAGGACAATGCAGCCAGGGAAAAGACATATGCACGTTTTCTCTTGCCTGTGGTGACACGTCGGTGAGGAAGTCAGATTACTGCAACACGATTCAGAATGTGAAG
Organism: Teleogryllus oceanicus; assembly: GCA_964035755.1. Classification (NCBI taxonomy): domain Eukaryota; kingdom Metazoa; phylum Arthropoda; class Insecta; order Orthoptera; family Gryllidae; genus Teleogryllus; species Teleogryllus oceanicus. Next base: position 160,252,680 of record CAXIVR010000003.1, on the reverse strand, counting down.
AGGGTACACTCTTTGCAGTGTTAGTGACAGATGGTCTTCAACTAAAGAGTAGTAATGAAATCGAAAGAGAAATCCCTTTTATTTTCGCAGGAAACTGCAACCAGGATTGTTTTGTTTCTGAATTACTTGGATGACGAAACAAATTTTCTCACATGATTAAAATAAACACTGAAAATGTGCAACGGTAAGATGGGTATTTTGGAATTGCATATGACGTAAATCTACTGTAGACAGACATTTTACAGATCTTGTCACGAAGATGCACATAAATAATGAACATGGTAAAAGATTACAAAATATATTATTAGATAATGAAATACACTATCATAACTAATCAAAGAAAACTGTTGGCAATATAATAATTCGGCCAAGTCATTCCATCGTATTAAGAGAAAACAAATTACAGAGGCACGGCACTTTTATTGTAACATTACATTCTCAAAAGACTGATGTTATACACTTAACTGTGACCACGAAACCCTATTTGGTATGTATTTTTACGAGACAATTCGTTTACCAGATAGGCAGTCAAGAGTAACCATACAGCGCCGAGGATTAAATATTCCTTCACAAGGAATTTACAGAGATCTTTGTTGAGTGCTGAATGAGCATTGGCAAGGGCTTGCAAAAATCAATGCTTGCAGAATTTTTTCCTTTAATTTTATATAGCACAAAGAATCCATGGGACAAAGTGACATTACAATGAATGAATACAAAAACTTATATTACGCTGAGGATGTATTTAGTTAATTCATATAAATAACCAATATTTATTAACTTCAACATTATCAAGACACAATTTTTCGGCTTTTTGCCCAGCGTGATTGGTTTATCATAAACAATCTCTGTCGCAATGACAGAATATTTTCTATCACTGATAGGCTCTGACTTTAGGGAACCTAGTGACCGAGTCCGTCCTACAATAAAAAGCAACAACAAAGGATGTCAGATGAGGCGTCCAGCTCAGCTTTGCCGCTGACCTTCCGGCTCATCGTTAGGAGGAAACGGTACCTAGAGGTCAGGAGTTTCTCTCCGCGCCCTCCTGTGGCGCCGTCAAATGCAGCTCACAAGTTTTCACCTCATACTATTCTTATATTGAAACTAAAAACTGATGTTTAATCTAAATAGTGATTTTGTTTTCATACTATAAGACAAAAAAGAAATTAAAACATACACGTAAAAAATTTTGAAGTGAGAGAGTGTATTTATTTCGTAGTAATTATTAAAAATAGACGGCGAAATCCATAATTTCCTGATTAGTGGTGTCCGTAACGTATTTTCGTAACAATTATCCTACGAAGGAAACTGAAAAAATCACATGTTATATTTATATGAGTAAAGAGACCACGAAAGCTTTATTTTCTTTTGGGGTACACTTAATTCTTCACCCAGCGTACATCATAACACGAAACTTATTTTCCGTCGGGCTAAAGAGGTTTCAAATGTGTGCTATCGAATCGAAATCACCTGGGATCAAAATAAGATCTACTCATGGAGGACTTTGCGATAAATTAATTTGTTACTAATATGCTTAGACAGACTTAGTGACAATGCAAATCACTGGAAAGCATCCTCGTTAGAAAACACCATACGAAACGTTATTTACAAAACAAGGAGTTATGTAACGGTTTGTCGTTTATTGCCAAATGTACGCTAAAGCAAGAAAGAATTATCCTCGGTCGCAACTGAACAAACAGGTTGCTGTGAATATCTCAAGACGGCCTAAATGGCACAGAGGGGCACGATGCAAGAGCTCTCTGCTGCAAATGTGAGTGCGAATCAATTGAACCTTTCATCTCCCGAGCTTGGCTTAGAAAGGAAACACAATCCACTACATACGAATACCTATCATTCATCTGAATGTGAATAATCGTTCTTCATTTTCAATTGTCCGGAAAACTAAAAACCATGAATTTGGTTGCGATCAGCCTATCGCGAATAAGACACAAGGAAAAGATGTAAAAAAAGAAGATAAGCAAACAATGAGAAACTACGAAGAAAAAAGAGAAGAAGAAAAGAAAACAGAAAATGAGAAGAAAAGAAAGAAGATAAATTTGAAAACTAGAAAAGGAGAACACGAAGAAGTAGAAGAACAATATCGATACACTGCAGTAAATCTATTCGTCACAAAGGGCCAAAATTCCAGGCAGACGCCCAAAACGTTAAAGAAAACTGAGAATACACTGAACCAGGTGTGGATCCACGGGGAGGGAAATGAAAGATATCTCCCCCCCCCTACAATTTTTCAGCAACTATTAATTTTAACTTGTCACGAAACTTTAAAAACAAAAATATTTTCGTATCATCATTAAAACAAATAAAATCGTATCGCAGCATGAGCTGAGTGTAGCCTGCGACATTTTACAAAATCTGTACTGACAAATTAGACGGAAACATTTTTAATTTCCCCTCCCCACATTTGCCTTTGGATCGGTCCCTGATTGATCAATGCCACTTTCATTCGTGTTCCTTTCATTTATCACTAGTTTTTAAACCGCCCCCGGCCCCACGTGCTGGGGGGACGAGGGAGCAGCGGCAGGAAGCCCTGGCAGGCGCGCCGTGGAGGTCGCGTCGTCCGCTTCCTCGTGCGCGAGTCGCGGGGAAACCGAGCGCAGGAAGCAGAAAAAGCGGCGCCTCGCGCCTGTTAACTTAACCTTCGTTAACTTATGCATGCCCCATTTGGGGTGGTGCAGCAAAAACTCACATTAAAAAATTAGAGATTATACAAAATAAGTATTTAAGAAAATCATTGAAAGCACCCTGGTTCATAAGAAACGATCAAATTTTACGTGAACTCAATATTCCTCCTCTAAAATCCTGGATCCTTTCTCTCTCAGATAAATTTTATGCTTCTCTTTCTTCTTCTCCTGCTTATACGTCTTTTCAATTAGGAAAAACAGTTAATCCATACCCGAGAATTAAATCACGTTATCCTAAAGATCTTTTACATCCTCCTTAGTTATCTCTTCCCACAGTTTCTATCATGTAATGTAAAAAATTTTCATGAATCATGTATTATTTATAAACATAGTTTCTTTTTAAGATTATTATCACTCTCAAAAATTAATTTGTAAAAGTAATTTGTTAAGAGGTTGCTATTTAGTTTCTCCTCATATTCTGTATGATGTTATTGTAATTTTTCATACCCTTGAAAGACAAAATATTGTCGAACAAGGATCAATAAACATTAAAAAAAGCGCCTGTCACCTCGCCCCGGGCGACGCGGAAGCCTCGCTCAGGGCGGTCGGCGCGCGACCGGACACACACGGCGATCCAAATCCCCGGAACAGATCTTTACAATATGTGAACCGTGACACGTATATTTATGCAACAATGCGCCAACGTTGGTGCTTCCAAACTTAGGGAGCACACTCGTGCCCATTTTATTGTACATGTGGTCCATTCTTGCATGACACGTCTAATAAAATAACCTGCAGAAATACACCTTCTCAGTGGACAAAAATTACTAGTGCAGGAAAGCGTGTTCTGCGAGCAATGATACCAGTCTTCTGCAGTTGAATGAGCAGCACGACCTGTAAATTACTGATTTCAATCGAAAGTCTTACGTCTTTCCTTTCGTATTCCCTTCCCCAGGTTGATTGGTTATTTCGAGTTTCCAGACGTGACAACTTGATATGGTCATTAGTCCCATACGTGTAGTGCAGGTTTTTGTCAGGAGGTGGCGGTGTTCCCTCGCTTGTATGGTAGTGTAGTCCATGTAAGAGTAATGAGTATTGAAGTGAGACTGGGAGAAGGAAGCTGAAGGAAAGAGCGAGCTCGGACAGTGACCCGTTTGCTACGGTACTGCCCCGGCAATCGCCAGATACCGATCGTAGAAACGACGGAAAACTACCGATTAGAACATCCGGCCGCAAAAATGTTCGCCCAGACAGCTGCTGAATTCGACCTAGCGATCTAGCTAGGTGTTGAAAATCCTCCCACCGCCAGGACTTCCACTCCTAAGATCTCACGGACACAGGCACTACAGTGACATCACTTCATGCTCTGAGCCACCTCAACTGGTCCCCCCTCCCCGGAAATCGTACGTTGTGGGCCCTGCCGCTGGGCTCGTGGATAAATAAGTCCGTGCCGCTGTCAGAGCGCGCGCCAGAGCTACGGAAGCCAACGGTACACGCGACGAGGCGGAGCACAAAGAGAACAAGAAGCCAATCGCCTCAGTCGGATGTATGTTTCCGACCAAACGGGTTGTTCCTTCGCTTAGCAGCATCGCGAGGGTCGTCCTGCTCATTCATCTGCAGAAGACTGGTATCATTGCCCACAGAACTCACTTTTCCTGTACTAGTAATTTTTGTCCATTGAGGAGGTGTATTTCCGCAGGATATTTTGTCGAGAGTGTAATGCAAGGACTGGCTACACAGACAAGGAAGAAACGTGTCTGCCCGTCTCCACAAGACATTTTTCATAGACTAGTAACTTTCGTAGTAATTAAATTAACCTGCTACTTGTTCTTTGAATGTCTGGTATAAATTATACAAATCGACAAAGTTAAATACTCCAAACAAAAATGGTATTGACTTAATGACGGCACTCTTCAGATTTGAAGCTTAAATCCAATTACTTAGCTATAAACATATTAACACTAAGTAATTTTTCAAAAATTATCACGGATCACCATTCAATTTAAAAATCTCCGCACATTGGTAAATCCCAATACAGCTAATTTATCGTGCATAAAAACTCACAAAATTAAGAAGAATTTCCTCAATGTATTTGAGTGCTTTTTTGTCTCTAAGACAGAAGTGAAATTAAATTCTAGAAACTGGTTCAGTACTCACAAGAAAGGCACATCTGGATCACATGACAGAAGGGCACAAAGGCAACTTACCTGAAACAAAATAAATAATCATTAAAATAAAGCTCATAAAAATATAATTAAGGAGCACACAATGAATTTATCTGGCCAGTAAATACAAACTTGAGGAAACGCAAAACGTTAATTACTCCAGTATCAGGTAACCACACGTTTATTCAATTTATGAAGTCATATCGTTTAAATATACGCGCGTCATGGTATGCTCATAACATTTGTTTGCAGTAAGATTTCTGGAATTTGAAAACAATCTTGATTCTTGAACAATTTATATATTACATTAAAACATTAATCTCGATATGATTGTTATATGTCGGATAACAAATTGTTACCCGACAATAATTATGATTTTAAAGATCAACACAGATACCTAAATTGTAGTAGCAAATGTGAGCCTTTGCGCAAGTAATACAGTGTAACAGAATCATCTCGTGCACACTTAAATCTAGAATTCACTTTCATTCTGCGAACTTCCGTTATGTCTGCGTGCCGCAAAGCAGATCGTGTCGACGTCCGCTACTGAAACGGAACCAAAACTTTAAACTTTTAAATCTTGATAATTTAAAAGAAATATATACACTAGGCAAATTATATCTTTTACAAATTAGAAAAGACGATTTTCGGTTTCCCTTTATGCAGCCTACGAATTTAGGATTGCTTTTAAACAAGTTTTATCACCCAGAAACAAAATTCAAGTGGATATTAACCAGTGGCATATTTCGCCGCAAGCGAGACGAGGAACAGTTTTTTAGACAGACCAATCAGTATGTAAACAACAGTATTTTCTGAACAAGCAACATTTTTTAAAAAAGGTCGTTCTGTTGGTAACTATGAACACTTTCAAATGTATTCTAGCTATATATGAGGAATATAAATATCATAAAATACGTATCGCGAAAAAAGCAATTTATAACAAATCTGTATTCTGAACAACAACGTTACGATTAGGACTGTAATTTCCTTGAGCAAAAAGACAACAGAAGTTAAAAGCTGCCTGTCTCGATAGCCGACGTCGCTAAGGCTGAGAGGCCGTACCTGCCACCTCTCGAAGGGTCGCGGGTTCGAATCCCGCCTCGGGCATGGATATTTCTGTGTCTTCATGTTGTCCATACCTGTTCTTCCTACAATTCCTCCTGCGGTGAAAACAATCACAGTGGTCACTTTATGAACAAGTTGTTAAGTTACCTAAAATAATTAAATAAAAAAATAAGTGGACATTAGAAGCTCCTCGCGGCAGCACGCGGGGTCGTGCAATACTCGGGCGAGCGGTGCTCCACATTCCAGGCGCCCGTAACGGAATCCCGGAGAATTTCCTCGTCCTTTCAGCTAAAACGCTCTCTCGAGTCATTGTAATTTTATTTCTTTTCTTTTCCTGAACTACGACGATATTACAATTCCCACAGAAAATCGTAGTTCAACTATAAAACACGAACAGACTGTTCCTAAAATAACTGTTTGCCGCTAGGTATACAGTTGTATGCCTCGCCGAAGTTCAGTCAAGTGAACACTTTGATAAACTTGATTTTTAAGTGTACAGTTTGATAAACTTGATTTTTAAGTACGATCAAATTTGTTCCGCAGCAAATTTCCCGTGACAACGTTCGTCCTGCTGCAAATAGACAGATAGATCATTAACATTCGTCGTCAAAGTTTATGATGCAAACATAACCTCCATTCAACGCAGACTCAGCTTTACGCATCTACAGTGGAAGCCAGATTTAGACGTCCGCGTTTTACGCAATTAATTCTCGCACAATGCATTCAGAGATTCAAACCCGACTGCGGGCGGTGGAGTTTTGAAGGACAGAAAATCCTCAAAATGTCTTGCTAACGAAACCTTGTCTAATGGCGCAGCAAAATTCCATAATCACTCTGCCAGAGAATGGGGTAAGTAACAGATAAATTCACTGAGATGGTTGTTGAGTCGGTTCCTGGTGGTCAATATGGAAGTTAACATATTGTTGGAGCGTCCATCTGGTCCCAATTCCGATAAGGCCCAACAAGACTGGCAAAGTTCGCGGCTGAACAATGAAGAGAGTTCGGGTATTAGGCAACAACGTCGACAACAATACTGTGATCAATGGCAACAAAGCGCACATCCGTTCTAAGGCACAATTAAACTCTTCGAGATGAACCAGTTAAGGCGCGCATAAACCCCGGCCTTCGAACACGCCCACCAGAGTCCGTCGGCGGCGCCAGCGGCGCTCGGCTGTGCAACCCTGGTCCAGCGGTCCGCTAGAAGTCGAGGGCGAGAAAATTCACAAAGTGTACGATGATAAACACAATTCTCTGTCATTGTGCAGTCCTTATCGACTGCAAGAGAACATTTTCGGTCAACTGCAACGCCGTGTTTATTTCAATCACTGAAAATTGGGAAAAAAACAAAAAAAAACCCTATGTTGACTAAGGGCATGCGTGTGTACGAAGGCACGTATGAAATGGGAGATGAACCATTTGGATGGATTCTTAATTTTCGTCAGTTCCTGTTCCTAGGTGTTTACGGACGTCCTCATCTCTGCTGAGCCGTAAGTCCTAGCGCAACGACTTGGTTACATCCCAATCTCACAAACCTTGACGCAGATAGGCTAATAAGTCCGTAAGTACCTACTTTTACTGTTTCCAACGTATACCGTGAGCCTGTCGGAGATTGAACCAGTTGAATGGTAGGAAGTCAGCTTGCACCTAGACTGAGCTAGTTTTGCTTTACGCTAGTTACTGTTGTAGGAGGTCGGAATTAAAGGAAGGACTTGGGTTCAGATGTGGTACATGATACATACTTGGAATGCACATCATGCCATAAAACTTGAAACAACCCTTGTTTACGCCGCATTCGAACCCACAACCTCGTAATTCACGATTTGGCGCAGTGCCTTACGTCCCTAAGCCACCAGACCGAACGTACTTACAATTTCTTATAGTGGCCGCTGACATTAGGTCATTGTTACATCTCCTGCCTTATAAAATGAATCATTTTAATTAATTCGCGAACGTCCTTCTCAACAGGTCTCAGAAACGTGCTTATCACTGTTAAAAAGATCCATTTTATAAGGCAGGAGGTGTAACAATCTCCTAATGTCATCGGCTAATATAGAAAAAAATCGAAGTATAGAGAGATGAACGAGTTGGCGCGCGCATGGCACGCGGCCTTCAGCCACGCCCACCGGCCGGCGCGAGCGCGGCTGGGCAGCCCTGGTCCAGCGTCCCGCTAGGCGGCGGCGGCGGCGGCGCCGCGGGCGGCAGAGGCGCGGGGCCGGGAGGCGGCGGGGCGTGGCGTGGCGGGGCGGCGCAGCGGCTCCGCGAGGCTGGGCGACGTGGGCGAGGGAGGGGCAGGCGCCCGCCCCCGGGCTCTGGGCCAGTGGCGGCGGCGGCGGCGGCGGCCAGCCGGCCACGCGGACACGGCGCGGCCACTGACACAGCCGCCGCCACCGCCAGCGCGGCTCCGCGAGGCTGAGTCACCCGCGCCCGGCGCCACGCCGCCGCCGCCTCCTGAACGCCCACGCCCGCGCACGCCCAACGCCCCACCGCCGAGCGAGGCCGTAACAATCGACCACTGGGAAAAGGACAAGACCATCTATTATCCGCGCACGTTTCCTTGAGCCCTCGCTTCGCTACTTGCGAGAGGAGTGGAAAGTTTGGTTATTTTCGCAAAAGGAATTTAATATCAAATTTGTAGTTCATTGTCCAATGTAAAATTATCTATTGCACGGAAATGAACATTTCTGGTTATCAGATTTTGTATACAACGCTTGTTGCTATCATTTATTCTTAATTCAACTAATGTTGTCGAAGAAGTGGGGTACTTATTCCGGGGCTCGAGAGAACGTAATAATACGTTAGTATCAGGGGGAGCTCTTGCGCATCGTAGCCGACTTCAGCCAATGAGCTTCGGACACCAGTTTCCGTCACAATATTAGCGGGAATTTTAAATCCAGCCAGATACCAAATTTATTACCTCGTTACGAAACATTGAAATAGATTTATGAAGCATTTCTTTTAAATATTGCATCTTGTACTCTTACGTGTGTGTTTTGGTTGATTGCTGTTGAAAACTTTGTACCACTTAAACATTTTTTTTCAACACTTCTCGTTCTCCATGCAAGATGGCAGCTAGTGTCTGGCGTGGCTTTTCAAACGAAGTGCCCGTGCTGTGGTCACGTGGTTCGTGACGCAAACTGGTGATGCGCAGAACCAGCTAAAATCGGTGCACCGGACGAACACATCCATGTACTTCCGCCATGGTTCGTATAATGCAGGGGTTCCCAAACGGGTCGGTATCAACCCCCTGAGGATCGATGAAATTTTGAAGGGGTCAATAATGATCAACGGGTCGATTGGGGGTATATAGCCGAATATGAACCGCCGATTGATAGGTATAATTAAGATTCTATTGATTACAACAAAATATTAAATGAACTTTATAATTAATTGTTTTCTGATATAGAGTAACAAAATATATATTAATAAATTCGCTCGTCTTCCTTAGGAGCTAGGCTGGTGCCTCTGATGCACAGCACAGGCTCGCTAAAGAGAAGGTCTTTTAAAAGACCCCACCACGGACTACTATCAGCAAAGAGTAAAACAAATTACACTCCACCCTTATTTCACCCATTACACCAGCTTTATTATATAAATTAGATGAAAAATACCTAATTTCACGTTTATTATACAGACGGGTCCCATTTCGCGTTTCTGCTCCGGACATGCGAAAACCCAGTTAGGCAACTGTTTAGGATGTTTATAGACTAAGGACTTTTAACGATATATTCAAAAGTGACATTCTATCACGGAAGAAAATTTACTCTGCAATGCGCACTGGAGAAATGTAATAGTCAGTTCAAAACGCTCAAAATTTTGTAACTATTGCACAACAATGAAAATTAGAAACTACTCACAAGCGGAAGCGTCATTGGTTATTAAAAATCTAGGTAATTATCAAAATATTGGAGTACAAAATCGTTATCTTTAAGATATTTATGTACCATTATTTGTTATGATTGTGTACGATATATGATAAGAGGATAACGTCGGTCGGGAGACGTTGAGACCAACAATTCTTTCACAAGGGACCGATGCACGAAAAAGGTTGGGAATCCCTGGCATAGAGTAGTATGGAAGTTATTAGAGAGGTTTGCACGGCGAACCGTTACATTAGACAGCACTATATTTACTCTGTGCATGGACAGAAGTTTCGCATCACTTTTGGGCATCTGCGCGTGCGCGGAAGTCGATTGCTATGTCGGGCAAAAAGTCACTATTTCATTTACCTCCGAGATGCCGCGCGCACACCCACCCCCAGTGCCACCTCCTTCGCTCCGCTTCGCCCCGCCAATCCCCGCCCGCCCCACATCCCTTCCCTCTGCACTTCAATGAGCAAAACGCGCAAATACAGAAATTTACTCACCCTTACGCTCATTCGCATGTAAATACTAGAACAATATTCCAAGAGTGTATCGGTATCGAATCAAGTTACAAGTATGTTTATCGAACAATTTAGGCATAAGACAAAAAGCCATTGTAAAATTTAAAATTAGCTTTCAGTGTGATGTATACTTATACACACATGTGAAGTTACAGCACAAAAGACGACATAGACGAAAATAGAACGAAATTCTTTTTCTTCTAATGAGTACACATAAAAGTAATGCTTGCTAGGACATTTCTACTTCTTGATGTTCTAATCTCTTTCGACAGAACTAATTTCTTCAGTATCCTCAATCAGAAAATCAGAGAATTAAGACAAATGTCTTCATACTATTACTGTTTACTATTCTAGTACTGGTACGTTGTAGTACAACACTTTAAAAACTCTTCCAAACATAGAACATCAACATTTGGAAACATAATTTGGAAGCTACATCATAATTCAAATTATGTAACACAATTATGAATTAAAGAATTAAATAAAACCGGGATGGAGTGTAGAAGGAAGAATTAGATTATCATCAAATAATACTTTCACTTCCTTAAAAGGACACCATAACTCAGAGCTGAAGACTATTTTTCATCGTAGATGATTAGAAATTCTTCAACTTTCCACAGTTCTTACGCCACCCCAGTAATAGGAGAATGTCCTCGTAAGTGGCGGGGCGGCCTACATACGTTCGAGCCCTCATCTTCACGGGTGACCGCGCTCCATCAGGAGGGAGAAAGGGATTTGCCTTGCGCACCGATCTGGGATCGTATCAACATAGGCCTCCACATCTGGGGAAGTGAGGCTGAAAACTACGGCAGCCACGAGTCTACTGAGATGTAAATAGAAACCACAATTATGCTCTATGAAGTTTTGCGTTCAAACCGATTTAACATTGATAAGAGTGTACCGAAACAAAGTGGTTATTGAAAATATTTATTCTGGTAAAATGCTTGGAGATAATGGGAATTCAATAATTCACATGCAACAACATCAAAGGTCAACAAGAGAGTTTATTTATATTACTTGTGTAATTATATATTTATAAAATTCATTTTTTTATTTCTAACATTTTCATCACAAAATTTATATTAATAAATTATTTTGATGAAGAAATAAACTTTACTATGACTGTATCCTAGTACAAAGACTGGGTGCATCGACCATGCACGCGAATCCGAGGGCTGCGAGTTCTAGCTCCGTTTCAAGCAGGGATGTTTTTGCAAAGTGCTTGTGGCGTGGTAGATTTCTCATTTTCCAGCCACATATCCATTCTGAACAACATCGCACCCATATCCATTCATCTATGATCAGCATTCACCCCTGATTATTCTATAAATCTCCATAAAATGTTAGTCAAAGCCAAACCACCACTCTATCTGCCCCGGAAAGGATACGAAATAAAGGAGTAAACCTCCTTCTTACTTTATGTCTACAAATGAGCGAGGTCTGCGTCGCACTGCACATGCTTCTCTATAGGTGTGGAAATGCTAAATTCAAGGCGTCATATATGAAGAAATACAACCACGCTGCATCAACTTCCAGGCGCGCCGAAACACTCACCCAAACATCGTAAGTCATCAACCTGCTAAACAATAGTGCACACCTTCAACGGCTCAATAGACAGCATAACCCAGACTTGTCTTCCCGATTCGATTAATTTTGTATGTAACACTCCGTATAATGTTTATACAATGTGCTTACAACTTACCACTAAAAAACAATTTACTGAATGCTTAATTAAAAACAGTCCGTAAATTAATAGAAAACAAAGTGTAAAAAATTGTTTTCAATTTAGATCACGGTGTCATGGCTACCTAGTTATCCTCTGATTCTGAGTATTTCTCACGGGAAGGCCTGTTTACAAGAACTAATAGAAAATGGCGGCGAAGTTGCCTGTACAACCAACGGCCTCGCGACCTGTGCACGGTCCAACGAAAATGAGGGTTTTATTGGCGGTCCCATTTTGCATTTTACGGCCGCGAGCAAATCGCAATAGAGTTATTGCTGGTCGTAAACGATCTCGTGAGCTCTTGGAAGAAATACAAATTGACAAGCAATTTGCATGAGCAAGGACGAAGAGAAAATGAGAGCAAATTCAGGTATACATAAGACGAGAAAAGGGAGAAACCTAATCACCGACTGAAAATGCTTGTATGGCAAAATATTATTATTTGCTTTAGTCTTGGAGAATCAACATTCGGTTTTCATAGGTGTGTGGAGCAAACTTTGGGAGACTACATACTAGATTACAGCTCACCATAAACTCAGGACGGTGCGAAATATTCGACGTTTCCAAGATAATAATAATTATTATTACTATTACTATTATTACTTTTATTATTACTATTACTATTATTATTACTATTATTATTATTATTAATATTATTTTTATTCGTACGTACCGAGATATATCGTGAGTCAGATACATTGACTTGTAAGTTGGACTTTTCTTTACTGCAGATTTGTTCCCTCTGATATTATCCGATCCATCAACCTTTAGAAACCTATTAGCCCATGTTTTTCGTAGTGTCGATGAGGAAAATATTCTACCAGAAAAAAATCTGTCAGTGTTTATAAACATTAAGAAAAGTCATTATCGTTCTTAAGTAGGTAACAGATACAAACCATTTGTTCTGCCTTCTCAACACACCAAACAAACAAATATTTAACCATTCCTCAAATTGAAAGTTAAACACTTCGTATTATAGCAGAAATATAAATAAAAAGAAAGTTTACCTGAAGTGTCTGTCACGTTACATATCACACTCGCGATATAACTTTCGAAAACCAACACACATCATGTATTTTAATGTTGACTCACAAAAAATCACCAAAAGACGCTGCAACACGGAACCTTTGTGATATTACAATTCTAACCAACAGCAAGCTTAAACCATTGTAGCACTGAATAAAATCAATTTTGCATCAGCATACTACAAAAGGCTAGGGTGAAAGTGGTCTCTTACAAGACACCCAACGCCCAGAGTGTGTAAGACAGTTCTAAAGAAACGCCATGAAATAATGAATTATATTCGGTTACATAAAAGCACTTCTGCAGTGTGTTGACCTGACCAACGTAAACAACAACCCGAAGTCTAAATATTTCCGCGTCACGTATGAACAACGAGTCAGTCACGTTTGACAATCACTACAATCTACTTAGTATTGCAGACCCTTTTGCGCACATGTACGAGACACACGTCCATACTATCTGCATTTGAATAACAAACTTTTTTGTTTTTTCCAATGGATAACCATACCAACCTCTTTCCAAAATCTGTACATCACGCAAAAATATTTTACAATTATTTGACTTTTCAAATTTCCAACTTAAAAAACTGCACGCACACTAATAACAGCCCAAATACTGCGTTTTTTCGAACTATTTTTTACGTTTGTCTGATTTTTTTTTCAACACAATCAGATGGTTGCGCAAGAGGCAGGAATTCAAACACACACACTTTCCAAGGAGAGCCGTCTGTTTAAAGACAAGACACTAAACACGTGGCTAAGAACCATGTTGGTAGAAAATAGCCTTGAATGTTGTTCCTGGATAACATGTCATTGAGCAGGTGCAAAGGCCGAATAAATCACCGTTTTGTTTGAATGATTTATCTCTCACCTTCGCTCTCTGTATTTGGCTCGATCTGGCAAACATAATAATGACAAACATTCTATAAAAAACTGAAAATTGATTAATGCAACATTCAACAATAATCTACTAACAATGTTAATTAATACATATAAAATATTCTTGGTTTTCGTAGATGATTTTGTTCATGGAAAAAATATAATTCCACGTAGCGACAAATCGATAATTACAAATACGGACGATATTTCTCAATATTAATAGACTCACTCTTTCAATCAAGCAAGTGTTCAATTGACAGCCTTACGTTTTTGATTAATGATAAAGTAATGTACAGTTGCTTACATGCTCTTAAATATCGCCATTCCAACTTACATCAACATCAGAATGTAAGCAGTATAACTCGATAAAAATGTTGTCATACAATTCTTCTTTATGACTTCATTACATTTGTATTTTTAATGGCTTAGTCACACAGACAATTTCTTTTGTCGAAAAAATAACGAACAAATAAAATATCTGGCGAGCTTGAAGACTTGAATTTCAAGTGGAACGATATTTCAAGCGAACGCTACCGACAAAGTATAACGGACCGCACAGTGCACAATACTAAGAGCATTCCACTTTGTTGAAATTCCAGTTTATTAGTGTGAGGAACCTGAAGTGGCTGCACTGCTTCAGGAATTCCAAACGACTCGTAAGAGCACGAGTAGAACATCACGCAATTTAGAGAAGAAGGTCGAAATTACCATTTTTATCACTATATGGTAGAGAGGAAATGCAATGTGTGTAAAAGCGTAAACGCTAATGGCATGACGTTGAATACGTTGACTTACATTCGGATTTTTAAAATCTACAAATAGTTGTCGCTTCTTGAGAGACTATTTTCTTTTAAAAACGTAACGGTATTGTTAGGGAGAGTGAATAACTCAACTCTTCATCTATCGTCACTATTATCAGGAGAGAAGATGCTTTTTAAATAGACATATCTGGACCCAAAATTTGTTTGTTCTTTGGCTTAAAAAATTATACAAATTAGAGTTTTCATTACGCTGTTCTGCTCCCCTTAGATACAAAACTGCATTGTTCGTTCAATTGCCACCTTACATATGAGAAAGGAATAGAACGTAACACGAAATTTAAAGATATGTAACGTACCTTACAAATGTTGAATTTACAACCTCGTAACGTAGCACAAAAGAATAAGGAAAAATATTCTACACGAAAGAGTAGAATCACGTAATACACTTAGAAGAGAAACGTATATGGAGAGAAACTAATTCGTATGTTTCGTCCCCAATAATTGTGAATAATGTGAAACAATTTTCATTTCATTGTATCATATAGGAGTTCAGCATTGACCATATCTCTGAAAAGGGTTCAATGAACTCCGGAACCTTGACAATTTATGCAAAAAGTGAATACTTTATGATCTTACAACGCAATTCACATAGAATATGACAAAGGCAAATACAAACAAGACAATGAGCATACAAAAAGAAGCCTCTGCAAAGCGACGGAGTTTCAGGTTCAAAGGAGCATTAAGTATCATCCAGACCCGTTGCAATTAGACATAGGTCAAAATAATACTATCTCAATTCGCAAATCGCACGCCTCATCACATGGTATTGATAATAATGGTTACTAGTGCCGATCGCGGACCCGGTTGTGGGTAAACAAGGAAGAGGAATACGTCATTATGCCCATTCTTTTCTAAGAAACCGATGAATGGGAATTTTAATTATGACGAGAGATAAATGATAATGCATGGGATGATGTGGTACGTAAGGCACACGAACGCAACCAAGCTACAATCACATAGTGAGAACACCCCATATCTCACGCGCGCGTCGACTCCGCAGTCTCTGTCGATATACACTTGAGCACTGCTTCAATCACCACGTACCGCTCAGGCAAGCGCCCGACTTAAACTAAACATGCTACAAAAGCACATACTTTCTACCGTTATTAGCAACGTATATAATTTTAGAAAATGCAGTGTTCAACGAAAATGAATCATGCGTCATTTTTGTAAGCCTACTTTGCTCTATCAGAGGAAAATAATACATGCACCCTTTATTTTAGAAAATTTTGAATATTTCGTTGAAGCTTTATGTAATGTACCTCAAAATATCCGTTTTAAATTCAACAGGCAGCAACATGACAGGCCTGATCGGGGAATATCGATTTTGGAGAAAATTCTTCCAATCGTTTAGGCGCTAGCGTTGTTCACGGACGAACGGAGGGACAGACGGATAGATTGATTTGATTTTTTCTTGTTTCCGGGCACGTCAACTGCTTTGGTCATTAGTCCCGTTAGTGTACTGCATGTTTTTCTCGGAGTATGCGCGGTGATCTTTCCCCGCTGGATGGCTAGATCCGGCGCCGACCTACCGTCGGCTAGCGAGGTTTCCCCCTAACCAGGACTCTCCCATCAGCGGGGCACCGCCCCAGCCGGGACAAGCTCTAAGCTCCCGACCGGTCTCCCGGAATATGTGGTAGTTTAGTGCTTGTTAGTGTAAGTGTGTGTGTGTGTAAGGGGAGATGATAGGACAAGGAAGAGGAAGGACAGATCGAGCGCGGTCCGTGGCCCGTTTGGTAGGGTACTGCTCCGGCATTCGCCTGGTGTTGATCGGAGAAACCACGGAAAACTACCGTTCAGAGCAGCCGGCCGCTAGAATTCTCCTCCAGACAGCGACTGAATTCGACCTAGCTGAAAAGCTAGTGTCGAAAATCCTGCCGCCGACCTAGGACCTCCCGGTCAGAGGCGCTGCAGTAACATCAGTTGATGCACTGAGCTACCGCTACCGGTGCAGACGGATGGACTGACGGATGGACAGACGGACGGACAGATGAACGGATGGACGGATAGACAGACAGATAGGGAACGGACGGATTGACAGGGTTGCCATCGATAGAGGGATAGACGGACAGAAAGAAGGTTAGACAGACGGACGAATGTTATACCGTAAACCAATTTTTCAATATCAAGGACGAATAAAATGTGAATTTTGGATACATAACACGTAAGAGGAAGTAATGCACTACATACAGGAGCACGAATTATCTATTTTTCGGTACCAGGGACCACCTATGCGAATTTTCCTGCCGAAATATCGCCTTTCTTCGCTCAAGCATTACATAAATATCTCTACTCTAAGCAATAGTACGCATACTACGTAAGAGGTATACGAGAACGTAAATGCGATTCACAAACGAGTAAACGACAAAAGAACGCCACCCTAAACACACGGAAACGACGACGGCGGCGGCGGTGAGCGGTGCGGCGTCCGAGAGCGGGAGACGGTGGCCATGTGGAGCGTGCAGGTTCCGCGTGCGCGCGCGCGTGCGCCACTTGGGCGGCGCGTGAGTTCTGTCACTCCTCCTCCGCCCCCGCCGCTCACGCCCCGCCCAGCCCCGCCCCGCCCCGCCCCGTCGGGAGAAAGCGCCCGGCCAACGACGCCGCCGCCGCCGCCGCACGAGTTGGACGCGGCCCGATACGAGCAGCCCCCAGTCAGCCCCGAGACGTTGGCATTCCCCACAAGGCAGAATCAAATACCAATCTAGTCAGGATTTTAATTACGTTTGTGCTAAATAATTACCGAAATTGATGTATTTTTACATACATTAACAAAAGGTTTCGGTGAAAGATGGTTTCGTTGAGCTGTGCCGTCGTAGGAAAATATGTGATTTATTATATAAATAAATAATTAGTCTATTATGGGTGGTAACAATATATATATATATATATATATATATATATATATATATATAAAATTCATTTAATTAAAGTCAACCATTCACCTTCGTTCGAAAATGCATTTATTTCAATTTACGAGGTGGAAATCTCTCTTCTGATGTGATGACCATGGCCGCCATTGCAAATGAATTTGAATATCGTATTTTTATTATTAAAAATCGATGTGGAAAAGAAGCATTAATTGGTCAAAATCAGAATTTTGCTGCGGTCTCACCCTGGTGACGTCAGAAGGATAACATCTGTGTAAAGCATTGGTGTCTAAGAACAGAACTAAAATAAATGTACATTTATATCTAATATTTTTAAGGAGAAATTGATGAGGACCCGAAAGTGTCGCTCACTATTTGAATACAGGGGAGTGAGTTGTAAGGCGTCACGTAAAACTAAGAGCGAAAATTTTTACTCTATTATGGGTGGTAAGAAATATATGTGTAATTTAAATAGATATATTTTCATTTAATTGAATTCAACAATTCAACCATAATTATTTAGCGTTTACCGCTAATTAATTATCGCAAACATAAATATTCTTACAATTCATTTAAAAAAGTCTTGGTTGTGTCAGCTTGGTACCAGGATGGAACAACGGTATTTTTTAAACATAAAGAATGAGAAATATTTTTGCGGTAATTCATTGGCAAAAAACAGTATAACGTTTGACACTTTTTATTGTCTCTTAGGTAAAACTGATTAAGCTGCTCCACACGAATGAGCTTCCACAACTTCAAGCTAGATCCAGGCCCAACAGGAGTGTTGTGACGACCACGTCCTCATGTACGCAGCAATTCTGCTTACTAGTATTGCAGAATACCATGAAGATCTCGTGGAGATTTTTTTCCACTGGTGTGCCGTAAAAAATGGGGGGAAAATGAAACTGAAAACTAATGTTGCTACTAAACTACATAATCTTGAGTCTTATTACTAATCTTTCAATTAAAAATTAAGGATAAGAATAATTTCCATTTGTACCCAAATATAACAAATAATACACAATGATTATGAACAAGTATTGTTTACATTAGATTGCCATAGTTGTATTAAATTAAATATTATTTCTGACCAAACATCAATTTTTTTTAAATGTGTTTTTAGTTTTCCATGTGTTACAAGATTTGAAATTACCAATTAATTGCAAAAGACAAATGAGAGACTACAATAGAGGATTTTACAAATGCATATCACTGTCTATATATTGAATTTGATTAATTTACGATTCAGTATTACGTCCAGACCCAAATTAAAACGTAAGCTATGTAAATATATACAAAACACTTTCTGTTAATGATTTCTGATACTAACTTTAACGATCGTAATTATGAACTTATAAATCCCAAAATCTTGTTTCTGAAGGGTCATTTCCCTTCCGCTTTCCAAGATTTATTATAGGATTTCCTTTCGAAAATTGTACTTATTTCCACATCAATTAAAATGTTCCATTAGTTTTCAATTAATAAACATCCTTAAGTTTCGTTATAATAATTTTCGAGATCACTGTGGAGATTAAATATAAAGTAAATTACTAAATTTAATGGGATGTTTTTTCTTCCTCCGCATGATAAACACAACACAGGAAGCAGGAAAGCTAAAAAATAAATGCATTAACACTGAAAAAATTAAATTTTTAGTGTTCAACAGGTATAAGTTAACTCACAAGAAAAGCAATTAAAACGATTATAAAATACGCATTTAATATTATATACAACTCTTATTATTTCAAAAACTCGCATATTAAAAAAATCCTGTTAGACAATATTATTTAATAAAACAGAAAATACATTATTTTCAAATTTAATATTATTTCATTACTCATTATTACATTCATTATTTCATACATTTTACGTTGTTGATGTTGACGATCGAAGTAAAATAGGAAATGAAATTGATTTATCTTCGAAATCTCAGTTAACCCAACTGGCATACCAAAATGAAAACACTCAACCTAGTTAACCCAATCAATACACTGCAAAATATTTTCCCGTCAGCAATGGCTGCATTCATTATCATTGCTCTCATTACTCCATAAAGTATTTTGATTTCAGGTTCACATGACTCTCAAGCGTCAAATAAATATCAATAAAAATAAATAAAACCCAAAAAACTGATGGGACACTGGAAAGAGGTATTACGGACAATCACATAAGTAAGCAATGTAATAAAATTAGAATAAATAATAATGTAATAAATGCAATAAAATAGTAGTAAGATCACACACACACACAAAACAGTTCAAATTTTCGCGCGCATGAGGCAATACTTATCCTCCTTAAAGGTTTTTCGTCTGCTTACACACTTGTCCGTGTCTTAGGGACAGCATCCAGGTGCACCCATCTTAGTGAAAAGTTGATCGGAGGTATATCATTTCGCTTGTAAGCCTATATCGGGCAAGAGCGAACTTTATCCTATATTTATCCTAGTAATTCGAGAGCCTGTTTTTGGTTAATCCGATTCAGAGTGACGGAGTGTTCACCTAGATGGCTCCGACGCTCGGACCAGTCACAACGTGCACAGCAGGCACTCACAACCCCCACACAGTTTTACTGGGAAGGGAAAAAATAAGGGAAGGTCACGTTAAACCAAAATACAACCAAGTAGAGGAAGGTAGTACACAGCAGGACACGGAACACAGTGGTCCACCATTGAAATTTTGGGCGTAAATGAGACCAACAACTCAAACAACTTCCATCCAACGCAGCCAATATAACTGCATTACTGAATCCAGTATGGCCGATAGGGTTCAAGGTGAAGACGTGTTATGCCACTGCTGGTCATATTTGACGTCAAAAGTTGTTTTTGTTACAGTTTTTAATCAAATTATAAAAAAAGTGAGTCTACAAATTTGTTTTTTAATTTGTAATATAGTTGAAAGTAACTATTTAGGTATAAAACCCAGTTGTTACCTGTGGGTTGTATTTCTTGTGGTGCATGAATATTTAATAACACCTGCAAAGTACAGAGTGGGATAACAAGTAAAGGTACACAGTAGGACTGTCCCACTATGTACTGCTGTATTCGTAATAAATGATGTCACATTAAATGTTCTGAGACAACCATTAATGAAATGATCGTTGTTGTAGATGCCACCAAAGTTAAAAATGCGAAAACTAGCCAAATTTACAGAAGAAGACATAAAACTGGCAGTAGCTTTTGTATTAAAACGTGTATCTCTTAGATGAGCAACACGGTGTTTTGGTGTTTTAAAATCAACCCTTCAGCGTTGTTTTAAAAAAGTCTTTCGGCGAAGAAACTGACATGTGTAGCACTGTGCACTACCCGCGGTATGCAGCGGGACACACAGCTTTTCCTAAAAATGCTTCAATTCATTGAATTTACAAACTTGCAGGCAACTTAATTTTTTGCTTGGTGTCTAAATAAATGCTTTATACATTAAAATTAAAATCAGTCAGCATTTATGATAATTGAACTCGAAAAACATTCCATCCTTTTCTCGTGCCACTGTGTACCACCTTTCCCTACGTCCATGCCTTACGAGGGTTTCGGACCCATGGCAGCAGTGTCCGCAACCCGGTCGCACCTGCCCTAACCCCTCCATCACAACGTCTTCGGTAGCCCTCGGGGGAGAGAAAAGGTTAGCGCCCCTCCACGCACGGCGGCCGCTCCGTGGGTGGAGAGCGCGAGCACCGAGGAACGGGCTTCGAATCTGGGGCGCGGAGGCGGCCCGCATCTTCTTTTTGGCCGCTGCTATCGATAGAATCGCGCTGCCCCAAAGCACCCCTTCCCTCTTTAGGAAGGCGAAAGCGACGGCTGAAAAGTCTCTTGCAACCCCATTATACGGTGGACTCGCACCTAGCCCAGGGACTAAAATACAAAACATTTTAAGTATTTCAGGATAGATACTGTGTGGTCGTCAGAGAAAAACTTCTACTGAAATGATATGATGAATTATTATATTCTTAGTGACCACCTCGATGTGAAAGTGAACAATATCGCTTTTCCATTTTGTTTTTTTTTTTTAATGTGAGATATGGACCTACAAATGGTATGATACAAACCGGATAGACGCCTTCCGTGTGTGTGTGTGTGTGTTACTGGTACGTGGTCTGAGATACGCGCAAAAGAGACTCGATTTAGAATGAAATAAAAATTGAAATAAAAAATGTCGCCTGGGTACCACTCTAATCTTGCGTGAATCAAAGAATTCTCAGTTCCTTTGGTTACGTCGTAATGGAAGTACGAGAAAACCTTGAGAAGTCCATTTTGAAAGGAAAAGTGGCAGATAAGAGGCTCAGAGCACGGAAAGAGGGACTGATCAAATGAAGATCACTTGTTTGCAAGTCGCACAGTGCATGAGAAACCCAAAGATCGGCAACAATGGCATTCCTACATTGCGAATGTTACAGAAAGTGAGGTCACGTCACTCAGATGAATCTAACAATTAGTGATGCTAATGAGGGAATAACACTGTACCAACGAGTTTCTTAACTCCCAGGCAATTATAACACATTCACAGTTGCTCGAGTATTTCTTTACAGTTTATTTTAAGTTAAGAGTAGAATTAGTTAAATCTACGTATGGATTTCATAGAATAATGATTAATATCAATGTCCTTCGATTTTATCTTCAATGAGCAATGTATCACAAAAATCAGAGACAAACTTTTTGGATGAAAAATAAATAAATACATTGAAATGGAAGAAAAACAGACGAGATGTATAACTCATGGAGAATGTAAGAGCATCTGAGAACAATTGAAATAAAATATCCAGGTAGAGGAGATATTTACTTAAACATATCCAATAATTACCACTGTAAACAGCTCAGAAGCTAATTATTAGTTCAGATCCTATATATCAACTTTTAAACATCAAGTCATGTTAGTACGCACCATAACGTAAAATCCTCTGCAAAAAACAATATCTATAGTAATACCAATTATTATTTTATAGAACGACACGATTGCTTCCCCAATAGAAATGAGGTTGAACATTAATACTTTTGCAATCAATTATAAATACGGTCACGAATTCTACCACTGCTCCCCTGCACCAACTTCAGAGAACAAGAATGCAACCACGATACTCTTTAAAATCGAATTTACATTGACTGACATTGTATTTACATCTCTGACATTAAAATTAAATGAAAGAGACAGATTGTGGCCTGATCAAAACGCATACTAAACTAACGAGTTTACAACGTACTGGCATAATTTTACCAACACTTTTTGGTTATTTTTCGTTGCTTTCACTAAGATTTCCATATCGCCGATGGCCTGCAACTTCAAGCAAATGTTACTTTCACTCAAGCAAAACTTCACTCAGCACACAGAATCTAGCGAGCATAAAATACTACCTACACATATCTCATACCGATAATTTTTGTACATCTTAACATTCCGAGTGGCCTTTTGCTTCTTTTGAAAGGCGAACACCAAACCAACATGGTTCCTTTTCATTTCGAGCACAAAACTCCATTGAATCCACGGCATTTCAAATGCATCTCTTTCATTCGAAAGCGTTTGAAGGAATGCAATATTAGCGTCTGGCATCAGCACATTTGCCTAAGCCGGGCCCACCCGCGAGAGGCAAACAGTTTCCAGGATCCTGCAAAGCGGCTTGTTTACGACGCGAGGCGCCGTCACGGCCTTCGACGACGGCGACGGTGACGACGATGCGACGAGGCGGTCGTGGGAGGGCCGCGCTTGTTCCTCAGAAAGGCCAGGGACGACTTCTTTCCGCAGCGTTGGAGCCTACGGCCGGGCCTCGCACGCGAAACCTCGCGGCGCCCGCACGTACGGAGCGCCCACGCTCCGTGCGAATGCTGGGCTGCGACTAGTGATGGCGAATTTCACCAAAATCGATCGATACATACGCTAAAGGGTTTTCGATGTCGATGAAAATCTCGAAATAAACATCGATGTTTTAATTATAGAGTAATAAACGTGCTATTTTCGTATCCATTTTTAATTACAGTACTAAAAGGGATATATTTGTTTGGTTACCAGCATTTTAGTAGTATGTGAATAAAAATTATTATTGAATGTAAAGAATAAAATTAACAATAAAAACACCGTGTTTTGCTACTTTAGCCTTTTGTCACTTCCATTCATACACCATCGAAGTAAAACCACCTAAAATTCCCTCAGAATGCAAAGGCGAAAAATGCAGCTTGATAAAGGAGGTGACGCAAAACAACAATATTGCTGTGGATTGCTGCTACTCTACAACGTGCCCAAACCTACTCATTAAAAAAAATTAAAACATCGGTGTTTTTGCAATGCAATATCGATGTGAAAAAAACTCTAAAGCAAATTATCGATGTTAATATATCTATATTTCATCATCCCTAGCTGCGACGGCCGTCGATAGAACCGGTCGCACCTCCAAAGAAGAAACCCACATCCCCAGTGCGTATCATCTTCCTCTATATTCGCTAAGAACAGAGGAAGTTTTGTTACGATTCATGAGACGCCTTTGACATAAAAAAGGGAAGTGTGCTCCCCCTGAAGAGGAAATTAGCTACCCTCTTATTTTGTGATATCTATGGGTATAAATTAAGTATATTTGACCCTAATTCACAACAGAAAATCTTTTATAATCTTCTATTACATTTTTGGCGACCTTCCGAGACCCCTCACTCTGCATTCGGTAGCTCATCCCACGCAAGCCTTTCTGGCGGTTAATAACACTAGAATACCTGAATTTGTACCCACGCACAGTACCGGATAATGTAACGCGTTGCACAGACTTGGTCATTCGAAGTTGTTTTGAATTACATGCAAATAAAAAAAAAGGTTAACCAAGCGTGGAATATTTCCACGAGTCCAATAGTACTCTCAGTATCTAAAACTCAAAGAATAGTACGTTTCAAAATGTTGCCATTAAATTTATTTTCAAAAAATTTCGTTTAATGCAACCCCTCAATGCAAATGCGTATTTAGGGGTTGTGTTGCAGCAGTGCAAGCAAGGGCATGAACGGTTGGGAGCCGGGCGAAATAGGGAAAAGCGGGATTATTTTTTCTTATAAAAGTCAAAACATTACATGAAAGAATTTATTCCGTTAACATCCTCAAGTGACAATACTCTAGAACTTCTACAATTTTGCAATTAGGACATGTAAGAGTAGGCGTATTGTAAGAAAAAATGTTAAATCTCTGATATACTAAAAGTATCAGTATGAATATTCTTTTTTAAGAACAAACTCAGAATGCACTAGCGTTGCGCATAATGTAATTCTAGAAAGGTACATTTCGCCAGATACATGATCTTCCTTGTTTCGAACGAGACGGGCACACACACTTCAGATGGGTCACCGCTTGGAACTAAACCCAGCATTCAGGCACACGACCGCAACTCGTTTTCCTAACACGTCATAATATCACCTCACGATGTAACTCGACGCTGCATCACCCGACTTAATTGGCGTCTGACGCTCTTCCTCGCCGCCAGCCCCACCTCGAGTCAGCCCCGCCACTACCTGTTCCTTGAACACCCAACCGACGAGCGTGAATCGCCTAAAAGAGAATGCTCCTCGGGTCAGAGCATTCGACATTCTGCAGCTGTGAAACAAAAGCGTACGATTCCTGGAATAAACATGAAACCTTTAAGTGAATCACTTACAGAAGAAAGCGCCAGAAGGCGGGGGATGCAACACACGGCTGAAACTTCTATGAATTCTACCGCAGAAAAAGATTTAGGAGAGCAATAGAAATCTTTTATTTTATTATATTTATTATAATAAATTAAATTATTATATATTTATTATTTTTATGAGAGCCATATAATGAGATTATATATTATGAGAGCCATGAATGTGATAGTATTTAAGAAGAATAACTCACCTTCTAGACTATGGCCTGCCATAAGTGAATACGAGAAAAATAAAAAAAATATAAAGAGAATATATTTAGAGAAGGCGAGGATTCATAAGAAAAATGTACAAAGTCCATGTTTAATACTTGCGTAATTTTGAAATACCACGTATTTTTTTAAATATACTTAAGGAGACAGAAGCCTTTGCGACAGAGAGTTGATAGACTTAGAACCGACCTTGGGAGATGCCAGCGAGGAGAGAATGCCAACATCGCATTCTGTCAAGCAGAAAGGTGACTTACAGTGCACCTTCCATTGCCTGCCTGGATAAATATTTATTTGTATACTTCTTTTCATTACATGATGACCAGTAAGCCGTGGCATATGTTATTAACTACTTACGGTATGCAAAATTGTTTTTGGGTTCGTCAACTGCACATTCATACAGCACAGAAATAAAGAGGACGTTTTAAAGTTAGTTTCACGGAGAACTTCAAAATATTATGCAAAATTATAATTAACCTTCACATGTCCTTGTGTCAACTCAACTTCAAACAAACTTCGGCTCGCGCACGACCAATCATTGATGAATAACACACCATGGTGGTAGGAATGTAACGGTGCTTGTGAACAAAGAGTCGGTGAGTAAAATAGTTTGAATGAACATCAAGGATCACAAGTAAATAACAAAAAATAGCTCTAAAAACAGTAATGTCCGAAAAATGTTACAATTATAAACAGAATACCAGTCTGACCACTGCTCCTTCGCCCGCACGACCACTACATAAGTTACGAGGCTATTGGCTACACTGCTGACAGATGCACAATGTTGCAGTTTTTTTTTCCTGAAAATACCTCGATGCCATGAAAGTGCCACGCACGGATGCGTCGAACAGAGTGACGTAAAAAGCGCGCGACGAAAGCAGCGTTTGTGTAACGGTAGTGGAGGCCGCCCGCTGGCCGGAAGGGGACCCAGATGGTGATGGCAAATTTTACCCAACATTGATACATCGATATTTCGAAACACCACTAATAAGTTTTCGATGTTGATGAAAACATTGACAAAAATCGATATTTAAAATATCTATGTTTTAAATATGATAAAACAAAAGGAATTTTCCTATCTTATTTCCATTTTAATTATAGTACTAAAACGAGTTACATTTCATTGTTTGATCGCATATAAATAAACATAATCTTCAAATGTAAAGAAGGAAATAAAAAATTAAAAACGTAAAGAAATTTCTCTCCCCCCCCCAACTTACCTATAAAAGAGAATAAACTTCCAAATTAAACTCGGCAACACTAAATAAATGTTGCAAATAGTAAACGATTTCGCATCGTCTAGTATCAACAACACTGATAGATGTCAGTAGATGTTAGTTTGGAGTAATTCACAAAAAATAAATACTGAAAATTGTATTTATCTCATGAGAATTATTTTTGAAAACATCGATGATTCTGAAAAAATGTATCTATATAAAGAAAACATCGAACACAAAACGTCGATGTTAATATATCCATGTTTCTGATCGCAAGTATCGATGTTTTAAAAACATGCATGTTTGCTTGCCACCCGTAGATCCACATGCCACCCCGCGCTCTGCGGCACGAGGGAGACCACCTCTCTCTGCACTTCACCCGGAGCCTCGCGGTGGCTACGGAGATTCTCTGAGTTGCTTATGTTAATGTCTCATGTCCAAATCTAGCTAATTGGCAGATGTTTTTATCTTTATCCAAAACGGGTGGATCTCCAGGTGACTAAGGAGAATCTCCAAGCTCCGAATTACTTATGTCACGGCTAATGTCCAATTCTGGACTATTCGCGAAAAAGCCAGGTAGTGTTATTCAAAACTGGAGGATCAAGCTAGAAATAGAAAAATAGCTTCGAAGCTTTTATTTCATACTTACACTCCCTCAGACAACCAAATCGAATCAAATTGTCGCCCTACACGCCGGCGGGGACGGTGCATGGAGGATGGAGGATGGAAGATTGAAATATGCAAGAACTCCAGTGCCTCACGTTCCGTACTGTTTTCGTATTATTTTTTGCATAATCTTATAGAGAACTGACGAAATTAATATTTTTAAGAACCCGCCAACGGACATAAATTCTTGCGATTTTAATCACAATTCATTTTCAATAAATACATCGTTGGAGAGCAGAAATACAGGACATCTCGGAAAATACACATTTATGTTAAAGAGTTATTTTACAACATTTTCTAATAAATATTAACAGCACTCCTACGAATATTTTTAACAATCATTTCTTCATACTCCATCAATTATTACGCTTGTGACACTTCAATCGCCGACGAAAACATACAACACGTCTGTCTTTACACTTTCTTTTTCGAGTTGCGCTCGTTATGTGAGAAACTTCACTTTTTCGCTCTTAGGAAGATACTTTGGTCCGCTCCCGAGCGCTGTGCTATGGCGGTGGCGGCGAGAGAGTAGGATGTGGTGGGCTGGCGTGCGCGCGCGTTGCGAGATCGGAATGCCCCGTGCGGCAGGCACTGCGCCGCCTTGCCCAACCGCTCACCGCACGACCTCCCGCGTCCGCCGCGCGACTCGGTGCGACAGGTCGGCCGGACAGGGTATAGCGGCGGTGACGCACCGGCTGCAGATGGATGATGGGAGGTCTCCATCGATCGGAAAAAGATCTACTTCCCTTTTTGCCAATCCGAACTCTAAATCGATCTTCAAACTCACATATCCTGGAATTTTCGATTGTTTATATATTCCGTCATATAACCTTGTATGATAATTTACATGGAGGACGAAATAAAAATACATATTCTTACTTCAGTCTTAATTGCGACTACATTAATTTCCCTGGCTCTTATTATAAGGAAGTGCTCTTCACCCATAAAAACTGATGTGTGACGAACGTCAAATTTTCATGAGAAAACGTGTATTGGTACAGCAACGAAGACCAAAGTCCCCTATTCCAGGTCCTGGTCGTCATTTGTGCTGACCACCACCAAAGAGGATCTTAGTAAAAGGGAAGATAAATTACTTGGCATGAACACCAAACACAGGAAGAGAAATCATGACCAGTCATGTACTAGTCATATTGTTATTAAAATCTAAGCTTTAATAGTGAATATTGAAATGAATAGAAATGTTTAAGTTACGGAAGTCAATCAGGCAGAAAGAGCAATGTGAAGAATATAATATTGAAGAGCACAATAAAGAAATTATAAGATAGTTTCCAATATTCAATAGTTTCAATTCTTTAATTATTACACGATCTGATCGCTAAAGGAAACTTCTGGCACTGTATATTCCTGAGATTGACAACAAGACAAAATAGATCGTCTGACTGGCTTTGCATCATTCGACTTCATCCTTCAACATTGAAAGGAGAAGGCCGCCTACTGCAGTAGGGTTCACTACGGCTCGAAATTCGGAAAATGTTTAAAAGGCAGTTCCTCATTCATACAATTAATAAAAATAACCTATACCAAAATAACTATTAAAGATATTACCGGATTAAAAACAATATTTTTAAATTAAAAAAAATTATCTCTCTTTAAACACCAAAATGAAGCTTGAACCCCCCAAGAAAAAAAACTATAAAATAAACGTTATATAAATACTTAAAAAAAAAAGCACTTAGAAAGCTGCAGAACGATTATACACAAACTGATAAATGTGTAGACTTATTTAAACTCTGCTTTTCCTCTGGCTTTTTATCAGTACGAAATTCATTTCAAAGATAAGTTCAGCTTATCACCAAAAATATTTGATAGTTTGTGCTTTTAGTTCTTATTATCTTGATTACACATTAATTTACTGTCGGTAATCAAAGGTAATAATTAACCCTTACTGCAGCATTACCAATTATTGCAGCATCAATAGGGGTAGTTTTGAACCCTAGAGCAGACGAAGGTGGATGTGGCAGTGGCTGCGACGGAGACGTAAACAACAGACAAGCGCGGGCCGCCGCTTTCTACGTGCGTCCTCGGCTCGCTGGCGCCACAGACGCCAAGTGCAGCTTCTGCAAGGCCGGTGGTCGCCGCCAGCGCACGCGAGAGGGGACAACTCGCTAATGTGCGACTCATCTCTCAGAGCTTGCAACACAGGCAATGCTAAATCCCAACAACGCATGCTTAGAAGTTTTACATTTTATTTATTTAGCCCATTACATCCCATTGAGGGCAAAGGAATCCTGATACAGAGAAAAAGAATTAACATTTACTGCTAAGGAATTATTAGGTTGTCCAATTAACATGCACATGCATTCTTTGTCATAATTCTCATAAACACTCGTTATTTCATGTGTAATAGGTTACCGAGTTATAACCTTAAATATTTCGTCAAATTGTGTTGTATGAAACCTCTGTATCCAACCAAAATACACACTCCTCAAAATTTCTGTTTGAGATCGTATAGAAATTCTTTGGTTGACATGCTTATTTGAAACTTTAACTTCAATTTTGGAACTGTATATTATTTTCTTTCTTAAATCAACGAACTCAGTTTATGAGGTGTTACCAACACATTAGTGTGAATGATAAAATGTGGAAAATAGTATTCCTCCCCTATACTTCACAAACAGATTTTCCTGTTCTTTGACGGAAGTAAAATAAAACAAAAATTAAATGGGAGAAGGCGGGTTGTGTGGGGTGACTTACTCCAAGATGAAGGCACGCAGAGTAATACAAATATTGTCTATCACAAGAACTATCTATGAAGGTTTCTTCACGATCTGAAGAGGCGAAGACATGGGAGAAAGGAAATGGAGATAACGATGTAGCCAGATAACTGAGTAACATGTGTTTTTTATTACACAATTTTGCAACAAGAAATGTAATGTTACAAAATTGTGTAATCAAGCAAAATACGATGCCTCATTTCGGTTTCAAGATTTTGTAAGCGTTTCAGCAGTTAAACAACCTGCGGTGATGTTTCTCTCCATAAGAAAAATTTGGAGACAATTTTTGTAATAAAGCAAAACCGCAAGCTACTTTCCCTTCAAATATCTCACCCAACGAAGCTTCACCTTATTCATGCGAGTTAAAAATTACCTACCGCAGCTGAGTTATCAGACGAAATATCCTACCACGTACGTCAAGAACATTAACAGATTTTACAAATAAACTTGAATAAAACCAAAAGGAATAAGTATCTCAGATTTCAAGAAATATTTTGCTAAGAAGGAAAAAGGGCATTGTTACACAATGGGAAGAACGAGGAAAACCTTCAACAAGGAACTTCGTCATCCAGAATTTCCAATCCCAATGAATAATGGGTCGTAAGTATTCAATACATTAAGATAATTCTAGACCAGCAGTGATGTTTATCGGACATCAAATTTACTATTAATTTATTTCCAGAAATACTCTGACAACAAAACATCACGCAATGGTTATTTTGAAATTGAAGCAAAGCCTCTGCTCAAATTAAATGGAAGTAAACCTGCACGCTTAATAGTCAAGAAGTAGATTATGGATGAATGAGTAAAGAGGGAGGTCCTAGTGCCCTTTCCCCGCCTAGTGTTGCTCACAGATGCTCGCCACATCCAGTCATGCTTCTCTCTTCCTACGTGATCTAACCACAACCTTCAGCTGCTCCACCGGTATGACGCCACACGCTTCCGCAGATTGCATTACTCACTACCTTTCGCTTTGCGGACACGTAATTAAGAATTTCTGCGAACGTAATGAGTGGGAGAAAACGGCGAACTGATACTTTGACAAGCTAAGACAATACAAATCTCTATGCCTTTATCAGACAAATTTTTAAAACTTCCTTAGAAATGGGTCTTTTTTCTCCTTTTCAAACTCCTGATACGACCACGCTCAACACGATTTGCCCATTTGATGTTGCTTACCTTGACCACTCCCTGCAGCATCCTTCACGCAAGACAATCGAGCGACCTTCTATGGGCTTTCTTACGCAACTACGCTTGCGAAGACTTCCGTTTTGTGTCATTTACCCTCCAAGATGGCAGAATTTACATTCCAAACATGCACACGTGATATTATAATTTCATTTCATGATTTACACTCTACTATACTTCCACAATCTTAAATTTCAAAGGCGATATGAATCTAAAGAATATCAATATATAAAAGTAGATAATTTATTTGAAAACTTTTTAACATTTCAGTAAAGCAAAAAAAGTAGTAGTAGTAGTTTATGAAGAACAATTTTACATGTCTTAAACATTTATTCTATAAAATACGCTTTATTCAAACTACTTTATCGATGGAACAAAGACACATTTTTTTCGAGAATAACATTTATTATAGTGTTAAATTTTCAATCTCACTGAAAATATTCTAATGTAGATCTAAAATAAAAACAGCTTTCAAATACTTTGTTCTCAGCTACGAGTATTTCAAAGTGTAGCTGACAATTTTATTCATGAACTGATAACACAATTCTGGCCTTTCAGATTCGATCAGAGTGTTCTCAAAGTTGAATCAAAAAGCTCTAAACATTCGATGCACGCTAGTTCTATTGTTATGAAATACAAGAAAATTATCTTTAGCAATATCAGAAAGAAAAATAATAGTTTGCTGATCATAGACATATCATACACAATTATCAGTTCCACTGGAAGTAGGCAATGAGACCATGTACCAAGAGCACGTTCTGATAGTTTTGAAATAAGATGGAATAGAAAACAGCAAACTGAAGAATGGATTGAAAGTAAAAAAAAACGTACGGAATAAATGCATCCAAAAGGATATTATCCTATCCCTCACACAATCATCATTTCCTGCAATTTTGAAACGACCGCCAGTGAACACAATTTACTCGAGGTTTTTTGGTAATACGTATTGAACACATTCGCAAATTAATCACATCACATGATGATAACGATATTGCGTCAAAACTTAGACGCTTTTACAAACTTAATTATTTATTTTTAGTCGTTTTGAATGATTTTTTATTAACTCGACACACTAATTTCAATTCACTTAAGTTTTAAGACAAAGAAAGGTGAACATCCAGATGGTTTAATAACAAATATCCGAATTTCTCCACATCTAACCGATGGGCAGTGAGTCAACACCGACCATGTTATCACGTCCAGTACAACGGTGCTTTCCCGCACTTCACAATTCAAAAGCGATCACATAATGACCGTTGCACAACAGTCTTCAGAGAAATATTTTTCTTCATTTGCCTTCTAAGAATTAACAGTGCGTTATCGCTTCAATCTACCGAACGTAAAGTTCCAGCAGATTGAAACTCAAAGAAGAAAACATGCTGTAGAATTCCTCCAGAAGAGAAACGCCCATATTTTCTCCAATACAGTCTCGAGAATGGCATCTCTGCATCTCAAGATAAATATCTACGTTTTCTTAACAAGTCTGTTTTTGCTCGACCGTACTACGCGATGTAGTGTAGCATGGCCCCGCGCCAAGGTCGGACAAGTTTGCTCACCTCCCACTTGCAGCTTGTCCTCATTTAAATGGAAAAAGGAGCAGTCATTATCCGCTAATCAAAGTGGTCTAGAAATCGAATCCGATTCTATACCTGCAGAACTAAACATATAAATTCAGATAAGAAGGGCGATGAACTCTGCCACAGAAAGAATGTGAAAAATGTTCTTGTCATCATTCTGAGATGAAAAATATTTCGCTTCTTAATCGCAAGAGTGATGCACATGTCGAGAAGTGAAATTAAACCATGAAAGTAATAGTGCATTCATGTAAAACAGATCATTAATCTTCCATACAGAGATGAAGCGTAGACGATTTTTTTTAGAATAATTTATTTTGTTGTGTGCAGTTGCAATGGTAAGAGAAACATTCGTCATATTCATTTTTTTAGATCTACATTACTTCTGTTTGCGCATTAGGGAAATTCATAGAACACAGTTAATTTCTTTGGTTAGACGTCTCTTGATGCTCCTGTAGTACATTCAATGTTTAAAAGATGAAATATTGCATACTACGACATGGATAACATCAAAATAGAAATGGCATGAAAACGGACATTCACTCTCAGTTTCAAATGAAATTTCGATATGATAACTTTAAAATATCTCATTCGCTCGCAACTTCTTGCACCACACATTAATTTCTAAAAGTCAGTTGAAATTAATAATATATTTTCGCAATACCAAACCCGCGTAAAGCAAATGCCGACCACACCCTGAACAAATTGCAGCTTTTCCGTTTCTTACAAGGAAACCGCGTGAGAACTCTCCGTTAACCCGCTTCCACTTCTCCCAATCGCGTGCCCTGCACTCTCGGTCAGATCACTCACACTGAACTTTTTTCCGCGCCGGCGCAGCGCGAGGTCAGCTGGCTTCACTTCGCCTTCGCCGCGAAAGCAACTCGCGCTCCTCTACAACTGCCCGAGCGGGCGGGGGCGGGGGTGAAGGTGCGTTGGAGGCGGAGGAGAAGACGGGCTAGTAGGGTTGGGCAAAATACTTTAAATTTACTTCGCAAAAATACTTTATAGATAAATTTTTAAATGCACACACAAAATACATTAGGACTTGATGAGGTAATTACATATTTAAAAAACCTCAAATACACACAAAAATGTAAATATATAATATTTATTCTTAAATTCTATTTACATAGATAACGTATGGCCTAGCTTACAAACTAGATAATAATAAATTATAATAATTGCATAATAATAAATTAGTAATTGACAGTCATTCAAATTTGTGAACAATAACTATTGTAATGTATTGTAAGAATATGTAAAAACAGTTTCAAATATACAATGATATAAAAAAGTTGTATAACACAAAGAAGTGGAATTTCCTTTTAAAACGACTAATTTCTCAAACAAATCGTCAGACATTAAACCCCTAGTTTGTTGTATAAAACATGTAAAGGAAAACAGTCGTTGAACTGGTGTGGGTGAATGTAAACTAGTGTTATAACCCATAAACGCTTTTTTTTATTGCAGGATAGTTGTCAATCATTTTTATTGGTTTAGATTTATTATTTAAAAATGAAGAGAATCCTAATTCAACAGCTGGAAGGATCTTTTATTTTTGTTTCAATAAGTTGCATTCATTAGCGGAATCAAACAAAACGAAACTATCATCGTTCTAAACTATCTTCTTCGTCTGTACTCAAACTATTTTTTTTAAATACACCTACTTTATGTATTTAAACACATCTCTAAAATACATGTCCAAAAATGATTTTAATACCGCCCGACCTTGCGGGTTAGTGAGCGGCGGTTGCATAACGGCGGTGCAGAGGGGCAAGGTGGGGAGAGAGCGAAGTCGGGGCGGAACGGTGGCGGGAAGAACGTGGAGTGGAGACACTCAGGGGGCGGAGCGGAGGCAAAGGCAAGGAGAGAGGCGAGGAAAGGCGGGGCAAGCCGGGAAAATCCGAAGGCAGAGGTGGGTTGGGGGTAAAGATGTCAACGTCTGCATAAGAATACGATCAAAGTGGGAATATAAGTTTCAATTTTTAGATAAACTTATACGTAGGATCATTCGAAAAGTAAAGAACTTTTTTTCCAACAGAAAGTTTCATTTAACGTAATTAAACCACACTACTTTATATCCAATTTCATACCCACGCTACTTTTCTATGTAGTCACTTTTTAAATTTGGCACTTGTATCGTTTTACCAATTGTTGATTCACTAAATAAGGGTTCATCATGCTTTCTTAGCAATGTCCTCGCAAAAAAATTATCAATTTGGGGAATAAGTAATAATCACTTCGGGCTAAGTCCTGACTCTATGGCAGATGTTGAAACATTTCTCACTGAAACTGTCCTGTATCACTCCCGCCGCATGCAGACGTGCATTATCGTCAAGAAGGGTAGCATTCCGCGACGCGTTTTTTTAAGTCGTTGAAGAGTTCTTTTAATTCGCGCGACAATGTAGTTGAAGCGTCTGACATTAGGCTGCCGTATTCACCTCAGTTATCTATCTATACATTTCGTTGGGTCTGACGTTTTGCATGTTTAAAAAGCGGATCGTCAATTTTCTCACACATTTTAAACCAGCAAAGCTAACAGTAATCAACCATATTGGATTGTAGCTGCAGCCAAACTGAAGTATATGAGTACAGAGATCGGTCGGGTGTAGTGGTGGGGGTTGCGATCATATGTGAAAAAAAAAAACGTTCTTTACTTTCCGAATGACTTACGGACGTAGTAAAGCCGGAATATAGGTTTGTAGAAGTGTGCTATTTCGATAAATCCTTTCTATGGCTTCCACCTTTTATTTCCGGGCAGATGGCGCATAAGTACTTAAACGAAGGTCCTTGCGGCAACGTTATAAGTAGGGGAGGATTTTGATGACCTAAAACATCGTCAAAATTGATTAATAAAATGCTCATAAAATGTTTTTAAAATGCCCTAAAAGCAAAGAAAAATGATGTAAAGAATGTTATCAAAACCAGTTCAAATGAGCAACTTAATCTGTTCGATATGTTATTGATGTAATCGATTGTATTCGCACAAGTGAACATAGCTTTCAAACATTTGGTTTGATCGGTTCTTTACCAGAAAAAGCACTGTCTTTAGTTATCCCGAAATCGTTTGACGCCAACGACGCTGACAGGCGTCTCAGGTACCTTAGATTATACTCACAATGGTTGACTTTGCAACTTCTGGGCGAACATATCGAATAGGCTACCAGGTATAGGTACGCAGGAATTCTGTGGAGAACATTTGTTGTATCTCGTAAATCGTATTTGAAGCAAGTACAATTAAAATGACATTAAAATCGATAAAATCATGGGAAAATGCATTAAAAATTGCAAAAAATGACATATAAAAATGGGTGATTTCTTTTTGTCATAACATAAAATGAATTTCTATACCAAACGGCATTGTTCTAAAGTGAAAAGAAAAATCAGTGACATTTCATAAAAATACGCCCCTTAGTCATGAGTGATACAGTGTGATCCTAAACGCTGGGTTCATCGCTCATTGTCATTATCTAGAAATAGAGAAGGTGCAATTGTAGTTTAAACGATTTACAAAGTCTCCTATTGGGAATCATTTATAAATTCCAAATAAATCGGTACAAATTAACAATTAATAAGAAATATTTATACAATCGATAAACGTTGTCATTTCGATCCTGAAATTTCCATAACCAGCCTTCCAAACTGAAAAATTCTCAAGAACAGAGCTCGATATCCACCACCTGCCAGCCCTGGAGGCGGTGGCGCGCGGCAGCATGCCCGAGGGCGGGCGGCGATAGCGCCTTTCACCAACCGAAGGGAAAAACTGCAATTGGCTCGGGCGGAAACAACCGCAGACTGTTAGCCTGGGCGCGGAGAACGGCCTCACTGTCACACGTTACTCTTGATTGCGGTTGCATTACGGTTCCTGCTGGCCGACACTGTGCGAGCGCGGGTCTAGTCGCAGCAAGGTGACAAAAATGCTCATTTGGCTCGCTCCTGCTATAAAAAAAGACACGTCAGTGAAAAACTTGCTTTCCTTCAGGCGTTCATGTGCACGTTCTTTGTTAAGGAAACCGTTGTCGATTTCTGGTACGGCCAAAAAGCCTTCCTCGTTCATTGAATAAAAATGTATTTTTATGGTGAATAATACTGCATGGGGTAAAAAATGTTAATTCACTACTGCGAATTTAATTTTATTAGCATTAACAACGAAAGAAGGAAACGAAAAGCACTCTTAATGGTCGGGGTCCGTTAAGCACAATCAAAACGAATGAGCTGCAGCTAAATGATTGATTGGTTAATGATTCCGGGTGTGCCAACGGCTACGGTCATTATTCCCGTAAGTGTAATGCACGTTTGTATCGCGGGAGGTGGCATTGATCTTCCACACTAGATAGCGAGATCTGGCGCCGACCTATTTGTCGAATCGAGTGGTTTTCCCCACCAGGTATCTCCTATCATCGGGGCACCGCCCAAGTCTAAGGGCAAGGAAGAGAAAGAGATCGCGCGCGGTCCGTGGCCCCTTCGTTAGGATACTGCTCTGGAATTACACTGATGATCGGAAAACCACGGAAAACTACCAATCCCCAGAGCAGCCGGGCGCTAGAATGTTCCTTCAGACAGAGGCAGCATACGGCTTAACTATGATTCTAGATTATTTAGACATTTGCATGTTTTCCACGATATGCAAAACATTGCTTTAAATGTGAATTCTGTGACCATTATATCATTACTTTAAGGATACTTTTTAATTACGTCGACATTAAAATCAGTGTTATTTGAGAAATTGCGATGCAGGGACATATGTGTTGTAGCTGAGTTGCGTTGAGTGATTGAAGAGGGATGAGTTCTGGAGCGGTCAAGCTGGCACAGCGGCGAAGATTTTCCTGCCGAGATTCCTTCGAGTTCACCCCTCCCCTTACATGTCGGGACCAAAGTACCGGACTTACAGTTTCCTTCTCGTCTTCCCCTCAAAGTAGCGCATGCCTCGATGCTACGCAGATTATTAAGACTGCGCGCTGTGAGACATCATAGAAAACTAGAATTCTTGAAAATGGCATTTTTCCACGGAAAACGGCACCAAATTTCCTAAAATAAGAATTAGATTTTACATTTTTTCCCCTGAATAATTGGTTGAAGGGTCATCTGTGTGTACGTGGAGTAATAAGATCAGCTATCTCAATCATAAGCTGAATTCCCTGTAGACTGAGATGTCTCAAAGCTATATATTTCTCAGTTCAATATCCGAGAAAATGCCAGAGCAGTACCCTAATAAACGGGCCATACCCGGTACGCTAGCTTTCTTTGCTCTTCCCTGTCCTAACCTCAGCCCCTTACATACACACATACCTCCATGCAGTACACTAACACCCTTCGGGAGCTTGTCTCGGCTAGGGCGGTGATCCGCTGGAGGGAGATACCTCGCAAACGGACGTGTTGGTCGGCTCCGGATCACGCCATCCAACATCCTCTGATACCCAGACCATCGCCATATCCCATGATAAATATGCACCACCCTTACGGGATTAAAGACTATAGCAGTTGACGCGCCCCGAAACTCGAAATAATCAATCTGAATCGCTTGGCCTGGAGAGTGCACTGGCGCCGCCGCCCGCCGCTCCGTGGCCGGCCCGCATCCGCCGCTGGACCGGCCCGTGCTGCGCCGCACCGCTTCCCGGAAGGCCCGTGCCCAGGGCGGGGCGGGGTGGGGCAGAGGGAGGGGGAGCGGGGCGGGGCAGACGGGATGAGCGGCGGGCGGCGGGTGGCGGCCAGGTGGCTGCGCAGGCGCTAATTGCTGCGCAGCAAACGAGTTCCCGAGTGCGTCGGCGCACGCGCAGAAAAAGCGAACGGTGAATGGAGGCGGGCCCCGCGGATGGGCAGAGCCGCCGACCCCGCAGCCACATGCACTCGGCGAAACTTCTTCCGGAATAAAAGAATGCAACGACCACCTAAGCAGCCCGGGAGACGGCCACGTCGGGAAACGCGAAATGAAAGATTGTTTAAATCTCGCATGCGGCACCGATGTCCTCTTAAGCTGTGGGTAGAACGTAAGTGTCAACAGCAAGTTATTCCACATCATCGGCATTAAACGTCCACTAACAATGTGATATAAGGCTTCAATCCCGCCGCAAAGAGTGAAACAAAAGGCCAAATAGAAAGGGTGGGTCGTACTTTTAAGGAGTGCAAAATTTTCTCGCAAGGAATCTTGGTTCAAAACCTCGTATGGATGTTCAAAACCTCTAATGGATTCAACAAACCACATGTCGAGCAGCCGTTTCATTTCCCCAGAAGAGACTCGGACCTGGTCCAAGCCTTATGGTTTTTTGGATTCATCCACCCGATTTTCTGAGTTTCTCTGAAATACCCACGTCATTAGTGCCAAGGGTGGCGCAACGAGGAGGTGGATGGAGACCTCTGGCTCGCCGAATTACTTCGGGTGCTCATCAGTTGGGTTCTGGTTCCGCCGTGGAGGAGACTTCCGACACAAGCAAAATGGAACATGTTTCCCCACCGAGTGACAAGAATAGTTTACCCTTGAACAGCACTAGACCTGGTAGCCCGTAGCATCCAAGATGGAGGAGTTGGAAAGCAAAGAACGGCCACAGACTCGGTAAATTTAGAATCCAATACGAAAGGATCTTACACTCTGAGGGGTGCGTGTGAGGATACATCGAAAAGCCAGTAGACCTAGGGCCTTAAAATCTGTTCTGGGTAAGCGGTATGTGATGAAGCCACGGAACACAAAATAAGTCCTTTGATAAAGTAAGTGAATGACAAGTTTCCTCGAGGGTTCTTTTGTTTACCTCTCTAATCATTCCACAATTCATAAAATCTAATCATTCATTCATCATCCTCAGAATCATTACAGTAATTTGCTCATTTGTATCGCAGCGATGATAACACCAGAACAAAGCGTCTTGAATTTTTCTAACAATGACTTGTGTCAAATATGAAATGTAAAAAAATTGGGCGAATGCATCAATAGAAACAGTGAAATTTCAAATATGATTTGGAGCAAAACATAGACATTTACAATAAAGCTTTTTTCGCGTATGATTATACTCTACACTGTACTTAATATTAAACTATTGAATTCCGGAAGAACGTTCAATCATTACTTCAAGATGTACATTTGAAATAGTAAGTACTATATTCACGGAACTTCATTAAAGGAATCTTGCATTTAATCTCGAAATAATTAAGCCACGCCTCTCCGCTTCCCAATTTTGGTTTCCTTTCATTTGCAAAGAGGACAAATTAACAAATTGCGTAGAGGCCGGCAATCGCGGTCTACTTAACACAGCACGGACGACGCCTTGAGTTCGGGGCGGGTCAATCAGCGTACGGTAAACACGGCGGCTGGGGCGGAGGAAAACGAGGCAAAAAGCGGCACAGGCAAATCTGTAGCTTCCTGGCAGCGGCGCCCAGGGCGCGGCGCTGGCGGGGAACGCCCGCTTGGAGGCGCCACCGTCAGCAGCCTCCGCCTCCAGACAAACATCCGCCCGCGCAGACTCGCACTGGCCACAGCCGCCACTAGTGCGACTAGACTTCAGCCACGAGCGCCACTCGCCTCACAGACGTAGGCTTCGCTACACGATCATCGCCCTCGCCTGCAATTACTCCCCTATCGCGTATGCCCCATGGGGTTGCTCAACCGGCGGCCCACGGCACCATTTATTTTGGCCCGCGACAGGTCATTAGTCAAAAGTGGAAGTCTCCTCCATCGATGTCGGGCGAGGATATTCTGCGCCAAGCGCACGTCCGTTATAACGTCGACATCTAAATGTAAAAATAGATTAAGTTAGATTTAACAATTTTTGCTTGTAAATTCAGAAATTCAAAATCATCCCAATGTGTTTCTCCGCGTTATTGAACGACCTGATATCACGAAGGGTTCCATTCTCCTCCCCCCCCCATTTCAGAGCAGCCGGGCTATTCGCCGAGGTCAACAATAAGTGGAAGTCAGATGTGGATCAACCGAGTAATGAACAGCTTAAGCAACCATAATTTTTACTGATACGTTATTGCTTGTTATAACTTCTCTGGATCGAGAAAATCGTGCTTACGAGGGAAATATGAAATCAGCTGAATGATGCTACATGTTCTCTTAGGGAGGGAATTATGGGAGGGAAATTTGAAAAGATAAACCGAGTCAAGTTAACATAGTTAATTAAATAAGTAAATATAAATCAATGAAATTTGGAAAAAATTATATCTTGTTTCTACCACGGGCATTAACTGGTTCTAATGATCTCGCTGCTCCATCATCTTGTAAGTCCTTTGGTGCATAAATAACTATTTATACCCCGCACGTGAATGGCGTGCCGGGGGGACGTCACCCCTCCTCCCCCCTCGGTGAGATGACGTGAGATTTGGCTCGACCCCACCCCCCTTCGAATCTCTCGTGAGATTTTTCAAAATGCATATTTTTAATTTAAATGCGTTAATTTGTGATTGATCGCATTGGGATTTATTTTACAGACATAATTTGCTTAATTATAAGTTTTTAAGACTAGTTATGACTAGTATTTAGAAAATAGAGTGACTGAATTAGAATGAATATAATTGAACATGTAAAAACGATCGGTAATTTTTCTTTATATTTTCTGTAAAAATACATCTCATTAATGATGAAAAGTTCGGTAATTTTTGCTAGATTATTTTTCTCAGTATACTATGTTACTTATTATAGCATTCATATAACCGCGACACAAATTATTGTGCAAGATTTAGCCATATTTTAGTACAGAAACGTGTTTTACTTAAATTGTTTCAATTTTCTCGCAATTTCGCACTGCTTTTAGCGAAAAAATATCACGTGATATTTGCCGAGACCCCGCTCCCCCACGTGAGATGAGGTGAGATTCGCTTGACCCCCTCCCCCGATGGCCCCTGTGTTCGCGACGCGCCCGGGAGGACGTCCCCCGCGCGCCGCCAGTGGAGCGTGGCGCGGCCGTTGCGCGGCGCTTCCGCGGGTCAGCGGGCCGCAGGATGCCGCAACAGGTTGCACACACGCCAGCACATTCGCCGCCGCTTTCTGCGCCGACACCTCCAACTACAGCTCTCCTTACGAATCTAACGTGCCCGTTCCTTGGCCGTGCAGACGACTTTAGATATGGTCCAACCTCTGGTCTTGCTAAGGTGCTGTGGCACTCAAGCTGCCTTGCGGGTTGCGTTCGGGGTGTAGGGCTGAAAAGGTTCCCCCCCTTATTTCTTGCAGCGAATATTGTAACGCCGATCCGGTGGCCGAGATCGCTAAGGTAGTAGTGTCGTAGCGGTCTCGGACCGAAGGATCGCGGGTTCGAGTCCCGCATCAGGCACGGTTGTATTTGTATTCGTCCTTTCACCCCTACCATATCGTTTCATCTCCACAGTTACCATAATGTTAACTCCAATATTGGTTACTATTGACCTAGATGATGCGACCTTAAAAACAATATTGTAAAGTTCAACATTTCTACATGAAGATAAAGACGTCACTCCTTATTTCTGGAAATAAACTATTTGTGAGAAAATATAACATCGCATCACTTATAGATGAATATTTTGGGTATCTGCTGTAGAATTCTCAACCTGTCAAAGAAGCTTTAATTTTTCAAAGAATACATACATCCCCAGGAAAGGAGTGTGCACAATTTTTTTTTTCACGAAATTGTGAAAAAGAAGCACATATAAAGCATTATCTTCCACACTATTACTAATCATTTAAGATTAAGAGAGAGTCAATTTGTTCATTGGAAATCACTGTACTATAGTTCATGAAATTTCTGACTATAAGTTCATGAAAATTCAGAAGAAAGGTAGTCAAAGCTGTTTGAAATGTGGGTTACTGGTTGCAAAGGTTACATCTTGCCGCCAAGGAAACTGCTCACGGCATGCCAGCGATTGGAGTCTTATTAAGACTTACATTTTACACACTCGTCTCCTTGGTAGTGAAAATGTTGACATACTTCAGTGCGCCACTTGTACGTTGGAACTCTAACTACCTAATTGGACATCCATTTCCATCCGTTGACATACCACAGCAATCAACGTTCTACCCTTCACTTCTTTAGTAAATCATACTAATAACACAGAGTTCCATCACAGCCATTTACACTTGTTTTATGTGTTACAGCTTGTCACTCATTAATTTTTCCATGTTTTATTTCTATATGTTCTTATTGCAATAAAAAGCAAATTAACGCTAATAAAATGTGAAACAATATTGTTCATCTCCTTTTTGATAGAAAATAAAGTATCTGATTCACCGCCTCATGGTAGACCTAATATAATATATTTAACAAAGCTTTGAAGCTAATACACTTCGTGTCAGAGATACATGTTCATTAAAATATCTAGTTTCGTATTGAAGTTATAATAAAAACTGATAATTTAAGAATATATTGTCCCAAAGTCATTACACTCCACTCCTGCTAGTTCAGTTGTTTGTGAGAAAGCCATGACCTTTCATGGCAAAACCTTTAATTTTCATAAAAGTTGGTCAGTAATTAAAAGGAAGTATGCTTACAAATTGCGTATAATTAAAATAAAATAATTTGAGTTTTAAATATTATGACTAAATGCCATTTAGAATAACCCAATTACGGCATTCCAATAAGAATAACCCAATTCAACATTCAGCCCTTATGAGTTCACAGACATTAATGAAGGAAGGAGTGACCTATCCCATTTAACATGGTATATACAAGATACACTTCCTATGTCCGTATGAAACACATACGTCACATATTCAGACATCCCTAATATATCACAATGCATAATTTGACTCTAGATAATTCTTTCAATATTTCCATTCAATGTACAATACGTACTACTTTCACGTACATTAGTTTTGTTCAACAACAATATTACTCTCAAAAAAACAATAGAAACCATTTAGTTCACAGCTTTAAATATAAATGCATCATGCCTTCTATCGGTTCTTAACATAACTTATAAAGATTATCCATTATTCAACAAGGAAGCAACTGACGTAAACACACTTCATTTTCCACAAACAGCGAACTACACAAAAAACATCCGGCGGATCATTTTCGCGTGAAGTACTCCTTCCGCACTTGACCGCCGCGAACTCCAACACAAAATCGTTAAACGCGAAGTACAGTTGTACCGCAGCCGCCTTTCTCGCTAATCACGCTGCCTGGCGGAGACGCGTTGCGCAAGTATTCGCAGGCACACGCGCTTCCAGGGAAGCGGGCGCGCGCATCCGCGAGGACGCTCGAAACAAAGGAATCGCGGAGGGCGCGGCGAGGGAGGGCACGGTCCTCGAGGGCGTGCAGGTGGTGCTTTCGAGCAATTGATCGATTGATTAGTGTATCCGGGCACGTCAACTATGGAGGTCATTAATCCCGTAAGTGTAGTTGATGTTTTCAGCGAGATGAAGCGGTGATCTTTCCTCACGGGATGGCGAAATTCGTCGCCGACCTACCGACGGCTAGCGGGGTTTTCCTCTACCAAGGTATCTCTCACCAGCGGGGCACCATCCCAACCGCGACAAGTTCTAAGTCCTCGGCCGGTCTCCCACCATGAGTGGTAGTGTAGTGCACGTTAGCGTGTGTGTGTGTAAGGGGTGAGGCTAGGACAAGGAAGAGGAAGGAAAGATCACGTGCGGTCCGTGGCCCGTTGGTAAGGGTACTGCTCCGGCATTCGCCTGGTGTTGATCGGAGAAACCACTGAAAAGTACCGATCAGAGCAGCCGGCCGCTAGAATTCTCCTCCAGACAGCGACTGAATTCGACCTAGCTGAAAAGCTAGTGTCGAAAATCCTGCCACCGCTGGGACTCGAACATAGGACCTCTCGGTCACAGGCACTGCAGTGACATCAGTTGATGCACTGAGCCATCCCGAGCAAACTTCTGGGAACGAGGCAGAAACAGTCAGAGAACAGACGGGGAGGGAGAGGACGGAGAACATTCCCTTCTAGTGAGTTTAATGTCCTTGGAACGATAATTTCTCCTTGCCAGGGATACAATACAAAGTATGTGAATTGTTGATCGATTCATTATTTTGTTACTAGGGGCGTCACCTGCTTTGTCCATTAGCTCCGTAAGTGTAGTGCAAGATTTCTCACGGGAGGTGGGGGG
The DNA here is from genome assembly GCA_964035755.1 of Teleogryllus oceanicus. Lineage (NCBI taxonomy): Eukaryota > Metazoa > Arthropoda > Insecta > Orthoptera > Gryllidae > Teleogryllus > Teleogryllus oceanicus. The sequence continues at coordinate 160,207,868 of CAXIVR010000003.1, read as the reverse complement.
AGATCTTCCCCGTTGAATGGTAAGATCCGGTGCCGACATACACGTGTGTGAGGGGGTTCCTCACCAAGGAATTTCTCACTAGCTGGGCACCTCCCCAGCCGAGACAAGCAATGCGCTCCCGACTACTCTCTTGACGTGAGTGGTAGTGTAATGCGTGCATATGTAAGTGTGTGTAAATAAGGAGCGAGGATCGGACAGGGGAGAGGAGAGAAAAATAGGGCAGTCCGTGGCCCGTTTGTTAGGGGACTACTCCGGCATTCGCCTGGTATTAATCGGAGAAACCACGGAAAGCTACCAATCAGAGCAGCCGTCAGCTAGAATTCTCTTCCAGACAGCGGCTAACGTCCATCAAGCTCTCTAGCTAGTGTAGAAAATTCGATCTCCGTCGGGATTCGAACTCTAGGATTTCCCGGTCAGAGTGTGACATCAGTGACATCAGTGACATCAGTTGATGCCGAGAACCACCTTGTTGATGATTTATACATTGAAATATTCAAAACAAGGAATATAAACCAAAAACAAACAAACAAGAAAACATTGTCGAGAGCATTTTAAAATTCATTCCGGATATTTTCCATGAAATGGTCTCTGTTTCACTGATGAACTTCTGGATTTGTTCCCTCCTGGAGTTTTGAAGCCCCTGTATGGACAAAACTGGCAATCCGCACCCTCAATAAAATTTTAAATTGAGTTGAATTTATTGTAATGCACTTTGGACATTTTTCATTTAGTACTACATTCTAGTATTTAGACTCCCGTTTAGCTTATTAATTAAATATTATTATTATGTATAATTAGTTAATATTAGCATTGATACATATTCTGAGTAAAAAGTATATAATTCTTAGATAGGGAAAGCAGATCGTATTTGTTACTTATTATTTACTACACATTTTTAAACGCCCCAGTACAATTGATAGATATGCGACTTGAATACATGTACTGTAAGCTACAATCGCGAAATGAATTAACGTTAAGTCAAGTCACAACTGACAATGAGAGGAAAAATAACCACGTGCAGACTCACAATCCGCTTGCATGCAACGGAGTATTAATAGCAGAAGTTTTTTTTTTTTAATTTGAAGTATAAAATGCTTTAAGGCTTTTATGTACAACACTTCTCAAACAATGGATTGGAAACGGAGATTGTCCAAGGACGGATGGAAATGTAATTTATTTAACTTGCAATACAAAAGTAAGTATAATGACAAAATCGATGAATTATAACAGATTTCTAACTACTGCTGGTGTTTTACAAGTCGGTGTGTTTACTGCTGAAATCTGTTATTGAGGGGAAAATTATAAAGCTTGAGACCAGAAACTCGGAAATGGATAAAACAATTCGAATGAAATAAATAAGAATCAAAACCAACACTTTAATTTTCATTGGAGTAAAAATAATAATTTTCTGGAAATCGTAAACCGTTTTTCTTCGTCGTTTTGATAGTTTTCTGAGGTTTAGGAAAGTGTTTCATAGATGTTCGCTGACTAGATAGAACACATAAGCTCTAAACATTCTCTGAATACGAGAAGCAGAGAAAATAATTGGGTTGATCGCGGCCAAATTCGGTTACTCCTCAAAAGTTGTTACTGCAAACCCGCAAAGAGGAACATTGTTGATACGTGGGGACGGGCAACGCGGGAGAAGAACAGGGCTGGGCAGGGGCTGAGCGGAAGGAGAGAGCAGAGCGATATGGGGAGGCAAACGGAGAATTGTTGATAGACAACGGTAATGCCTGGTAGATAACTGTGATAAAAAAAAATACCCAAGCCAGGTCAGGTAATCAGATACTACGAGCATACATCCCGAAGATCTTCAATGCATGCGTCTAGTGACTGACGGCACATAGAAGGAATTCATGCATCCACTGAGGTAGACCGATGCGATTGACATGGCTCGTACATAAAACACTTCTTACTATGAGCATGGTTTTACTATTACTTTCTCAACTAATGAAAACAGCATTAATGTCACTCTACTTCCCACGACTAACTAAAGTGTGACACCATCCCTAGCAAAACAACTCAATAACGTGAGTGCCTACTGACTAGGTTGCCCTTGCAAGTTGCTGATGTGGGTAATCCAGCATGAGCGCATAGATTTTCTTCAACCAGTCCTCCATTTTCGGAATCTACGACTACGCCTCATTGAAGTAGCAACTCAAATGTTTACTTACGAGACTGTGCGTACCCATTTCATATTTAATACTAAGGAGAAAGTTTCTTATGGCTACCAAGGAATCCTACACCGGCGTCTGAACCGGAACCAACAAACCATCTCTTATCACGCAGTGGATATCTTATAGGGGGGGAATCCTTGCTGGAATAAACAGAATCTTTTGAATGTGACTAGATAATTATATATTTCAAGATAATACAGCCTACAGAAACATAAAAACATCAACTCCATTGCCACAGGTCCTATTTATTTCAGACATTCACTTTCCTCACTAGATGAAATTGAAAAAATATTTTTATTTTATTTTTCAAAATATTTCACATATTTTGATAAGCAAACGAATTTATTCAAAAAGAGCTAAGTATCTTCTCGTTCACAATGATAATTTCGTAAAATAATCCTTTTTAAAATTACCAATCTCTCGTTATTCTCTTCTATTCCTTTCCTAGGCATGTTGCATTGGGCAAAGAACGTGTGTGACAGTAAGAGGGCAGTGGATGTGGATACATGAATATACGTATGTACGTATGAATATAGAGCTAAGAGTGTTCTCAGTGCGCAAAATGTACGTTAGGGTTAAGTATGTGTGTGTGTGTGTTTGTAAATGACAAGTTGATTCCTTGCAAGTATGAAGCAGGCTCAGTGTAGCTGCTTCATATGCTTCGTGCCAAGAGGATCCTCCAGCTGGTACAAGTATCTGCTCCTTCTGTGGCCCCAAAAGCGGGGCTCGTTTCGAGGTGGCACGCACTTTCCTTTTCCCCGCCGCCCCCTTTCGGCCCCGTGCGTCGGGGGCCCCTTATTCAGGCCGCGTGCACGCACACGCACGCACGCGCTGACGCGTGTTGTATCACGGGCGCGCGTGTGCGTGCGCGGCACAGAGACGTCGGCCTTCGCTTCTCCTCCCTCCTCCCCCTCCGTGCACTCGCTCACCCGCTCCCTCTGTGGCCCGTTTGGTTGATCCACGTCCTTTCAGGCTTTTCTGAAATACTATGCTAAAACTCTATCAAATATTTATAAAACCTCTCAATGCGATTTGATGTGTTACGTGCGATTTATAACCTTAGTATGAAGATAAACTAATTGTCTTGCATGATCATTGTCGATTACACTTCCTATAGATAATTTTCAAAAGACACACTTTTTAATTTACATTGTCATCAATAGGAATTGTTCAAGAGAACAAAATATGTTCATTAAAATACTAATATGTCAATTTTCTTTTTATTTCTACATTTCTTTCAGTGGTATTAGTCATAGCGCATCATGAAACATCAATTCATTGCCTTTTTTGTAATTGTTGTTAAGGTATAATTTTCATAATTACTGAGATATGCTGGTAAATCTTGGGGAGATGCAAGTCCAATGGATTAACTCCGATTCGTCACTGATTCAAACAAGAATACATTACTTTTTTCTTCATTGATGGGGCAAAGTGTGAATAACAGCATCCTAGTCGGAATCCCAGTCGAAAGCCTTTCCAGCCCCCTAAACGTAGCCGTTCTCAACACACTCCCGCGTGCGCTTCCCGTGGCCCAGTCTCCGCCTGGCGGTGGCGGCCGACCTGCATCCTCCGCCTGCCCGCCCGCTAGAGGTCGGCGCTGTCGGCCGCATACAGACGAGCGCTTCCCGCCTCACAGAGGCCGCTGCAGCGACCGCCTCGCCGCGCGGCGCCACCGCGGATGCCGACACGGGGGCGCACCCCTCGGCACTCCGATGGACCCCCAAACCAAAAGGCTTTGTACGGGCTCTGTGGGTAATATCTCCAAGATGGAATTCGGCACGGCTTTTTGCGTCTTTCTTGGTCCTGCCACACGATGTCGCATGATCGCGACCGTATCAAGCCGTGCTGCAGATCAAGCGACACTAGCGGCAGGACTGTGAATGACGCAAAAAGTCGTGCCGAATTCCCTCTTGGATATACTACCCACAGATGCGACGTTAGAAAAACCCAAGTATAATTGTGTAAGGGTTCGGGTGCCACCGTTTCGCACATCGTTTCATCCCACTCCTCATGACAGAAATAATGCAACGATGAAATACACTTTAGTTCTGAGATAGCGCATGGTCCGATGGTCAAACCGTCGGCTAACATCTGGCTCAACGTGGCCTATTGCTTCGGATTATTGAACGATAGTTTTCTAATGCTCTGGACTGATAGGATGACTTCGTTTCGGCCATCGTTTTATTCTATTCCTCAGGACAGAAATGTTGTAAAGTTGAAAAGCAGTTCAGCCCTGAGGAAGGTCATTATGCGATGATCAAACGGATTCACAACCTTCAATGTGGCCCGCCCTGACTGCCAGGAGCCGTTGAATTTCATCAGTCACTTATTTCACAATAATGATCTTATCTCCACTTCATATAGTGTGCTCGTCTTCCTCACTGTTCTGCTTCTACTTATATTCCGCTATTCTTCCGAATTTCATAAACATATTTGTCCCATTGTACATTTTGGAATGATCACATTTTTTGGAGATATTTCGGCAACTTCAAAAAAAATTGTTTGCGTTTTGGAGTCATTGCACCTGAAAAAAGTTGTTTTAAAATTTTCTCTTTTTTGCATTTCGAGAATTTATGTGCACAATAATACGGGCAATGACCTCCATTTATTTTCCAAACTTGTTGTAAATTCGACATGGTTTTAATTCGACATTGTTTTAGTTCGTTTTCTTTTAATTTACTTCCGTTCCTTCCCTTGTGTACTTTGGATTCGTAGTATTTTGCACCTCATGTACAGTTATCTTATTTTTCTCTTTCTGGTCTACTCTCAACTTGCCAACCTAACCCAGTCACGCAAATATCCACTTGCAGTAATCCTACGTGCCTCATACGTGCCTACGAGCTTCAAAGGCACGCTTCAAAAGAAACCATTGGCAGCGCATTGTCTTTTGTCGGGCGCAAGTCATTGCCAGACAATACACAGAGGTTACTCGCATACCACCGCGCTGCGCGACAAGTCGCGATCGATCAGCCACGAAGCCAATCTGCGCATCCGCTATCGCCGAAGCGATCGCCGCACGAGGTGGAAGGACGCAAGCAGTCCCTGGCGGACACTCTGTATTCAAGGTAGCCTGAAGGTGCCTTTTTATAATTGTATTAAACAAGTAAATAGTATATACAATTTAAACATTGTATATTAACAATATACAAGAAAACCAATACAAAGTATAATTAACTGAATTATAACGTAGAATTATTTAGTAAAATTACAAATAAAACATCCTCCGAAAAGCAATATCTTAGTTATTTCATCAGTTCACAAATTAGACGAAAGAGTATGGCATGACAAGTTAGGCGACATTTAAATACAGACATTTGCTTTTAAGGAGGGGATCTACAACTCAGTAAAACGAACGATTGAGTGGGGGATAAGGGTTGATGAACTAAATGATACCACACATTTTTGTAATAAATATTGCCTCAATAAGTTTGAAATATAAAATTCATACAAAATGTATCACGTGTTAAAACTTAAAAAATGTATTACAATATACTGACATAAAACACCGATTTTTTAAGTTTAACTTTTGACTAAGGGACATCGAAAAGGAACGTTCATCTCAGAGAAGCTGTTTGTAAGTGTTATTTGTTACACCGGGGGGTGGGATTACATGCAGGTAACTTTCACCGAAGTATTTTAAATATCCTTTTCCACTACGTAAAACATGAATCCAATCGCTACACCGACCGCCGCCGTGTGCCTTGTAGGGATAGGCTTAACAGCTTTTCTTCAATAACTGTTACCACAAAAACAGCTGACTCGTGGTTGTTATTAACAACAGTTGAAAAATAACAGGTCCATTACCAGCAACCCAACATGGCGACTGCTAAGAGTTATAGCAGTAGTAGCGACAACTAAGAGTTAAACCACGCAAAACGAATAACGTTGGTAGCATCGTAAAGCCTAACGGCGCTTCCTTGCACTACTTTCCCTAACATATTTGGACAGAGAAGCAGCTGATATGAACAAGTCTGGATGAACTGCCAAGGATGAATAGTAGTGTAGCGAATGTGTATAGAATATTACTAAAATGAAAATGATTCGGGCTCACATTGCAAATATTCTATCAGTGCGAGTGCCAAAAATAATGAGGAGAAACAGTGTTTTTGCTTACCTATAGCTAAAGTGTTAATGACTGTCGAATATCAAGTATTATAATAGGAGTTTTTTGACCGCAACTCATTCTATTTTATCGGTCCTAGGGAAATATTAGTTGATCTAACATAAGCAGCAATGGGACAGAAAGAAGTTAACATATTGGACGGACTTAATTTAAAGGACAAATATCTTGTTGTAGTGTTTACAATAAAATATAAAAATATTGTGGCACATGGTGTCTAATAATAACGAATTGTGTATTAATGAATGTATAATTTGAAAATTGGCAAATCATGATTGATTAGCTGCAGTGAAGCTGTTATCGTACAAAATGGTTGCCAAAAAAAGCTTTTAGTAGTTCGGATTAAACCCCAGTAGGTTGCAATTCTATGCATTTCAACCGATAACAACCAATAACAGGATAAACGAAATAATTGTTATTTCGCGTAACAGTTACGAAACGTTAACGGTTAAGAACTAACAGTTTAGCTGTTAAGGGCACATCCCTAGTGCCTTGACGTCGGGGGCCGTCCCGGCTGCGTGCGGCGAGCGGAGAGATTTCCACCGAAGAGCAGGGGACCCCCGCCGCCGCGCGGCCCGGACGCTCGGCCGCAGCGACACAACATCCTCATCCTGCCACGCGCCTCTGAGGCCGATGCGGTTTCCTTCGCGGGAGCCCACTCACCACTTCGCGGTTACTCTCACGATGACGCGGTCTATGGATCAGACATCACACGCGCCAATACACCGATTCCTCATAGCCGCATGAATCGCTATTCGCTAAATGGAACCTTTCCGGATTTTCCTTCAATGGAAGGTATCTATTCCTAACAAACCCAAGCAATTTCTAATCAACTAGTCATTCAGTTTGTATACTTCAAAAATTACTTTAAATATGTATCCGTAAACGCAGCAAATATTCAACGAGCTTGAGGACCAACCTACTAAATATTTGAAATACTGAAGGCTTAATAAGAAAGGTAGATACGCCAAAGCGGATTCGTATTCTTTCCCTCATTCCTTACATGTTCGTTTCTCAACTGCATTCCTTGTATCTTACTTTTCCTCGGTTTCCTTCTGACGTTCAACACATGAGTCCGCTCACTTTGAGAAAAACAACGTGTTGACCACAAGAGGATCCGGGTCTTGCAGCTGCACCGTCAACGCGACAGTGCCAGGACTGCGCGCGTGGCGGAGGAAATAGCGGCGGCAGTGACGATGGACCCACACATATTAAGTACGGACGAAACGCAATAATGATTTGATTTCATGACCAATATTATTTAAATTTGCTTTTGACGTTTGATGGGTTTCATTGGTTCATGTTTCACAGGTTTACAGGATTCGCGATTCGATTTTGATGCCAAAACTTCAAAAACATTGAAGGATATCCAATAATGTGGTTACAACTACGGAAATAGTAACAAAATCGGAAATAATTGATGTTATTACATTCATTTCTAAGCGCTGAATTGGGATATATTCCCAAAATTTATTAAAAAGCACGATTTAACATAGCTCTTTGTTATTGCTGTTGCTACTGCTCCCACACAATCGTTCCCACTATCAAAGTTTGTGGTGGTGTTAGCAAACAAACCGTGAGACAAATTCCCATTCGTTTCCGTGCGCGCGCAGTGCTCATTCCGGGCAGAGCAAGAATAAAACCCTTCGATTAGAATAAGGTCTGCTAATATTACTATTGTTATCGTCGCCTACATCCTGGCTACTAATTTGATTTATGTAAGTTTGAGTTCAGTTTGTTTTAACTGGTCTGGGACAAATTAATACATCAATTTTATATAACCACCTATATAGTGTACCGCAAACTGCCAGTGTTAGAAAACACTTCATTATTTGACCAACAAATTTAATTTTCTTCGTCAAAATGGAAAGATGGCGTGGAGGCCGTCTCGGAGGCGCAGCGGCGGCGGCGGCGGCGGCGGCGCCTGCTAGGCGGATGGGCTTGCGACAAAGCAGCGCCGCCTGGTCGCCACGTCGCGTCGCGTCTCGGACGAGTCTCTCCGCCGCGCCACCCCGGCATCACGGCCGCCCAGACGTCCATCTATTGCCCCACTCACCGGCTCCTCCGCGCAACTGCACGCACGCACGCACGCACGCGGCGCCCTCGGGTTTTTCTGCCTCCCTCCGCTCCACCACAGGCGCTTGTTCTATTCTCTCCCTTCCATTTAGTGTATCTCTCCCATCACTTATTTCTTGCCTCTGATTCTCGTCTTGTTGGATCGATCTTTACGATCCTCATTATACCTTCTTGCGGCAGGGCAGATCGGGAGACAATCCCTACGACGACTCTTAGAACACACTGGAAAAGGTGTGTGATCATCGAGTGTTCGAAACGTATCACCCAGTTGAGTAAGAGTGCAAGTCGAAGGAAACAGGAAGTCCTTTTCTTGCACCAGGAAACCTCCTCCCATATACGATCTCTGTGCGGTCGGAGACAACACCGTTCATGGACAGTGTCAAGGATATTCATTGTCCTCGATGTCGACAAGGAATTAACATATTTGGAAATTAAGGTAGGCCCATGGGCTCCTGAGAAGGTCAAATCCCAGAATCAAGAACGACGTTTCACACTAGAGACGTGAATCTGAAGTTGACGAATGTCCTTGGGTAACTCAGCCAGTCCGCTCGTCCTCCATACGTTCCAACGAACGCAACGACTTCCGAAGCGCGGTCCGAGGCGGAAGGCAAGTAGACTAAGCAGTGCGCATTGAGTTTATCAGAGCAGCACAATGTACGTGGATACCATCTCGCAGACGCAAGACAAAATAGTGGGTAGTGACCGTCACAACCGCCTCTAGCAATACCACACCCACCAAAGCCGTCATGTTGCCATCGCTCACGCCATTTCCCCTCGCCATCATCACCCTCACCGCCCCTGCTTCCTTCACATCCACCGCACGTCCCCCAAAACCCCACAGCTATCGCCCCCCATCCCCTTCCTTCCCCCCCGTCAAAAACGGCCACCGCCCCGCTGCTCGCGCGGTTTCTACCGTCTCCACTGCATTCGCTGCTCCCGTCGCCACCATTCCGTCTGCCATCGCCCCCGCCCTCGGCACCCGTTGTCTTCGCCGCCCCAACCTCCAGCAGCGGGACATATAAAGGTGCGCGCGGGACAAAGCGGCGGCGGGGGCGTCCGGTCACGGCGACGCAGGCGGCGGCACCCTGCCGAGCGCGCACGTGCGCCTCCAGGCCCCGCCACTGGCCGCCCCCGCGCCTCCACGGCACCGGAGCCCAGCCCCCTCAGCACGTCCACTTCGGGAACACCCGTCCCCGAATACATTCAAAATCCCGAATTCATGTTTTCCCTTCTATTAATAATGATATTTTATTACAACAATCTCGATTAGTCGGAATAATCTTTAATTACATTGACCTGCATCTTTACATTTCATCTTCTCATTGGAAATACAGAAGTTTCACTGCGCTAACATTAGGAATAACACATTAAGAGTTAAATGTGGAAAGGAACAGCTGATTGGAAGAGCATTGTACCATGTAGACACATCAATTAGTATAAACGAATTATTACATCATTCACATGTTCAGTGGTTGAAACCTTTAGACTACTGTTAATAGGGTCTATTTGGATTGGACTTCTATTTTATTTTTGAACCCAGATAAAGAAGGAATTAATCGTTTCAGTCAAGTCAGTCCCACTAAAACACGTTTACTGTAAAAACGAGAATATGAATGATAACTCATATTTTGCGCTATCAAGAAAGAAAATACTCTGTCCCTGATCTTGCACTTTTACATCCCTGAATTACCTATCTTTCCATTTACGAATGACTTCTCACATCCAGGAAATTAATCATTTTCGCAAGTTATTCTCAAACAAATCGTCTGCTGTCACTCGGACCTTCGCGCGACCCGCAAAATGCCCAGCATCGTTTGCGGATCAAGTAAAACTGTCCGATCTTCGAATATGTCCACACGCGGCGATTTCCTCGCCCTCACCGGGCACTCGCGCCGCCCTCTTCCGCCCCTCCCCCCCCCCCACGCGCGTCACCGCACGCGAGCGGCGACCCGTGCCCGCTGCCCGCACATCCGCCCAGCCGGCCTCGTCACCCGTGATGGATGCGGCGGGCGATGCGCGGATAAGGCGGCGAGGGCCGGCAGGCGATGGGCGGATAAGGCGGGGTGGCGGCGGCGGCTGGGCGAAGGCGGCCAAAGGCGGGCGGCGGGCGGCGGGTAGCGTTCCGGGGCGTCCCGTTGCCTCCGCGCGCGCGCACGGTACCGCTGCGGCCCTCGCCGTCCTCGGCCTCCCGCTCGCCGGCCAAGCACCTCGCCTCCCGCCTCCGCGCCCTCCCTATACGCTCTTTCATTTCATTCCTCCCTCCCTTACATTTCTTCTTTCCCTCCTCCCTCCCCTTTAACTCGCATCCTCTCTCCCTCTCTTCCTTGTCTCTTTGCTCCTTCCTTCCTTTCCTCTTTCACTCCTTTATCTTGCCTCCCTTCTTTCCTGTTTATTTCTCCTTCCTTCTTTTCTTCTTTTTCTCTTTCACTCCTTCCATCCTTGATTTCTTTCTTTCTAATTTCATCTCTTCCTTCCTTCCCCGTTCCTTCACTTCCTCTCTTCCATTTCTTTCCTTGCTTCATTTACTCCGTTCATATCTTCCTTCATACCGGGAGCGGTAGCTCAGTGCATCAACTGATGTCACTGCAGCGCCTCTGACCGGGAGGTCCTAGGTTCGAGTCCCGACGTCGGCAGGATTTTCAACACTAGCTTCTCAGCTAGGTCAGGCCGACACTAGCTTTTCACCAGGCGAAGGCTGGAGCAGTACCCTAAACAAACGGGCCACGGACCGCGCGCGATCTTTCCTTCCTCTTCCTTGTCCTATCCTCTCCCCTTACACACACACACACTTACACTGACATGCACTACACTACCACATATTCCGGGAGACCGGTCGGGAGCTTAGAGCTTGTCCCGGCTGGGGCGGTGCCCCGCTGGTGGGAGAGTCCTGGTTAGGGGGAAACCCCACTAGCCGACGGTAGGTCGGCGCCGGATCTCGCCATCCAGCGGGGGAAGATGACCGTCATCTCCCGAGAGAAAAACATGCACTGTACTTACGGGAATCATAACCAAAGCCGTTGACGCGCCCGGAAACACGACAAAATCAATCAATCAATCTTCCTTCACTCCTTCGGGTAATCCTTTCTATCTTCCTTTCTTCACACCCACATTCCTTATCTCCCTTGTTTCTCCTCACTTTTTCCGTTAATTCAAACCTTTTCCTTCTTTCCTACACCTCTCCTTATCCTTCCCTAACCCCAGGTCTCTCATTCTCATGTTTCATGTCTTTCATGTTCTTTCCTTTCTTTTCTTTCCTTATCCCTTATGAAATTGTCCTTGGATGTAGTCCATTTTGTTTTCTTTTTTATGTAAGTTTCTATCTTCTCGGGTGTCTCCCTGTGTCTTCTTCATTCATGTCTGCTTCTCTCTTCTCTTCTTGTGCCTCCACAGTTGCTGACAGCGCCTGATTGGATGAGATAAAAAGACCCCCTTGTGCTGCCGTCTGTAGTTCCGAGAAGAGCTCGATTGAAGTAAAAGTGATTTGTTGTACTACAGTTACTTCGTGCAGTTAAGCCGGAGAGGAATGCCATAGGCAAGTTTACAACCGTTTCTTCCCAGTTCGTGTAAAACGTGTTCGACGTGCATCATGTCTTCCATGGGTATTGAGTTTACATTCAAGCGCAATCTAGAAGCATAATTGTCTTTCAAAAAAAGAAAATGAATTTGTTATCTTTCGTGGTGTTAAAGAGAAAATAAATTTGTCAACTAACGTGGTAATAATCCCTCACCCAGAGACCCTGGGCTTCGAGTTCCAGCGATAGCGCATTTTCGATACTAGCTGCATTTATAGGTCGAATTCGGTTGCTGTCATCAGGGGAATTCTAACGACCAGCTGCTATGATCGTTAGGTTTCTGCGGTTTTTCCGTTCAATATAATATGTATGCCGGAGCAGTATTTTAACAAACGGGCCACGGATCGCGCGCGATTTTTCCTTCCTCTTCCTTATCCAATCGTTTCCTGTTCCCATGCGCACACACTTACACGCACTACACTACCACACACGTCGGGAGAGCAGTCGAAAACTTGGGACTTTACGCGCCACACCAGGGGAGATATTTGAATGTGGAAACGTCTCGCAAGCTTACGTGAACGCAGGTGCCGGATATCACCATCATCATAGGACAAACACTGCCACCTCTCGGAATAAAATCATTCACCACACTAACAGACTAATGACCACAGCGTTGTCAGGAAACATCAATTAATATGGCTGCGAAAATTCTAATATTCAGACAGCACTGCGTGACTAATTATACGCCACAAGAAATCACATTCAGAGTAAATTTCAACTTTCGACTTGCTACTACGTATTAGTCTAATTTAATAGAATACCTTACGTAACGGTGTTTTACTACTTCCCTGCATTCCTTCACGTAATGCAGATGAGACAAAACAGGAAAATCGAGGGAAATCAGGAACAAGGAGGAAACATCGAGGCGCGTCGATTTATATTCCAAAATGACTTCAAAGAAATGCCCTCTTAATAACAGAAGACCAGATACGAGTGTGTTTTGACAGAATGAGAAGATTCCTGCTGTTCCACATACTAGACACCGATTTTCCCGATTCTATCCTCTAATATAATAAATTGCAGTTTACGTAATTTTCCTCCAATCCTCCATCAGACAAAGCTCCATGGAAATATGGATGGAAAAATATGCATGGAAATATAAATCATCCACAGATCAGCATGTCAAAAACTCACAAATTAAGAATGAAGATAAATGGAGTCCCAAGAGCCTAGAAGTAATATCGTATAATATTCCTCTTTTTTTACCTTTTACTTACACACCCACTTACATTCACAATACTACCACACATGTGAGCATACCCCTTACCATTTAGGGCTGGGTCACGGTGTTGGGAGACACCTAGTAGAGGGAAAACCGTAAGGCAACGTTTAGGTGGGCGCCGGATCTCACCATCCTACGGGCGAAGAACGCCGCCATTTCCTATGGTACAAACTACACTACACATATAATGACCGTAGTAGTTGACAGACTCGGAAACACGAAACAAATAATTCAATCAACCAATCAAAGATATAACTAAAAACTCTGGAAGAAACCTCTTCCCTCGGGCTCCCTCCACTGGAGGAAATAGAAAAGGAGGCAGGAGCGCTCTGCCGGGCAATGCGAAGCGTGCGGTCAGCCACGAGCGCATCTGCAGCCGCGAAGCGCGCAGTCGAAAGTGCGACTTTCGCCGCGACGGGCAGGGGGCGGCGTTTTTTGGCCCTCGCAGCCGTCCTCGGTCACTGGCGACCGCTCGCTGCACTACGCTTCTTCTGCCATTACGCCAGGGCGTTTCGCAACGGCAATTAGTTTTTCGTAGGACTTTCACTCCATTTGGAACACAAAAAGGTCTGTTGGCGTTAAAATAGACGCAAGCATGATGGATTGTGGACGAGACTGGAAGTTGTGTACTGCTCTATTTCTCAAAGGGAATTATAAGAAATTGAAGAGTGACAGAGACAAAAACAAACTCAATTAGTTTTTTTCTCTCCCATTGGAAATGATCGCGTTTCTACATCGCACACAATAGATAATATTACAAATTACCATAATTTTATTTTTTCTCCTTGAGTCTTTCATAACTTAATAACATGAATTTTTTCAACCAAAGCTATTCGCTTAAGTAAGGACAGTTTGAATTCTACTCAGTGAAAGCCTTGAGTAGAGAATAGTAACAAGAACATCCCTCAGTGAATGCAACACACGTCAAAGATATGCAAGTTTTGAAGATTGCAATTTGAAATAATAAAGAAGTATGTTTCTACTGCAATATTCTTCCTATTTAACAAAGCTTTTATAGGAAAGTTTGGTCACAAGTATTGAAAGAATATAAGGGTGTTGCCGGCAAAAAGACGCGGTTCCTTGTTAACCCATGATTTGTTTGCCGCTATATGACACCATAGTGATACACAAAATCATATGTAAAATGACACTTCACAATACGCTTACCTATTTTCCAGCGTGAAGTAAACGCAAAGGAAAGTACAAACCAAAAAGATTTTATTTTCAATCAAAAAGGTATTAAATGAATAAGTAGATTCTGGAGAATTTACTTTAGGTTGTAGGACTTCGTTTCTGTTCTTTGTAATTTTCACCTGGACAGGGTTTTTTTCTCAAAACTTTTTTTCTGAAATAGTAATTGTTAACTCTGTAATATCCCTTAAGTGCTAAAGGTCGCCTTCTGAAGCGGGGAAGTGAGTAGATAACACTCAATTTCTTCGAACAGAGTTGAACCCTTACATTTAGAATAGTTTCAACCACTCAAGTTACACTCCAACTTCACTCTTTACACTTTTGAAAAAATAAAGTTTATATTAAAACATTAATTTCGTTTTCACAGAAATGTATAGAAGTGCGTCTATTTTTTCGGTTTCTGTATAATTTATGTTTTGGACTATAAACACTTACGGTACGTTTTGACAGACATTGAGAATTTACGTTTGATACTTTTGAAAAACTGAGTATTCATTGGACTTTTGGAAAATAGATACCTTAAAAAAACTTGTGTCGATATTTCGAGAATGAATTTTAACCACATTACAATCCTTTCCATTTAACACGAACTGGAAAAAGGATAAGAGAGACTAGAAGAAATGAGGCAAGATGACCAAAAAATTCAGAATCGACGAAATCAATGAATGAAATGGTATGCGTGTATGCATGAGAAAGAGAGATAATAAAGGCGAAAGATGAGATGAACAACATGTTTGTAGCGTAACAAACGAAAGGGTTAGAGAGAGGAGACAAAGAGAACACGCGTTGAACAACAGGCGGTGAAAGAAAGGGACGCCCGCTGCCGCACATACCAAGAGAACGATCGTTTGGCAGCGGCGGCGGCGGCGGCGTCAACCGCTGAGGGGTCCTAACGAGAGCGCGATAAATCTCGGGCGTCGAATTCGCGCGGCCGTGAAACAGCGGCACGGGCGGGGGTGGGAGCGGGGGGGCGGGCGGGCGGGCGTACGTCACCGCGCGTTGGCGCCAAGGCCGCGTGCGGACCTTGGCGCTGCCGCCGCAGCGAGAACCCCGCGCCACGCAGCGCCAAGGCGAGACGCGAGGCGAGAACACCGGCACGGCGCACCGCTCAGCACCGCACGCGCCGCCGCGCCAGCCAGCCGGCAGCCTGCCAGGCGCAGCCAGCGTCATCCACGTCCGTGTTTTCAAAACATCGATTTTTCTTAATAGAAACATAGATTTTTAACATCTTTGTTTTTTAACATTGGTGTTGTCTTTTCTTTTTTTACTACCGGTTTTCAATACGAGGTTATACCGCGACCACTGTCATTATTAGGGGGTGGGCTTTGATGACCTAAAACATCGCCAAAAATGATCAATAAAATGCTCTTCAAATGTTTTTAGATTGTCCTAAAATCAAAGTAAAATGACGTTTTAATTTTATGTGTTCGAAGCAAAGGAACACTGTTTATACTACCTTCATTGAGCAGACTATCTCTCGCCCGAGATGACCTCGATGCCTCCCAGTATTACCTACGTATTTCCTCATATTTCGCAGCTGGAGAGGCACTCAATGCATGGGCCATTGACGTATTGCCTCTCTCCTTCCTTCACCCGAACCGTCTTTCAGCGAACTGAGGACTACAAATTAAACACTGTCACTATCAAATTAAATGTTTGTTGAGCACGAATTTAACGTTAGCAATTAATAAACCTGGTTTAAAGCATTAATGTTTAAAAACGTAGATTATTTTTTGTCGCGGTATTAATAACGAAGATATTTTAATATTGAAAATTGTTGTTTGGTAACTACGATATTTTGCTATAGACATCGTATCACTAAGCAAGACAATCCAGGTACTCATATATAAACCCAAACCATGCAACAGAAGTTGAACCTCAACGTACATCAATTAAGCAATATCATTATTATATTTTATTTTTCACGACACAAATACAGATATGTATTGTGATATGTATTGTATATGATATGTATTGCCTCACGTGAATGAATTATTCGCATACAATTAATCACTCATTTATCAACTGTCTGTAAATGAAATCTCTTTTAATATTAGCAACTATTTAAAAGGTCATAACAATAGTAGCAGAACAAAAACAACGCTTTCTGGCCAGAAACGACGTTTGCAGGAGCACTGTAAAGTTCGTCATATACTCCCGAAAGTCAAGGTAGGAGACAGGGTTGAGCAGATGAGTGGAATCGAAGGCTCGAATCTTCGACTGACAGCTCGGTCTGCAGACGTGAATACAAACATCGTCGGCGAGAACGAAAGAGCAGAAAGTTTAAAACGAATTGATTATCGACATAAGCATGCATACCCAGGAGGTGTGGGGGCTAGAAATGTACGTGCCCCCCCCTTGTTTTAGGCTGCGCACGCCTATACGCCTATGATGCACGAATACTACAAACACTATTGGAAAAATAATAATTCACTCTCTGTTCATTGATTGATTACTGATTCCGGGCGCGTCAACTACAGAGCTCATTAGTCCCGTAAGTGTATTGCATGTTTTCATCGGGAGGTGACGGTGATCTTCCCCTACTTGATGGCGAGAACCGGCGCCGTCCTACCGTCTAGCGGAGTTTTCCCCAGCTAGGCATCTCCCACCAGCGGGGCACCGCACCAGTCGGGACAAGTTCTGAACCCCCGACTGGTCTCTCGGCATGTGTGGTAGTGAAGTACATGTTAGTGGAAGTGAGTGTGTAAAGGGATAGGATAGGACAAGGAAGAGGAAGGACAGATCGCGCGCGGTCCGTGGCCCGTTTGGTAGGGTACTGCTCCGGCATTCGCCTGGTGTTGATCGGAGAAACCACGGAAAAATAACGATCAGAGCAGCCGGCCGCTAGAATTCGCCTCCACACAGCGACTGAATTCGCCTTAGCTGAAAAGCTAGTGTCGAAAATCCTGCTGCCATCTGCACTCGAATCTAGGACCTCCCGGTCAGAGGCACTGTATCCGTTGACACACTAAGCCACCAAGTCATCTCTCTGTTCATCTAAAGTTGCCTGAAAATCAATTTATTTAAAAAAAGCGATTGCAAAACCTAAGCTAGCAACTCGCTGTATTTTTGATTAGGAGTATAGCAGATTTTCTATCGGTTATCGTGTTTCCCTACCTCTCATTTCATAATTGCTCCACCATCATTAATATCGTCATCATTAAATTATATATCTATTCCATTTATCTCCATACGCTTAAGTATTGTTATACATCATTAAGAATATGCGACCATCACCACGCATGCGTCAGCCAGATTTAATTACGATCTCGATAACTATAACAAGAGCGTTTCGTCGAAGTTAAGCTGGCCTTCACAGTTTTGATTTTTAAGACTTAATTTCAGAATATTCTTATGTTTTCACTTCATGTCCTTAATAGTGAAACCACAAATAACATTTTCTTACTGGCAAAATTTTAGTTCGACACGTCGACAAAGCTGAAGAGAGAAAATCTATTTTGTATTAAGTTTCTGGAATAATTTTACTCACATGAGCGAAGAAAGTCGAGGTACTTTGCAGTCTGAGAAACTTACCTGTAAAAGAAAAAAAATAAACAATCAGTTAAGAAATTAAAGAAATAGTGAACAAAGACATAATAACTAAATTTAGATTCAGAATTTTTTTAATCCTGTTGCACTACTCTCAGAGACATTACTTACGCACAAGCAATCTACAAATCCTGTTTGGAAAGGGCACATTCGTTACATTTTACAGCATTCGATATCCATTCCATGAACAAAACTACCAGGTTCAACTCGATTTAAAACAAGACGTACCTCTGATTTACTAGATCTGTTAAGAAAATCCACGCACCCCATTTAAATGGAATATGGGATTTACCAATTAGTTGTAAAGTTACATTTAGATACTTACGGAAACTATAAACCTGCAAAAACCTAGCCCGGAGTCAAGTAACGGAGAGCGTAATAAACATGATCTTTCCACTCTGCATGACTTTCGTTGTTCAACTGAAACATAACTCCAACTGAAGATTATAATGCGTTTTTGCAATGTCCTTCAACCGCAGTTCCAAGACAGTTTAATCTTTTGAAGTTTAAGAGGCAAGAACTATGAAAAAAACTACTCTTCGTTTTGAAAGTTTTATTGTGAGAACATTGAACATATTCCCATCATTATTCTCGACAGTATTGTTAGAAATCACACGAAGAGACTGTAGAAGAGGCTCCTCCAATCAAGAGGCTCCTTTTACAGTCGGGGGGGGGGGGTCTCCTCACAAGCGCACAATACACCCTTCACTTCGCGTTGGTATCAAGGTCAGCTAACGCCGCGATATCGTCAGCAATTATTCTCCTCTACAGTCCACACGAAAAGTATACAAATCCAACCACAGACCGAGAAAAACCTCCGCATTTTATGGGAGCTGTACTTGGAAATATCTGCGTTTTTTGAGAAGCAATCGGCATACAAGTCGGTTCATTGTTTCCATTGGAGGAAGACGGAGAACGAAGTGTCGGTGCCATCTGTCTTGGTTCGTTGCAGATTGCAGCGTTGCGAATTTCGTGAGCAGTGTGCTCAAGATCCGTACGCGTTGAAAAAAACCGCTCGGGAGAACTGGTATTGATCAGATGACCGGTTCCTTTCGAACGATTGATAGAGAATCCTTCTTTGGCGTCTAGCTCGCCCAGTAAACTATCGCTGTCGGCGGTCTGCTTCAGAAGAATCGGTTCTAACCGAGTTCCTGGGAAAGCAGCACAGGCAGAAAAAGAGCACAGGACGATGTGGGTAAACACTGCCAGCTATTTAGCTGCATGAATATACGCGAGGAATTGTGTTCATGCCAGAAGGTATTAACTTCGAATTCTTGCATGGCGTTTCAGTGTTCTTTTCCATGAATAGTATTCTACTTTACAACGCTTTGTTATACATGAATTCCGGCGTTACTGGGCAGATGTTTAGTTCAAAAGAACTAGTGCAATCGTGTAATTTGCTGCGCTTTATGGTATAGCTGTTGAGAAGCATTCCAGGCTAATATAAATTTCATAAAAAGAGATTTATTCTAGTCGGTTATACGTAGAATTACACAATTCGTTAAGATATCTACCTTCGTCAACACGTAAGAGAAAGAAACGACGGTCGACGGTACGTACGTTAGATATAAATGTGGCAAGATGATAAAAAGAAAGAGAAAACACGTGTACAAAAACTCGACGGGGAAACTGCAGAAAATTTAATGCATCCTTTTTATGTATGTGATCGACAGCGATTGCAGTTACCCCGGCCCAATCGACGCGCAAGAACGACTATAGCCTGGAAACATTACACGAAAAATATAAATCCTGTAAACGAAAAATATAAATTCTATTCCTGTCTGGGGGAGGTGTTGTTCGAAAAAAAAATAAAATGACTTTTTTAATCCAACACTTAATGAAAAACATGCAATATAAGAATTCAGAACTTTCTGATTAAAATAACGTAAAGCAGCAAAATTAAGGTTTTGCTCTCTGTATACTTGTATGTCAATGACACAAGGCCAACCACCTTAGCAGGAAATTCAGAATGGATTATAAAAGTCCGTGTAATACAGCAAAGGCGGGACACATTCACAAAATAAGGAGAAAATGCGTTGTACAATGTTCGTTGGGGTAGTTTTAGAATTAATTTAGTAATAACGTAGAAATGTATGAAGACTTACAAAAATAGAATACAGTTAAGTGTAGCAGTTGTGATGGGTTGTGAAGTGAAGTGTTCTGAAGAGCGTCGAAGTTTGTCTACCAAAAATGGGTTGAACTGAAGTTTTTTCACTGGTTGGTTTGATAATATTGTTTTTTAAAACTGTAATTAGAGGGTAAATACCTTCGCTCAATAATAAGTAACACTGGCTCATGTGATAAGGATATTACTTCCGGAATAATAATGGGGAAGCAATCAACAAAATATCTACATAGTGTGATATGGAATAGCAATATCCGACAAGAAACAAAGAAAAGAATATTATATAATATACCATGGCAGAAAATATAGTCCTTTATGGAGGAAAAATGTGCCCCCTCTAAAGAAATCAGTGACAAAATACGAACAGTAGAATTGGACTATATGAGAAGATGCCTACATTATCACGATATGATAAAGACCGAAATGATAATGTAAGGAAACAGATGGAGGTAATTTCTTCAATTATTAAATGAATAGAAAAAAAGCTCTCGAATGGTATGGACACATTCGGAGAATGCCTGAAGAAGATGGACAAAGACAATATCGAAATGGCAACCATTAAGAAGAAGAAAGAAAAGCCAACCCTGTAATGGCAAAAAATCATCAAAAATAAAGCCATGGAGGCGTTTAAGATTTGGAGATTGGGAAAACCAAGATGTGTGGAGGTGAAATCGGCGAATTCCTGAAGGGGAAACGCCGAAGAAGAAGAATACAATTGTGATTTAATTATATGTTGCAGGGGGTTTGATTTGTTGGAAAGTAGAATTGATTGTGGTTGAGCGAAGCATGGATGATTTGGCTACTTGCCCACGTTTTGCGTCGTATAGTGTGTAATACCGTACTGCGAGTGGCAGCGTCGGTAGTACTTCCAGGAACTTTACTCATCCCATCGCGTCGTTCACTCGCATAAGGAAGTGGCGCCCCCCGCTGAGCGCACTAGACAAATCATCTGTGGCTCCTCCGTGATCTCCTTTCTCCGCCGCGCCGGGCGCCGGCCTACGCATCCTTCATTCACCTGTCGGCCGCCGCGGACGACTCACTCGCTATTCGAGCAAAAAGTAGACGCGAGGCCAACGACGCGCCCAAGTGGGGCACAGTCTCCTTCGCTGCTCAACACACTTATGATGGCGCGTACGCGGGACTCATTCCTACCTCATTGGCAGTGTGCTGCTCGTGTTTTTTGACAGGGTTGGAGCCCATTTACAAAGGGCAATTAAAGTAATTCGTAAGCGATGATTTCTTTTCCTTCTTTCAGGGCTTTTTCCAGCTTCACAGCATGCCGATTTCGTCTATCGGCGCCGGGAACTCATTATGTCCCTCATGAGGACACATATTAACGTTGACAATAGACACACTTGCGAGCCTTCCGCGACAACAGACATACATGATAGACTAGAGACAAACCTCCATGTCCACGGCGGGACTCGAACCCGTGACCCTTCTGACCGAGGCGCTGCGTCGGCACATGCTCTAGCCACCTCGGCCATCCAGATCGGCAGATCGTAAACAATGAATACTTTTATTTATTTCCCATATATGAGATATATTTTCATATTTTTCCTGATGGAAGTGTCTCAATCACTACTGACTGCATAATGACCATTATTGCCTCCACTAATTTTTTATGCGCTTGGAAAAAATCGTTAAAGGAGAACTGATTAACTCTGCCTCTTGCAATCGTTGGTGTCTCTTAAGCGGATAGATGTAACCACGTAGGTAGACATGGGGAACAGAATACTGCACAACCCAGTGAATGACCCAAAGCCGTGTAATATTGCTTGTCCATTCTTCCCCTCTTCCAGAAGCTGAGAAAGATGGGGGTTATGTTAAAAGAATTTGTCAGAGCCGCAGCCAGACTGCGCCCCTCAATGTAGCCAAGTTTCATACAAAAATGTTCCCCTGCACTTCTAAAACGGCACTAGCAGCAAGAACGTTAATTTAAGTATTTAACTATTGTTTAATGTATAAATGAAGTAATTTTATGATGAGATGCACGTCACCATGTGACCAAATAGAAGATCAGCGCCTAATGAGCATCATTCCACATTGATGTGTAATTGGAGATGTCACAGATTCGTATCGCCTCTTTTGAACATCATTAGCTAAGAACAGGTTACGTGCCGTTGGAAATGCGAGAATTTATTAGTGGCTTGTGAAAACTGGTTGAACCAATTTCCAAGCGTTGTTTGTCCCAATTTCAAACCATCTGTTCCTCAATGAAGTTAGCGATTGCTCAAAAATGTGTAATATATTTATTAAAACTCTGATAAATTATTTTTGAAATAATTCTTGGAAAGAATACCTTATAATAGGTTGAAAAGGTGTCTCAAAATACAGGAAATTCTTCTGTGCATTTCTCATTTTTAGCGTGTTCGTTTATTTATATTATACTTTTATTATCATTATTGGTATGTAAGTCAGAGAGGCGAGAGATTTACAAAACACTATTACGTACGAGATTGATAATTAAATATGTGGAACATAATTGTGAATTTTCTCATCTAACGTAACGTCAAACATGAAGAGTATCCATAATGAACAGGGAAAAACCTTGATTTCCGGCGCTCTTCGCAAAAAAGAGCCAGTGTATTTCAACTCCAAAACAGCTTCCAATTCTAATTATTTCTTACTATACAACTCACAAATATGATGTTATTGATTACGTTACAACCATTCATTCCAAATAATATATTTTTAGAAAGATTTTTAATCTTGATTAACAATTGCTTTTAAAGTTCTTCCTAAAAAAGCAACACGGTCAAACTGCCTAACGATTAGTTACTTTTGGTGAAACACCTTCGACCACAACGACTAACTTACGTAATGGCACCAAGCTCTAAAGTGCAAATTCTGGAGCACGTTATCGTTAGAGCCAATTAATATCCCCTTATCAACGAACAGAGCCTTCACATTGTGCCTGCCCTTCCTGCATGGAAGGTAAATGACGCCGAGTGTTACTTGTCGCTCGCGCGGCGGAGCGCGCTCTTCCTTGGCGCGTCCGACGCCCCACCGTCGCCGCGCCACTTCCTCCCGCGCCGGAAGCGCAGCCTGCGTGGATGACACCCCGCCCCGCCCCGCCCCGCCCCGCCTTCCTAGAAAATCGTAAGCAATTTGACTCAATCTTGACAAAAAGATCTCATGTTGATGGAACCTGATATCTTTTTTTGAGACAGTGAACTTCGGATCTATAGATCCCCAAAGAACAAAACGAAGTTAAATAAGGCCAAAAATCTCCTTTGATTCTGACAAGATGATTGGGAAAGGTGAAATATGGATAGGAACAATGATGGAGAGAGGAAAATGCGAGGAATAGGTGATAGCCAGTCAGGAAAAAATTAAGTAATGTAGTAACTGAGAAAAAAAAGGTGAAGAAAAGAAGAATAAAAAAAGGAAAGAGAAAAAATTGAAAAGGACACGCCCGCCTTAAGTACACCACGAGGTGGATACAAAGCGCGACCGCCTTGTGCAACGCGCAGGCAAGTAGAGGTAGACCGGATTCACGGCGCAAGTGCCCGAAGCGGAAGCAAACCTATATCACTCAAATGGGCACAGGGGGCCGCTGCAGCGGGCAAACGACTCGCCGTCCGGTAGCGTTCCGGTTGTCGTTGCGAAGGCAGTGGCAGCAGTGGTGGTGGTGGTGGTGGTGTTGGTGGTGGTGGTGGTGGTGGTGGTGGTGACGGTGGTGGCGGGGTGACGGTGGTGGCGGGGGCGGGGTGGGGGCGGTGGTGGCGGGGCGGTGGTGGCGGGGGCGGTGGTGGCGGGGGCGGTGGTGGGGGGGCGGTGGTGGCGGGGGCGGTGGGGGCGGGAGCGGCGACGATGGCGGTGGCGGTGGCGGTGGCGGTGGCGGTGGCGGTGGCGGTGGCGGTGGCGGTGGCGGTGGCGGTGGCGGTGGCGGTGGCGGTGGCGGTGGCGGCCTTTCTCCCGATCGCGTATTCATCACACGCCGCATTCCATACGCGCAAGGCGGCGGCCCCCCCGCCATAACGCTCCACGCCTCGGAATGTCCCCAGCAACGAACTCCGGTCCTTCGCTGAGCTGCCGTCCAGGAGCCGTAATAAAACCCTCCGAAAACGAGCCAATTATGTTACAACATTGTAACGTCAACATTGTAGCTACATTGTCATACTGAAAATAAATTTAGGAAAGGATGCTGGAGTTCTTTAATTATTATATTTTAAAGTCAGTTATATATTATTATGCATGATTTCATTGTCAAAGATAAATTTATGTATATTAAATGTATTTCTCATAATATGTTTCATGTATTTTATCCACATTCTTCACGTTTCTTATTTGTCCACATTATTTACTTATTTGTTATCATTCTTCGTACTCCTTTTATCTGGATTGCTACTCAATATTCAATTGGGACTAAGTTAATAAGAATAGTAATAACACCAAATAATAGCTATCCACAGCGATGATGCACACTTTTTAATTCAGTTTCCAAAATGATTAAATTGCAATAGTTCTAGGATGCTATTTTTTTTGCAGTAATTTGGAATATTACAGAAGCCGAATACCATATTATACTAAAAAGCTACAAAGGCAGTATTATCTTAAAATAAAATTGTGTTCTGGTGTCATTCTTTTAAACGTAATTCGTTTAAGTAATGTGAAAATGCTAGCAAGTAACAAACGGTTCTTAACTAATATTTTAATTGACAATAAACCTATGGCTTTGACAGTGTAATGAGATGTGTAAAATGTGCAAGGTATAAAGCGTGAAATTTTATAACTCAATCTCGGCTGAGATATGAACACGTTTCGCCACACAGTGTTGCGTAACAGCTTCGAATTCAAGTTCTGAATTAAGAAATAGATATAAAAAAATATGTATCAAAATGATCTGCTTTAAAGTTGGGAAGTAATTTGCATAAAATATGACAGCATTTAGTTATCAAGATTGTGTTGACTTTTCCAATGTTTGTTGATTAGTCGCAATGTAAGATACGGGTTTATGTTAATTCTGTAAACACGCCCACAAATTCTTACCATTTTTCTCGCACCTATCATCATGTGAGTTTTATTCCACCCATGTTTCCCGAAATTGATTTTTCAATATTTCCCATGTCAATTTTAATACCTTAGAAATCATTATCTCATAAATTCACAGCCATGATCGCGAGTGATTGAATTCTAGGAGCACAAATCTTCTAGCCCAATTTTCCAGCAAGCTGTTTGAAGTTATTTTACAAAGATAATGTACAAGCAGATACAAGGATATGAATTTATCTCATTGCTGTTCAAAATCGATTTTTTTCACTCAACGAATACTGCGAGTGAAAACGAAGTTTCAAGAGACAAGCGATTTATCCACAAACGGAGCAATTACACAGGCACGCAGGAAATGGAAAGCCCAGTAGGCGAAAGAGGCGCCGTTGAGCGGCTGCTGTGTGCACGCGTGGCCACGGGCGGAATAAGTGGCCTCAAAATGACTCCACGTTTACACTCATGCGTGACAGAAACACGTACACGAAGTAACACGCACACGGACGTGGTTACGCACATCAGCAAAGGTTTTACAAAACCCAAGATCCACAGTGGCAAATAATTCACACTCTAATAGGTCTTTATTGCGCGATTGTACGAATTAATCATTTACTTAGCAAGATAAAAAATATGTTTCTGCATATTTGTGGTCTTAAGATAAAATAACGAGATCAGTAATAAAGCCGAGTTTTGTGCTCACTATAATGTAATTTATTACAGCATGATTCATGTTTTCTGCTAGCAATACACTAATACAATTAAATTTGAGAAGAAATATACAGATTATGTTCTTGCCTTATCGCTCAATCTTTCAATCTTATTACAGGAAACAGTAGTTACTTACTTGCCATAGTCATGATTCGCTTTGGAACCTAAATATAAACACCTAACGTACGTATATTTCCAATTCCATATGTATTTTCAAACACGCCTTCAGGAAAAAAATTTACGTATAATGTCAAAATTATTTTCAGAAATTAAAGCGTAGTATATATTATGCCGCTGAAGTTCGGAAATTGTTCACAGGAAGGAAGGGGAGAGGGAGAAAGGAAGGGGAAAGGGAGAGAGAGAAAGGAAGATAGGGAAGAAGGAAGACGGAGAGGGAAGAGGGGCTGAGGGATGTAGGAAAGAGAGAGGAATTTAGATATTTATTTAGTGAAAAACAGTAAAGAGTTGTATGTGACGTACGGAGGAGAAAACCATTTACAACATTACTGAAAATACGGAGAAGGAAGAAGGGTAGAGAAGTAGGCGAGAGGAACGGAGACAGCAGGAGAGAAGGGAAATAAAGGAAGCGAGGAGAGGGTGAAGGGAGAAAGGAAAGAGAGGGAAGAAGGAAGAGGGAGAGGGAGGAAGGGGAGAGGGAGGGAGACCGGAGGAGAGGACGCACTGCGGGGTCAACGCATGGCCGTGGCGGGGCCGTGGCGGGGGCTGGGCGGGGCCTTGGGTGCAGCGGGGGCCGTGCGCGCCGCGTCGGTGGGAGCGCCCGCCAAGGCCCCCGCGTGCGCCCAGCGCCTTTCCAATGCCTCCTTGGCCACGGGCAGCGAGTTGTTGTTGGCTCCCGCGAGTTCCTTCACCGATTCGACAGGCGGCTGCGCGCATATTAATGTTCCGGTACTCTTCGCCTATTCCATGACTCGCATCGGCTCGGGCTTCCAACGCAAATGAGATAAAGCTTGTACCTACTTGTATTTACTTAGGGAACTAATATACCTACAAAGTCCATTCATGCGTTGTTTAAAGTTTAACAATTGAAAGCTGATACATATTAAATGTATTGGTCTATTCAATACAGTAAACTCTTGGTGTTATTGTTTGGCTTCCTCTATTACAGTTTAATGATTATATTATTATTATTATTATTATTATTATTATTATTATTATTATTGTTGTTGTTGTTAATATAAATAATAACAATAATAGTGGGCAGCATTTTAAAGTGAAATCCTCTTAAATTGGTGCTGTTGTGAAAGCATGATCACATTTGAAGATTTGAATTTCTAACTTTCAAAACTGATCACTGCAATAGAATGCAATAAATATACAATAAGCTTTAAACTAATAAAAAAAGTGTTATACAGATTTCACAGATTGATTAGCAGTCCAAGGATAATATTTTTTTAAGCTCGATTTTCTTCCGGGGAATTGTGCGAATCAAAGATTCGTATCGCCGGTAGATGTGGGTCGAAAGCATTCACTACTGTTTCTACAGTCGCCCTAGGGATGTTTTTTCAGTCCTGTGGATTCCACTGTTGATTGCGGCGCTTTTCCTTCTGAGATGACTTCCTCTCGAAATACTAAATGTCAACACTCTTGTAAACGGATCTATGAGGTCGGGAGGAGATGTTTGTGCCATAATTGGAAAAGAGCTGCAGACGTGGGCACGGGCGCGACAGCGTTACTCTGTGACGCGATGTAGTGTATGATTCCTTGACTTTCCCTTTCTCAACGCGTTTACGAACGCCCGCTCCCCCACACGCGGCTCCGTGGCTTCGGGGCTTCCCCGCACCGCCCAACCCGATTCGCGGCGCCACGCCCCTTCTCGCTGCGTCCCGTCCCGACTGCCCCCTCCCGCTCCAACATTCAATGCAGTTCGCCGCCACGCCCATCCCATCCCATCAACAAAAGAACGCTGAGTAATATTTTTAGCCCTGAAGATTTTGTTTACTACGAGCGTATTGATTTATTACATATCCTTGTGCAATAAAACAGTCTATTGTATTTGTCAGACAGCACATAATGACGTAATACATCTGCCTTTTATACGCCTAGAAAAAAATTAAACGTATACATCATAAACCAGCACTGGTTCACTAAACTTCTAATTTTGGCTGAAATCCTGTGATGTGTTTCACTAATTGCACCGCATCTAAAGACTCTAGTCTTCACATTCTACGAAAATATTTTTTTAAAAAAAGTACTATTTTCCAAAGTTAGTGCACAAAAAATATTAAATGAATGCACAACGATGGAAAAGTTATATAGAGCTTTCTCCAACCTAAATCTCTCGAGTGCTAAATGGCAGTCACTTTCTCCCCTCTGGATAAGTTCAATTTATAGTACATCTGAAGTTCATTACTTTGCACAATTGCACCACTAATTTGTTTTTGTTTCCCAACTTTCCCAACTCGCTCCCCTCTCCATCTCTCAAATGGCTTCATTTCTATTCCTTCCCAATAACCGTGCGACTATAATATTTAACATTTTCAGGGTTGTTATTAATTGTCATACGTTGATATTCTGAACGGTTTAGATTCTATTGTTGAATACGAACGGATAAACAGAAGTTTTGTCGTACAATTTTTCGGTATCAAAGACCTAGAAAACGTGGATTCTGACTACACAATAAGCAAATGCAAGTAATTTACTACATATAGAAAGAAGAGAATATATCTACTTTTTCTATATCAGGGACTCCCAATAAGAGTTTTTAACGAAAACACGCCACTATCAGCTGCAGCATTACAATACTTTCTCATTACTAAACGAGTACATTGGCGACAGAGTAAATATCAGAAACAGGATCTGATTGAGAAAACTTTCTGTCGCTGAAAAACTTGTGACTCACGTGATTTATCAAAACACTGGAAACTATGACTGCATTGTGGGAAGGCGGTGTTCCAGAAGCACTGAGATAATATTTAAGACTTTTGTTGACCCTTCATCGCGATTTTTGTTAATGTTCATCACAGATTATTGGCTACAAGATTTACGTACTTGATTGAGTCAGGATTTATCAGGTTACATTCGTACATGTATTGTGTTCGCACATGTTCTTGATCAGAAGAGAAGCAAATCACCACCGGTTCAGGAGATGTTTCGTGCAACTGTGCTACATTATATCCCATGCTTTCACAAAATCCTGATTTGGCATCAAAAGTGTTTTATTAGAGTGGACTATTCAATATTTCTCTTCTAACCTCGAGAATCAATTACCTGTCCTGGACGTGCGATGACTCGTTTTGAAAATAAGAGAAGGTGAAGGAGGGAAAGTTTAATTATGAACACCTTTCGAATACTACAATAATTACAGACAACCTTATCGTAAATGAACTAATAGCTGCACGTGATTGTTGGAATAGGAGTAATAAATTTCACAAAGCTCTCTGAACGTGTACGCAACGGACTGCATTGCATTAAACATTATAGTTTGCAGAATTAATTTACAGTTGTTTAATTTTAAGATGTCCTGCCGGAGCAGGAGAGCAAACCAAGCACCTTACTTTTTCGATAAAAAATCATTATAGTAAAATAATTATAGCATTATTTCACGGTATTTTATACTTTATTTCTCCAATTCCTTTTCCCTGAGCAACGCATTTGTTTACACCAGTGGCAGATAGCGGCGACTGGAGCAACGGGCTTGCGACGTAATGGCTACCGCATACGCTTTCCATTCGCTGGGACCCCGATTCTATTTCTGGCCAATCCATGCAAATTTTGAAGTCGACTGAGTGAACTAATGGTTGAATTGTTTACCGGACTTCTAGGTCGTGGTCCACTTTAAGTCTGCAACTATGATCGTTTCGTCTGCAAATGCGGCAGACATCATCAGCGACTGGGGCTAATGGTAGAAGATCCTCCTTAAGGCGTTACTGGCTGACTACTGTCGTCACAGAAACTGTGGACTGCAATCAGTCAGCAACGCACCAGGAAAGGTCCCCTACCACCAGCAGGCACAGTCGCGATGATGTCTGCCGCAGACCAAATGTCCGGGAATAGGACTTCAAGTGTATCACATTCTATTAGTCTGGTAAACAATTTAATCATCGATGCTGACTGTAAAATCTTACATTGTTTAATAAAGTAAACTTATGTCAGGTTTTCTACGGGATTTCCCGTTTCCATTATCTCTAATTGCACCATTTCTGTCACAATCGTTCACCTCATCATTATGTCCAATATCTAATTACACAGATACAATCGAATAGAAAATAATTCAATAAATTATCACTAACGGACCTCGTTGATCTCCACAGACACAGTTTGTTTCACAGACTCTCTCTTTCTGGAGCGATTGTTCCAAAATTATACACGAACGCTTTTCAGCAACCGACAAACAAAACAGAAGAGGGAATTGCATTTCAAAAACATTACCGCTAATTTGGTTCTGCTCTAAAATTTGTGTTAGTGGAAATCCTCAATGTAGATCACTTTTACCTGTCAAGACCAACGGTATCGAGAAGGATAGATCGGGTGGGATGGTAAATAAAGTCTCGGGTGACGCCAAGTTATTTACACATTTTCCCATGGTATTTGTGGATAATTTCTCATCCTCCTTCGTCCTGTGCGACGCGCGCGTTCACGTCCGCGGGAGAGAAGCGTTGGCGGGGGCGGGGGCGGGGGCGGGGGGGGGCGAGGGCGAGGGCGAGGGCGAGGGCGAGGGCGAGGGGCGAGGGGGGCGAGGGGCGAGGGGCGAGGGGCGAGGGGCGAGGGGCGAGGGCGAGCCGCGAGCCGAGGGCGGGGCCGAGGCTGCCAGCGGGGTTCGAACCCAAGTGCGGCGTGCGCGAGGCACGGGCGCACAATCCCTTTTCTAGGTCTGCGCGGCGCGGCGCGGCGCAGCGCGGCGAGACCCGTTTCTCCGACCGCCGCCCCCCTCCCGCTCCAGCGCACGGCGTAAGGATAAGATGGTTGTGGCGGCGGTGGCCGCTTTCGCGCGGCCGGGCAGGGTGGTGCGAATAAGAAATCGACAAGCGCCTGCACGCCCGCCCGCGGCCCCGGCCGATTCGAGCAGAGCAGAGAAAGATCAAAGAACCTCTTTTGAACGTTATTCCAGCACTGCAATGCAGGGGGACAGGCCGTACGTATCAACGGGCAACCGGGGTCTATGGTCATTAGTCCCGAAAATGTGTGAATTGCATGCCTCAGGAGGTGGCGGTCTTCCTCCAGCATTGAAACGTGAGATCCGCCGTCGACCTACCCGTCGGGTTGCGAGATTTCCCCCTCCACATCCTTCTCCAGAGACTTCCCCAGTGTGGCAAGCATTAAAATTTACTGAAAGGTCTCCCGACGTGTGTAATAGTATAATGCATGAAAATGTGTGTATAAGAAGAGAGGAAGGGACATGGATGGCAAAGGAAAGAGTGCGTGCAATCTTTGTTATGAGACATGGATGGCAAAGGAAAGATTGTTTGCTCGTTTATTAAGTTATGTTTCCCTAGAATTGATCGGAGAAACCACGAAAAACTGCCAATCAAAGTGGCGCTAAAATTATCTTCAGACACTTATTGGATGTATTTAGAGTCCAAACTAACAAAAGCAAACTTCCACACATACAAATTTAAAATTAATTAACGTCTTGTTCATATTATGTTACTTGGCTATTAATTAAATTGTTACAACAGGACCCAATATACGAAAATCAATCAATATATAGTACGTAAATACCAATATATGAAAAACTGAGTGTTCAGTAGTACTATGCATCACCATGACTTTTAATACTGACACAATGATTACAAGCTACTGATCAGTAATTCAGGATGGAGTATTGGAAGATACTTGGAGTCAGTTGTATTATAGTTTGTTCAATTGACTTGAATCCTGACTGGAAAACACCACTAACATATCATTTAAAAAAATGATTTCCTTGGTTCTTTTGCGACAAAGAGGAGGTTGTTTGCAAAGTCACTGCAGATCCATTAGCCGGCACGTGAATTCAATTGACCAACAGATGTAAACTTCATAGGAACACAGTACCGTTTCTCAGCTCGTTTACTTCGAAACTTGCGATCATTACGTCGAGAAAATTCTTGAAAACTCTCTCCATACTTGGAGTCGTCACGTTACTGCGAGAATGGAAGCTACAAAACGAGTAAGAAGCCTAAAGTTTCCAAAACGAAGCGAATCCCAGACGTAAAGAAATCTTTTTTTATTTAAAAGACAAGAATTTCAAAATAATCTCAGTCTTCGGGGTAAGAGCTTCAAAATACGTAAAAACTGTAAACATGTTTTACTGAGATTAAAGAGGTAAAGGACAATACAAGGTGCGCCAGAATGAATCATTACCTGAAAACAAGTGATTCAGAAACCAAGTTCATTACCAAATGAGTCAACTAATGAATAAGAGAAAGCAAGGGATCAAACCACAGAGACGAGAACTTTACATTCTGGAAAATGCTGACAACATTCACGCAATATTTACTGAGAATTTCGTTCAATATCATCATAAAAAGTAGGATAAGATTCATAGAAAACTAGTTGGCTTGATGGATAGAATACCTGACGAATGCAGCGACATATACAATACTGGTTTGTATATTACTAGGCCCCACCCTAAATAATTATAAAACAGTATATGATTACTTTTTCGCAAGGAATGCATTTTAGCGTAAATATTTCATACATCTTATCTCAAAAACATTATCAACCCCGATTGCTCAGCGAGACATTTATAAGTGTACTTGAAAAGATAAAAAGTGGCAACGGCTGGTTTTAATGTGATAAGGAAGGAATTGAAGATAAAGGTATTAAATAATGAATCACCAACCAAAAACGAATGATTCACAGTTTTGGTGCATTCTAGAATGACTCAACTGGTGAACAAGTCAAAGATCGAAGGTGGGAGTCAGGAGTGTCTTTTAGATAGGCCAGTGAAGATGAGAAGAAAATTAGATAAAAACAAACTGCCGACAATAAAACAAAATACAATGCCACTAAAATTGTACTATCATCAATGAATTACCTGTGTTGTAAAAGCCATGAAGTCAGCTAGTACACTAAATATAAAACGAGTGGTAATATTTAGTGTTTTTATGCGGAATGACAATGTTTTCTCGCGGAATAAAATATTTTCTTTTACGTCCTACTTCAATCTGTTCAGCTTCTGCATTATTCCCTACGATTGTTGAACTACGAATAATTTCTTCTCTCACCCGTGTGAAACCAAACATGCTACCATTAGAGAAAGTGATAAGTTGGATTTTTGCGGTCTTTTCGCGGTCGGTGCTCCCACTGTGAAATCCGCTCCTGCCCATAGGAACAGGACATCATCAACAAACCATCGATGTTTCCAAACACCTGTGCTCGAAACGAAATCATCGATATTCATAATCATCTCCCACACCATACGTGTTTTATACATTGATATTTTAAAACCTAAATTAGTAACATCTAATATTCATGTTCGCGCTGAGAGAATTGACCGTGGCCCTATTTTATAAATGAGAGTTAACTGAAAAAATATCGCCAAAAATTATCAGAATCAGTTAACAAAGCTATTATTTTCTGATTGGACAATTGAAATATGATAGACTACATTTACCGTCGAAAATTTCACCACTTCACTTGTCACTTTTTGGCACTTTAGTTGGAAGTAATGTTCAGTTAATTGATAAAACAAAATTATTTTAGTTCTCTTGTATATTACAACACTTCAAATAATCATTAAATAATAAACTTTAGTTCATTCAATAATAAAAACATTGACCACGTAATAACATCAACATTGATGTTAAAAACATCAGTTTCAATAAGCCTGCGTTAAATACATAGAAGTTTTGAAAACCTCGCCATCGATTTTGCCTATCCACGTCCCCTCCGGTGCAGCGTTCGCGGCCGGGAGGAGGGGGGGGGGAGCGGCGGAGGCTGCCGGAGAGGGATCGTGCCGCTCCAGCGGCGGAGAGCAGAGCGTGCGGCACGACCCATTCACAGCAGCGGGCAAATTACGCAGTCGGAACCGTAGTGTCACCAGCACGGCCGCCCGCCCGCGTAACGGGAAAGCCGGGCCGCTCGGGCCACGTGGGAGCGACGCCCGGACAGCGCGAGGTCTGGCATACTGGAATGTACGCGTGCTATACAGAGTCCTGATTGAGGTTTTGCACCCGTATGCTTTAGAGTACGCGTACTACAGAGTCCTGATTGAGGTTTTGCACCCGTATGCTTTAGAGTACGCGTACTACAGAGTATACTATAGAGTATGCAAAACCTAATGAGACCCGATTGAGTTTTTTCTGGGTTTACTCAACCGCTTAAAGTGTATGCGGGGATGGTCCCTAGTTTTGCCCCTCCAGTCGTAAATGTACAGCTTTTCCCCCTTTTATATGTTACTACTCTGTATACATGTATATTCAAGGGGATAGACAGAAGAGCAAGTCCTCTGGTTTGAGAATCACCATTAATAGACATTATTATTATGGAGAAGTTAGCCTAAGATGGGACCAAAGTGACAACTTCTTCACGGCTACTTGCAACATAACTGAAGGTTCTGTCCATGCGCTCTTCTGTGTTGTCAATTGGCATCAATGCGCAAGTCATTTATATCAATTGGCGCTCATTTCGTCTTTCGTCAATTTGCAGCGCAATTGTTTATTGCTTTTACACTTCATGTGATCTCACCGTCCGATGACAATATAATGCCCAACGACAAGTAATTAAAATTAAGATGTGCCGTGTCATTTTTGTTTATTCAAAAATATACAAACATTACATATATTACGCATAATTTTTGCAGTAATGTTATGCGTTTAGCATTAGTGTGACTAAACAGTTATTGCGACGACTTCGATGAAGTAAACATAATACTTACTTGTTTCCGCATCTGTTACTTTGGTCCTATTTAAACCTAATTCGCCTCGTACGAGATCGCTCTGAGAGGGGACACGCTCTTGCTCACAGGATGCACCGAAAATAATTAGGCTCTCACGCGCATTCTCTTTGCTGGCTCGCAATCTCTTTGCTGGCAGGGGCCTTTTTTTGATGACACCACTACTCGTATTATCTTCTCTGATGCCTATAAGCAATTAATAATGGTCACGTGTTTGCATCACATGTGGTTCAGCTTAAGACTGAAGGCAAAGTGACTGAACTGCGCTGAATCACTTGGAGATTTTCTGTCAGCACAGTTGTAAACACAAAATTCCTGTACGTAAGAGGGTACGTACAGACATTTCTTTGCGAATGATTAAAAATGGCGTATTTGCTCACTTTCGTACTCAGTCCTCTTGCGATGCTGTAAGTATGGGTCAGTGATGAAACATGCTTTGCGAAAATATGTTAATATGTCAATTATCAAACTTTTCGCGTGTAATTGTCTGCATTCTGGATCAATGTTTCCGAACAATGGCATTCCACTTTCTAGCTGGCGCAGAATTTACCCAGAGTAGTTGTGTACTTCGGCATGACGCCCACATTCAAAAGAAGATAATTGCTGGCGCCGTTCCCACGAGAAAAGAGAACATCTGAACGGGATTTCGAGTAAACAGAAGAGAAATTCGAAGGGCAATCACAGATATCTCCTACAAATAAAAGAAAAGAAAAAACATCTGTCTCACGAGAAGTTTACGAAGTTCAAATTTGTTACAACGTTAAAATAATGTTATCGTTAACTTCCAAAGGTTAACGCGTTTCCCACTCTACTCGTACAACTTGGAATGATATTCAAGAATTCGTGAAGATTCAGAGAAATGTGAGATTCGATTCGCAAACACACGAGTAAATTGTCAGAGAAATAAAATCAAAAGGAGTTTGCTGTACATACGGTAAACAAAAAATGATTTGTAATTGTTCTCCAAATCTCAGATTGAGTACTTGCACAACGCCAAAAAATCATTTTATCAGAAAAATTGTTCTAGAAATATAAAAACTGGCAGATAAGTAACTTATTTTTACGTATTGCTACAAGAGAAAGTAAAGATACAATTTTATATGTGCATCGTATTCGATATTCGATGTCGGTATATGACTAAACAGTAAATACAAAGAAGACAGTAAAAAAACACAATGACGTGGCCTCTGTTACTTAAAACAGCGTTACCAATTTGAACACATTAAAAATCCCTGTCATTGAATACTAATTTCTATTTCTGTCCTTCAAAACCAATTGTGGCCAGGAATTTATTTAATAAATGTATTTTAACCAATGCATAAGTTATCGAAAAAACGACAAGAAAAAAACAATAATAATCTAGAAAAAATAATTTACAGAAAGTATAGTATTCGTATCCCTTGGCGGGGCTCTACGCCGTATCCATAGGCTGCGCTTTCAAGGGCGAGGCACGCGTGTTGCTGTCAATCCTCGACAACTCCAAAGGCGGTCGCGCGTCGCGCCCAACCAACCGCCCACCGACCCCCACTCCGGGGCGGGGCGGCCGTCCACCTCGGGCGAAATCCGCGAAAAGCCTCTTTTCTTCTTCTCCTCCTCCTCTCCTCTTCTGCTCGCGATCGCAACACTCGAGGGCGCACGGCGGCGCACGCGACGGCGCCACTCCCGTGGCAAGTGGGCCACGGGCGCCTCTCGCCGCCCCGCGCCTGCGCAGGCAGCAACGGAACGAGGAGGGATGGTAGGGGACAGGACCGAACAGAGTGCAGCGCGAGAAGACGAGATGTGATGGAACGGACCGGAAGCATCGGGACAGAACGAGTCAGGTCAAGACGCAATGGGATGGGACGAGACAGGACTGAACTGAAGCGGCCGCGAAGGACGGGTTGGGCAGTTCTGGAGAGCGACTAGAGCGGGACGGGAGGGCGGGCAGGGACGGGGGTGGCCAGGTCGGAAGGCAAAGGAGACTACAGTATGTGGTAGAGCAGGGCAGAGGCGAGGAGAGAGGAGGTGGAAAGGAAGGAGGAGGGGGGGGGGGGAAGGAGAAGGGTTGGAAGGAGAGACGAGAAGGAAGGAGAGAGGAGAAATAAGGAAGGAAGAAAAGGGGGAAAAGATAGGGGAAAGAAAATAGGAGGGATAGAAGAGGGAGAGGAAAGGGGGTGGCTTTGCGTGTTTGCGCGTCCCCGAGTGCCAAGCTCTCCCGTGGCTGAGCGGCCCATCCGCCCCCGTTGCACGCGGAAGGATGCGACCGAGTCTACACTGCAGATTCTCGAGATGGGCGCACCGGAAAGATTGCATGCGGTGTGCAATGTCGGATTAAAGTAAGCTGATGGCTCCAACATAGCGCATGCCATGAATGGCTTGCCAGAAATAACTTTACATCTATTACTGGCGAGATATTCATTTTTCATACGGAGCCTTTCGCCGAACTCACATTTTGTTTAATCTTTTGAGATATTTTCATTTAATTTCAAAGTTGTATGTAAGATTTGATGCCCCAGAAATAGTTTAAATCGCGCTAATTCTTAATGAAAGTATTTTTAAAAAGTCTTTCCTCGAAGAAAAGTGTTATTATGGATCCTTAAAATTAGAAAGTTTTCTACTTGTGTGTAAGATGTTTCAATAACTAAAAGTAAATATCAATCTCTACGGTATTTGCGTCGTTCATGAGGAAAACGAATTGAAGTAAATTACTAAAATCCCAAGTAATTGATATGATGTGTTTTAAGGCATGACGAAAAATCTATATAAATAAAAATGATTCGCCGAAATGTATGTAAGCGCATAACTTTCGAACGACTGCACCAAACTGAATAATTTGTATTTTTGGGGGGTTTCTGACAGGAGAAGGTTTGTATAAAAGAAGTTTAAAAAATTCGAACAGAAAATTATTAAAAATCTCGTAATATGACAAAGTGAATGAGCGAATGAGACAGGAGACTGTGAGAGATATTCAATATATTATCAAATCATTAAAAGTCGGAAAGCGAGAGGGGTAAAGAGATAAGAGAAGAAAAGAGAGAGGAAGAGTGAGAAATGTGATAAAGAGAGATAGAAAATGAGGGAGAAAGAGAGAAGGGAAGTGAGAGAGAAAGAAGGAAAAGGAGAGAGAGAGAAAAAAAGAAGAGAAAAAAAGAGAAAAAGGAAAGGGAAAAGGAAAGGGAGAGAGAGAAGGAAGGAAAGGGAGAGAGAGGGAAAAAAGGGAAAAAGGGAAAAAAGGAAGGAAAGGGAGAATAAGGAGAAAGAAAGCAAAAGAGAGAAAAGGATAAAGGGAAACGTGAGATAAACGAAGAGAGGAAAAGAAAATGGGGAAAAAAATAGAGAAGTGGGGAAATGAGAGAGGAAAGAGGAAGAGAGGGAAAAGAGAGACGAAAGGGAAAAGAGTGAAAAGAGAGGGAGAGAGAAAGAGGAAAGAGAGAGGGGGGGCAGGACAACGTCGGTCGGGTTCTGGTAGTTGTTAATAATTATTGAGGTTGTTCTTTCGCTCACAAGAGAATATGAAAGAGACTGATACTCTGAAATGAAGAGTACTTTTTCAATATCACAGAACTAGCAGCTCATACAAGCACTCATCTGTGCAGAGAGAGGCAGAAGGCGACATCATCTTTCTGCGAGATCAGCTATTTCACCGTCCCCCTCTTTATCACAGAAATACTCTGAAGTGAATTTTGAATGCTCTAATTACTTCCACTAATTTTTACCTCCTTTATGTTAGGATTAAGATGTAATTAACACCCAAGATAGCAAGTTTTGTAAATACAAAAATAGAAAATATCCCCTTGTAAATAATGATTCATGAGATGACTAATGAATTAATGGAAATCCATTCTCTCTTCACTGTCATTTTCTATGCATTTCCAAAACGCCACCTCCTTAACAGAAGTTTAAACTTTCACCTCCTAAAGCATATCTTGAAAATTGAATACGACAAGCATTTAACGCACGTCACAGTTATTGCTTTTCTCTGCAGCAATTTTCCAATAGATTTATAGGATTTTAATAGATTACGAAACGATACAAACGATAATCTAATCAAATACTTTCTTGGTCCTAT
The DNA here is from genome assembly GCA_964035755.1 of Teleogryllus oceanicus. NCBI lineage: Eukaryota > Metazoa > Arthropoda > Insecta > Orthoptera > Gryllidae > Teleogryllus > Teleogryllus oceanicus. Next base: position 160,169,249 of record CAXIVR010000003.1, on the reverse strand, counting down.
TCTGAGTAATCTTATATTAAATTATTATATATCTTACATCAAATTATAAATTTCCTTCGTGACTAAATTGAAAACAAATGATTTTAAATATTTAAAGGTTTATAAGACTGAACCATATAAGTTTCTTCAGTAATCATTAGACTATACACGTTTAGATCACGTCATTAGATTTCGTCATTTAGATACCAGATTCTGGCATGTAAATTAAAATTTCTTTGTTTAAGTTTGTACTGTATTGTTTGCGCGGTCAGTGTTACCAGTAATCGCCTTATTTTTGGGTATTACAATTATCGGTTGAAGGCTCTAAAACTTTGTGAGCCGAAACATACGTGAACAATAAATAAATTATAACAATGTAATATTTATTTGAAGTATTTCTTTTTCAATAAAACATTGTCAGCAAACCATTTATAAACACTTGATGCACATCTTATTAACAAACTATGCAGATAAAAGTGTGGTCAAATCAAGTGATTATAAATACTACAAACACGTCAGTATTTTTTAAAATGTGTGTCTACAGATTTTAAATCTCGCAAACAGTATTTACTCATTTGTGTCTTGTTTTGTGATAATAATGTTTTGTAAACAACTGTTTGAAGTTTAAAAAAAACTGGCACTGGCTGTTTACATACGTTTCCATGGCCCTGTTCGACCCGGTTGGAAGAAGTTTGAGGGCAACATGTTCGTTTTATTTGAAGTATGTAGAGCGAAAACTAATTTAATTAGAATTATACCATAAATAAAATTTAAAATGAAAAAATGAAATGACAAAATTTTAATTGCATTTACATACATTTCTGAGAATTAAGTTTCTTTCGACTCTGAGTTATGACACGAGAAGGGAAACTACTCTGAAAGGCAGGGATCATTTAATAACTAGGTTGCGAGAATAGACTCACCGCAATATTATTATCACACTTAAAATGACCTGGATGTGAAAATCACTACTCCAAGCAATGCCGCGCATTAGTTCTAGTACAAGACATAATCTTATCGATTAAAATTTATGCTCATTTATTTCTTGCAAAAGAAAACCTCATTATTGTTATTTTTGAAAATTGTATTTAGATTATTAATTTTTATTTAGGTTTAATAAAATAACTATAACTGGCTCATTCTAATTGGATTTAACATTATGAGAATCTTTTGAAAACTATTTCCTGTCATTTTAATAGCACTTAAGTCAATACAAAACTCATTTAAACGTGAACTGTTTATTTCAAACTTACAATATGGTCAAAACAGAATATTTCTGATTTCGATGTGATTAAGGGTATTTTATGCATGTCTTATATCTAAAGGATTTTATACGCCCTATAGAACGAGAAGTGTAAATTGCACTGAATGCTTCAATCGATATTTTAAATACAACATTTTAAAGACACTTTTTTCACCAATTTCTTATTAGATATCAACCCTGTTCTTTCGATATTTGAAAGTGGTATATAAAGATTCTCACAGCAAAATTTACTTTAATTCATACATCGAATAATACAAACATACATCAGGCACTCACTGGTCCAAGTGTCACTTCTAGGTTCACAGAAGTGTTAAACTGTGGTTGTTTGTTAAGAAATAAGCTGCATTCTTACGATAGCAGGAAGTTCTTTGTATCTTTCAACTTCAAGGTTATCACCAAATACGCTAACATGCTCTATAGCAGAAAAAAGATCACAAACATAACATGTTCATTAGTCAGTGAGAAAACTTGCCCTAGTTGTTTGTTCTAAAACTGAAGGAGTGGCATGTCCTTCCGTAACATTTTCGCCATGTTACGCTCACGCCAGCATGACATGTGTCTTGACCTGGAAATGCGACACATGGCAGAAACAACCGCACTTTCTTCGTTGAATACCAACTTCTCTTTCTAGCAAGAATACATAAAATAACTCCAGATATTTTGAAACCATGGTAACTAAATGCAATGACACACCAGCGCACGTGGGGCGTGTCGGGAGAAACACGGAGGATGCGCCGCCTCTCTTGATCACCTGCTACATTATAGGGCGTCCCCGGCAACGGGATCGGCCATTCACACCAATGCGCCGTGTAAATCATTCTCGACGAAGATCGCTGTCCCACATATTTCCCAGACGCTTCGACGGCGACGATTTCTTGCTGTATCCATGGCCAGGTCACTCGGAAATGGATCACGTACACACACGCCAAAGTCATATTATTGTACATCGTCTTACAATATTAGATGAAACTGGGGTTTTATGGATTTAAACTTACGAGCCCAAGTATCAGTTATACATTCACAGAAGAGTTGGACTGTGGTTGTTGGTTGAGAAAAATGCTGCATTTTTACGATAGTAGGAAGTCTTCATTAGACTATTGTGCATTTAGAAATTACAGAAATTGAAAAGAAATTCTGTACGTTCCTCTAATCTCTGACCCTTTTAAGGGTCTTTAACATTTTGATATCTTATATTTCTATGCTTTCCAAAATATATTAAATAATGATACTCCTATTTTCTAAAAATACTAAATAGCAAAAATAGATAAATTAAACTCAAACATTAAGTACCATCTCAGTAAAAGTTCGACAAAGAATTTACTCTAAAGATAATTTACGAAAGGAATAATTGTGAGCTAAAAGATGTAGTAAGTATTCTAGTATCTTCAAGCAAATTAGAAAGGAGACGGCAATGTTTTGAGTGTCATTATATTTCTTGATAATACTGTATTATTCTGTAAAAATGACGGGCACATTTTTACATTGGTTATCTTACGTACCGAAAGGCGTATTGAATACAAAAATAAATGATCACTGCTGTACAAGCGTACGCGAAGATACGATTACCTGAGAATTCGATTACTTGTCACTTGCCAAGCAACAACCCTTCCTCCACATTGCACCTCCCAGACTTACTCTGTATTCTTCATGGCAAGTACACGTTTCCACAATTGCACAACCCTAGCATTGATATTTGCAGCTAGTCGTCTTACATAGCTTTGTACTCCCAAATGTATTCAGGGAGATGACCAATGCATTAATTTTAAAAGAGGTATTTAGTAGATTTTTTTAAATTTTCCCACCAAAACTACAAATATGGATAATGTTAAAAGTCGACAACACCCGCCTAACACGCAAGGAACAGCAACGGTTATGAAATTTACAGTTGAACGGACGGGAACAATGTATACAAAACGGTCCCGTCCTTTTATCGTCCCGGCACATAATCCTACTAACATTGCGATCACGGGCAGGTAAGCAATAATCAAGATAAATTTAACACTTACATTAACAGCAGACAACAAGCCCCAAAACTGATTTAACACCGAAGCACCAAAACTGACTTAGCACTTAACCTTCCAGCACATAATCCTTTAAACACTTCTTTCTACACCTCCAGGTACGTAGTCCTTCAGATTCAATCTAGCACTCGTCGAAAGCATGCAAACACACGATGAATGCAGTGATAACATATGGACTGAAATCCACAAATGAGAAAACAGACCCACTAATGCTTAGAAAACTGACTTTCAACAAAATAATTCTGCCACATAATTTCAATATCCTCCGCAGCAAAATAGATCACCGTACGCTCAAAGCACATGATCACTTAACGAGGAAAGAGAACGGCCAATTACAAGAAATCCACACTTAAAGAATCAATACACAGAACACTGACTTTGATTAACCTTTGCATGAACACATATTCTTATTAACGCAGATGAATTCACAGGGTGGCTGATAACGAACAATTGAACATTGAAAGCACACGAACACACGCTCAACGAACTAACAATACGCAAATGTGCAACTGATGTAAAACAGTGCTCAATGCTCAGAATACTGAATATGAACTTTTGTTGTTCCAGCATATAAAACTTTTAACATACACACATACACACACACACGCCAGTGACAGATCACGAACAGACGCGCATTGAAAGACAGTAACACATTCCAACAAATATTCCACAATGTAACGTCAGACAACAATACACACCAAACCACCTAGGAACTTCTACGACCTGTCGATCCATAGGGGTAAGTAGACTTCACAGTTGAACAAACGTCTGACAACAATGCACATTAAGCTGCTTTGGAACTTTCATGCTCCTAGCAACTGTAGCAGCAACGGTTGCACGGTTTAACGTCGGACAACAATGTACACCAAACTGCCATCGGCACTTCTAAGCTGCAACGCGGCAGGTAGGTTGCACAGTAGAACGTCGGACAACAACGCCGGACCGATCCGCTCGGACGCTGCTCCTAACAATGGCACGGTGTGGAGGGCGTGGTTACTCACCCCCATTCGCTTGCGGACATCTCCCCCGGCGGCGGCTGCGGGCTCCAGGCCCGGCGGCATCCTCGGCGCGTGCACCCACTTGAGCATCCCCGCCGGCCCCCGTCTCACATGTCCTCGTCCCACTGCCTCCCGCGCACAGCTCCGCCCCCGCCGCGCCGCGCACTCACGCCGCACTCGCACACACACACGCGCCCCCCCCGACCACGCTGGCGAGCGACTGACTGCCTGCCCGCCCGCCCGCCTGCCCCCCCCCTTAAGGCCCGTGGGTAGTACCCGAAAGTCCACGGTTCGACCCCGGCGGCAGTCATTCGAGTGCCCTCCCAACATGTGTCGCTTAAAATGTTGCGGTTGTTGGTTACATCCAGTTAATACAATGAGTACTCAATACAGTCTGTCACTACCGGTGGGTAACATCCGAAAGTCCACGGTTGGGACCCCGGTGTTGGTAATTCGCGTTTATTCCCAAAGTGTGTCGCTTAAAACGATGTTGTTGGATATTTCAGTCGGCACTAGAATGTTAGATTCGGACTGGGTACGGAAATATCTGTTTCTTCCTGATTTAAGCGTTTCTTCCCAACGAATGTCGCTTAAAATCTTGTGCTTGTTGACCACTTCTAGTATAGTTCTGAGCACTCGCTTAATAGTCGGCCATTTCCTCCCAAACCACGGTTTGGACCCCGATAGTCCCGTGTTGTTTTAAAAACCTCCCGGTGCAAGTACCCGAGTGTCCACGGTTCACGCCCCGAAGGGGTAGTACCGGAAAGCCATAGTTGGGACCACGAGGAAGGCAAAATGTGCTTCATTCGAGCAAGACTCGCTTGAAATAGAGCGTTTGTTCGCATTTTCTATTGGTGTATCCGACATGAATGGTGCTGTATTAACTTCCCGGTGGGTAGTATTCGAACGTCCACTATTCGAACAGCGTTACGTACGCCACGTACGCGTTTCTTTTGAACGAAACCCGTGATCACAGCTTTTTGGCGGGGAATAAACGGGAGTTTACTCGCGTTTTCTACTTGTATTCTGGGTTCAATTATGACAATATTTTCAAGTGGTGGGAAAAGTCCGAAAGTTTACGGTTCGAACCCCGGTGGCGACACTTGGCGATTCAAGCGAACGTAACCTAGCTACATTGCTTAACTTCCTGTGCTTCTTGATCACTTCTAATAGTGTTCTGAAGAACTCGCTTAAATCAAGAGGCCCCTTCAAATGAGTATTGCTCGACAATACACTGCCCCCTCCCCACGTTGAGACAATTCTAGAAGATATTTTGAAAGAAAGAGACGAGATATTAAAATAAAATACCGCTTACAAATCAAACATTTCTTGGGGATTTATAGTATTCTAAAATATTTAGATTCAGGATGGATAGTCGAAAATGTGCTCTTTGAATACTGATAAGGAGAATTAAGAGGGTATTCGGAAAAGATAAACACAGATCGATTGAATTACATTGTGGTCTAACATCCATTAATTTTCTAAAATTCTTCGTCCAAATGTCAGTGCCTCAATATGTTAACAAAACGACACTGGTGGCAAGTAAACAGAGAAGTATCTAAAATATTAAGTTCGCACAAAAATACTGACAATATACGGATATGTTAAACTGGTCGTTCCAAAGTAGGGCCCTGCTTAAGATTCGATATTAGTTCTTACGCGTGACTTCTAGTGTTCGATGTTTATGCAGAGATTCAATCTCTGCTTTGATAAATACGTACTTTTCCTGAAAAAATTTTGTCATGAACCTTTTAAATAATTTAAACAGTTCAATTTTTGTCCTCTAAGCCATTCCCCTGCAAGAACTGAAAAGACGAATGGGCTTCTCTAAACGTTTTTCTCTTAATTGGCTCGAACCACAACCACTGCAGCCACTTCATTTTTGTGCTTCAAAGAAAGACGGGACGTTTGTCAGCCTCAACGGTACTTGGTTCGAGCCTCAGTGACAACGTCGAGAGCTCTGTGTGGAAAAGGAGGCGGGGAACCGTTCATTTGCGTCGATGTTCAAGCAATACAAATGAATACTGCTAGGCCACATAAAGCACTCTGCCTGCTTCCCTTTCTTTCTGCAACAAAAAATTGACTGCACCTCTGTCCAGAAGACAATTGAAAAGTGTGCAGTGAAGCGAAGATACTTATGTGATTAGCAGGAAAATCTAAGAATGACAATAGTCATTCATATTTTGTTTGGAGGTACTTTATTTAAGGCCGGCCACAATGAATCACAATACGTAGTTTTGAAGCTTAGAGTTCAGAACCAACACTGGCTTATTTTTCATAATTAAAAAAAAAAACCGCTTAAGAAAGAACGTTTAAACATTATACGGTATAACAATAATTGCTTTATCTAATCGACAAGAAACTTTCTGTATTTCTCCTATCTGCTACAAGTAAAGAGAAAGGTGATCATTTAATCCTGTACCTAATTCAAAGATGAATCATTAAATTCCAAGGGGAAGAAAACATACTCTTTCCTCTCTCACACCTTTCGTATTTACTTCAACAAGTTCATGCCGCATAGAAAATGTAGTGCATACAATGAGATACTGAATAAAAGTGTATCAACTGAGACATCTTGGGATGATACCTTAACTCACAAATACAATGGATAACTTAATATTTTTAATATTCATTGAATGAAGTTCGAAGTACCCTCATTATGTTGGCAGTGTTACACTTAATAGACGTGAACACTAAATTCACTGTAGCAACAATTTTTTTTTCATCATCACCCTGAAACAGCAGAATTCCAATGCATTCACACGAAGAGTCATCACAATAAGTAATGAATTACAAATGAAGACCATGCATTCACGATAGAAAGGAGAGGTGTTTGTTGTGAATTTCGCCCCGTCGCCAGCAGCCTTTCTCCTTAATCTTTCGAGAGGTTTGAGTGTCTGCTTTAGGGGCTTCTAGTGGATAATGAGATGATGAGTACGAACCGCTCGGTTGCTACTTCAAGAGTCGCCCGCGAGGGTACAGTGCGAGTGATTCGCCGACACGAAGAGTAGTTTTCTCTCTGATCTCACCTCTCGCGCCTTCTCCCTCTCTGAGTCATCGCAGACGGAAGCGAAATGCAAATGCAGTTCTGCACGAATGCCAAGATGCCACCTCAAGAGCTTATTAACACGACATTATCTCCTAAAGCATTCAAATGAATTCGTCGGAAATCATCTTATGAAGTCCTCATTCTTAGGACCTCTCATACCACAAATATTTAGCGTATTAAGCTTCAATTAGTCAGGAAATAGGTTGGAGTAAAATTAAAATTAAAATAAATATTACTTCGTCGTTGTGTCAATTCATATCATTGTGCTCATAATCCTCTCCGCTTCGTAAACAATAACAAATTGTTACGCCTTGAGTTGCAATTTTGAAACCTGAAACTGATAATCAAAATAAGATTATTTTATAATAGACATGTGTAACAGCTAAAGAGACAGAAATTATTTTGTGATAAGCAGATAAACTAGTGCTTAGATGAGGACGTCTGGTAGTTGAAACAAAACTCATAAGCCTAGCCAACTAAATCTCTGGAGTGTAGAGTGGGAATTTTTCTCATCATCAAAGTAGTGAGAACAGAATACTCACATAAAATTATTGCAACAGGCTATTCCTGTATCTATAAAGCAGATGCTCAAATAATAACGTCGAAACCTTCACGAAAACCAAATATTTTCAAGAACGTAGGAGCAATGAATAGGATATATTTTTATTTTCTGGAGACACTACAGGCTTAATACGATAAAGGCGTTGTCTTTGCCAACAATATTTTTACTAATTTTATTTGGAATGTCAATGAAAATTCACTGCTAAATCAATAATCAGAATATGCACCGACAGTAATGGTTTACTAATAGGGTACGCAACAATGACTTTCTCTTTAAGATACAAGTTGCAGAGGAAAAAACTACATGAAGTTACTAGCAATTGAGAACAAATTAAGTTAATTCACCCGAAGATCCAAATTGGAACACTCATTCTCCCATTTCTTCGACCCGGCGAGTGGCCCAGGAAGTCGCAAAGCGGTTGTCAAGTGTGACTGACGCAGCACTTGGCGGTCCACCCTTCACACTTCGCTTCGCCTTGCGCGACTGCTGCAGTGGAACGGTTTTTACGGAGAGGTGGAGAGTGACAATCGACATGGCGGCTTAAATGCTGACAATTAGTGCGGTCCCAAATCGTAAAAGACGTTTTCTTGGAAACAAATAGGACAAGAAGCTTGCTAACAAATAGGCTAACAAATAGACTAACAAAAAGCTAACAAACAGGACAAGAAGATGGCTGCAAAGAAATCGAAATCCGGCTGTTTGTGATTGAAGTCCTAGAACGTAGAATGGGGAGAAAGTGGAAACCATCAGACAGCGGAGCGTGTAACCAATACTGGCAAATCCCGAATTAGCCAACAACGAATCGCATGGCCAGAGACGCTGTCACCCAAACCCAAAATCGCCACACTTTATATCGTTTGCCAAAGCTACGTTTAAAATTCTTCTGCAAAAAGGTCGCCGTGTGGAGACGAAGTGGCATAGTTCCATGAGCAAAAAAGTGCTTGCAAAAGTGTTTCTTTTTCTCTAACTACAACATTGAACCAACCACAAAAACATTTTAACATGGCCTAATTTTGTTCTCCACGTCCCTCACATTCGCCAAACTTAACGAATAGTACTTTTCACGTCACTTCAATATTGAAAGAGAAGAAAAAAATGATGTAGATGAAAATGAAAATGAAATTTTTCGAGCTTCACACAGAACGTATTTGAGATAATTCTGTTAAAATCAGTTGTAAAATATTTAGCTTGGTACAAAAGGCGTTACGAGCAGATTCATTCTGATTATGAGAAATTTTGTTGTATCCACACTAATTTTATATTTGTGTTAGATGTCAAAAGGCCATCTAAATTCATTGACAATAGGGGACAGTTGTAAAAGTTTTTGCTCTTGAATTCTGGGATCGAAATCTGAAATCCAATCCATATGAAATTGTATTCATTCCCTTGTTTCACGTGAGTCTCATCTATAAATTATAATCATTATGATTCATTCTATCCCTCGTTCGAATTGAAGCGACACACGCAAGGTTCTGGAAGCACAAATTTCCACAAGACGGCAAAATTGAAACATCATGATAGTGTCATTTTACAAAACGCAATTCAGCTTCATAATACTTCTTCACGCCTATCCTGTGCAGGTATGCGAGGTGGTGCGTCTCCAGTTTCATTCCAACGTAATTCAATTCAGAGTAACGTAATTCTAATACAGAGTATCAAATTAATACGAGATCATAAGAAACAAGTAGTCGCGGAGATGCAGAGACGTTTCAAAAATTGCCACTCGTAGCTGTTTTGAAGGTCTTAATGTGTGTAACTTATATCATCTACAAGCTTTAAATTGTTTTAATCTATCATGGTATCTTGGTTTAAGCTATTTAGAAAGAGGATATTAATGGTAACTAACCAGAGTACAACATTTTTGAAATAATTTATGTTTATTTCGTCAAAATGTCGCCTTAGACAATACAAAAATTTAACACATTAATTTTACTCATTCTGACAAAAAAAATGAAATGTACTCATTGCCGGGGACGTTACACTTCCTGTAGAAAGACCAAGTGTATTCTGACCTTCGACATTTCAAATTCATTCTAGACCTCATGTAGCTAGTAGTAAAGCGAAATCAAGAAATCGGCTTTCGAACTGTGTCAAATTTTAATGTATTTCATTTCTCAAATGCCGCGATGCGTCCTAGGAAGTACCTTACGTTACATCATTTCGAGACATTGTTGCAACTTTGCACAACGATAACAGTCAAAGCAAAATTTAAAATGAAAGTAGTACTGCGATAGTATCACCGTCCGCGCGTTATCATTCCAAGTTGCAACGCAAACATCAAAAGCACGTTAATCTTGAGATGCGATAAACGCTTTGCGAGGACACCTTTATTCTGTCTTGCGAGGCACCGTGTGCATGTGGCACGTACGGCTTCCCGGCTCCCAACAACGCCGATCGCAGCGCCTCCCGCGGCGAATGACGAGGCGAGGGCTTCGCTTCCCCCTCAAGGGGCTTCCGTTCGATTCCAGGAGGCCTTGGGGAGCAAATCCAGCAGCGCGGCGCAGCCAAGCAAAGCTTTCCCGTGCTCCCGTCCACCACGGTTCAACTCCCAAGGCCAGCCATTCTTCTAGATGCTGTCTCCCGCGGAAAATCCGCTTCTACCGCCCACGTGACTCGAATCTAATGCACGTCTTCGCCGCTAATGCCTCGAAAGAATAATAATCCTTTTGATGACCCGACCCGACGCGATGCGATGCGACACGTTTTACGTAAGAATATTCCCATGCCTGAGACGCAGTCGTCTTGAGACCACTCGAAAGTACAGACGGAGCTCAACAACGTAATGACAGGTAGTTGTCTTTTTTATTTATCCCCTTGATGGATCTTGAGTTGAAATGTTGGAAGGAGAAAAAGCTAATATAGTTGAGAGATTTTGACTACTAATGCCGATATATTACGAAGAGAATGACCTCGATGTTAATGCATCCAAAAGTTGTAAATTGGTTTCGAATTCTTCAAAATCGGTGCTGAGTATCGCTCAGGAAGTCTGAAGGATGGGTTACACAATTACTCGGCCTCGATAGAGGATAAAGCGCTGTCCAGCATCACATTCCGGTTCATAATCCTTAATCGATTCCGATTAACTGGTTGAGCAGGCCTTGGAATTAGTTAGGGATAAAACAGTTCCATGTTTCTTACTCTGGGGCAGTCCTAGACCTAGAGCATCATTCAGGTGTCCTCAATGACCCAACTCCGAACATTAAATCCTCAATAAGATACGCCGGAGATACTTCAATCACCAATAATTTAGAGCTGACTCAGTAGAAAATTTGCGACTATTGTCTCTGCGTTCTATCGGACATCGTTTCGATGTTTGTGAGATGAAGCAAGAAACAGCGTTTATGCAGATTGCCCAGGTGAATATGAACCTTAGAAATCAGTTGCGTAACTTTCAATTTTTAAGTAATTTTTCTTGAACCATAGATTTTGTAAATACTTTTCTGTAACCCATAGATAACATAATTATTATTCCATTAAGTTAATAAATCCACATAAAAGAGATACCTTCATCTCACGTGAAATCAGCAATACTGAAAAAGGGAATCAAACACTTGAATATATTCCGGATACTACAAATCCACTGCGACTTCTTGAAGGTTAATTCCCCCTTTTAAAGGAAAGCGTGTAGATAATTATTTTGATACGATCTCTGTCGGTAAGGAAATAAAGGAAGTAAATTACTACGAGCATACCGCTCAACTTCAGTATGAGCGAGCATGTCATGATTTCTATCTCATAGCACATTAACTATCAGTGATTAACGTAGAACGACATCCTGAGTCACTACGCTTCACCCGGGCGGAAGTCCTTCGTTCGATGCTAGGCTAAACTCAGCTTGATTCTCAAAGTGAGTGGCATTCGGACACGAGAGAAAGCGCAAACGCGGTCGTAGTTAGAACGACCTAGTTCTGCCCATCCTGACATTAGTCATTGTAAAATAGTGTCACTGTCAAGGCTGAAAAGAAATACAAATTTGAGAACGAGAAGAAAGTTCATTAGGACTCAAAATCCAGAACCGGTGACGAAATGGGAGCAATACCTTCATCGCCTCTTAGGAGTGGCAATGGGTTATCGTTTAAAATATCCAAACATTCGAAGGGCATAGTGTATAAATTATTGCGAGTAAATCTGCAGAAGTGCTTTTCCGAAACTGAGTAAATTCCAAAGAACAAATATAAAGACAATGAGAAATAAGAATTCAATAAGAACACGAAGAGTCGCCAGGGAAGCACACGAATGCAAGGGCATGCGTTCTTCTGCGTCATCGGTAATGCCAAGAGCAACAATGCATCTCTTTACAGCTGCCCCTAGGTGGTAGCACGGGTGATGTCAGCCACCGTAGTCCAGCCGGGCAGGGAGGGGCAGAGTGAGGACGGGCCAGGTGGATTAGGGGGGGGGGTCGGAGCACGGTGGGTTTCGGCAGAGTGGCGCAGGGCAGAGCAAGAGAGAGAGAGAGAGAGAGTGGGGATACACAATAGCAAAAATTCATTCTTTTTCGTGTCTAATACATTACTGTGATAAATTAGTCCCCGGACAACGCAGGACACATCAACTAGTAAATTAATACATATAAAAGAAATATTTGTAATATCTCAAACAAAATATAGGATTCCAACACGTACGTAGAAATTTTCAAAGCACGCAAAGCTTGCCTGCTTGCTGCATTGAGAGAAGCGAAAGTAAACCGAAGGGCAGGCAGCAGGGGGAACTGGAGCAATCATCGCCAGCACGTGGGCGAGCCACCGCCTGCTCGTAACCCGTCACCTCCCACCGAAGCGCCGGCAAAGGAGAAGCGAAATCACGAATGAAAAAGAGGCAAACACGAATACACACTGATGACCCAAAAAGACGCAAAAACAAATAAACACACTGACCAGGTAAAAATTAACAATTACTATTAAAATTGAGAAGTGATCGAAAAATCATTACCAGATTTTGAAAGATATGTTTGAGCTTTTTAACAGAGCTATTGATTAAGTAATTAAGTAATCCGGGTGCGTTAACTATAGAGGGCCTTAGTCCCGTAAGTGCAGTGTATGTTTTTCATCGGGAGATGGCGGTGATCTTCGCCCTCTGGAAGGCGAGATCCGGTGCCGACCTACCGGCAACTAGCAGGTTTTCCTCAACCAGGCCTCTCCTACCAGCGGGACACCGCTCCAGTCGGAACAAGTTCTAAGTCCCCGACCGGTCTGCCGGAATGTGTGGTAGTGTAGTGCATGTTAGTGTAAGTGTGGGGGGGAGGATAAGACAAGGAAGAGGAAGGAAAGATCGCGCGCGGTCCGTTTGTTAGGGTACGCTCCGGCATTCGCCTGGTGTTGATCAGAGAAACCACGGAAAACAACCGATCATAGCAGCCGGCCACTAGAATTCTCCTCTAGACAGCCACTGAATTCCACCTAGCTTACAAGCTAGTGTTGAAAACCCTGTCGCCGTCAAGATTCGAATCTAGAACCTCCCGCTCAGAAGCACTGCAGTGACATTAGTTGATGCACTGACCACCGCTCCCGGTCAATAGCGCAATTAAAAGGGAACGTTCACATATGAGAAATATAAATAGATGTCTCGAATTGTTTCCTATCGAGAACACAGAGCGGGGGTTCTATGATCTTTTTCGATTTTGGCTCCTCTGGCTTTCGAAGAGAGTTTAAAGAGAAATTAACCAACATTTCCGAACGAAATGGAGCAGAATTCTCTAACTGAAAATATTAATATCCCACTCCTTATAAATCACGTGTTTAGTGACACAAATTACAAATCAAGGAAAAACTGAATAATGGTAATTTAGAAAAGCAACATTCACAGTGCACCTCGAGAAATTTGTAAGCACTGCAAAAAACACCCTAGCCTGGGCATCACTCTACGTTTGCCACATTGAGAATTCACTACATCAATACGTATACCATCGTTACACGGTAGATGTTCCTCGTAGAAAAACTCCTCGAAAGCCCGGCTTGACACGCGAGGGGTGAAGTTGCGTACCCCAAATAATATTGTCTTCTCCCTGGCAGCCTAAGTCATGGGCAGAGAGTAAGGATGCATGCAGATGAGAGCGATTGGCGTACAAGGACGATCAACTGACACGATTGGGTCCCTTAGCGAGTGATGCATTCATGGTCCAAGAACGCAATTGACACTGATAACGAACGCGTGGAGACATCATGATAAATGAGGAGGGGTTGCCTAGCGATACAAGCGGGAAAACTTTCAGTCAAAGTTTTAGCGCATGCCCAGAAGTTCTCTTCTGCGGGAATTATTTAGATAGCTTTAACAGAAACTAAGTTAGAAGTGCACGTCTTACAAGGGAATAATAGAGTACAGTGTGATGTTGAAACCGCTTTGAGTTTCTTGAGTACCAGGTAAGGTCCCGTGTGATTCTTATGCAAACTTTTAGCTGTCGAAAAACTGGAAAAACTCCAAATTAGCATTATCGGGAATATTTCAAATGACGCGTACAGTGACGAATTGGACAGATCTCAAAAGGTACCGCAACTTACAGCTCACCTATGCCATCGAACAATGAACAAGAGCATTTTATCTAACAATACAAAGGAAGAATGAAGCGTCAAAACCAGGTGGACATTTTTTAATTTTAATTTTTGAGTGATTTCCAAATTATTTCGACAGCGACAACCTTACTTATGAACGACTTGTAACTACAATCATCACACCGCGAGAGGTGACTCAGGGTATCAACTGATGTCTCTGCAGTGTCTCTGGCTGGGAAGTCCTAGGTTCGTCTCCCGACAGGGGCAGGATTTTTGACACTAGCTTATCAGCAAGGGGAAATACAGTCGCAGAATCTTCCGGCGATCTTTCCTTCCTCTTCCTTGTTCTATCCTCATAACATCCTTACACACATTTTCACTAACATACACTGTCAGAAATTTCTTCATCTAAAAGTGTTTTCATGTAAAGGTACATGAAAATAATTTTCATGTTCGTAAATTAAATGTAATGAACACGTACAGTAACTTTAATGCATGTATACAATTAAATTTAATGGACGTGTACAATTAAACTTAATGTGCACTAGTAAGTTAAGTCGTACATTTAAACTACATTGATTTTAATTTAATTTTTTAAAATTAAGTTTAAAAAAATTTAATGTAATTTTAGTGTACACTACCACACACGCCGGGAGATCGGATGGGAGCTTGTCCCGGCTGGGGCGGTGCCTCGCTGGTGGGAGATACATGGTTGGGGAAAACCCCGCTAGCTGACGGTAGGTCAGCACGGGATCTCGCCATCTGCAAGGAAGATCACCACCACCTCCAGAGAAAAAAAAATCAATTCACTCACATGTCTAATGACCCTAACAGTTGACACGCCAGGAATCACTAACAATCAATCAATCCAAACATCACAAAAAATATTAAAACCGTTTCTCCATCCGACAGTCCAGTCCCTAGTGAATCCGGCTGTTTGCAGTTGGCGCGTGGGCTGGGGGCATTCGCATCCGCGGCCACGCCCCCTCTTTCGCCGCTCGTCCTCCGTCCGGCAGCGGCAAATAAGGCGAAAACCAGCCAAGCGCCCATCCGGCTTCCTTCTCCTCCTCCTGCAGCGGCGCCGGTGGAGATGCGCGACACGGGCGTTTCTGTCGCCCCTCCCCCTCGCACGACAACGACCGCAAACGGCGGGCGGGCAGAAGGGCGACCGCCCCTCCGCGTGGGCTCCTCCGCCCGCTCGCCCCTCGCCCTTCCACCCACGGAAGCCAACGACCGGGAGGCACCATCCCCGCACAAGTTAACATCCCCCCCTCCCCAAGGCATATATGGGTTTTTATATTAGCGTTATAATCTTACGCAACATTATAACCTTTTCGTTCATATAAATCGTTCATAAAATGGCATTTTATGGCACAGAAGATGACGTATTATTCGTTTATGGCACGAATAATTGCGTCATCACACAGCCACAGTTACTTACAGCGAGCGAATCGTAGGGGTAGGGGATAAATCGCACAGTCGACAACATTTTTTTTTTCTCGCAGGTGTCAAATACCCCTAACGTCAGAAGGAAGTTGTTTCGAAAATTTAAAGTTTATTCTTGCTCCTAACATCTTTCAGACTCATTCCTAACAAGACTTGTTTGCAAAACATGAACTTATACAATGAAGCATAACATACTAGTTGCATAATGTTTTATTTTTCGTTTTGGGAATCTATCGAAAATGCTCCAAAGGAAAAAGACATTTTCCATAGTTTGCAGTAAAGGAAACGCAATTGCCACTATTTACCACTAGAAACAATTAGATAAAAAAAAATTTCAACAAGATACCACCATTTTAACGCCGATGTAAACATACAAAGCAAAAACTGTAATAAGTCTAACTTTAATAAATATGGATTAACTTCTTCTTAAAGTCTTTAACTTCAATAAATACGGTTAACTTCTCAGACGCTGAATTATAAAACAAAATTACAAAATAATGAAGATTAAATGCACGTACTAAAAAGTTTACTGAGTTGGGACCGATATCGAGTTCCAAATCACAACTGACACGTCCAAGACACTGAGTTTCTAGACACAAATCTCCACATAAATCCAGTTTTCTCGCCCGATTTCCATTAAGAAAACATCAATTTAAGCAATTTCTATCAACCGGGGGCGTTGGAGTGTAAATAATCATAACTGGCATTTCAAGTGAAATGTGAGTGCAATGTCCACAAGAAACGATCTGCAAAGCGGTAACGTTCGAATTTAATAGTATTCCCGTTGTTTGTTTTTTCTTTCTGAAACCTCATGGAATATATAGAACACTCCTTCAATCTTGCTTTCCCCAAAAATGACTGAGACTATTATTTACAACTAAATGTCTCAATTTTAGATGGTTCGCAATAGAAGTAAATACCATTATTATTAAGCGAATACACAAACTTTCCTATGAAGGCTCATAACCACACCAACAGGATAAATCGCATTCTTTCTACTAAGCGCAAGACCCTACGCATAAATACGCATTATTGGGCTATTCTTGATAGGGAATGAACGCATTACTCAATTTTGAGGCGAATATATTAGTTTTCTCCCATGGCGAGACGCTAGAAAGCTAGAAGGCGAAAATAAAGGAAAGGAAAGGAAAGGAAAGGAAAAGGAAAAAAGCAACTCTGGTAGCCTGTTGGGAGTGGATGAAGACTTCATTTTGCGTCCTCTTCTTTGAAGTCATACAGAATCGTCAATCAGCTACTTTTTTTAATCGGACCATCATCGAAAGGCAGCGAAATATTTGTTCTCTACAACTTTCATATTCAACCAATAATTCATAGTTTTAGAGCACACGCTAAGTACGTTCAGTGAATATTATAAATAAACCGAAAATAGCTTGAATTGTGTTGATTACATTTTGTCAAATCAATTTGCTTTTTTATTTTTTTAGATTACTGTAAGTGGATGGTAGATGGCAAACGTGTAAATTGCACTAAATGGTCCGAGTGAGGTAGAGATTATCGCCGGTTCCAAGGAGAGAGTGATCCAAAACCGGACATAGGAAGGAGAGGACATCAGAAGGACAGAAGGTGGTTATACCCACAACAGCGGACACTCACCTTCAACTTCACTGCAAAATTTGTGTAAGAACTTGGCTAAACTCCCAGGACATTCAACAGACTGGGAAGTGCAAGACATTGCGTTTTTGGGAACAGCCCACATTTTTCGCAAAGTATGAGTATTATAGAGGCACCGACAGCTTCAAGACCTTCTCGTTAGAAAGCTGGTGGCAGCCTGGAATAGATTTCATATTCAACGGACTCATAAAATCTATAGTCACGTAGTGGATTAATAATAATAATAATAATAATAATAATAATAATAATAATAATAATAATACACGAGCGAAGTGGTTCAGTGCGTAACGCGCTGACTTCGCAGTCGGGAGGCCCACATTCGATCCCCGGGCCGGCCATCCTGACCAGGGTTTTCGCGGTTTCCCTCGGTCATTCAGGGGAATGCTGGGGTGGTTAAAAAATAACAATCACCTCTCATCATCTTCCTATCAGCAAGGCTTAACAATCTTGTCTTACGAAGGGATACAGCCGAAAACTGATCTCTTTAATTACGTCTCTGTCCAGGACTGGGCCTCGGAGCAGAGAATGTGTAGCATATAATAATTATAATAATGTTAAGAATTATAATAATTATAATGGTACATAAGCGCATTGCGGCAAATTCTGCGACAAGCGTCGTCGTCTTAAGGCCTTAAGGCTGAGACGTGGGTACCCCCAATGCAATCACGTGTGCGCTAAGCCCTTGCAGGAGCAGCTTGAGAAGGGGGAGGGGGAGGGGGAGGTGACGGGGCGGAGATGAGCGTGGGCGCTCGTCTCCGCCTCCGCTCTCCTTAAAAGCCGACGCGCCGCCTGCAGGATCGCCGGGCGACCGGTTCCATCCGGGCGACACGCGCGCGCGCGGCGGCGGCGGCGGCGGAAGAGAAGGACGAGGTGCTGGCGCCGCCAGGGGGCGGCGGAGGAAGAGGAAGAGGATGAGACGACGACGACGACGACGACGACGACGACGACGACGACGACGACGACGATGACGATGACGATGACGATGACGATGACGATGACGATGACGATGACGACGATGACGATGACGACGATGACGATGACGATGACGACGGCGACGGCGACGGCGACGGCGACGGCGACGGCGACGGCGACGGCGACGGCGACGGCGACGGCGACGGCGACGGCGACGGCGACGGCGGCGGCGGCGGCGGCGGCGGCTTCTGGCAAAATTGGGGCGGTAGCTGTACTGGTGGTGGTGGAGGAGATGGAGGTGGTGGCGGAGATGGAGGGGGTGGTGTGGTGGTGGAGATGGAGATTGTGATGGTGATGGAGGTGGTGGCGGAGATGCAGGGAGTGGTGTGGTGGTGGAGATGGAGATTGTGATGGAGATGGAGGTGGTGCGGAGATGCAGGGAGTGGTGTGGTGGTGGAGATGGAGGTTGTGATGGAGGTGGTGGCGGAGATGCAGGGAGTGGTGTGGTGGTGGAGATGGAGATTGTGATGGAGATGGAGGTGGTGGCGGAGATGCAGGGAGTGGTGTGGTGGTGGAGATGGAGATTGTGATGGAGATGGAGGTGGTAGCGGAGATGCAGGGAGTGGTGTAGTGGTGGAGATGGAGATTGTGATGGAGATGGAGGTGGTGGTGATTATTTTTTTGAGTTTATACTGCGGTTTTTACAATGCTGTGTTTGACGTTTCATCAGCAGTTACGGTGCCATCCAATCGGGACCTTAAACGTCACTCTGGTGGCGTTGAACTTTCCGATTAGATGACACGGAAACAGCTCATTTACTCGTACTTCAAACGCAGCTTCATTAAAAATCGCAGAATACAGGCCTTTTCACTGGTCAAGGATATTGGGTTTCTGAGTGGAAGCCATTAACCACTAGCCCCCTTCCCCATTTCCGTGATGGCGAAAATGGAGATTGTATGATATACTGGGCTTGGGGTTGATGAAGATGGTTGTGTCTATAGTGGTAGGGTGAACGGTGAAAGTGGCGGCATTGTTGGCTGCGGCAATGCCGTTGGAACGTACGCGCAATAACGTGATGCACACACCATAGGTTGCAACAGTGGTGAGAGAAGTGGATACGATGGGCTTATAATGAGACTACAGATAATAACACGTTTATTATAGTACTATGGATGGATGTGGAGAAGTGTACGACGAAGGTGCTGGCAGGGTTCAGTGTAAGGGGCGTTGACAGTGGAATTGACAATGTCGGCGACCTTATAGTTCGATTTATTTAGAGCTACACTTCGCAGGTCGTCAGCTGTTACGGTGTCATCCCATCGGGAACTTACATATCACTACAGTGACGTCACGGTGACATTCAACCATCATTCGCGCTTCGACGCCGCAACAGCTGATTTTCGTCAAGTGCAGCGATGTTTCAATCCAAGCATGGTGACGGTGGCTGCCGGGGTCGGTGGTGCTGAGGTGTCTGCGCTCACCCTTCTGCCTCGCCAGGGTCAACAGCCGTCCGCCCGGGGGCCACTCCGAGCCGCATCGCGTCGTGTCGCCGCTTTTGGGGCGGCCGCCGCCGCCGCCGCCGCCGCCGACCGCAGGCGGTCCCAGATATACTGCGAGCCACCGCGCGCATGATTTACGCTGACGGATTCATGGGCGGAGAATAGGAATACGCGGGACTTCGTTACTCGCCAGTGTTCCTTTCATAATTAATGCAACTGTCTTGATGCGAATCGTAAACATCTACCTCACTTTCGTTTTCGGTGTAACAAATTTCGTCGTTATATCTCGGGCTAGTTTTATATCGTGTTACTATCTTCAGCGTAGTATATTAACACTGCCGTCGCTGATATATCTATTTCAACCTGGTAATACATTTAGTACATAACTTTTAAACGCATTACAAGAATCGTATCAATCGCTGTCCTGTGCAGGCTGATACGTTCATTTACTTCCGTTCCTTCTCATAGAAACTCGACTTATCATTTAGAAATTCAGCCTACGCACGAAATCATTTCACTCCCTGCGACATTCTCATTAATGCGACTTGACGATTATAAATGTTTTTGATAGAATGAGTTAATGAACGAAATAGTCAATAATGCTTTATGATTTCTGACATCACTGTCGGGGTATTGAGTACTGGTATCTCATTAAGAAATTAAGAATTATTTTTATTAAATTATTAATTAAGAATTATTTTTATTAAATTATTAATTAAGAATTATTTTTATTAAATAAAAATAATTAAGAAAATGGATTCTAAAATATGAAAAAATTAAATGAGAATTTGCAACTTATCGATGAAATCTCTTAAATATCAGTGGTGTGTGAAAAATGTGTGAACAACAAACGCAAAATCCATTATCATTCACTGGATCACTTTTACCCGAATGAAAGTATTCCGGCAAATCTCACATCAAAAGAACGGAAACCACAGTTCTCAATTAATTACTCTTCACTACCGATCGCCTATTGAAGATACTTTCTCCGACAACACAGCTCCGTTCAATAGAGCGAACACCCAAGTAAAAGTTTTGAAACTGGAACGAAGAAAACAATACAGATGAAGAATACAGATGGAGAGACAAAGCGCGGAGTGTTGGCGATATGCCACGAGATACCTCCGCCCGAAATCCGCTGTGGAGGAGGGGAAGGGGTGGTCGAATGGACATGCAGCGTTCGACGCCGCCCACACTCCGTGTGGCGAAAGCCGGGGAACAAGTAGCGACGTGGAAGACTGGATGAAATATTTCGGGCGGCGATTGGCTCTCGCGGCGAGGACGTGTGACGTTACGGAACGGTGGCTCGCAGGGCAGAAAATTGGACGGGAGGAAGTGTCGTGCGTTTAGTCTGCTCTACTCCAGCAGCTTACACTTTCACTTCATGTTTTGTTGTTTTTTCGCTAAAAAGATTGAAAATGCTGTCCCTTTTCTCGGTACGATTCGAGGGATGTCTCTCAGGGTATCTTTTGGGACGGATCATACTTTACGACAGTGGTCTTCAACCTGGGATCCGCCGAAGACACGTTCCAAGGGTTCCCAGGAACGTTGACAGAGGTTCCGCAAGTGATCACTATTTCTCAGCTCAGCAAAAACACGCGAAATGGAAATTATCTATACAGAGAATTTTCTTGTAAAAACCGAGTAGTAGACAGTCTTATTTAAAAACATGATAATATTTAAGTACAAATTACAATATTAATACAAATTAGATATGAAATTTCCTTTTTATTAATTTGTTATAACTTAAAATAATTGTCCTTTGATTAATTATTCATAAAATGTATTCTAAAAAATAAATAAAATAAAATCTGATTCGCTAGCTTACTATTCATTCTCTTATTAAGATATTTGTATTAAGATTAAATAAAAATACAAGAATGTTTTTGCGCATTTAAGTAGAAGAAAGCTTGCATAAACAATTTTACTTGCTACAGAAACATGAGCTTCCTTCAAGAAAACCACGAGTTCGAAGTGTCCCTGAAAGTGTAAAAGATTGAAGATCCCTGGTTTACGTCAAGCACGCCTTCTTAAGTGCCAATTGCTTCTGGTTTTATTTGATCATTGGGCTCTCAAAATATACCCATTGGTTTAACCCCAGCGAGCGCAGTATTGGTGGATATATTTGAATTTGTCACCTGATGAGCACCGAATTTCGTGATTCCCATAGCCGCCATAGGGTTCGACCCAGAAACGTCCTCACTCTGTTGTCCTTTATACTTGCTCCCGGGCTTCAGTGAATATTTGTATTTAGCCATTATGTCCCGTAATGGGCTACTGGCCTCGGCACTGTTAGATCCCGGGAGACCTAATCGGTCACCCAACCAAGAATCCGCGATGTTTCCAATTTTTCCTTCGAGACTTCACATAGTCAATGAATTCGGCTAGCGACACGCCGGTTATGCGGTCGTGGCCTTTCAGAAGTACCATCGCAGCATTCGGCTGGATATCCGAGGATGGCCGGCACGGGAATTGAAAGCGGGCCTCCCGAATGCGAAGTCGGCGCGCTACACCCTGAGCCGCTTCTCTCAGTTGAGTGAATAAGGGATCTGATAAAGATGGGAACTGTCGTAGGATTTCATTTTGCTGTTCTTTTACATGCCACACACGTTAATGGTACAATAAGAATTTACTTTTCCTTGGAAATTCTTGCTTCCGATCGGCTCAGAATCAAAGCACTGTAAGTAAATCTAATCTACAGTAAGCGCTGCTGTCGCCCAGCCATCGCCCGATGCACACAGCCACTTGCCCCCAGGCCCTGACTGCATTGGCATCCTGAATATACCTTTCTAGTAACATTTCATTGCAGAAATAATTAGTAATGAAGAAAAACATCCAAACTATTATGTGAGTAAAGTTGTCAATGTCCATCTAATCGTACTCAGATGTAGAATCCTCGAAACAATCCAACCAGTCGAACAATATTATAGGAAGAAGCTATCTTCATCATGACAATAAGAACAAGGATAAAAAAATAACGGGAAGTGAAGTGAATAAATGTTAAATGTAGTAGGTGGGTAAAATAAATACGTTCTTAACTCTGACACTTTCACTTACACTTAGTACGTATCTCATAATAATTAAATAAAATATATCATTTATTTTTAAAAAACGTGTGTTACACGAATTCACCATCAAGCAAAGTTGAAACAACCGCCGAAATCACATCAGATGCCGAGCACTTCGCATAACGAACTGACGAACAAGGTGCGTACGACCACGCGCTCAAGCATCGTTCAATTACGAGACGATATCCGCCCGGAGTCTGGTTCGGAGAGTATGGATGAATACGAGAGGGGCCGGTTTGGCGAGATTTCCCACGTTTTCGCCAATTAGCCCTGCCCGAAACCCCGACCGGTCTTGTAATTACGGGTCTCGACCCAAACGTTTCGCTTCCTCTGAAGCCACCCACGCAGTCCTTGCATCCTTCTCCACATTTCATAAAAAGAAATTAGTAAACATATATTAGAAACAGCCGGATGTTCTTAAATCTCACTTGCTTTTATTAGTTTCAAATACCTGCCTATCGCAATTAACAACTGTTTAATAATAATGATATTATTATTAGTAGTAATTGTAGTAGTAGTAGTAGTAGTAGTAGTAGTAGTAGTGTAGTATTGTAGTAGTAGTAATTGATTATAGTAGTAGTAATTATAGTAGTAGTAATTGTAGTAGTAGTAATTATAGTAGGTAGTATTCAGTAGTAGTAGTAGTGTAATTGTAGTAGTAGTAGTAGTAGTAGTAGTAGTAGTAGTAGTAGTAGTAGTAGTAATTGTAGTAGTAGTAGTAGTAGTAGTGAGTGTGTAGTGTAGTAGTAGTAGAATTGTAGTAGTAGTAGTAGTAGTAGTAGTAATTGTAGTAGTAGTAGATTATAGTAGTAGTAATTATAGTAGTAGTAATTGTAGTAGTAGTAATTGTAGTAGTAGTAATTGTAGTAGTAGTAATTGTAGTAGTAGTAATTGTAGTAGTAGTAGTAGTAGTAATTTATCGCGAAGAGAATCGAAATTGCACTGCAATACCCTCCCCACTACATGAACTTGAAACTTTTTAATAACATGTTTTTCTGGGATGTATTTCACTGTTGTGTTGGAATTAAACCAATCATCAGCAGACAGTTTTGTAAGAAGTATATTTGCTTTTTTTATAACTGCTGAGAGGAACAAAAATTTTTGGAAGACGTAATAATTCTAAAAGTATCACATCTGACGGATTATTCCAGAATTATTGGGTAACGATGCAAATGACGAAACAATGCGCGGCAAAAAATTATTTTACGAGCAATCTGATGGTTCAAATGAAAGGAAATGAATCTTATTTCCTCTCAAACCATTGACATTACCAATCATTTTCGTAGCGAACGTCCTCAGACCCATGCAACTTTTGTTGAAGAAGTGTCTTTTTTTCCATACCGGTTTCACAAAACGTCTCCTTTAAACCGATATTAAGAATATACAAGAATTACAAATACGTTTTTACTGTCAGACAGTGAATGACACGCAACACATTTATTATTCTACATGGCTACACCAACACCAGATTTCTAGGGTCTCCCTCGAAAGTTCCACGAAAGCAATATTCATAAAATGTTTGCATAGAATATATTTAAAGAGACACGTACGTTTTTACTTACTTACTCAGATTTCCTGGATGTTACGCAACGGAATGCAATATGCAACTCCTGCAAAACATGCACATTCATCCGTGAAGCCCGTGCGAGTGAAGTGTTTATTGAGTCGTTCTCTCGTAAACCTGTTCCCGCGTCCCAGTGTTCTACGCGCCTACATCTGCGATAGTGCGTCAACGTCAAGTGCTTCGTGGCCAGCGGTACCTTCCGGGTCCCGTTTCCTTTCTGCCCAACGATGACACCAATTTGGGATGCGCTCAGCGCATCACGGGGCATCCAGGCGTTAGGACCAATAGAACCTACTTGCCCTCTCCACAAGGGCAATCTAAAAATTGGAAAAAAGGATTCACCCAATTTAAATATTTCATAAATACCACATTTGGCATCCAATTTAGATGAAATGTTTTCTCGTGAAAGACGTTCCATTCAAAAGCGAATCAGGGAATATTCCCCAAAATATTGTATACTTACAACCGGATATTGAAGTATGGGTGGACCAAAAATATATAGACTTGCGGTACGTCCAGAAATGTTACACCAGCAAACTGTCATAAAGAATCAGAAGATATCAACCGATACTGGGTAAACAGAATCGGATTTAAATCGAAAATATATTATTATATCGAAAAAAGGTAAAAATTAACTTTTATTAATAAATATAGCTGAAAATCATGATTTACGTAGTAATATTTTTACGCCAAGTTATTGGCATTCCAAAATGGTGATACTCTAGAATCCCTGTAAAAATTAAGTAGTGTTCGCAATGAAAACCCCTAGCGAATACCTGCATGTGTAGAGTGCCTCAACCCGAAGTCTTCTCCAAACAATTTAAGTGGTACTCGGCGCCATACAAACTACGCACCCTTGCGGGGAGATACGTGTTCGGTAAATCCCGCGCAAGCCGACGTGTCGGTCGGCGCCGGATCTCACTGTCCACCGCCCGGGATAAAAACATTCACTACACTAACGGGACAGCCAGAGCAGTTTCCCCTGGAAACATCACCCAGTGCACGAGGCGCCCCTTGCCTAGCGAGCACTCGCACTACAGCAAGCGTCGTCGTCGGGAGTCCTGGGTCGGCTCCGCTGCAAGTGGGTCGCAAGCGCCTCGCGGGCGCCACCAGCTGCGCACCCCGTCCCGGCCATTGCCACTGGACCGGCGCGCTTCGGATGCTGCCCCGCAGGAAGCAACCTCCCAAGCGAGTTGGAATTGGAATGATTGAAGGCGTTGTCATTGATATCGTAGGCTTCCGCGGCCAGAGTTATGATCTGGGCTGTCCGGGTGACGCCGCGTCGAAGGCTGGGGTGCCGACGTTTCGACCGACATATCGCGGTCCTCTTCAGTACAGCCCTGAAGAGGACCGCGATATCGGTCAACGTCGGCACCAACCTTCGACGCACGTCTGAACACAGATCACGTTGTCATTGTCAACAATATTATTTATTTTACAAATAGCAGCTTTCGATGGCTTAGCCATCATCATCAGTTTTCTGGTACAAGAAAATATAAAATTAGAATTAACATTTAAATTAGGTAACTATGTTAATTCTAATTTTCTAATTTTATATTTTCTTGTACCAGAAAACTGATGATGATGGCTAAGCCTTCTAAAGCTGCTATTTGTAAAATAAATACTATTGTTGACAATGACAACGCCTTCAATCATTCCAATTATGTAAATGTCAACTACACCTCACCACTGAATCAACTCCCAAGCGAGCCCCCACCGCGCCGCCAGTCGCCGCAGGGGGCACGTCACCATTGAACAAGGAGCAACGCGTGAAAATAATGTAAATAAGTAGAAGTTACTTTATAAGTATGTACAAGTTAATATGTAAGTTAGATTAAAAAGGCAAGCGTGTGCTAATAATGTAAATAAGAAGCATCAAATGTAAATAGTAATTTGTAAGATTAGGATTCATACTTAGATTAGCGCCCCCGCCCACTAAACTACACACCCAATACAAAATAAGTGTCATCAAAGCAGATCTGTGTAACCGTTCGAAAACGTGAGATGATGCAAACTACGCACAGCAGAACGAAAACAATCGACTTTGCATCCATTTTCTGGTTCAGTAATTCTGAACATAAACCCTGAAAACTGATGTCGAAATCGTACAAATACAGATATTAGAAAAGCGAATTGCTTTTTTTCCCTTTATTAAAATATCTTTATGGTATTCCGACAATTACTTCTTCTTGTAACATTTTAGAATCGATGCGAGATAACGATGACCTAATATTGAAAACCCGTAATCTTGAAATAAATTCGAAACAATGAAACAATGACCGCGAATTTTCAATTCGTTTACAGTAAATTTTCAGATGTCTGGTTTCTATTCCTTCAGAATTTATGTAACATAACATAACTTTTCCTAGTTGATTTTTCTATATGAGAATATAAAGTAATAATTATTGAATTGTGTTGATGAGAAATATTGTAGTCGACGAATGCAATGAATTTATCAAAATATAGTTATCGAAACAAATCATAATACATTATTTACGTGCTTCATGTATTTATTGAAACTTTTTCTTTCTTTAAAGAATCGTGTTCTTCAACTCCCAATTAATATTATGAATCATATTCAGATTCAATAAAATTATTCGTTTGTCCCACAGCAAACTTCTTCAACACACTGAATATTATGCCAACCCCATACCATCGCACTTTCCACAATAACCATCCTGGGGCCTTTTGTGGGTGGCCACCATTCCGGTTTCATACAGGATCTCCAGGTTGTTCAGTAGTTTTTTGGGCTTCGGGTTTTTGTCGCCGGATTCCAATAATCTAATATCCTCAACGCGTTTACATCATTTCACATTTGGAAGATGTGTACTGTTAGATTCGCAACTGTTACTATATTTGAGTTGAATAATAATGTATTTAAGATATAATTTCAAATTTTGATTGAAAGTAATTTTATCAAGAAACCAAAAATGTCTCAGAACTGTTGAATGCTGTGTTGAACTCTGAATTATGACTGAATCATCACAGTCAAATTTCTAAACAACACTTACGATGAGAAACGTATATTATAATACCACCCAAAATGTCCCTGAGTCAAAAGACGACGCTACTACTCCTAGCTCTACTTCAGTTAATTACATTTAAAACGCACGACCGTTCAAATTCGATCTTTCCAAATCCACATATTTGATTTAGTGACTTTTTTCTACCTCCCCCCTCCCGGGGCGTGACAATCTCCAGGTGAACAGAAACGAAAATGTGCCCCCCCCTCCTTGCTTAGGCTGGGTGCGTCAGCGATGTGTGGCGGGGCGTGGCGGGCTTCCGTCGAGCGGGCCGGGGAGGGGTGGCGCCGCGGCCGTCGCCTGATGGACTTGCCCTGTTTTTTCGGACATCCGGTCGGGCGCCTACCGGTCTACCTAACTGCCGCTTCCTTCTCCGCCACCCGCACTACTTTCGCTATCTCCTTCAGCTATCATTGTGCGTTGGCCGCTGGGACGTACTTCATCCTAACATAACAACTCTTTCTTGAAGTTTATTCTTTTTCCAGTGGGTTCACCGTCATCGACATTAATCGAATTTGTGTCGGTTTTCTCAGGAATCGTTGAAATGATAACTGCTTATAATTTACGATTCCCATGACAGCTGATTTTAATAAGAGTACCGATTTTGTTGATTACAAGTAGTGACTTGGCTCACTGTTAATATGAAGTAAAAATCGTCCATTAAATAAAAAAAATGTAATTGACATGAAATGTAAATACAATGCACTTGAAAACACAATTTCCAGCTCTGCAACTCTTCTTTGCAGTCTATTTGAAGTGTTTGATGCAGGGTAAGTGGAGATCCACGGAAATGGTTTCTATATCAACTGGTAATACACTAATATTCAGTCACAAGTATCTCAATAGTCAATTGATACCTTTCTGCTTTGACAATCGAGATACCTTACTGCCATTGGACTTTTGAAAGGATGTCATCAGGATTCTGGAGCATTCCGCCCCATTCGTTGCTTACTTAAGTCCAGGCGAGGAGAGGACACAAACCCCTCAGAATAGGATGGAGAGGTCTTGTGTGCGCGAGGGCAGGCCACAGGGCCGGATTGCAGCAGGAGCAGCGTTACGCGCACCACGAAAAACACTATCCTGAATAATCTCAGTAGCCGACGGATTTCATTTGCGACAGTTTTATCCTCCATGTTGTGGCTGGAGACGGTGGTGTTTGCCCGGACGCGTCAAACGGAGCGGATAAAACTGTCACATAACCCAAGGTGCCAGAGCCTCTTTACAGCTTAGTGTCCTCCGAGATGCCTAAACAGCTCCCAAACCTGTTTCTTGGCGGCACGGGGCACGACAGGGCAGGGAAGGACAGGAAGGGGCGGGGCGGAGCTTTGGGCCACAGGGGCATCTGGCCACTGCGTGCACGCGCCGTCCCCAGTCGCCGTCCTCTTCGCCGCTTCCTCAGTCGCCCCGGGGCTTCGCACGCGTGGATGCCCCGGCGAGGCGGAGCAAAAAAAAAAAGCTGGCGTAAGCGCCGACCTTACGTCACAGAGGAGCATCTCCTGAGGCGCGGCACGTTTGTCAATTCGCCTACGCAACGAAAAAGAACGAGAGAAAGAAAGAAGGAAAGACAGTAGAAGGGGAAGACAAAAACAAAGATGTAAGGAAGGTAGAAAGAACGAAAGAAACAAGAAAGAAAGAACGAAAGAAACAAAGAAAGAACGAAAGAAACAAAGAAAGAACGAAAGAAACAAAAAAGAACGAAAGAAACAAAAAAGAACGAAAGAAACAAAAAAGAACGAAAGAAACAAAAAAGAACGAAAGAAACAAAAAAGAACGAAAGAAACAAAAAAGAACGAAAGAAACAAAAAAGAACGAAAGAAACAAAAAGAACGAAAGAAAAAAGAAAGATGCAGTAAGATTGATTGATTAGTGTTTCCGAGCACGTAAGCTGGAAAGATCATTGTCCACCAAGTGCAGTGCATGTTTTATCGCGCGATGTAGCGGTTATCTTCCCGCACAAGATGGCGAAATCCAGGGCCGACCTACACGCAGGCTTGCGGAGTTGTTCTTAACCAAGTATCTCCCACCAGCGGGGCACCGCCGCAGCCGGGACCACCTGAAGGCTCTCGACTGGTCTTTCGATATGCGCGGTAGTGTAGTGCAGGTAACTACAATATGTTTGTAAGTAAGGGGTAAGGGTAAGACAAGGAAGAAGAAAATATCGCGAGCTGTCCGCGGCCAGTTCGTTAGGGTATTGCTCCGGCATTCGCCTGGTGCTGATCAGAGAAACCATGGAAAACTAGCGACCAGAGCAACTGGCCACTAGAATTCTTGGTTGAAATCGTCCTAGCTATCCAGCTAGTCCAAAAATCCTGCCACCGTCGGGACTTGAACCCAAGGATCTGCCGGTCAGAGTTACTGCAGTGAAAATCAATCCATACCCTACAGCAACCAAAGTCGATATTAATTAAGAAAGAAAGGAAGATCATATGATAGAAAAAAAAGAAAAGAAAGAGGAAGGCAAAAGAAAGTTGAAGTAAGAAAGAATAATAAAGAAGTAAGAAAGACGAAAGAAAGAAAGAAAGAAGAGAAAGGAAAATAAGAAGAAGCCTATGGACCCGTGTTGGGCAAGAGGAAGGCGCTACACCGGCGTTGATGAGCCAGCAGGTGGGCCAATGGGCTTGTAAACACCCGCTGTTTGTGGTCGACTCGGCGCGCCGACATTCACTCGACCTTGTTGACGCCGCCCCATTGCGTACAAATGGCTTTTGTCATTTTCAAACGTTGAAGACGTCGTGTCAAACTTCGTAAGATGGGGTGTTAGCGATCAAATCGTTTAGATAAATGTAGTATGTTTTGAAATACTAGACGTTATCTCAGCCACCGTAATTATATTTTATTAAAGGATTTACGTGGAGGCTTTGATGAGTTTCAAATTAGTACACGTTCTATGCATCTATATGTACACCGTTTGTTTCACGAATTTCTTATATCACTCCCTGTTATCTGATACGAGCGATGTTTTAACTTCTCAGCGAATGTCATATTCTTCATAAAATTCAATGTATGAAGTTCAACGCATTGTCTTAAATAGTAAACCAAATAAATACAGCACAATGATCCTGGGAGATTAATATCAGAAATAATCTTGATTTTTTATTATAATGTTCGTATGTATCACTAACGACTAGTGCTAATTGGATATTGTATATATTTCAATATCAATTTAGAAATGATCTGCCTAAAAGCATTCGCGTGACAGACAAGTGCACAACAGGTGATTTCTTTAAGGAAGCATTCCCACCAATCCAATCGTTCGTATATCCAATTAAATCAGAGAAGATAAGTGATCATTTTTAACAATCAACGTCTGATACAACATTTGAAATGATGACGTGCTAGTAACTTTGATGTGCAACCAAGAACAAGCAACTGTGATATATTCAAATGTATATTCCAATCAAATTAATTTAAGCAAACAAATGCCATTAATAGTATATTAGTCGCAAGTAATCTGTGCTAGATCTTTCCAAGAAGTCAAGCACAAATGACGATCGGAGATTTGAGCAGTTACGAAGCAATGTGGAAGAGAGATGGATTATTCCCTCATTAAGTGATTCGAAAATCATGTTTAAACAACTCACCCATCTGAATGAGAAATCACTGACAGCACAGCCGCAATAGACACGTACCTGCAAAAGAATGAAAAGAGAGGATTACCACGTGAAAGGCGATAGAGCACCAAGAGAAATAGCTAGCTCATTAACTTTCTCTCATGTCTTGAGGTTTTCTTCGAGGTATTATCGTCAATAAACATGGCACGGTTTGATGAGAATGCCACAGGCTCCTGTAATATACTCTCTTTCGGAATATCAATGGCGACCACTTCATATTTTGGTGTATTCGGTGTACGTGTTTATTTCATGAAAACGATGGGCAATGATAATTCATTTTAATTTTTTTGTCAGCCTTTTTATACGTTGGAAATGAGTCAGTAATTCAAAGCAACGAAAAGGCACCGAGTAGATTCATTTTTTTTTTCTACCAAACAAAACAGATTTTCTCTGCATGCTGCTTTCCCTGGAGTCGAGCAAACAACTAAATGCAAAAGTAACAAGACCTAGTCTTCATAAACACTGTAATGCTATCGAGGAGAAGATTCAAACTAGTATACCTGCTAGCTGTTGCGACCTCTTGACCTCCCGAGGCGGAGCAAGGCCTGACGGCCCACACACCGCGTCCTCGCGTCCCACGTGCGCAAGGGACGTCCTCCCCTCCGGCCGCGGCCAAATAACAGACATTCAGCCTCCCGTCCATCACGGCAAACATCCCAAGAATTCCGATCAGAGCAATTTATTATGCTCGCACAGAGAGACGCGCACAGCACTGCAGCTGAGACTGCTTCGTCGATAGAAGGAAAACCGATCGCCAATTGTGTGGGAAGAGCGGGTTTTTTTCGATTTTTCGCATACCAATGGAAATTGTGCAGGCAAATATTCAACTTCACGGTCTAGGCTCCGTGGTCCGTTACAGGCCGATGCACCGGAGTTTCTTTCAGCTAGTGGAATCTCGTTTTCCCATCGATTGCTATCATTTCTGTGCTCTTTGAGAAGGAAAATTCTTCCTCATTCAGTGTGAATTTTGTACACTTTTTTAATTTCCATATCTAGAGAGGAATTGTAATTGTTTTACCATATATTTTTTCTTAACTCTCTTCCCTCGGTATTGTCAATAAGTGTCTTTTAAATATAAGGTATTTTATTAGTAAATATTTGGGATCATTCTACAACCTTTTTCGTGCCCTGCGTTTGACATCGCTATAGAAACTGCCAACTTCCCTGTTTTCAGAACCCTCCCATTCCTTAGCCGAGTTTTACGGAATCAAGCTCATGAAGAGGTAATACATTTTGAGTTTTTAAGGAGATTGTTATTTTACAATTTCACGAAATTCTTTCCAGTAAATAATATTTCGCTCAGTAAATAATCTTTTCAAAGAAAAACTGCACTGAATTTCGTAATTACACTGATCTTCTTCTACGTTGAAGAATATGATTCACCAGACATCTACCGCTTAAATTCACTTTAAGGGACTACGCCTCATTATTCACTGCACCTTAAAATTAGTCTTAACTTAAACATTTTATACACTTTGAAACTCTTATTCTCAGATATGAAACTAACGAGACCTATTGGTTGGTGAATGGGAGAGGAAATCTCTCAAAAAGCAAAGCTGTTTAATGAAACACTCAAGAGACACATCGAAGGTGAAGGTCAATAATAGGTAACAGAGGACAAAGAGGAATTATATGAGAAGAGTAACGGGATTGAGACGAAGTGCAGCAAAGAATGTGAAGAGGCAATGCGTCTGAAGTTGAGCGACGGATGAATGGATGTTAAGGAGCTCAGTGTGTGACGCACAGATATGAATGGTGCTAATGAAGACGGATTGGGGGATGGGGCGGGGTGGAGAGTAAGAAAAGGTCAGAAACAGCACAACGATTCATTGAGACATACACTAAGGAGGTCTTTTCTCTATGATCGAACGGGAGCGGTCGATCAGTGCATCAACTGATGTCACTGTCACTGCGGTCCCGACAGCGGTGGTCAAGTCCCGACAGCGGTAGGTTTTCGACCCTAGCTTGTGAGCTAGGTCGAATTCAGTCGCTGTTTGGAGGAGAATTCTAGCGGCCGGGTGCTCTGATAGGTAGTTTTCCGTGGTATCCCCGATCAACACCAGGCGAATGCCGGAGCAGTACCCTAACAAACGGGCCACGGACCGCGCGCGATCTTTCCTTCCTCTTCCTTGTCTTATCCTCACCCCTTACACACACACACACAAACTTACACTAACATGCACTACACTACCACACATGGCGGGTGACCGGTCGGGGACTTAGAACTTGTCCCGGCTGGGGCGGTGCCTCGCTCGTGGGAGATACCTAGTTGGGGAAACATCGCTAGTTGGCGTCACCATCCAGCGGGGGAAGATCACAGTCAACACCAGATAAAACATGCACTACACTTACGGCACATCAGGAGAAGTACGTCCAGTTGTTAAAACTAAAGATTTTTTTGTTTCCCTGAACCATCTCTAAGCCATCTACAAAGAAAATAATCTTCAAAAGTGTTCAATTATTTGAAGTATCGATACTTTTGTCGTCGATATTTCAGTGTAACTGAACTGTAACTGCTGTTTTAGCACTGTGTTCTGTATGTATGCTTCTGTATTAGTACTGTAACTGTGTATCGGTGAGTAAATTTGCATTATTATAATATGTGAATTGATTCACAATACTTGGAATAATCTTGCAATGAAAAACACTTTATTTGGGGTATGAGATGAGTGCATCAGACTTCCATATGCTGTCAATTCACTTTATAAGGCGACCGGAGATAAAATGGTGATAACACTCAACGTCCACTTCTGGGAAGTTATACCGATCACTCCATAAGGAATTTGCTATGGACAAAGCAAGTTTTTGCCTCTCATTTCATTCGTTGCATTTCACGTTATCATCATCATCATCATCATTTCGCCCGTCAATCTACTTACTATTCTTGCATTTATCCCGCAGTTAAAGAAATCAACTGTGGTAGTGGAAAAATTGAGTTGTGGTGGAACAAACGCCACTAAAGATGTTCCCGCAGTCACACGAAAAGTGAAATAATTGTCTTTCATGACTTTCTGACCGCATGGCGTCCTCAGAACTGCACTGCAACAATTTTCCCGTAGTAAAAAATATTTTGCGGAATATTGTCTTCATCTATCTTGCTCCTTGTTTAAGGACACGAATCTCTCCACAACTACATCACCAGTGGTACGATTGTGATTAAGGATGGACACCAATTGAGTCTATGACGACTGGTATCAATCAGGTTCGAGGCGCGTCATACTTATACTTAATTCTGTTGCTGCAAAAACCAAAAACCCTGTGAACCGTAGACGCCACAGCAGATCGCGAAGAGAAGCACGAGGTTGAGCGATGTGGGGGAGGAGAGTAGGGCGTCGGAAGCAAGGAAGGAAGGGGAAGTAAGGGAAAGGGAGGGGAGGGAGCGAGAGGAGGGGAGAGTAGGGCGCGAGGTCGAAACCGGAGCGGAGGCGCAATGTCCGCCCCACCCCTCCCGCCCGCCTGTCTGCGATGGGAGAGTGAAGTTTCACCGCACAGAGGGCACGGCCAGGAAAGGAACCGCCCGGCCCCGTCCCTTGCCGGCCGCTCCGCCACGCTCCACGCCCGCGCGGGTCCCGTTTCTCTTCACTCACGATCGCTCGCACCCTGCCCGCCGCTTCATGAATCACGTATTACAGCTCCAAGATCAATTGGAAACCTCCAGACTTTACCTCGAATCTTTCGACCTAGCCCCGATTAAACTCCCAGGTGGAATGGATGTCAAGCCCCCTTTCACATCATTTAGAATTAATACACAAAAGGGTTTAGTAGGTCAAAATGCAAAATACTTTTTATTTTCTCGCCTCTTTCAAACATTTTGCATGTTAATGTAGTACTATAAAATGTCACCTTTCATTCTGGCTAGTATTCAAATACCATCAAATACTTCCTAAAGACGCCAGTATTTTCCAACCTGCTATAAAATGTTTGAGGCACTGTTTATTCTCGTCCCCATCTGATGACGCGTATGACGTTCTTGATGCAAAGTGCTCCTTGAACAATCTGCAAAGTGCTCCTCTATTAAGACATGAAGTACTTTGCTAATTGATCATTCAAAGGTATAAATGCTTGTGCGAACGCAAGGCTCTTTCATGTTTGTCAAAGGCTTTTGTACATATTACTTTCCCCAAAGCAGCGGAAATTCTTTTGTGTATGCAGTTCACTGGAGCACATGCATTCTTCTTCCAAAGAAATTACTATTGGTAAGAAGTTATTGGTTGTTGTCCCGAACAGTACTACATGAATTTTGGTTCTTTGAAGCGAATAAGTCCTTTTTAGGACTACATTTTGAACGTAATTGAATTCTAACAAAATTGATATTGAATTAATTCATTCATTCGTGATTCCAGGCACATCAACTTCTAAGGTCATTAGTTCTGCAAGCGTAGTGCATGTTTTTATTCGCGGGAAGTGGCGATGATCGTTCCCCGCTGGATGGCGAGATCCGACACCTAACTATGTCGGCTAGTGGGGATTTTTCCGAACCAAATATCGTCCACCAACGGGGCACCGCCCCAACAGGGACAAGCTCTAAGATCCCGACTGTTCTCCCGGCATGTACGATAGTGTTGTGCATGCAATGTGTTTGAAAGCAATGAAATAGGATAGAACAAGGAAGAGGGAGGAATGATCGCGCACGATCCGGGCCTGTTTGTTAGGGAAGTGCTCCGGCATTCGCCTGGTGATGATCGGAGAAACCACTGAAAACCACCGATCAGAGCAGTCGTCCCTCAGAATTCTCATCCAGATGTGGCTGAATTCGACTGCCTAGTTAGTGTCGAAAATCCTGCTACCGTCGCGACTTAAGCCTAAGATCTCAGGGTCAGAGCCACTGCAGTGACATTAGTGACACGGGAAAAGAAATTCTCTCCACTCCAGCCTTTCACCGCCTTCTATCAATTCCAGTGCGTCCTGCCCCATTCTTCTCTCCCCGTCCTGTGCCGATCGGACCCAACCGCCCAACTTTACACTGCGCCTCCGCACCCTGTCCTGCCCCAAGGCGGACGGAGCACCTGCGCAAATTCCTGCCAAAATAAAATGACCTCCCCGTCGAATACCTAAGCTAAAGCGTACAACACCATTGAAGGGAACTACGCGGCGACCGACGTTGGATTTACAAGTGTCG
Organism: Teleogryllus oceanicus; assembly: GCA_964035755.1. Taxonomy (NCBI): domain Eukaryota; kingdom Metazoa; phylum Arthropoda; class Insecta; order Orthoptera; family Gryllidae; genus Teleogryllus; species Teleogryllus oceanicus. The sequence continues at coordinate 160,133,017 of CAXIVR010000003.1, read as the reverse complement.
AAAATCCTGCTACCGTCGAGACTTAAGCCTAAGATCTCAGGGTCAGAGACACTGCAGTGACATTAGTGACACGGGAAAAGAAATTCTCGCGATTCCAGCCTTTCACCGCCTTCTATCAATTCCAGTGCGTCCTGCCCCATTCTTCTCTCCCCGTCCTGTGCCGATCGGACCCAACCGCCCAACTTTACACTGCGCCTCCGCACCCTGTCCTGCCCCAAGGCGGACGGATCACCTGCGCAAATTCTCCCCTGACCTCCCCGTCGAATACCTAAGCTAAAGCGTACAACACGATTGAAGGGAACTACGCGGCGACCGACGATGGATTTACAAGCGGCGCGGCGGCACGAGCGTGTATGCCTCCCTTTAAACGGAGATACGAGGGCACCGACCCCCGCGTGCCCCGCTCGGGTGCGCTCGTGACCGGTTCCGTTTCTCTTTCGTCGCGCGATGACGCCGCTTCCGGTGGGCGCGGTCCGGGCGAGAGCGAGTCGCAGCATCCCATCCCATCGCGTCGCGTCGCACCGAATCCTGATGACGCTGGAAAACGCGCCGATGAGGTAAAGCCAACTTGCGATGAGAGGAAGTAAAAGTTACAAACCACTCCGCTTGCTGCGAAAGCTGAGCGGGGAAGGTGATCTAGAAACGGTAGTCTCAGGCTGAAGGTTAAATCACGTGTGCGGCAAAGAGCGACGAAGCAAACACTGCAGTCGATATCAATAAATGAAGAGTACATCTCAGAACGGTGTTAAGGTTTACTAGTCAATGAGAAAATGTGAATTACCTTCGCGTGCGACAACCGCCGATATTTTCGTGGTAAATGTTTTTTATAATAATAATTATTATTATTATTATTATTATTATTATTATTATTATTATTATTATTTAAAGACATTAGGAAGTTTATCATATAAATTTAATGAAATGTTTTATTTGGGCTTTCAAAGTTTATAATAAAAACAAATTTAAAACATAAAAAACTTGCTAAGCTCGTCCACACTTAAGAATGGAAAGCTACAGGAAAAATAAATTCTTTTTTAATTTTTTTATTAAAAAATAAAGTTTAATTATCCTCTGTCATCAAGTGGTAATGACTCATAATTTGCCGGAAAGGCAGTACGTATAATAATAGCGTACGTATAATAACAGCTTTTCATTAAAACAGGCAACTTAAAACCCCCAAAACATATTTTTGGGGGCTGGTTAAAAGACATTCACCTTGTGGAGCGACTTTTAACCACCACCACCACCACCACCATCACCACCACTCATGAAAAAACTTTGGGGCTAAAATAGTTATTTATGATGCGAGTGGTAAAAGTAACATTTTATTTTGGGAGTACGAAAGGATGCGACAACAGACCTATAGGCCGAAAGGCGCAATTCTTGAAGCAAAATAAAATCACATATTTTCATACAAGATTTTCATAAATATTTTTGGACAACATAACGGACTTGCTTTAATTCAATTACAAACTCACTTCATTGGGTACTATATTAAGATCTAGTTAATTCGGTGAGATGAAAGTATTTTGTTTTCTTCGTTACATTCATAATTGACATTTGAATATTGTCGCACTTTTAGCATGAGTACTATAAATTGAACTTCTAGCATGCTGTGAATGTTCTAAAAGCAACCGATTTAATTATTGGCTTGTTGAATGACACATTTACTAAACTTCTTAGATCTGAAGGGTCTGAAAAAATGCCGTTTACCACCAGAAGACGGAAATGCGTTGAATGACACCATATTTGCTGTCATTGGTGGACCAGAAGAGGTCTAAACAGGAGTAACCGATAAACAGACACACGGAAACGCCCAGGTTACCCGATTAATATGGGATTTTCAGCTCTCTTGTCAAAGTAGCGATGGCATTATCAATAAATAGCAGTGACACGTTGTATTAACACCTTTAGGAGATCCAGTCTTCAAATGTTTGGATTACGAACAAAAAAAACGAAATCGGTCGAAACTACACGCGAGTAAAGAAAAACTAAAACCATATCTAGGACTCCCTACACAAACATTCAATTGTGCTTAGGGTTCTTCCATCGCAAATTAAAACTCCTTCCACCACTGGGATTTTATCTTATTTCTAACAGCACTTTAAAACAAATTTATCTTTTGTAACACATAACCGTATAATCGTACTACTTCTTTAACTTTATTTGTATTGTTTTTAAGTTTCTAGTTATAAGCACTTAAAGGGTAGTTAACATTTTCAAGCATTTTTTTTTATTTCACGCGATGAGAGAAGAAAGAGTTTCCGTCGTAAAATATACTATTACTTAATACACTTTACAGAATTCTCTGCTTGTCACTAGACTTGTTTTTTATAATTCACGACGGCATGTATAAATAAAAAAGTCATTTGAGTCCACATCCAATGAAATCATCCCCTTTTTTATATTCTTACATCCCCAATCATCACCAAAATGTGTCGTCGTATTCCCTATTTGGCCAGTTTTATCATGGAAAGGAAGGCATGGGTTCATTTTTACTCCGCAATAGTGTATTATTAAATTGTCTGTGTTAAATATATATTTTCTCACTAAAAAGTACAAGATTATGAATGAAAAGAATGCATCATGTTTGTAATGTTGACTTTCGAGAGAAAAAATTATTCGTATTAGCTATGGTTTTCTTTCCCATGCAAGACTGTCGGTTTGGTTTCTCCGTGTCACATTATCATTAACACGGTCACGTGTATGTATTGATGTCTTGTTTTAATGACGCAATAATAATAATAATACTAATAACAATAAGAAGAAGAAGAATAACCACAAAAACGACTTAGATAAAATATAATCTAATAATTAATCAAATCTAATAAATTTGATCTAAAGTGCAGATAATATGCATTGATTTGGAAGAAGAATCAAAGTGTGGAGCAGGAAAAGTTTGGACTGAAGAGAAAGAAAAAAGACGCACGGCCAAAGGATGAAAGAAATATTGGCACAAATAAAGACGAAGAAACACAACTAAATACTTTGCGTAGTCCCAATTGGGCTTATTCGCAGAGGAGAAGAAGAAGAAGAAGAAGAAGAAGAAGAAGAAGAAGAAGAAGAAGAACTGTAAAAACGAACAACTCTACATTTGCCAAAGAAACTCAAAATTAAAATACTGAAAAGAAAGGGAAATAGCCATGCACGTTTTCTTGATACTCGCTTAAACTAGTTGCAAGAGGCGTGGAAAGTTTGGTTATTTTGACACATTTTGAAATAAAATTGCAGTTCGTATTTTCGAAGCAAAATAGTTTCTGTTACACGGAGCGTACATTTTGGTTGTCAGATTTTGACAACAGCTCTCGTTGCTATCATTCATTCTCAATTCAAGTAATGTAGGCAAAGGAGTGGGGTAGGTATTCTGGGTCTCAAGAAAACGTGCGTTTATGATACACGGGATTCGTTCGTAAGCAGACGCGCCCACTTATGTGAGCGAGAACCAAGCACACTAGCGCTACTTCCTTGAAGTTTGCAACGAAGTTTATCTTAGTTTACTCATTCCTTGGGAGAGCGCGCCACCAACTCGCTGGGCGCGCTCCATGATCCGCTCGCTCTGACGGAGAGAACAAGCAACTACTTCAGCTTTCATGTTCGCACCAGAGACGTATCTGTTCCATCAGAGAACATTTAATCTGTTGCGTCAACAATCGACGCGTTTTCAGTACTCTGTTTTCCTATAAAGAAGTATGGTACTGAAAAAAATAATACGTTATTTGCTTCGGGAAAGTGAATTTGGAGTAAAAAGACGAAAAGAGATGGTTGTTGACAGCACTAATTCGCAACTGTAAAAGGTTGATGATTCGCAAATTCTAGATGTGTGCGTGTATGAATAAGAAAAATCATAAGCTAGCCTGAATAACTAATAAATAATACCCAATATCCGCGAAAAATTAACCTTCTTTAAAGGAATGGCTTGTTCCAAAATGTTAATATTAAATAAATATCATAGTCGATTTACAAACACTGTAAAACACTGCTCCCGAGTAAAAACCCGTATTTTCGACTCACGAAGAAAGTATTGGTAACAGATTTTGTGGAGTCTTCGACCACTATTTGAAATGTAAGAATACTCTTTCATCTCCCTTATAAAAGTTCTTACGCGCGTTTCACGTTTATCGCAAAATCTCAGTCCCTTATATTAAAAAATAAAACAAATGACTGTTTCTACAACGTCAATAAATTTTACTAACAAAAAATATAAAATTACAATCGTATTAGGAATAAGATTTATTTCCATTTATAACAATAGTTTATATTAAAATAGTATCAGGTGCTTTAAATATGACGTTTACTATGATATATTTAAATCTTTCGCCTTCATAGGATAAGTTTCGTCATGATCGTACTGCAGTTTTGTGGGCATAATCGGTGCATCATATCTGAAATTCGTTTACAATTCCATATTTCATAAAAAAGGATATATATTATCTTTGTATTGCTGCTCAAGTAGGTAAGATATTACATTTGTAAATGTATTGTTGGTTGCATCATATTTCCAAGTACGAAAATCGAACTAATTAATTTCCGAGCACAAGGACGACGCCACAAGAACATAATAGTCATCCGCAAGGCTATTAAACCTCGCAAGTATTGATTGTGTCGATAACAAAAGTCCAGACGCCTTATTCATCAACTAGAGCCGTCTTTTCAATAGCTGCGTCATTCCCATGTCCTATTATGAATGAATGCTGAAATAACAAGCTTACCATACCCGGACGAGAAGCCAACGTAGGACGATATTGTTTCCCTATTGCGACGCTGAAGACATTAGCACATTGTCAGAGCGTCATTTCGAAGGATTATTTAATGTATTCTCATAGTTTTAAAGGATCAGATATAAGTATACTTTACCCTCTGTATTTATGTATGCACACGTGTGCGTGTGTTTAAGTATGTACGTATGCATATTTATTATGTAGGTATTTATGTGTCACGCGTAACTGTCAGATTAGAAGCTTTGGAGTTGAAACACGGTAAACACAGTTTTTTTTCCTGGAATAAAAGAAAGTGAATCTCTAATTTGGCATAGTTCCGATTCTTTTTAAAACTCTGAAATTTGAAGAACTGCAAAAGTTCAAATTTATTTGCGAACCAATTCTGCACCTCCAATATTAAAGCCTCAGGTTCTCTCTCAATGCAATTTATCCCTCAATTTCAGATCTTTAAATGATATCATGCACATTCATTTAAAAAAATGAATAGTTGTTGCGTTATTACATTAACACGAAAAACAATCGGCATAATGTGCATTCCCACTATTTTGCCTGAACCTCCTGTTTAGGCAGCACAAATTTAGTGTCATTTCAAAATTTTACTTTCAAAATCCATGATGGAAAGACGAAGCCTTTATAATCGAGTACCTCGGAATCTTCAACATTTTTAGGTAATGACAATTTCGAGGGAAATAATATGTTACCAATAGGCATTTGTCATCACAGGCGAAAAAGCAATGAAAAACGAAAAGGCATACATTTTAAGAAGCGTCACCGCACAATATTAAAATAAATATATCTACATAAAAGTAGAAAAAATGTCTTAAAAGAAATAGTGAAAATGTTACTCAAGAAATAATTGAAAATACAAAAATATGCATTTATAATATGTCCCAATATATAATATAACCGTAAGCGATAACCATAAAATGTTTCTCAGCAAAATATTACTTCTTATTGTTTTGAAAAAACGTTTTACCTCAAGGTTGTCTTTGAGATGTACAGGTCGGTGCACCGAGCTCCTTTAAAAATACTCATTTCCGCTGAGCTCATGTTCTTCAGGCTGAACACAACATCGAAACACGACCGTAATTACTGTAGAATGGAATCCAATGTCATTAACATCTACAGCAGCCAGCTTCAAAAAATTCTGAGGCACAGACACTTCCATCTAAGAGACCGCATCTTAGTTAATTATTATAACCTATGAAAAAACACAACACACAACTTCACCTCCATTGGCCGATTTCTGGCACAATGGCCGATTTTCTCTGAGCTCAACAAACTCTAGAGTTCGCAGAACTCTGAAAAACTTGATGCCAATGCGAGATTCGGTCGAGTAAAGAATGATGAATCCGATCCACAAAAGATAGGAAAGTTGGTGTTCAAAAGAAGAAGAATAAAATGGAATGAACATATCGACAGATTATCAGCTGATAAAAATGACCCCCAGAGAGAATACAAAAAAGGTAAGGAAATTCTTGTTCCACTGACACACGTTACAAACCTACTAAAAGGAGAAAAAACAGTAAACAGGAAACTGTCTTCGACGAACATGAAACACTTAAATAACCAGTTACAGCGAGCAAGACACTCACTTGCACAGCATTAGAGATAGTTTCATTGCGTACTCTTAAGTGAACTGTTCTTACATAATATGTACAGAAAATCAATTAAAGTTTTTACCACGGAATGATTTACAGAATAGCTTGTTCAGCCAAAGCCACTCATGTGGTATTATCTCAAAAAATGAATTTTCAATCGGTATGCAATTTTCGAACCGCAATTAAAAACTACTATAGACGAAAAATGAACATGAAGAATTAATGTTGTTCATAAGTCTGATTGGTTCTGATTACTCATCAACTACAAACGTCGGGATGTATTACCATTAATTGAACAGGATACTTTATTGAAACTTTATCCCAGAACTCTCCCTGAAGTACTAAAACCGGTACATTAAAAAGTTTTCTAATACTCGTGAAAAAACGCTGTTTAATGATAGACTAAATTTTTATTTCTATTATAAATCCTTACATCTTAAAATGACACTGAAAGAATATTTCCGCAGAGTTGATGTAACAGCTCAATGGGCATTAATCAGCTTGGGGACAGCATGAGCGGATCCAGTGTTTCAGGACAGGGAGTGGGCAAATTCGATTCCGACTTACCCCTCTCATGAATTTTCGGAAAATTATTTGTGAATTGTTAACATTAATTAAAATAAATTATTTTTATAATGGAAATACTTATTTGCATGCAATGTGAAATATACATGTTTCAATAAATTGAGTAAATTTGTAAGTAAATACCAGCCGAGGTGGCTCAAGGCATCAACTGATGTTACCGCAGTGCCCCTGACCGGGAGGTCCTAGAGTTTGAGTTCCAATGGTGGCAGTATTTTTGACACTAGCTAGATACCTCGGTCGCATTCAGCCGTCGACTCGAGAGTGCTAGCGGTCGGCTGCTTGGATCAACAGTTTTCCGCGTCGTCTTCTTCTTCTAACCAAATGAACTCCGGAGCACTACCCTGACATACGGGTCACGGACCGCGCGCGATCTTTCCTCCTTATTCCTTGCCCTATCCTTACCACTTACTTACACTTATATGCACTACAGTACCGCATATGTCGGGAGTCGGTAGTTTCGAGTTTGTACCGGCTCAGTCAGTACCCCGGCTAAAAGGAGACACTCGGATGAGGAAACACCGAAAATCCTGTCAGCGCCGGATGTCGCTCGGATCGAGTAGGGAAAGAACACCGTCACCTTTCGTAATAAAAAACATACGCTACTCTTAAGGGACTAATGACCATAGCAGTTGACACGCCCGGAAACACGCAATAATCAATCCCAATGCAAGTCTGCGGAAGATGGCTTGAGCCTCACGCCCCTCACGGACCTATTACAGTTCCCCACACAAGTTGCCTTCTGGGCGCGGTGTGTCGCTGACACAGGCCCCGCCCGAGCCCCAAGTTGCGCCACGTATCCATTATCCAGCCCCTCCTCGAGGCCGGTCCCCTCTATTATAGCCTTAATGAACCCATCTTGCTTCAATACGGACCTCTACAAGGCCCCGATCGCATCGCGCGGCTTCTTCACTTGTTTATTTTTTCCCGCCTCCGCCGCGCCGCAGCGCCACTGCCCGTCTGCTCCAAAACTCGGCTGACGACTCCGCCGGGGCCGATTGCGCGCATCCCATCAGCGGTTATTTAACGGCGTTTACGGCCCCGCGGCGGGAGGGGAGGGGATATCCCTCGCCGGCACCTTTCACGCCCGAAAAACAAACGCCGGAGCGAGGGCCATGTGTGTTGAGCGGTGGCCCAATGGAGATTTCAACGCTCAGTCAGACGAGAAACCTCCTCCGCGGTGCCCTTGGTGCATCAGTCGGTGCGAAGGGCAAGTGAGAGAACCAGCTCCTCCTTCCGCAATGCAGCAAATTTTTTTTCTAAAGAATAGATGTGCATTTTCGTAAAGAATAGAGATGATTTGCATGTGTTCTAAACTACCTCGCGAGTTCGAATAAAGGAGATTACATCCGTCTCCTCTGGAAGGAGACGGGAGGGGAATGATGGGCAAGTTTCTCTGGACCTCCTTTTCCGACAAACCCATAATGAATTTTCTTATTTATTTTGTACGAAGGAAACAGAAAACTCGTTGCTCTAGCATTTATAAGTTTGTTACTATTTTCATAAATAAACATTTTTACCTAATATTTAATAACAATAAAAAATCTTTGCATTTAGCTATAATTCGTACTATATATGATTACACGCAACATGTTATCCATGGTTCCACAAATGGATTATTTTACATGTAATAAGTAAGACATAATAAGCATTTATTCTTAAATTTAAAAAAATCAAAAAAATTTAAGGTGCATAACTTGATAAGTTAGAATTCCTCTGCGCTCCAAATAGATTAGTCTAGTGCAACAGTGTAGGATAATTAATTAGCACTTAATCCTGGGGCCAAGGATGCGTGCCAGCGCGTAGTGAATATGCATGGCGCCAGAGCTCTGTTCCTTGTAATAAATACAATTCAATCCTTCAAGAAAACAGTTAGTGGTAGATGGAGAGCTAAAAGCGAGAGATTATTGTTGTAATGAGCCGGAAGAAGACACAGTACCAAACTAAATACTATACAAACGTGTTATGCTACTTTTCTTGTACTAAACATACTCCTAAACGATGCTAATGGGTGCCTAATTTAAAAAGTTAAAGCACAAAGTACTGAATCCAAATGCTAATTTGCCCATAGCGTAAATTAATTTATCAATACAAATTTAGCTATCTTTCCTATTTCACACAAAAAAATCACACCTTTTTCCGCAGCATTACATAACTTTCTTTCTACTGGTAACGGTAGCAAGAAAGTAATTAAACTCGAAAGAAAAGGGAACACTAAAATAATGTAAAAGAATTTGGAAAATATTAAATATACCTCTTATGAAGAAAACTAGCTAATGTATGAAAATAGAATACACAGAAATTTTGCAAATATTTTAGAAATATATACTTAAACAGTATTGGTCGCAGTGTTTTGATTTTTGCTCAGAATTGGGTTAGTTCTAATGCACGAGTTCTCTCTCTCTCTCCCTCTCTCTCTCTTTCCCTCTCTCTCTTTCCCTCTCTCTCTTTCCCTCTCTCTCTTTCCCTCTCTCTCTTTCCCTCTCTCTCTTTCCCTCTCTATCTCTTTCCCCCCCGCCTCTCTCTCTCTCTCTCTCTCTCTCTCTTGTTTTACTCCCTTCAATCGAGTTTAAGTGAGAATACATTTTCCACACTACAAAAGAAACATGCATATGAAAAAAGATAAAAAATTCGGAACGATATCTAGCAAAAAAATACTAAAGTAAAAAAGAAAGGGGTAAGTGAATTAGCACAGAAGAACATTCATGATAAGTGTAAAGAAAGTGAACGAGATACAAATACGAAAAAGGGATCAGAAGATGGGCAAGGCATCCGAGGGAACCGGAGTGTGAGAAGCACACGGTGAAGGTGAAGAGACAATGGAGTGCACAGGAGAAATAACACACCGCAGAACGGAAAAAGGGAAAGCTGATGGAGAAAGATGAGCTATCAAGAGACACAGGTCCTTTGCAACGGTGAGAAAGCATGGTGACACTCAGAAACATCTTGGCACACGAAAAGATGGCCCGAAGGATAGGGAGAATGTTTGTTGGAGAAAAATGGCGAAATATTCTGAGCCTAGAATTTGTATAGCTGAGCAAAACTAATTCAATGAACACTTACCGGGGAATATGCACGAGGAAAAGAAAAAAACGTGTTCATTTGAAAAAGAAAATAAAGGTGGTATAACAGGTGCAGAAAATATAAAATAAAATACAAGAGACAAATGAAAACTGATGAGAAAGAAAAAATGCTTTAAAATAATAATTTATTCATTTGATCATTAACACAGTTCGAGAGACTGGACATAGAGTACGTTTTACGATTTCAATATGTGATCACGAGTGTACGATGTATGCAGATCACACCGTGAAATAGACTACATTCCCATTCCTTTCCTTGACCAAATTTGCACAAGCACCGCTCATAAAACAGCCACAACGATGAAATGGCGCACGGTGTTAAACGAACGAGGACATAAAAAACAGAAAAAAAGAAAAGTGGCAGCCAGACGATGAAGATGTGGGCGATAGCAGAGCGTGAGCAGGAGGGGCAGGGCAACTGGCTCGCCCGGGAGGGGAGGGGAGGGGAGGGGAAGGGGAGGAGACGGCTGGCGGGGCCTGGAGGCGCAGACGAAGAAACGAAACCGGACGGCGGCGGCATCAGCGCTACCGCACGCGAGACGGCGTTGGGCACGGGGCGACCACGCGCGCCCCATACCCGCGCAATTCATCGCGCCCCCCCCCCCCAGATCCTGCTTCCCGCCCGCCCTACCCCCGCGCAGATCCACGCGCCCCGCCCCCCCCCCCTCCCACAGGTCCACATGTCCCCCCCCCCCCCTCCCCTTCCATTCCGTTCGCATCGAATCCCCCCCTCCCGCTCGCCCTCGCTCGTACCTTCCCTTTCGCATGTCCTGGGCCACCCCGCACTCTGCCCGACTGTCCTCGCTTCCCCACGCTGTCCTCCCCCTCCTCAGCCACACGCCGTCCCTCCCCCCCCCCCCCCTCCGCCCCGTCCCACCTCCCTGCCCCTCCCTTCTCGCCCCCCGCCCGCACTCGATCTTTCTCCATTCTCACTCCGACTCCCTGCCCTCTTTTTTCCATCCGTTCTTCACCCTCTGTCCGACCTCACCAGTCCTTCATTCTTCCCGTCAATCGCTCTTTCTTCACTCTGTCTCCTGCCTCCTCGTCTGCTTCCGACCTGCCTAACACTCGCCATCGCCCCCTTACGCCAAAAGCGCACGCTAAAGGGAAGGACGGAGGCAGTGATTCCACGCGAGAAGCACTGCGCACAAAGACACGGTAAGCCGAAGAAAAAAAGGACAAGCTGAATAGGAAAGACACTATTGAAAAATTGTAGTGTCATATAAGAAGATTTACACGATTTATCTTAACGAGATATCGTGTAACTAGACATGTCATATTTTCTATTCGCAACTTACAGGTGCCTCTTTTAAGATGTCACAAGATAGTTTCCATGATAAGATTGGTGAGAAGACATATATATTCTTGCTGAGTGAAAGGAGAAAAACACCGCAGAAAAAAAAAGAATAACTCTTGAATATTCTCCTCTCTTTAGGATCCGAGTATTACGATCCGAGTATTACGATCCGACTGTTACGATCCGACTGTTACGATCCGACTGTTACGATCCGACTGTTACGATCCGACTGTTACGATCCGACTGACCCCGAGTTTACGATCCGAGTATTACGATCCGACTGTTACGATCCGACTGTTACGATCCGAGCGTTACGATCCGACGTTACGATCCGACTGTTACGATCCGAGCGTTACGATCCGAGCGTTACGATCCGAGCGTTACGATCCGAGCGTTACGATCCGAGCGTTACGATCCGAGCGTTACGATCCCAGCGTTACGATCCGAGCGTTACGATCCGAATGTTAGAATTTGGGTCTGCGAATAAGAAATTGTATTTATCTCTCATAAATCTCGAATCCCAATCCATCCTTCAGTGAATATCGATTCTTCCATTTGCCGTATCCCTTGGGACGCAGGCGGCGGCGGCGGCGCCGAGGGCAAAAGCGCGCGACGGCGCCGCCAGAGGGCACTTTCGACAGCCACCGCACGGCGCCGACGTCGACGCTGCCCCCGTCCCCGCCGTCGGGTGGGCCCCCCCTCCCCCCGCCTCGTTTTAACAGACCTCACATCAGCCGCTGCCGTTGCCGCAAGGTCGTCGCTAGGACGCCGAGTTCCTAAGCTGCGCCATTAGCAAACCGAGTTTATGCTAATGCACATCAGGATACATTGTTTGCATCTGAACGTTCCCGAACACCGTTCGCTTTGATTCGCGCTAATCGCATTTGCATATTGTAGAGGTAGGTTGTAAACAGCACAAGGCATGTTTTGATAATTTGGTCGATTTCTCAAGTGGATTAAGTTATGTGATGAAAAAGGTAAGAAAGTGTTAGTCCATACTGATAAACGGCATAAATAGTTTGATGCCTCACATTGTTCATGGAACGCAAATTAAGTTGGTATATTTGTGAAAAGCGTTCACCTCATACAGCGCACCTGAAATAAAGCTGAAAGACTTGAACGCATATGCGATACGTTACTCCGTAATTCGTTTACGTCATTTTCCTTATTTCTAGCCATGTTGTAGAGCGTGACATTTAACCGTAAAATTAAACAAGTAAAAAATGTTATGTTATTACAGAAAAAATTGGATATTAATGTCAACCCTATTAAAACAAGTGTTGTTTCGAAATAGGACCTCAAATACAGAACTTCCGTAAAACGAAAAAAGTAGTCTCTCCGGCAAAAGTTTCCTGTTTTCCGTCACATATCTGGTGACGTTTATTTAAATTAATGATGTGTGGCATCGTGAAAATAGCTTCCTCGAATCCTCTTATGAACTCTCATTAGCATTGTATCCGTACACCTTGTGGAGCCGTGGAAATTCAAACCAAAGTCAATTTTTTGTATGGAAATACATTATCATGAAAAATAATAGAATGGTGGATTTTTTAAATTCACTACAAAGTACCCCAAAATCCAGACACTTTCGCAGAAAAACAATTCATCCTTCAGTGAATTAATCTTTAGGCGCACCGTAGATTTTTCTTAACAGGTATTAGGGTATTTACTTGGCATCAACAGTAATTTTGATGAAAAAAGGTTACGCTCCCTCATTTAGATAACACGTTCTTCCCATGCAATGTCACGAATGCGAGTACATTCCAGAATGTCGAAGAAGCACGCACATAGAGAGAGTAGAGGTAGGGGATAATCAGTTATTCAAAGCTGAAATTCGAGGAAAGTTTCTTTCACTTTCTGAAGTCTTGGAATACGTGACACTATTTCATTTATATCCTTTTTCTTCGAAGATACAAAGCTGGTGTTTATGTTGCTGCCGATAAGCAAATAGAGTTTCTGGAAACTTAATTAATGGATTTTATTAATATTATTATTAGCAAAATTAATTCAATTTATTCATGATTTAAATCAATTATATTAAAGTAATCCTAATAATTAAAATAGCAGTACTATCACGGTCTCAGAATATTATTTTACAAAAAAATACAAAAAAAGGAAGACCTTTGTAAATATACTCTCAGAGCAAATTAATTGTTCTTCACCAATTCTGGTGAAGAACAATTGGTGAAGGTGAAGGATTGGTGAAGGTGGTTCTGGTGAAGAACTTTGCAAAATGCAGAAAGTTTATTTCGTAAAAAATTCTTAGATTCGACAACTTGTAATATTTGCGACTTTATTTACAAACAAATGACTTTTCCATTTATTTTACTTCGATTTCATTTACAATTGGATGAGTTTGTCTTTTCTGAAAGCCCAGTGTCCACATGCGGCTCCGGAAAAGCGGCGAACCGTCGACCAGAACTGGGCCAGTGGCGAACAATGATCAGGCAAACTGCGCAGCTGTCAAGGAAACAACCTCAGAGGGAGGCACGCGTTGGATCTTTGTTTTGTTGCGCATAACACCGGACTTAGGTAAGAAACATGTTGCTATGTAGTACCTGTTGTACTTAAGCATCTTGTATAATAAAAGCGTAGGATAAAAATGATTCCTGAATGATAGTATAGAAGCAAAAGAACATTCTGGAAGATTCTATCTTCTAGAGATTTCGACTGTGCATTAACATAAAAATTTCTCGAAACCTCTGGAACTCTCTAAAGCAGTGTGGAATGTCGTAGAAATATTGTATACGGACGTTTTGGAGGTTGGACAATATCATTGACTTTTATTCTAGAATGTTCTAGAACAGAGATGGCCAACTGGGGCCCGCAACCTTATTTTATGGGGCCCGCAAAACCTTTGAAAATATAGATATTAGATTAATATTTCATTCTTCATACAAATATGCAGATTTTTTCGTAAATCTGCTGAGGAGATCAAGCAATGTATAAATCTTAGGATACATCATATAATCTATAGTTGGAGATCCATCTTCAGAGCTCAATTTGCACATCTCCCTCGAGTCAGGTAACACAAACTCTGCCAAACTGCCAGTGCTTTATTGCAATGTATTGAATAGGGGTGAGTCAGTTTATATGACGAGTAATAAACGGAAAGTGTCCGAAGAAAACCAATGGGTGTAAGAAGATAGGTGTCTGAAGAAAACAAATGGGAAATCTAATATCTCGGAATTAGTTGTGCGGCCCTCTCCTTCATTTAAAACAAAAACGTGGCCTTTTGGGGAGTAGGAATTTGGCCATCCCTGTTCTAGAACATAATAGACTTCACTATTGGTTTATAATATATCGATTAAGTATCATATTACGGCATAATTTCGTAAGGTAGGATACGTGGTAGCCCAACTCTGTTAAATACCCTGACACTCTTAATGCCCGGCTTTCCCCAGGCAGTTTAATAGCGCGGAGAGAATTTCGTCGGCAGTGAACTTGCTGGGCGGGGAGGGGGAGGGGAAAGTGAAGAAAGACAGGAAGCAGATGTCCCCTTGCGCACCGCCCCACGAAAGCGAGAGGACTCTCGCACACGCGGCTTCCCAAGCGATGGTCGGACTCAGGGCCTATTAACTCCTCATCGGAACTGCACACAAAACTACAGAGTACAAGGATAGAAGCGCCAGTGTCTAACGGTGCGGCTTTAAGTAACGATTCCCAATTTTGTCCCACAAATATTTAACGTATCTGTGAGAAATACCAAGCACGCCAAAATGATAATGTGTATACTTACTATCACTTGATTTCTGGCGGAACGGCGTTCCAGTATCCAGGGAATAGTTGTAATATTAAATTATATTATAAGTAAAAAACTATTGCATTAAATTAATAATTAATTGGGGGCTCGTTCCGGACCTAAAATTTTATATATCAGGCACTACGTATATGAAAGAACCGTGGTTGTACATGTTCCGCACGTACTTGTACACATTCCGCAATTAACAGCGCGTCTTTACCACCAGATGATCCTACTTGTGTCCCGTGGGTCCACACCTAGCCCAAATGCCTTTTCCATAACGTTGGCAGCAGTTGTCTTTTAGTTCGTGCTAGAAGGCACAAGTGTTGAGCGCCCAACTGTCAGTTTATGTGGAAGTTGAAAGGTCAGAGCCCCTCGCGGGGAATCGAGGCACTTGCACGCGAACTCGCCACTCGCGCAGCTCCCCTAGGAATGGAAAGCACGCGCTCCCCACGACCCTCGTCCCCGCCCCCCCTTGCGCGTCTTTTGTCACGAGAGCCCGACAAAACACGATCAAAGCTAACGTCTTTCCAAGACCATTTTTATTTCCTCTCACTTTCAGATTTTTCTTTGTATCTTTGACTCGATTCTGCCGAAATGGGACGTTAAATTACTTCACATCGACCCAAATCATAATTATTCAAATTACATCACATAATTATACAAATTACATAAAAATTAGTAACATTGTACTGTGCATTACTCTAAAACGCAGCCTGTAACAATTATTGAAAAACTTCTCGATAAATGACCCTATCTCTCTCGGGTTTTTTCTTTATCCGCTTAGAAATTGCAGAGATACTGCCTTCCTTTGTTTCTGGACACTAAACATAAATGTTCTGTCCTTTTAGAGTTACATATACTAGATTTTACACGTTTTATGTTAATAGATGAAAGTAATTTACAAACTAAGTAGCTATGCTTCAGCAATTTATAAATACGAGATGAATCACTGCTAATTTTGGGGAAAATAAATTCAAAAAGAATAACAAGATAATTAGATTTTTCAAAATAGAAAAAAACTGCTACGAATATCTCTCATCTATAGCATGATTAACATACGGAATAAAAATATCAATGTCCATGAAGCGATTGATCATAAAGCAACCTATGTTAAGTATGGTATAAATTTATTACAAGAGTTGTCGGTTTATCCGTCCTCAACGTAATTTATCTTCAAATAACAAGATTCCTAATATGACATGTATGAGTGGGAGAGTTTGCGTGAGTTGTACAATATACAGACAACATGAAGCAAAGGAGCAGTAGGGGAACCACATGTAGCGGAGCAAGCAAACTTAATGATTGCAAAAAAGCAAATCCGAAAATTTTTACATTTTAGCCTAGGTGTAAACAACTAAACTTTGCACATTCACTTCTGAATAGTTTTAGTTGTGGATAAATTAAAATGTTGAAACGCTTATTATTTAAGGGGTGGTCTGTGGTCTCTTGTAGATCAGTTCAAGCATAAGAAATTTTGGTGTTTTTTTAAATTTTATATTATTCAACTCAAAAGGAATTCTAGAACCACGTTTTTGTGTGCCTATTGAAGTGATTTGATTAAAAAAAATCATTTACCCTAATAAAAGATATTCCAGACATTTAACTTTAGTTTGAAATTAGATGCTAAGAATAAAACACTCCATAATATTATTGTTTTGTTTCAGATTGACTACTGTAACGTAATGTTGCAAATTGAAACATATTACCTTTCATCTCCAAGACAAATACCAAAATAATGTCGAAAAACAATTCATTTGTTTCCCTTCACAAAGCTTTTGATTTGCGTAAGTTGGTGCTAAAGTTTTCACAGGCCAGGGCAGTAAAACATTTGATTGGTTTTAAGTCTCATTTTACGGCCGATAAACAATTCGTACAATGCAACTTACGAAAATATATTTTAGTAATGAAAAATTGAAAGAAACCAATAGTATTCGATTCAAAACATACAGGAATACATCTGACAGCCGGGCAACTGTATACAAGCTTCCCCTACAAACAAGCACATGAAAAGAGAAAGTTTCTAGGGTCACTTGAAGACACGTCGTTTGAGCTAGTGAGTCGTTGAATGTATCAGGTTTCTACAAAGGAACATGAAGGATGCTAGAAGGGCACTCACACAGCAACACTTGTAATACAACAGCATCGTTGTCCTTGATGGGAGAGCAGCCGGGAAGGTGGTATCCAGCCGGAGGGCGGCCGAGGGCTTCTCTACGGCGGAAGGATTACGAGGCGCCCCACCTCGCTGCACACCTTTCCAGGCGAAGCGTTTGCCACACAAGATGGATATCGCTGACGCAGCTCGTCTGTTGTTCTCGAGCGGAGCCTCCGCCCGTAGGTGGACGGCCGCTTATCTGCGCCAGAGGTCACGCCGCCCACCTCCTCTGCCGTCGCCATCACCCGGTTGCTCTCCGCCACCCTCTCTGACTCTCTCGCACAGAGCCCGCCTCGCCGGGCCTTTCCCCCCCCCCCCGCCCCCCCCTCGCTCCTCCGCCTCCCCCACCCCCAGCCCCCTTTTCCCCGCCTTCTTTCCCGCCACCAGCGCCTACTCATCTGCCTGCTCCGCCTCTTCCCGGCCCACTGCCCGCCTCCCCCCCCCGCCTCGCGGCCTCGCCCTCCAGCGCCGCCCGGTCGTTTCCGAGCGGCGCGCGTTCGGGAGCAACGAACGTCCTATCGGCAGCCTCTAACTCTGCGGCCCCCCTATCCCTCCGCGAACCAGTCTTTTTTTTTAAGTTACACATCCACGAAAATTTAGCCACTGTTGTAACACCTATTAAACCTGAGCACACCCACAAACTCTCCCACTGGCTGAAGCGGTAGCATCAACGGATGTCACCTACAGTACCTATGACCAGGAGGTCGTAAGATTAGTGTCCCGGCGGTGACAGGATTTTCGACACAGCTGTACAACTGGGACGAATTCAGCCGTCGGAGAGGAGAATTATCACGGCCGCTGTTCTGATCGATAGTTGTCCGTAGCCGCAGTTTCTCCGATTAATGTCAGGCACTACCCTAGCAAACGCACCACGTCCGATCTTTCCTACGCCTTCCTTGTCCTCTCCTCCCCCTCACGTACACACACTTGCATGCGTAATATGACCACATGCCAGGAAAATAGTCGGGAGCTTAGAGCTTTTGTCGGTCGAGGCGATGCCGGTGAGAGATACCTGATTGGGGGGAAAATATCAGCAAATCGTCGTGTAGGTCGGCGCCAGATCTCACCAACCAGCGGGAAAGATCATCGCTCGCTCATCACAAAACCATGCACTACACATAAGGAACTAATGACCACAGCAGCTGCCGCGACCAGAAACACAAAATAATCAACGTAACATCGCCCAACCAACCTCGCCCCCAAGCCCATTCAATCCCGCTCCAACTTCCCTCACCCCAGCTCTTCACCACCCCACTAAGTGCCCGTACTCTTCTCCACTGCAGTCTGCCGCCTACGGCCGCCTCCCACTTGCCTTTCCCGCCGTCTCCCCACCACGCCTCCTCACCAGCCACCTCAAGTGCTCCGACAGCGCTTTGCGCCTCGTCAGCCAGTCACTCTCCCCGAAGCCCCTGTCGAATATCAAATCAAAGGCAGCGCGCAGGCGGCATCGGAGCGAGCTCTAAGAGACATCACTCACGTACGAATAGGAAAATGCCTGGACAGATCCTGTCCAATGCTGAGTCTTGAAGGGCAAGGACTGAAGAAAGAATACCCTCTCGTGCTGAGAACGATGGAGTGGCAGTTGGTCGATCAAGATAGTCAGAATAACATGTCTATGCATTACACAATTCGCATCGTCATCTAAGATTACGCACACAT
This sequence comes from Teleogryllus oceanicus, assembly GCA_964035755.1. Taxonomy (NCBI): domain Eukaryota; kingdom Metazoa; phylum Arthropoda; class Insecta; order Orthoptera; family Gryllidae; genus Teleogryllus; species Teleogryllus oceanicus. Next base: position 160,114,180 of record CAXIVR010000003.1, on the reverse strand, counting down.
TTCGCTAAAAAACGCAACGCAACTATAGTGACTTTATCGATCTGTCGTTTTAGAAACGAGCCAGTTATGGAAGCACTGAAAGATGTTTAAAAGCACGTTAAAATCGTTGCTGTATCGTATCAGAAAAACACTAGAATTCCTAGCATTCCAATGACGTAGCAATATCGAACTGAAATAGTCATTTTTATAAAACAAGTGAGGTTTGTTAAAAATATACTTTTGAGCAAGATGAAGTTTAGAAATTCTTGTAGTTTTAGTCATGCACGACTTCAACAGAATATTCTACATTTGAGAGTGGTTTAGTTAATTTGCATACCTTGTCACGCCTTTTAAATCGAGCGAAAAGAAAACGAAGAGAAAGGAACATATTTGCCACCATTGCGTAAAACTGTCTCTGTCACCCGTAACGAATCTGGAGAAACCAGGAAACCATGTAAACAATACTGCAATACCAATACGCGGGCAACACGCCTGAACACGTCAGGTGCGGATCCTGCAAGTGATACAATACCGTTCCGCCTTTCTTGGCACCTGCTGCCTCGATACGACACGACATTCGATCCAAGCGGGGTGCAGGTCCTTTCATGCGAGGCTCGCAAATGGCTCTCAAACTGGAAAGTGATCGCGCCGCGAGAACCTATTCACTTCGGAACGCACGGTTTCCGGGGAAAGTATCGATTCAATTTGGACGAGATAGAAAACTGGATTTCGAGGGTACACCGGTGCATAAGACTACACTAGATCGCTGCACCGCAACATAGCCTAAATATTTTTTTTTAATTACAACATTAATTTCGGACAAATAGTAAAGTACGTTTGTAGAACATGGGAGACGAGAAAGAAGTTGGCACAGGTATAACTGGACTTAGAAAGGAGAGTAATGAGAAAAGTAATTTAATCTACAATAATAAAATAAAAGGACCTGCGATTTTAAAGAAACACTCTTTAATACACTGATGATGTTATTTACAGGGTAACAAAAGCTTTTTATGATAGGAGTCAATCAGGGAAAAATTCATATTTTTGTAACTGTATACTACTAAGCTTTCGTCACATTTGAGCTTGTACCACTGATAATCGTTAATGTTATAAAATAAATTACGGTTTCTTTAGTACCCCGAGATACAAATACGTTCTTCTGACGCATGACAGAAATAAATAAAATGACTTGAGAATACACCCACGTTTTACGAGAATATAATTGTATGTAAATAACAAAAATTAACAAGTCGGAAAAATTTGCACTTTCCACAATTTCAGGAACACGCCAAGAATTCTGCAATATTTAGAAATCTGATAATCAATTTAATATATAAATATTCGATTGCTTAAAAATGTGGTACTTCAGTTATAAAAACAAAATACCAGCAAAACTTTCACCTTCAAACGTAATTGCATTGCTAGTGGCAAGAGCCTCTCCTTTAGGAACAACATTCTTGGAGCAGCAGAGGACAACAGAGGTTGCGCTTCTCTTACAGATGCAGGTACGCGGCCACCGCCAGATTAAAAGAAATTCCAGTTCAAGAAATCAGATCACGTGGCATTCCATGGCCAAAAATAAAAACAAAAACGAAGAGGAATCGACAAGACTTGGAGGACAAAGGCTGAATTCCCGACGCAAACTCTTCCCAGCGACCGACGTCGCGGTCAACCACCGCACTCCAACGCCCCGAAACAGGTGAATCATGTTGTTGCGTAACTGGCAGGGGGCGGATTGTGATGAACTCAAAATCTCACCAAAAATGATCAATTGATGATCTAAAATGTATTAATAATGCTCTAAAATCAAAAGAAAAATGACATAAAAAATTGATCAAAGCCAATTCATATGAACAACTCAAGCTCTTGGATGGATTGATATAATTGAGGCTTCTTTCTTTCGTTCAAGTTAACTCAGTTTGCAAACTTTTGGTTTGAACTGTTCTTTGCCACAAGTTCTGACTTCAGTTATCGCGAATCGGACGAACCGACAATGGCGCTGATGGGTGTCACAGGAACCTGATTTACATACTGACAGCGGCTGACATCGCAATTTGTGAGCGTAGAAATCAAATAGGATACTGAGGAATTCTGTGAAGAACATTTGTGGCAGCAAGTAAATATTATTTGAAGTAAGTACCATTAAAATGACATTAAAATCGATGAAATCTGCGAAAAATGCTTTAAAAATTACGGAGAAGGTAAAAAAAAGACTTACTAGACAAAATCGATGAAAAAAGCTAAAACGACATATAGAAATGGATCACTTCCTTTTGGCAGAACATAAAATTAATGTCTGTACTAAATGTGAATGATCTAAAGTGAAAAGAAAAAAATGACATTTCATTAAAATCCGCCCCCTAGTAATAAGATATGGTCAGTTATTACAGACCTTTTGGACATGACGCTACGGATTCTATTCGATCTTCAAGCACATATTGATCATGGATTATGTATTACTGATCTTGGATTATCAGTTATCTCCATTTACAATGATAGCAAAGTCTTTTGTACTTACCCGAAGAGTCGAGGCTGCTCTACACCGAGAGATCCTGAACATCTAAGTTCAAAGAGTTGTGCAATTCGTTCCCAGCCGTGGTTGCGAGTTTGTTTGGACGCGCGTGAACACATATTTTGCGATTAAGAAAGCGACTTCAGTAATGAGCTGTTCATTACCTCCCCGTTTTGAATTACAATGGCTTAATCCGCATTGAAGCATACTGGCACATATGACATCGGTTCACGCACCAGTAGCCAGTATTCTGGAGAAAAACATTTACTGAAGGCGACCAGGTAGCAAACTACATCGATAACGCAACGTGAGATAGCGACAAACGGAGCCTGTCACCGTCAATGCCAGTGACCTAGTGATTCTCTGAAGTCTATTCTAGAATAAAGTATTAGTTATATCGTCGAACACAAATACAGTAAACTCTCTTTAGCACGAACTCGCTTAACACGAATTTCGCCGTTACACGAACAAAACGTCGGTCCCGGCAAAGGATTACGGTAATATGGACATTTATAATACTCGGATAACACGAATTTTTATAACACGAACTTCGATAATTTCGATCCCTTGGAATTCGTGTTAATGGTGGTTTACTGTACTATACGGTATGGATTCTATTTCCTTGTTTTGTTCTTCGGAAATGTCGCCGTTTGAGAAGTATCTTTTAACTACTTTGCAGTGACACTAGAACGTAGTGATGTTCAATTCTTCACGCCGAGACTCCCGCCAGTATAATGACAGAGAAAGCTAAAAAATAAAATGTCTCCACCAAATATTACATAGGATCTCTGGATAGATCGAATCCGTACGTAGTATAGCCTTAAAACACTTCATAAAATCACGATAATTTATAAACACAGCTAAACAATTTTTTAAAGATTTAATCTCTTATATTGAAAAGAAAGACGGACACCCATTTAACTTCATGGTCCGGGTTAATTTTTTAAGAGCGATTTCGTCGTTGTACCTATAAAAAGAGTTTTTAAAACCCAGTTTATTCTTCTTCAAACCTTAATATCGTGTTCAGTACCGTATATAGTTGCGAGATCGCAACTGATATGCATCGCAGACTGAGAATACTTAATTTCATCTCTAGACGGCGGCATATTTTCAACACAATATAAGTAGCAGGGTCGAAGCCGACATCTCCGGGCACAATTTTTCTCGCGAGAGTTGTCATATTTGTAACTTTTTACGTCAACCCCAGAAGAATGCTGGAGGAAAACCGTGGGCCGCTTGTGACCACCCGTGCCCAATTCTATTCTCGCTTCCAGCAAGGAAGAGTGGCTGATGGAATCTCCATCTGTCATGAAGTAGAAAAAATACTGCAAGTATGTGGTTGTGAGACCAACACGCACGGAGGATTGTCTGCGAAAGACAGACAGAAAGAAAGAAAGAAAGGTAAAAGGGAGAAAGGAAGACAGAGAGAAAAGAAGAAAGAAAACTAAATAAATATGCCAAATGCCGAGGATTGTATCGCCCCGCAATCTACCCACTCCCACTCTGCACAGCGCCCGGTGCGGGTGCTACGCCGGGGAGCCACAGCGCCTGAGGCGACAGCGGAGGCGCCGAAGGAATGGTGACGTCGATGAGTGGCATGCATTGTTAGATTGGTTTAATGATCTCGGGCGCATCAACTGACAACAGTCCTGTAAAATTAGTGCATGTTTGTCATCAAAAGATGGCGGTTATCTTCCCCCGCTGAATAGTGAGAACTGGTACTGACCTAAACGTGAGAAAACGAGGTTTTCCCCAACCAGGTATTCTCCACCACAGGGGCACTCTCCCAGCGAGGACAAGTTCTACGCTTCCAATACATGTGGGGTGTTAAGAAGGGGGGTTATCTGAGGCAACTTGCCTCAGGTCCCGACTTAATTGGGATCTGATTTTTTTAATTTAAGAAAATGAAAAATATAGTTATCTCTAATCCAAACTTGAGTTATTTCTGATGCATGGAGAAATGAATTATGTTAATGAATTGAGGGAGGAAGGACCTTTTGTGTGAAATAAAATCCTCCTTGGATTAACTACCCCAAGTCCCAGGTATTCTCTGGGCGCCCCTGGTGTAGTGTGTGTCAGGAAGGGGTGAGGATAGAGCAAGGAAGAGGACGGAAAGATCGCGCGCGGTCTGTAGTGCGTTTGTTAGAGTACTGCTCCGGCATTCGTCTGGTATTGATCGTAGATGCCACGGAAATGTACCGAACAGAGCAGCCAACAGCCTTCAGCACCAGGCGGCAGCTGAATTAGATTCAGCTCTGTAGATAGTCCTCTGTAGGACAGGAGAGTAGTGGAGAGCAGTTAAGAGCAGGACAGTTCCACGAAAGTCACGGCGGAGCGCGGAAAAGGGAGCAGAAGCAACGCGAAGGAAGACGCGAACCGGGGCGGGGAGGTGCGGAAAGAGGCGGGCCGGCGTGCGCACGTCGTGGCGGGGCGAGGCGCGTGGGGGGGGGGGGAGGCCGTGACGACGCGGGGCACGTGCCCGCCAGGCGAGCGGAACGCGCCGCACCGCCGCGCAGGCGATAGCCGGTGCAGCGCCCCCGCCGCGCGCCGCGCTTTTTTAAGCGTTGGTAACGGGGCTGTGGCGGTCACGCCGGTAAATATGCCGTCGGCGACCAGTTCAACGCACCAAAGGCATTTGCGTTGCTCGATATTTCAAATAATCACCATTTCAGCTATGCAAACAATTTCCTTGTATTACAGCAAAAAAATTCCGTAGAAAAATTGAAGAATTTTATTTCAATGTTAGTTTTTTCATTTCACTTCTAACACAATCTTCACTTCAATCGGCTTTTGTTTCATTCAAGTGAAACACTTTAAAATAACGAAGGTCGAGCTGTGTATGAGTCTTTATACGAAACAATATATTTTTGTAAAACAGTATAGATTTCGTAAATCAATACATACTAAATTTTATCATTAAATGCCTCGCTTTTCTTCGTGGATACTTTGAAGTGGTTTCTGATGAAATAATTAATGTAATGCTGAGTAAGTGGACTGTGTGCTGCACGAACTAATTTTTCATCCACATGACTTCTTGAATTTTGAAATACAGTTTAGAACAAGAAATTCTGTAATATTACGTTCGCCTTTCGAATCGGTCATTGGGAAGTCAACAAATCGGTTATTTAATGTCTTTCTCTAAATTAATCTGCGGATTCCGTACGTACGTTATTTTCTTAAATTGACAAACATTTCTTATTTTGTTGATACCTTGTTTTCTGATTGAGAGCATGAAGCATTCCGAATGTTTTCTGAACCTATTCGTAACGAATATATATATATATATATATATATATATATATATATATATATATATATATATGTGTGTCCCTGAAACATCAAGACTCAAGCATTGCATAGAAGAAACTATAATTCACAAATCGTACTTTTTATGCAAGAACATACATGTAATTATTTGTACACAAAAAACATTGTATGCACGATTGTGCCCCATACAAGGCATTCTTCACTAATGAAATCAGCACGAAATGCCAAAGCGGTGTCATTGACATCGGGCGCCGCTAAGGCTAAGGCATTGTTCTTCCGAGTCCCCACAGAAGAAGACTTGGGGAACGTCGGCGGGAGGGCCACAAGAAAGGATCCTTTGCAAGGCAACACCAGGCCCCGGATCGTCACGAGTCGACACCACAAGCAGCGCTTGTGTTGCTTTCATAACAATTCTCAGATTACTTCCACACTTCTTCCACCATCTTCATATCATTTTTCTATGCCAACACAATATCACACGCGCCTTCACTATTATTACTATTATTATTATTATTATTATTATTGAATTCATTACAATTATTCATTAATTTAAAGATGTAGCAGTGTTGTAAATTAAAGTGGAGTAGAGGTCATACAAGTAAACGCATACTATTTAATCATTTTAAAAATTCGCTCCAAATAAGAAGTGATTCGCAGTATAAAGAAGTGCTATGTGTGCCATAATTCAAAAATTTAGCAACAATCATGTTACTGGTGTTCGTCTTTGAAATTATAGTATTAGTCTGATAACAGATCCATTTCGTGCATTGCACCTCTATTTCCCCCACTTCCACGGTCTTAGCCTGGCCTAGCTCCGACAAGTGACTGGAACACTGGTTTCCTTCCAGGCAGTGCGTCCAATGTGAAAGAGACGGCGAGAGTGAGAACGAGCAGACAGCGTTGGCTCGGCGTTGTCTCAGCGGCAACAGCGTGGGAGGTGAAGGTGTGTGGAAATGGAGATGCGCAACGAGGTGAAGACAGGTGGGGGAAGGTGGAGGAAGTGAAGGTGATGGATGCGAAGTGGGGGTGTTGAAGGAGATGGAGGTGGGGGTGAGGAAGGCGGAGATATGGTGCTGGATGCAAAGGTAGAGATGATGGAGGTGGAGGTGGTGATAGAGGCGGAGGTAAGGCGGGTGGGTAGGGCGGGAGCCGAAAAAGGTGGTGATGAAGTGGAGGTGGTGATGGAGGCGGAGGTAGAGGCTGCGGGAGCCGAAGACAAGGTGGTGATGCAAGTGGAGGTGGTGATGGAGGCGGAGGTAACGGCAGCGCTGGGTGCGCACAGCGCGAGGCCAAGACAGGAAGAAGCAACGAACTCTTGCAACCGGAAGCGCCTGCGCGCGCAGTAGTTCTCTCCACAGCTCAAGAGGCCACCACTGCCCCCTCCCCACCTCATCACTCGCGCTCGATTTAAGAGCACCCGCGGCGGAATGGAGCTAAGTGACTGCATACTTTCATGTCAAACACTTATCTGGTGAATGGAGCTTCTTCAGCTGTACATTACTTAAATTTATTTCAATCAGCTCACGATAGTATTTCCGGTCAATTTACGGTTAACCTCACTAGAATAGTGTGCCTAATTTTTTGTGCTTAATGAGGAAAAATAATCCGAAAGCAATGCTACAACATAAAAATCATAATAAAATCTGAGCAAGAATGAATACATTATTTTGTGTTTGTCAACCGTTACGTATTTCACTTTCCTAGCCTAGTACCTTCAAGTTCAGACTGTTTTTCCTCGAAAATGAAATGTTACTTCTGCGGGTCGGTAGTTCTGATCTGTATCTTTATAGTAGCTTCCAGGAAATGAAAACCGAGAGGTGAATCGGGCACAGCGCACAATCAGAGAACACGCGTATGAATCACAAAAATCTTACTAAATATATCTAGAAACCCCAATTGATTACCTACGTGTTTTGGGGCCAAATTACGACCAAACTCGCAGCATTTGCGAGCAGTATACTTGATATTTTAACTCTCCTATGTGCTGAAGTACATTGCACTGAAGTTTGTAAGAAGATACAAGTAAAAAATTGACAATTATATTTTTCCTCCCCATACGTCACATATGTTTTCAAAGTTTTACAATAAATAAATTAAGAATATTATTAATCGCTAATCAATGAATACAGATCTATTCGGCAGTCCTTCCTTCGGTAATTGAGTTACCAAGTGTTCGGGATTTTAGAGGACATATTCTGCTTTCCACAGATTTTATTTATATGTGGCAAGCATCGCATATTTTTCTAACATGTAGGAGATTTTCTGATTTTTTGTAACACTCTTTTGTAACACTCCATTTTGTAAATCAATGCAAAATTCGATATAACTAACTCAATATTAGTGACGAGACAAACACTCCTTAATTTTTATATTAACATCTCGATCATAGATGGTATTTTCGCCTGCAACAGAGACACAAAAAACTGATACATTTAAAGTAATTGAATTTGTGTACTATCGTGTTAACTCTCGTTTATGAGGAATTCGAAATGTCTGGAATTCTTTAAGGATATTTTCAACATTTGGAAAATTTGTTGGTAACTCTAGTCTTGCAGAAGACCTCACAAAGATGACGTATCAGAAACGCGAAATCCAAGGTACGTATCAAAAACACAAACTACTGGAGAGGTCATTTGCTTTTTCAAATTCAATTAAAACACGATATGCTGATACATTACAGGTTACATTTTCTGCTCTTCATCATTTTTCAGATGTCTGCATTATTTTCTGGACATTGGTTCCTGGCTTACAAAATGATCCTCCTCTGACACATATTTGTATTTATCTCCTACTTCTTCTCTGCACTTTTCCATAGGCTTGTATAATGATTCTCAATAACTTTCCTTCCTCCTACACCCAATCTAGTTTATCTCTGTCTTTCTGTCTTTAGAAACGAAGACTAATTAGAATTCGAAAGCAGGGCGAGCGACTTGAGGAGCTACTCCCGAGCTGACATTTGAGTCAAGAAATTTCTGCATAAAGCACAATAATTAGCTCTACATGTATCGCGAAGAAAAATAACTTAAAGGCACGAGTTCTTTCGCGAAGCATAGTGGAAGCATTCCTTTTGAAATCGCCGTTGTCTCTCCACCCGTCAAACGTTGATGACTTGCTCGGCGGATCAAGAGGCAATGCAGCTGGTGCCTTGCGATTGGAATCCTTTGATTGTATCGGAATCGTGGTCCAAGAGCATCGACTGCCTCCGATTCAGAACACGTGATGTCTCCACGTTGAACAACAGGAGACAGCTTTACGGTGGCAACCGATGGTTATGGAGGATGCATAATTATCAATCAAAATGTTAGCGAATGCGCAGTGGACTGTTTTTCTGCACGGGCTAATAAAATGTCCATCGCAACTCTTCAGTCGTCTTTTCGTGAACAAACAACAAACATATTTTCTCAGCCGAACTTTCCTTTTTCTCTACAGGTATTTTCTTTTATCTCGCCCCTTCGTTGCCAATCGCAGCCACTCTGCACAAGAGCGGGCCCTGCTCGCAGTAGTGATGCGACATCGATAACGAAACATTGACGTTGAAAATTAAAACATGTCGATGTTAATAATACATCGACTAAAAACGATAGATTTTTTCAACATCGATGATTTCAAGCCGGTATAGTAACCAATAGTAACCACTAACATTCGCACAAATTCGAGTACAATAAAATTTAATTTGTCACTGTTCGTGTTTATCAATTCACCGAATAAATGAGCAGCCCTAACGCCCACACGTATTTGTTGACCTTTTCTCAATGTGTGAAATGAATATGAAGAAAGAGGCAATACAAAGGCATGGAGGTCATGTCAGGAGTTAGATCAATGAAGGAAGTACAAACAGCATTCCTTCGGTTCCAACACATGAACAGTGTTATCATCAATTTGATTTCATAGTTTAACTTTTATAGTATTGTGATCATTGGAAATTTTCATTCAGAAATAAAAGATCGCAAATGAAAGAAACCTCGATCACAATAAAACATCGACGTTACTAAATCGATGTTTAAAACATCGATATTCCTACACAAACATTAATGTTTTGAAAACATCTACATCGTTGTCGCCTCCCTAGCTCTCTGAGGAGCAAATGAGCCGCCTCCCCCTCCCCCTCGACTCTCCCCGCCCACTCCGCCCATCGCCGCCCCTGCGCATGTCCGCCCGCCACGCCCCGCTCGCTCCATGGCAATTACGCCTCGTTTACGTCCTGACGCGGGTTTTTGTACGCGCGAGCCTCTCCGCAACATGAGCACTAACATGCGTCGCCCCCACGCGGAGCGGCTGCTTCGGGGAAGACGAGATTGAGAAATAACCTCGACGCGCGCCGGGCCGGAACACGCGAGATCATCGCGGAAGACCTAAATGCATGAAGTTCAACAGACTGAACAGAGTGAACGGAATTCGCGGGACAGACCTATGCCTCATCCACCCGAACACGAAAATACCGAAAGCAATTTAGAGCCAATAAAAAATATTGTTTCGGTGTCTAAAATTGTGGGAGAATAAAAATGTATTTACATGTTACAATATACTTACGATATTAATCAATATAAAATACTATCAGTATAAATTACCTTGGACGTGTGTGGGGAGGGTTGGCTATGACGCGTTCCTGAGAATTCTCTATCCTTGGCCTCGGTTCTTAGAATGCCATCAAAGACTATTGCTGATCTCATTCGCTTGCTCAGTGTCTATGAAAACTCCCATTAGTTGATGGTAGCGTTCATTAATTTTAGCTTTGAAGCAAGTCTGTTTTCAATTTTTGGGGGAGTGATTTTGTGGTTATTTTTTCCAGCGGGTGACCGTACAACGAACGTACCCCAAAGTCTACTTACAACACGCGCTACGATCGCTACGGCCCCATGATGATCGACAGCTCAAGAGAATGGAAGATGGCCTGTTGGATTTCGGCCAAAAGTTTCTAAAATAGTAAGTTCAAAATCAGTGAGTTTGTGGGGCCTGCCGAGTATTACGTTCGAAGCCGACTATCTTATTCGATGGTTTCTCTATTCATTTTTAGACAAACACCGAAGCAACATGTCTATTCAATGGATCACGAGCGCGCGCGGTATTTCCTTCCCAATCCTCTCTTACCCGATCTCTAGGGCTAGGCGATGGACTGATCTTATTCTCATTTGACTCGTCCTCGATTGGGCAAGGAAAACTTCCTAGAATGTCCTGCAGCAATATCATATGTAATCCTCGAGACACTATCTATCTATCTATCTATCTATCTATTACAATGAAAAGAAGAAAGATGTTCACTGTTGGAAATTTCGAAATGGCGTCATTTAAAAGAATAACCTAAGCAAATTCTGCCAGAGCAGTACTTTAATAAACGTACCAAGGACCGCGCGCGATCTTTACTTCCTCTTCCTTGTTCTATCCTCGCCCCTTATAAGGGCACGTATACGTGCACGTATACGTGCACACACATACACCACACACACACACATACACACACACACACACACTCACATGCACATGCACTATTCTATCCCATTTGTCGGGAGACTAGTCGGGAGCTTAGAACTTGCTCCGGCTGGGGCGGTGCCCCGCTGGTGGGAGATACATGGTTGAGGGAAAAATCCCCGCAAGCCGATATCGGCGCTGGATCTCGCTAGCCAGTGGGGAAAGATCACCACCATCCCCGCGATGAAAACATGCAGCACACTCACGGGACAAATGACCTTAGCAGTTGTCGCGCCCGGAATCGCTAATCAATCTTTAGAAAAGCATGGCACTTGTGTTGGAAAATGGTCTCATTGTCAATTTTGTATTATTGTGGTAATTAATTAACATTGAGTGCAGATACCCTCGTATGATTCCAACTGATTTCCGACGGAAATGTTACCTCACTACCTTAATCAACCTCACTACCGTGCAGAGAGTAATTTAATCGCGTAGAATATCAAGTAATTAGTTTAATTTCATATACAGTTGCAGATTCTGCAGGCTCTTGGGGTAGAATCGAATTGGGACAGTTGGGGTAGAATCGAGAGGCGTCGAATCAGCAAAAATGTAATAGAATGTTCAAGAACATCTCATCCTGTAGATTACGGTGTGACAAACGTTTCTTTTAGACCTTTGGCCTCAAAATTTTAGTTTTAAAAGCCCTAAAACGCTTCGTTTAGGAGTTATTTAAAAAAATATGACAGAGTGTTTAGGTTGCATTTGGCGTGAATATTTAGATTTTTTAAAAATAAATCCTTCATATTTTTAAAGCCAAAACGCAATTCGTCACGTCTCCGTGAAATCTTCTTTCTTCTGAGACCTCATTTATAAAGATTGGTTGCATGTGAGGGCCGCAAAAGGCATGTGCACCACTGAAATAATATAGAAGGGGATACACACGTCTTTCAACCCAATGCGGACCACTGTGCGCTGTTCCTGGGAAATGGCGTTGGTAATTCGTTTATTGGTTCCGCGATTTTCCAACGTATCATTATTGGATGGTATTTTATGTTGAAGTTTGCCAAGCGAAGCAACGGACCAAGAACACTAGAATTATAAGACAAGTTACGAAAGCTTCGTAACATCGTCATTAATGAAACTCCGCTTAACAAAGTATATTTTTCATCGATTTTGGACTCAACTGAAAACATAAGCCGAACTGCGAGTAATTTGATCAGACAAAATAATAATATTTGAGATTAAAAATTGCTAAATGTTCGTGTAGTTTATGTGTTTTTTTTACAAAGTACGTAACTAAAATGCATGCAGAAAATGATACTGAAGGAAATTTCTAATGTATATTTTTCTTTTTTAACACAATCATGTACAAATGTGTGTGTGTGTTTTTATTTTTCTCGAAAGAAATATACTATCAAAATTCAACGACTCTTTCAGCATGAACCTCAAGATATGGCGGATTGGCTTGTCTATAACAAAAGCTGCTGCTGTTCAACGCTTATAATTGAATTTGTATATTATTCAATTGTCATAAACAAAATATAACCTTATTCGTGTGCACAAAACTTCGCATATAGTATTTTGACCAGGAATAACACATATTTTCAACTTGGTTGCTTGTTGCACACTGAGATTTAAATCTTCATTAATGACGGTTGTTATTTTTAGAAGAATATTGAAGAGTTATTTCCTCAGGAATAATTATTTGTACCTGCAATCTTGTTCGAAGTATTATGCTGCTTACTCGTCACTACTTATTGTGAAAAAAAATGGAAATTTAATTGGCAGTACTTAATATACGATTTAACTAAGTATTACAAGTTACAGATTAATAGTCAATTTTATCCTATCTCGCATATGTAACAATCACAAATCTTGATGAATAAATCACGCAATATCTTTAAGGTTTTATTAAAATAACTTCACATTTTAAAAAAGGGTCTCGAGAGAAACAAACCATTATTGATTCAAGGTTGCCACTCAAGTGCTTAAGATTTTAAGCATCCTCCACAGAAATGCACTGCGAAGAGTTAAAGCGGCTGACGAGAGAGTGTGAGCACGCAGGAAGACTAGTGTGTTTGCACCTGTGATTTAAGAGCTCTTCACGGTGAGAGTGTACTTCCTCGTGAATTATGTCAAGAGCCTAAGCAAAAGTAAAAACGAAATTCATGTGGTCAGTACATCGTAGCATTGGAAAGAAATGGTCAGTATTACTGTTTATAATTTGTTGGTATTTTTTGTTCTCTCCTATTCACAAACGATCGAACAATGCTCAGTCATTTATCAGAAACATGTGTCATTATTTGAACAATTATCTGTGTCATTTTTTAGAAACTAAATGCAATATTGAATGATTCAATATACTCAGCTTTTAGAAGGTATTCGTTGGATCGATTTTATTAAGACATTTTCAAAACATAAAAACGTTTAATGTAATATTTAGTGCTAAAAAGTATCTTGCAAAAAATGTAAATCACACCAAATCATCTCGCACAAAACTGCTATCCGCTTCTCTAGACATCAATTCACCATCCAATTATGAGATATAAAACATTTACGACTAAATACAAAACGTGTTCAATATCAAAGTACAAATTACTCAGTATTTTTAATTTGAAAAGTCAGAGATATTTTAAGATGTAAAAACGCGAAGATTTTGTTTTCTTTCACATCCGAAACAGCTTTCTTTTTTAAAAGGTATCGACTTTAGAAGTAACAATTCATTTTGTAAATAAAACAAAGAAAAAATATACTGTAACCCCAGAGAAACAAATTGGCATAACAGCATAACAGCACGAAGGGAAATCATTACCGATAATTACTGACCGAGGGATTTTTCCCACGAAACCAAACAAAAACCACGGTTTTCCGTTCTTCTTTAACAAACAGTAGGTTCAAGCGCGTATACTAGCTGTGTCCTACAATTCCCATACTCTGCGAAGCCTAGATAGTAGTCACCGTACAGAACAAGGGTAATTGTTACGCGGCGAGATTCTCACGTTTAAGTAGCTCTGAATGGGACACACAACGCCTCGGAGTTGGAAAAAGTCCTTTCTCAACTACTTACAGAGTGAATTAACAACAGTTTGCCCGTGATCCACGTTGATACGAATGCATTTCTTTCACAAGAAGAAGTGAATTAAACGGAGTAGCTGACCCCTGTGAGCTTCTAGTCTCTTGCAATTTGTACTGCACGTCACTAAAAGTATTTTAGATTCGGTAAATCTCGAATAAAATCCAAATACGTGCGTATAATCAATATGATTCAGTACAGATACTTTTTCTAAAGTCAATAATTTAATGTGAATTGATTTCAAAGATTTGTACAGCGTAATTTTACCAAATACTGTTTACCTTATCTATTCCAATTACACATTTAAGAAATCTCACTTATTACAGAAAACGTATGATTTGAGTACTACCAGCATGTAAAGAAGCAAATGCTGGCGCAGTTTACCAGTAATTTTAGTACTTTTAACTGGTACTGGTTTTGAAAGCAAATTTGACAAATAAATTATTAGTTTTAATAAAAATCAATAGTTTATATCGAGAAAATAACAAGAAGCACATTTCTTTCTCTTCCTACGCTTTCTATTCCTTCGATGACGCAGGAAAACAACTTTGGTCGTTAATACTGCAAGAAACAAATAATGATCATTATCACCATATTTTTTCTTCATCCTGTGGAGTTACATTTCAATCCGATTTTTAGCGAAATATTCGTGTGCTGGCAATAATATCACATTCTTTTACACACTTTGACAAGTCCAGCACATAGGGTTGGGGATCATCCCATCTCTACGTCCTGAGGATGGTACTGGAAAGAGGATGAAGAAGACGAAATCGCGCGGACTGTAGCCCGTTGTTTTCAGGTACTGCTTCGCCATCGGCCTGGAATTAATCGCAGGTAACTATGCAGCCGAGTCGATCTCTAGAATTCTGGCAGAGGAGTCGTCCAACGACCTGTAATCATCACTTTTCCGCCCTGAAGGCTGGTGATTCACAAAATAATAATAATAATAATAATAATAATAATAATAATAATTATTATTATTATTATTATAACTATAATAATAATAATAATAATAACAACAACACACCAAATGTGTCCGGAATTAAAACCATACGGTCATGAAGTGGGCACCATACGATCATGGAGTCGGATTTAAAGGGATGATACGTCTGAGTCGGAATTAACCACATTATTATTATTATTATTATTATTATTATTATTATTATTATTATTATTATTATTATTATTATTATTATTATTATGTGAACCAGCAACGTCGTTGGTACCAGCAGCCAATGCCCAAATGCAAAGGCAACGTATCTCTACGGTGAAGGGCGTCCCTCGGAGCAGGTCACGTAACTCGAATGCTGAGACGGAGCCCAAGCAGCGCGTGATCGCCCCTTCCGCTCTCCGCCGTGCCCTGAGCGTCGGCTCTTTGGCGCCAAGAATGGGGCATTATTTGGAGCGCGCACGAGAACAAAAGAACGCGGCGGAATGACGGCGCCCGCCGGATGCGCCCGAGGCGAAAAATCCGCCCTCGCCCAACTCCACCTTCAACCGCCTCAAACAATAAACACTATCTTCATTGTTAATATTTCCATTGTTAAATTTCTTACTGAACGAATTTGGAGTGCCACAACTATTGGAAATTTCCCTTTTCGTAACAGGTTAATCTGCAAAAATAAATAAATAAATAAATAAATATTAGTACATTTTCATAAAAGGATATCGCTCTCACGAAAACACATAGACAGAAAGTCCATAATCTCTTTGCAAATGTTTGACCCTGAGGAGAGGTCCACTGATCTTTATTATACATTAAGGGATGATCGCTGTCACATGGAGAGTTTGCAAGTTTGGGAAGTTTTGCGAGTTTGCAAGCTTGCGAGCAGTAAAAAAAGGGACTTAGAGGTCGCAGATGGCTAAGACAGCAACCTTCTTGCTCGTGGCTTGAGGATACTCCGCAGCATGAAGGGCATTGCAGTTTTCTGAAGTGAATATAGCGTAGAAGGCAGAGACAAGTCACCAACTAAATCGCAACACTTAGCACAAAATGAAAAAGGACAAGAAGGTGAGAAACAGTAAGAGGAGAAGGAAATTGAGAATGAATTGGAAGGGAAGAGGAGGAGGAAGAGGGAGAAAGAGTGTGGGGGAAGAGGACGAGGGAGGAGGAGGAGGAGGAGAAGAGAGAGAGGGAAGGAGGCGGAGGAGGAGGTGGACGAGGGAGGAGGAGGAGGAGAAAAGGAAGGAGAAGCAGAAAGAAAAAACCGCACGCGTCCGGAGAACAAAGCAAGAGCCAGAGAATGGAAGCGTCCTCGGGTGGGGCGCGGCGCCGGATGCACCGCCGACGCGGGCGGCAGCCTCCGCATCTCGAGGAGTTTTGACGCTCGGCGGCGGCGGCGGTTTTGACGCTCGGCGGCGGCGGCGGCGGCGGCGGCGGCGGCGGTCACGCGTCGCGCCCCGGCTTCCGGCCGGAGGCGCCACCGGCGGCGTGACGCCGCGCCGCGCCACGCGGCTGCAGGAGGTGCGATTGTTGTTCGACGACCTTCCACGGCCTAATAGCAGGGGAAGCGGAGGATCCCCATGTGCTTGACCTCGTCCTCGGGTTAAGCCCAATTCAATTCCTCATAATCCAACTCCTGCTTTATGAGTGGTGTCACTACCAAGAAAAGCGCTTAATGCTTAATTCACTTTGTTGCAAAGTTTTAATAATAATAATTAGAAGAAGAAGAAGATGATGAAGTAGGAAAAGAAGAAGTACAGACTCGGGACTGTATGATTAATTTGAGACATTACGCTTTCTCAGGACACATCAGAAGAATGAATCTTACAAGTATCCTCAGCATTAACAGGATCCTCGCATTAAAATTGAAAAGAAAATCAGTCTCCGTGGGGGAGGTACTCTGGTCTCTCCATAGGTTAAGAAATTTAGTGTAACAGGAGAAGAGACAAGAAACATGTCAAGGTTTAGAACAAGAACTGGGGAAGAGAAGGATGTTTCTGAAGAAAAACTGAGAAGAAAATGGAAATACGTAGAGACTAGACAAGAGCAGTCAGAGGGTGAAGGACTATGGGAGAAAATATAGAAAGATGGGAAATTGTGTCATCGTCTATATTTGGGGTGTGAAACGAAGAACAAGAGGAAAATTATGCACAACAAAAGTATACTAACATGAAGGTCCTACATGTAGTTCTGATGAAAGAAGAATGATAGGCAGACCAAACAGGTTGGAAGATGGAATTCACGAGAACCTAGTAGGATTAACTTCCAGGTAGACTGGAGACTGAGGGGAAGGGATAGAGCCGAGATAAGAAAGATTCCGCTACAAGGTCCCGATCGCCTAGGCCTTACCCGAGATAATGATGACGATCATCACTTAATTAACACATACGTGAATGTAATGTTTTGGGGGTATAAAACTATCCCACACGAAAGCAAAAGCATGATTCACATGATGTACAGAAAAAACATACACGCACATACTTGTAATAACAACCCGCAATAGGGAAGGGATAAATGACTGATAATTATAAAATTAGAAATTGTGTATGGTGAATCATGTGTGGCACCAATATAAACATGTTAATTTTATTTTGATTCGTTGTAAACATTCACATTGCTACAATGAAGGTACAATAATAACATTTTATATTACCATTTAAGGAAAACTCACTGCTGTCGAAGATGCCATTACAATAAAATGTGAGTTTTGTTATTAAAAAACATTGTTCCACTTCATTCTTTAAACACCAAATGCAATATTTATATGCCTTGATGTTAAGATACGCGGAGCATAACTCAAGAACATTCGAGTGAATATTACATGTAAAAGGTTCATGATATTCGTTCTTTCGTGAATGGTATTATTCGGATTATCAACCAACTGATCAATCTAATCAACCAATCCGCATCGCAGTAATGATAATTGTCAGATCAATCAAGATATCAATAATTTTATTCCTTGTCCGCTTTCTGAACCTTGCGAACAAAAACAAATACAATTTTATTAGTTTTAGTGAGATCATAGCAGTATTCCTCCTTTCGAAGAAGGGAAGTTCAAAGTATTACTTAAATTGTGACTATTTTAATATTTTTCAAAATTTTGATTCTATTACAGATCATATTATTCGCATAATGCCGCATATGATAAAGTTCCGTGTCTGCGTTCTGATACATTGCATGCAATGGTAAATATGTTTTTACATTCGCAACAGCTGAATACATCCACATCTAAGTGCTAAAGATGGATTCATGGAAAAAGATAACCCGTTATCCACACATTTAGTTTTATCTCTAAAGTCAACCTATCTGGAAGGCATAATTTTAGGTTCTCAAGGCAAATAAAATTTTATCAGAAACAACACATTGCGTTCATTTATTCAATACTACTTTTGAGAGCAGGAAAATAATTTTAATTATATTTAGACAAGTAAGTTAGATATTCATGGATAGAACTGGACCTACAACATGATGATAATGTAGCAGCAGTGACAGCATTAGATATTACAGTTGAAGGAGAAATTAGCATTGATCATAAAGTCCGCATGTATAAGATGGTGTGTGCAAGGAAAGTAACAGGAGTTAATGTACGATGCTGACTAAAGATGGGTTACCGACAGGGTCTGTGGCAGCGGTACCCAAAAGGAAAAAGAGCGCGCATTCAGAGGAGACGAGAAGGCAGAGCAAAACACCCGGTAGAGAGGCGCATTAAACCCACTGCACCGGAACATGCGGCATCCGCCTCCGACGTGTTCCAGAAGGAAACTGCGCACCAGGACAGCCAACCTAATGTGATCTCGAAGGCCGGTGAAGTACACGAGAAGTATGCATGTTGAATCTGTTGAGAAGTTGCATGTTGGGCCTAAACATAAAGTCAATACCCCTGTGATGAGAGAGGATGGTCTGTGGATGACTCGTGCAGACGCGATTTAAATGATGTTTATAAGCGTATGTTTTTTGTTATATGTGTATGTACTGCTTACTGTAAATAATGTAAATAATGTTCGTTGTTAAATTAAGTCAGGATGTAAGACAAAGTAGATTTAGATTAGTTTGTAAGTATCTAGTTTGTAAGCTAGGCCATACGTTATCTATGTAATACAATTTAAAAAAAAAAAAAGTTTACGATCATGATACTGATATGATTTAAGGTATGGTAAGTCCGGTTAATACGGACATATTAATTTCTGCGAAAGTCATATTGTTGTGAGGAATTTTGAGAAAATGTAGACGCGTTCTCAATTCATTATGTGGGTAAGTATTATACTTGCTACCAGAACTCAGAAGGCTGCCCCGTGGACTTTTAAGAAATAATATTTGCTTACAAGTATGGTGGTGTTGCTATGATTTGGAGTATGGGAAGTCTGATTCAAACGCACATATTAATTTCTGCGAGACTCATTGTGTGGAAGTTTTGAAGTAAAGATGCAGACGAGTTCTCAGATCAACATAGGTATGCCAAATGTAGCATAGTGTACAGTGAATTATAATCTCTGTAAACTTACAAAACAATATTATCAAATTGAAACCAGATGTTACAATGATTAACGACCAAAGAGATATCAAAGACTTCCAATTGTAACCATCAACTCCCATTCTATCAAATCCAATATTCGCTTACCCCGAAGAGGTCTCAAGTAATATTTATCCACGACTTCACGTCTTCCCGGGGTAAGCGAATACGGGAGATCAGATTGCAATGGGAATTGATGGTACAATTGGAACATCTCTAATCTTTAACCATTGTGTTGACGTAAACAACAATGCAATTCCAGATACACGAAACGGCATTCAGTTCGCGCTGTTGTATAAAATGTTATTCAAGATTACATTTTCATGGCATATGACACACCTCATCTGGTTCACGGAGGGTTGTAACACAAAAGAAGAAAGATACGAAAATAAAAGACTGACAAAAAATAAAAATAAAAAAGAAAACCTGTAGACAGACTAAAAAAGAGAAGACCGAATCGGCTGCACCAGCCGTTGTCCGGTGTCTTCTGTCGCCCAAAGACGGACGAGTACTGGTACAACGAGGGGGAGGAGTCGGGGGGGGGAGTGGCGGGGCGTGACGGGACGTTGATCCACGGTGCGCTGTGAGCAGCGTGTAAATTCGTATGAGCGCACCGCTTTTTGCAAAAACGCACAGTGGCAAGTGAAAGGACGTAGTTGATTCGGAAGCGCTTACCTTTTCCGTTGCATAGGATCGATTGATAGCACACTTTAGGAATGGGTAGAGTTATTTGTCTTTAACATATTTTTTTGCGAATAACTCGAAAAATGTAAAAACAAAAACAAAAAAACAAAAAAAAAACAAAGACAACTAAACGTTCCTAAAAGCCCTTTTTTTTTACTTTTTTTGCCCATAGCACAGATGGTGATAGCAAAAATGCAAGGTGGTGCCGAGCGCGGCAGGACGAGGCGGGACAGTGTGGAGTTGGGTGGGAAGAGGAAAGTATGGGGAGGTCGGGCGGGACAAAGTAGACAACTGAAAAGTAGAATAGAGAGGAGATACAAAGATCGCCGAATTCCTTTTTCTATCTAATAATTTAAATCGTAATAATTGTAATAATTGTAATAATTTAATTATAATTAAATTAATAATTAAATTTAATTAATAATTAAATTGTAATAATTTAAATACATACCAGTGTAACGCAGGGTACTTTAGCACCGTGGAAATAAAACCTTAAGGATTCATAATATTTTTTATGTATTTTAAAAATGTGATTAAAATGCATGTTCCAATACCTACTCTCTTTTGTTTTGTCGTGGCCGTCACGGTCCGCGAGGTGACCTGCGACTGCCCCACCGCCCTGGGAGAGGTGAAAGTGAAGTTCCTGCGCGTGATGTGTAGGAGAGGGCCCACAAGACGACTTGGATGTGTCGTCCCCCGTCGAGAGCGCGTCCTCTACGCCCGCCAGTTGCCTCAGGTACAAAGGTTTTTCACGGAGCCGCTGGTTACGCAACGGATGCGTCAAGTGGGCGCACCATGGGAATGCACCACCGAAGATCAACGACAACGGCTCTCCTTTAAGTGAGACTTAATGGTCAAGTGTATAATGCTTGCTACTTGCACAGTTATTACTGTTTAAATGCGAAAGTAAAAGAAAAGTATTATGGTTACGAAACATTAATTCTAGAAGCTGAATATCAAAACTTCAATAAGGGCACAAAGTTTGAGCAACACTCTCGTAAAATACGCTTTATAAAGTTTTGGAATTGCCCGCGAGGTGTTCACAGAATTTCTCAACGAAATTATTATTTGTACAAACTTTATTAAATAGAAATCGACGAAAGTCCCAAAAATATTATTACACAATGTAATGACACTTTTTAGAATATTTGCTACTCTGTAGCTCTCTCTTTACGTTTCTTGTCCTAAACGTTAATACAGCATTACTAAATCCTGAACGTTAACAACATTCTTCACAAACTCAGTCAAATTCCTCAGACAAATTCAAATTCCTCGAGCCTTCTATGGAACGTGAATGTATCCTGTTAGAACACTGCGATTGATTCCACTTCTCCAGTGCCTCGAAAGTGTATGTCCCGAGCGGAACATCCAAAAACTAATTAACGCACTTTTGTGCTCTTTCACGTTATTACAATTGAATGCAAAACGTGAATTACATTTTAACACATTTTGTGACTAATCCACACCCATTTCTTGAATCCTGTTCGCAATTTTAAATTCAAAAGAAAATACAAAAAAATCGCTTTGTACACGAAAGGTAGTTATCTGAATTGAATGCATTAACACAAAAGAAGGAGTTCATGCGCGATATGATCGAACGATGGAAGTGCGGTGGGGCGGAAGTGGCTTCGACAAAAGGGAGAGCGCCCAGCAGCTGCGGAGAAATAAGATCGCTTCCGGTCCTCTGGCTGCGGGCGCCGCCCCTTTCCCCGTCTCTTCTCAGGAAGCCACAGGCGGCGCGCGGTGGCTCTCCCCGGCATCGCACGGAAATGAAGCCTCCACTCAGCTGCAACGACGAAGGAGGGCTTTTCTTTGCGCCGCAGATTAAGCCATATCATATCCGAATGCCAGAGGAGTCCGGCCTGTGAGTGTTGAGAACCGACAATATAACCAAAAGGAATATTAACAAGGGGGGGGGGAGGTGGATAAGTTGGTGTACAGAACTATATTTTATATTTTATGTGTATATATATATATATATATATATATATATATATATATATATATATATATAACACCCCCTGTATACTGGAATCTCACTGAAATGTTAACACTGGTTATTATTTCCCCTCAACTCATGTTTACTACCTGGCAACGCTAACAAGTGAAAGGATATTTAATGGCGCCAGCCGTTCAAGATATGTTTCTCAGTGTATCTAGGAACTTTTACTCAACTGGAAAACGAACCGCGGAGGAGGGGAGAAGAATCCCTCTGCCAAATTATTCTCTGTTTCGACATGTAACCGGTTATTATGACATCCATTCATTCAAAAAAATTGGGGGTGAGGTCTCTAAATAACGTGTACATATGATCCGCATTTATTTCACGAACGTTGGGTAACTCGCGCTGGGGCTGTGGTACTCTCGATTTGTTTGTGTAATACCGCCAACTAGAGAATGTTTTCATCAATGTGTGTGTGTGTGTGTATATATATATATATATATATATATATATATATATATATATATATATATATTTATAATGTTAACGCAAGTACCTCCAAACTTCCTTTTTAAGAAATATTAATTACGTGCTTAATACTTTTGATTAAAATTTAGTCTGTTGGAAGTTAAAGTAAAAGCGTGACGAAGACGAGCCGGCTCTTTAAAATTCGTTGTTAATGGTTGTTCCTTTATATCAGTTTCACAACTTAATTCACAAGGATACGTTATCTCATCAGCGTTTCGAAAATATTTGGATTTCTTAAATAGTCTTTTAATGACGATACCGGTACAATGTAATTTCATTGCCATTGTAATTTCATTTACAATGTCGTTTGTAAATCATTACCTCAATGATTTTGCATCATGATGCGGTCTACGGCGATGCTCAGATGCTTTACAACCTGTAAAAAAATCGTATACTGGCTTGAACAAAGCACAGATCTTTTTCAACGACTATAGTGAACCTGTACGATGTGCGTTACACGGAAAAAAGTCACTACTTATTTGTTGATGTACTGAGATGGTTTTGAGCAACGTTTTCGTTCTAAAATTATGCCAGTGGTGTCAAAATAGTAGTCATCAGAGAGACCAACGTGGATGAAATTTCTTCTCCACGTAGTTGCTCATCTGGCTCTAGAACTCAGGTGTGAGATACGATCAAGTGGAAGTTAGAAAAATAAAATATAGCACGTTCGTTATTTTATAAACTTGTTTACTGTTTTTTACATCAATAAGTAATAAAATATTTAATATATTTTGCAAAGACTTTTAATAATTTTTATTAAACGTTTATTTACAGTGTGTTCATACACGAGAACAATAAGCAAATTTGTTGACTCGGTAATTAGCGCTTTTAATATGGTACTGATATTTTGATGAACCTAGTTGCTGCAACTTATAAAGTAATCATAAGTGACATAACTTATCAAATGCATTTTCAGTGTCAAGGAACACTGCGATTGCATACATTATTTTCGATTAAATACGTCGGCTATAACTTTGGTGATTCTGATAACTGGTAGCATTTTTTTGTATCAGATATTGCCTTAATGGTATGTCAAGTAATCGAAAAAGTGTTT
The DNA here is from genome assembly GCA_964035755.1 of Teleogryllus oceanicus. Classification (NCBI taxonomy): domain Eukaryota; kingdom Metazoa; phylum Arthropoda; class Insecta; order Orthoptera; family Gryllidae; genus Teleogryllus; species Teleogryllus oceanicus. The sequence continues at coordinate 160,090,282 of CAXIVR010000003.1, read as the reverse complement.
TCGAATTCTTGTACTAAAGGTAATAATTTTTCAAATACTTTTGTTTTGGATGGTAGTAAACTAATCGTCCGATAATTTGATGACAGGCGAGGAACTTTCCTTGGTACACATAATAGTAGAATTATTGCAGTTTTCCACTGACGTGGTAATTTAAAATATTATTACGTGACCAATAAACTTTTTGAATATTCCTTGCTGTGTTAATGACTTTCTAAGCAGTTCTTAATGTACTACTTTCTACCAAGTATCCACAGCAGCATGTCGTAACGTAAGGGCGGCCATAATCCTTTTTTTAATTGTGTAAATACTATATCATTTTAGTTTATATTAGGTGTGTGAATTCCCACTTCTCAACTGGTCTTGTGAGAACTAATTCTTCCATTATAACCATGACGTGGATTTTGATATTACATATGTTTGGTGCCAATGTATAGTGCTCTCGTGCAATTTTGTATGAATCTTCAGAGCTTAAATTTGAGGCTGACAAGTTAGATATTTTTTCTCGAATACATTAAAATGTAATACATCTGAATATCACGTCTTCACTTGTATTTACAGAAGATGCCGGGGAATACAACAAAAGAAACTTCTGAACTGGCCATTTTCAGTCTTTTAATGTAATATATAAATATCTATTCTTTTTATTCTTTGACTTACGCAATCGTACATAAATCAGTTACAATTTCGAGAGTTTTGTTCCAGTTTCGTACTATGTTCCACGACAACACTTCAAGTAGAGTGTTTGCCAGGTTGGCTAGGTGGAGAGCGAGCGCTGATATTTCCTAGATCGATTACGATCAGTTATGAACGATAACCAACGAAAATTCGGTCAAGAGAATAAAGTAAACCTAAAAGATCTTTTTGGCAATCGGGAATTGCCATTTACACAGTTGTTTAAAAGGCTTTCCTTTTAATATGTCGCAATTCACAAATGGAGGCCAGCTACAGGACAACATAACAGATTAAATCTTAAGTCTTCATAAATTTTGTGAAGAGCCAATAGAGGTATGCGGTACTTGTGATAACAGCTTTAATCGGCCAGAGACAATCTAAAACATTGAAGTGGTCGGTTTCGCTAGCGGACATGACGTTCACATTTATACGTCAAACTTTCGCAGAATCTTCAAAATTATAATGATCATATATTAAATAACATTATTGATGAAAGATTTATTTGAACAATAATCTCTGTTCTTTAACGATAGTTATCGATATTTTTTATTGGCCGTTTACATTAAATTTGATTCTTCTTTAAGCGTCTTCCGATATTTTTAAATATATGCCATACCTATAATCTTCAAATATTACCTACTTGTTCCCACGTCATTATTTTCCTGCAACTGTAATCACTCCAATTCTCAGTAGTTTCTGGCATATCTTTTGAATTTGATTCTAACCCTCACATGTATCCTTACACACTATTAAAGTCTTATTTTACCGTGTCAATTACTTGCTGCGTACAAAGGAACATTCGTAGTTATGACAATGAATCATGACACGGGAATAAAAGGGAAAAAATGTGCCTAAGAGAAATAACGGATGACCAAAGCGTTTCAGTAGAACACAAAGACACATACAGGAACACGCATGAAATGTGCAAGCGCAACTTCACGCCGTCTATTTTTGAAGTATCTGCAAAACATAAAATGTAATTCATAACTACCATGTTAAATATGTGCGACTAAAACTAACATTTTATGATGTTGTGACGAAGCGTTAACCTTTATTTGTGTTACATGAAACCAAATATAATAAAGTATAATACAGGTATATTTCAATATTATTGGTATTGGCATTGAAAAATGAAATGAAATTAAATACACAAGGCAGGTGACAAAGTAAATACAGAGACATTGCCGAAGTTCTACATTTTTAAACTGTTTAGCCGGATAATAAGCTATTTTTTAAAAAACTACTTTACATTATTACTACTTTTACTTCAAAAAGTTATTTCACATTATTCGTTCCAATTGTTATTTATATTTTTCTTGCATTTATTTGCACATGATTTTAATTTTGTGCAGTATTCCATCACGGTTTTCCGACACACGAACAAGGCTTGTTGTGGCAACCCCTCAGACAGCGAAGACCCGTCGTCGCCACGCTCACTCGCCCACTCGGGGTCGCAATAGCGGCTGCGCGATAACGTGAGCAAACTGGTGCCTCTTGCGGAGATAGGCCTCGGGGCCGAGGCCCGGCGGGCAAGGAAGGGCCCTTCAGATGAATTCAGCGCTTGAGCACACGCAGCCACTCGGGGCCGGGTTCATCAACCTCGCTTCGGTGTCTCACAAACCGTGTTTGAATGCACACGATTGACCACACCGATACACTCGCAAATACCTCTGCATCACAAACTAGAGGAAATTAACAGAGTTTTCATGATGATTTCGAGAAGTTTATACATTTCGAGGAGAATTCAGAGACGATAAATTTCCGCTGCATATTGTTTTAAATGTGCAATTAGGGTAATGTCAGGGCTGGATTAATGTGTTATGGCGCTCTACGTATGACCGAACTATGGGTTTAGTATTATTGAAATTATAATAAAACCTTTGCAAATTTTTGAAATTAATATTAAAATATTATAAATATTTATAACCTAGTAAAATTCTTATTAAACAAATTTTGGAGGCTCCTATCCACTGGAAGTGTTAAGCCCGGGCTCAGTCTGTAAATGAGCGCTAAGATCTGCACACTACCGTATGTAAGGAGAATAGAATGAACTGTTGACTTGCTGAAGCCAATAGCGTATTACAGGGATGTAGTCAACAAATAATAAATTTATTACACGACTTCTGCAATATAAAAAATTTGGGAAATTAAAAAACATGGAAAATAAAATTTAAAAAAAAATGTGAATAATTTAACATTAATATTCTTCAAAGTAATACTATCGCATTTTAATTTGTAAATAGTGAAATAAACATGTTATTTGTGCTAAGCATATTCTCGTTGCAGTGCTCATCATCATACAGGTTGTTTTACGCCTGGAATGTGATCTCTCGCACTAGAGGCGTTTTTAATCCACGGAAGAATTGTGCATATTCTGTTTGTTATTCTTTCACTTTATTCAATGATGTATCTGAAAATTGCATTGGTCCCCTACTAATTCAATCTCCCTTTAATTTAAACACAAATGTGCATGAGAAAGATTATAGGTGCATGGCTTAGCAGTTCACACCCACAGCTGCTCTTATTAAAAGTGATGACTTAGTTGAAGAGAAGATTCTGGTCTAAATCCTGTTCACATCATTTTCAAATAATTACATTAACTCAATATCATCCAAAAACAAATTATGTTAGAACTTCGTTTTCACCTTCGTGAATGTAAATTAGACGCCCGTTTTCTATGGTTCTAAAATGTTTTCAAAGCAGATTCCATTAAAACCTACTGTTTGGTAGTCTAGCTCACATATTTACTGTTAGAACACTTGTACTGCATGCGCCACATGACCTGAATTCGACTTGATGTAAGCATTATTAGACAATAACAAGTTTATTAAGCACTGCCCATGAGAAGTTTCGCAATGAACAAAATATACGCAAGAAAAAAAAGTTAAAATGTCAGCCTAGACTCATGAATAGTTTGTATTCTATAAAGTCCATTTACAAAGACACGATATAACAGACACGAATATCGAATCCGAAATGCGGAGACTGCCTAAATTACCTTCCTGTGCACCTAAATTTGAGTTATGCAACTATGATCGAATCGCTGATGATGTGAAACAAATTGAGAACCTCCTTTGAATAGTCTTTCAAACGCGCTACAATCAAATTCCAGCTTTCCCTTGCATTCACAGACCCCATTTGCTAGTTTGAACTGTCAAGCAATGAGGTGGCGAAAGCAAACACGATGGAAGAAAATTATGGCAAAGGGACTGTTACTAATGATTTCTAAAGAAACTATCAGCCCGAGTGCAACAACCTGCCGTTACATTATATTCACTTCAATCGAAACTTCCGTCATTTGTTTGCATAAGCGAAAGTGACTAAGCGCTTGTCTCCACAGTTTTCATTCATTTCCACGGTAGGCTTTTTAATTCCAGTACAACGAGGAACCCGAAAAAATCAATTATTAAGAATTCCAATTGACTAATAAGTACGTTTTCTAAAAAGAACAGATAGTTTTAATTTTACAGAGATAAATAGTAAGCACAGTCATTACTGAGATATTTCATTGTTACCCTTCTTTCCACTTCCCAAACTCTTCTGGGTTATACCTTCACTTTCAACAGTAAATTTAAGATATTATTCACTATTAAAATCTTACATATATTAATATTTGTATTGTTCTTGTGTGATATTAATATTTTTTACATCATATTTAATGTGTGTCCATTTATAAATATCAAAATATTCTTTACCACCGAAGCAAGAACAGCGCCGGAGGTTAAAACAATCGAAAGAACTTTCGTAAATGAAACAATTTTCCTCATCAACCGAATTATACTTTTTAATTACCTTATTTTACACTTGCCATCAACTTAACTGTTAAGAACACCACAGCACAGGGTCTACGTTTTCACTCCTGCGTAATAACAAATGTGTAACGCGGGGTCCTTGACCAGCGCCTTATCTCGTTTCTCTCCAATCGCGTATTTCTTCAACATTTTCTAACCTATCGCCTTTTCCTTAGTTAAAAAGTCAAGAAATGGCACTGATGAAGGCTAAAAAGGTATTTGTCTTCATACTGTACAATAAATAGCAACACTTTTTCAAAATGCAATTTTTGAAGCTACTGGATGTTATAAAACCCGAAACGTTCTTTTCTGTTTGTTTATTTCTGACATTTCCGTATTGGAGCTGTGCCTTAATAAATTATAAAGTTTTACTTTAATAGAGGCAGCTTATCATAGTTTCCCACAGGTTTATTACATCCGCAATATTTGAGTGCAGACACTTCATAAACTTACCCAGATCGCAATAAAAAGATTAACATGCACAATCTACTTAGACATGAATTAATTAGCACATTCTTGAACATACTACTTTTACTGTTAGATGACTAGCATGACTAACATCTGCTACGTACTGTCGTTTAATGTTTAATTTAGAATAGAAAACATGAATGTTTTTTTCTGAACGCTGACACAACGCACATGTCACACGCATCCATTACAGTGTCTCTGTCTAGCGACTAAAATAAAAAAGAGACACTCAGACCTTCTTCATCTGGATTTCGTGATCAAAGATTTTCTCTTCAATTGCAAATGGAGAGAAGGAAGAAATAGATTTGATGTTAGTCAAAATTAAATATTTATAAAAAGAGTTGTGTTGAAGCTTTCTTTTTCTTTCCTTATTGAGTGTCCTCCCTTTTACATGAACATTGTTGTCAGCCCTACTGACAACGCCGAACACTGAACACCTGCTGGCACGCAGACAGCCATTGCGCTCAGGGCATGCGCTAGCGTTCACCACCGGCTTTCAACACATCAGCTTCATTTCGTAACTCGCAAAGGGACGCATCGATTGTGGACGACGTTGTGCATCAAACTGCCAAGCAACATTCTCGACTTTCCGAAAAGAGCACGTTTGAAGTTTAAGAATCTTATGTTTATGGCACGCTAGTTCCAATGTCTCAGAATTTTAACATTAGTAGAAGATGTGTGCTTCCCATTTACCACCAAATACACCAGGAACGATAATATTGTTCTTTTCCAAAAACTGTCGCTTAGCCTTGCATAACGTCGTTCAAATATTCTAGGGACAATAAATTTAGACGGCTGAAGGCCACTTGCTCGATTTCTCCACTAATTACTTTCGAATTGCACGCCCCTCTCCCTTTTCCTTTCATTAGTAGAAATAGGCCAACTTTGGCTTTCGCACGCTGGGAGGGGAAGGGACCCGCCTAACTAAACTGTCGCGAGGAGAGATCGTGCGCGGGCTGAGGCCTGTCCGTTTAGGCATTGCTCAGGCATTCACCTGAAAGTGATAAAAACAACAACAAAAAACACCAATCACAGCAACCGACGACTAAAATCCTCGTCCAGACAGAAGCTGAATTCGACCTACCGATGTAGCTAGTGTTCAAACTCCGTCATCGTCGGGACTCGAACACTAGGACCTCTGGGTTTGCGACGCTGCAACGGCAACGGATGTTGCATCTGAGCCATCTGAGTCGACGCACCGCTTTGCGTCATGAAGACTTAGCGCGAGGAATCCGTGCTGAAGGCTGACGTCACATAGGAGGGAGACGTCTAAACTGAATGCCGTCTCAAAAATACCGACTTGCTCGCTTTTCAACAGGTAGCTTCGGCACGACAAAATTACATGCACATTTCGGGTAAGAAAAAACACAAGAAAACCAATTACTCTCGGAGCCAAAACAAATTTCTGAAGGATTACAATCCCCAGCTCATATTGAACTACCCGATGTTTTTTAAACAGCGAGAGTGTGCGCAAATGGCTGTACTGCGCATGTGCAGTCTCTTCCTTCTCGTGCGTCTTGCTCGTCGAGTGCACCGATATCTCAGGTGAACCCTTACGTGGGGCTTGTTAACCCTGTCTTGCCGCTTGGTACCGCGCCGTGAACTGTCTGTACCCTTGGGCGGTGTTCGCAGCCTTCTTCAGGCCTGAAACGCTCCAGAACTGTCTCGCTTAGGTGCGCACGCCCTGCACGGTGGGCGTGATCGGCAGGGCTGCCGGCCGCGGCTCTTTTCCCGACGCGATCCTCTGCGCAGGCGCCCGGCCAGCTCCCCCGGAAGGGCCGCCCGCCTTGCCCGCTCGCCACCCGCCCACCTTCTCCCCCGGCCCCGCTGCGAAAGGAGATCTTCGAGTTACACTCAAAAAACTTCATCCGCGATCAAAGGCACGGTATTCAAGGAAGCTGAGATAGGTAGGGTCTTTGAAATTTCTAATTGTTATAGACATTTCATTCTTGATATATTTCATCACTGCTGCCAAATAACCACCTTTTCCTGCTCTCCCGGCCCAAGAATGGTGCGAAAGGGGATCTTCGAGTTCCACTGAAAAAAATGACATTCACGATCAAATGGCACTGTATTCAAGGAAGCTTCCGTGATAGAAAGTGTCTTTCGAATCTATTGTTATAGACTTTTCATCGTTAATGTATTTCATCATTGCTGCCAATTACATGAAACTAATATTTTTTATAAACAATGCAGGTTTTTTAAACGATATAGAAAAAGCTGAAGTACAGAAGTACAATAATGGCAATGGCATGGGGTTTACGACGTTCTTAACAATAGAAAGTTCTAAAGTAATATGATCACAGTTCTTTAAAGGCGCATAAATATTTCTCGGTCGCATTGCGGCTATTTTCAATGCAATCTGTGGCGGCAGGGGTCCCGGAAGAGAAATTGTTTCAATGCTGAGAAATACTATTAAACTACGTCTGAGATTTCTAATAACTATCATAATTTAATTCAAGCATTCTTGTATTATGGTTTTCAGAAATATTCTCAGCAGATATCAGTGTAATTTTGACAGGTGTCTGTTACTAGAAAGTAGTTTCTCTCGGCCCCAAACATACATTTATCATAATAAGTTACACCGTAATTTTTTTTGTGAAGTTTCCTGTGTTTATTGTCATGATACTATTTCCCTATTGTTCACTGTAATCTTCACACGAATTTTCTTAAATTCGCAAACCAATTGCGGAAGCTTAAAGGAAAAAGTCTTCATCTGACTCCCTTAAACTGCGTTAGTATTAAAGGACATTTAGCTGAACCACGTAGAAAAAAATCGAAATTCACTTTACGCGACCGATGAATTGGTTCGATGCAGGGTTGGACTAGTGGTTCGTGTGTCGTGGTGTAGATTTTGAAGTTATTTATAAACTCAGATACTTGAGATATTGGCATTCTAGAACGAAAGCAAGAAGCTTTGGGGGGAGGCAGGAAGATCGCTTGGTCCAGTTCTTAACAAGCAGAGCAAGCCAAGATTTTCGACACTCGCTAAATAGCTATGTCGAATTCATCCGCTACCTGGAGGAGAATTCTAGCGGCCGGCTGCTCTGGAAGGTATTACGTGATTTCTCCCATCAACACCAAGCAAAGGCTGAAGCAATATCCTAATAAATGAAGCAAGGACTGCGCGCGATCTTTCTTTCCTCTTCCTTGTCCTATCCGTAACCCTTACTTACATTTACACTTACATGCACTGCACCATCGCACACGTCGGGAGAGTGCTCAGATGCTTAAGTGTTTGTCCCGGTTGGGGCGGTGCCCCGCTAGTGGGAGATATCTGGATGGGGGAAATCCAGCAATGCGAAGTGTAGGTCGGCGCCGGATCTCACCATTCAACGGGGAAGATCACAGACACCTTTCGCGATAAAAAAAAATCAGTATTTCAATTTCTTTAGCAAAAGTATAAGAACTAGGAGCAGAATGTCCATTTACATAAATCCTCAAAACCAATGCATGTGTGTGTGGGGCGCCCGGAGACGCGTCCGACGCCGTGCAACCGATTCCGCCACCCCCCCCCCCCCACAACCTGTAAATCACGCCAGCGCGCTCGCCGCGTACTGCCCGGCCTCGCCCCCCGCCCCAGCCCCAGACGCTTCGCAACGCACGCTCGGGATGCGCGCTTCTCCGAGATCTCTCTGCTTTACAAGCTTTAATTGGTCTGTTTCGTCTACACGGCCGTGATAAGGTGGGAGAAGGGGCAGTAGAAAAATGACACACTACATTTATTTAAATTAATTTAGATGAAACTGAAGTGTATGTTATTTTCATTTTATCCAACCATGCGTCTCCAAAGAAGGAAAATCATTCTTTTCCGCTTGAAATGTAAGGTATCAATTCCTCTTCTGAAATGGCGAGCCCTACACCAACTTCATTTAAACACCGCAGCCTCCCGATAATGAAATGATACACAAAAACGAATTTAACTGTACTAAACGGCCCGAAAACAGTTTCGCAGCACATTGTTTTTTAGTGAACCATGAAGCCAACGAGCAGACCTACACCTTTGTGCATTTACACGTAACATTGTGCTCTTTCTCGACGAGAAATTGCCAGAGATCCCGAAAGTATCGCTTACTCTTTCAAAATCGGCGGTGAGAAGTACGACCTTAACACGTTAATGGTAAAATACCAAAATTAAAAGAAGATCGAATTAACGTTTTTGAAAGCATTTTATAACGTTAGCCTGTACGTCGCGCACAGTAGAAGGCAAGGAGCCAAATTGCGAAACTGAACTTTGAGTTCCGAGGTGTCAACATCGCACAGTCCGTCAGTTCGGAACCCATCTAGAGCGCGCCACCCCCTTAAACATGCCGCCGGTTCTGCACCGGCCCAGTGCGCGACGAGCGAAACAGAGAAGGTGCACTGAGCAGCGGACTGTGGCGCCGCCAAGCCTCGAGCACCTGCGATGGCAAACGCCATTGCACGAGCGACCACTCTCACGTCCATCTCCACGGTTTGCAGGTAAACAGTTGCGATGATAGAATTTTGTGTTGCAGTATAATTGTGTTTCTCGACAATGATGTCAACATGGTACTCTTATCGCAATTCACCTTTATTAACATCTCTTTGTATGTTAGAATTTGCATGACATTGTCGGAGTAGAGTAATATTTAGATAACAACTTCACTTCCGCTTCGTCAATCATGCTGAGTACATCGTAAGACTGATATCATGGTCATACCTTAAGACATTACAAATGATTCCCGTGTGAACGATACCTATTCTCTATTAATGTTAATAATGATTTTTCATGAATGAATTCAGTATTATTGAAGTTATTGGATTCGTTGGAAATATTGGACATTGGATGACCGATCATAACTTACCCAGGAGAGATTATATTCATAGTTGCAGGTTGGAAGTTCCTACATTTGAATGCGAACTCGAGAAAACTAATAACAATCAAATTAATCAATACGTAAGTTTTAATATTGTAAATAGTCACAGTATGAATAATTTGATTGACATTGATTTTATTTATGTATTAACATGGAAAGGAATTTGTACTTAGTTCAATTCAAGTACATGACGAGTACCCAAAATTTACAAAATTTCCTATTGTAATTCCATTCATTTCTTATATTAAATATTAATATCTAGTAAAATACGTGTTGTTACAAAATCAATATTTTTATTGGATATCTTCTTTGCAGCGACAAACTCCCAGAGATCAAGTGCACGAGTAAGTGTTCATCATAGAGTCCATCTATTTTCTCGTAAGTCTTTCTTATGATCTAAGAGTGGAAGGCGCGAGGAGGGCGGCAGGAAGGGAACTGTTACGAATGGAGAGGATACACGAAAAAATATTGATTGTTGTGATTATGTCGCTGAATATCCACCAGTAATGTAACATTCGCAATAACTCCTCAATTACAGTATCATTCTACCTGTTTGGATGACGTAGGCACGACGATAAAATATACATGCTGACACTAAGAATATTTCGATAACAGCGTCTCCGCAACGAACGTAACTAACACAGCACGGCCGATTTAATAGGAGAGAAGTAGGAGTGGAAATACCAGCGCCCAAAATAGATAACACATGTCTCTTCCCGGCCTGGGTCGTTTAGTGTTTTGAAGACATATTTACGAAACGCGTCAGTTACATACTCTCCGCAAAACATGTATCACAAAACCACTAATTGATTGATAAAATATTTACTCCAATTACAGTTTTATCTTTTCTAGAAAGCAATCCGTTCCACTTACCGCGCCACTTTAACGATGTTTTTTCTTTCTGTCTCGATCTTACTCGTACGAATGGTATAAGCATGAATAAACATGTGTCCATCGGATTTATGCTCCATTGGAGCAAACATGAAGGATACTTAAAACAAGATCGGGAACATGATAGCCATCTGCTTTGCATAATTCTCACTTCAGAAAGACGCATTACGACGAAAGCAATTTCAGTTTAACCCTCGTCAAAAGAAGAAAAGTAACTGCTGGCTTTTAGCGGCTTCCCACGCGAGCTGAGGAGAATCGAAACACGCGGACGGCGATGTGTAGACAGCTGCCACTGCCATCAACCACCGCTGTTGGACCCCGCCCTTTCTCGCCAAGACGCTTCCCGCCCTCGCCTCCCACCCGCCCTCGCCTCCCACCCGCCCTCGCCTCCCACCCGCCCTCGCCTCCAACCCGCCCTCGCCTCCGCGCAGGCGTGGCGGGGAGGAATGAGGTGTGCCGGGACTAGCGCGGCGCGGCGTGGCGCGGCGTGGCGTGGCGTGGCGTGGCGTGGCGTGGCGTGGCGTGGCGCGGCGTGGCGTGGCGTGGCGTGGCGCGGCGTGGCGCGGCGTGGCGTGGCGTGGCGCGGCGTGGCGTGGCGTGGCGTGGCGTGGCGTGGCGCGGCGTGGCGCGGCGTGGCGTGGCGTGCGTAGCGCAGCGCGGCGTGGCGCGGCGTGGCGTGGCGTGGCGTGGCGTGGCGTGACGTGGCGTGGCGTGGCGTGGCGCGGCGTGGCGTGGCGTGGCGTGGCGCGGCGTGGCGTGGCGTGGCGTGGCGTGGCGTGGCGTGGCGCGGCGTGGCGCGGCGTGGCGTGGCGTGACGTGGCGTGGCGTGACGAGGCGTGGCGTGGCGTGGCGTGACGAGGCGTGGCGTGGCGTGGCGTGGCGTGGCGTGGCGCGGCGTGGCGTGGCGTGGCGTGGCGTGGCGTGACGAGGCGTGGCGTGGCGTGGCGTGGCGTGGCGTGGCGTGGCGTGGCGTGGCGTGGCGTGGCGTGGCGTGGCGTGGCGTGGCGTGGCGTGGCGTGGCGTGGCGTGGCGTGGCGTGTGGTGGGGTCGGGTGGCTTTGTGTGGCAAGGCGGTCGGGCTGTGGTGGTGAGGGGGGGCGGCGCGGGGTGTGGCGGGCGTGTCGGAGAGGAGCGGCTAGGCACTTATCTCGCAAACGAGCGCGCGGCGCAGCGTAGGATTAGAAACGCTTTAGCGCTCGCGTCGCGTGGCCGGTCGCCTCCAAACGGTGTTCGCCGCGGCGCGGAGAGGCCGCGGGCGCGCCCCTTGTCGATGGCCAGGTGCCCACGCGCTCGTCTGAGTATGTCGCTGGTGGCGCCGCCGCCGCGTGGAGAGAAGAATGAGCTAAGCGAACACGCCAGCGGATAACAGAGGGTGTCCGGCGGGCCTCCACTCTCTCGGCTGCTGGCTCTTCTGGTCAGCTTTGTGAGCAACGCCCTCATAGTCAAGGAGCCATTACTTCGCAGACACTGCTCGTTATATTGCCCTGTTACAAATGCAGTCGACTCCGGTTATAGTGAACTTAGGTGACTGGCCCAGAGAACCAAACATGTTGGTCCCCAGAAGTTCATTATAACCGGAGTCGACTGTACCATACTTCTTAAAATACTAATGTACCAACCATTCAACATTCAAAAAGTGTTAGAATTTCGTATATATTGATGTTCAACAGTTTAATTTCATATATATTGTGTAATTGAATGAAAATAATTCAGAATTTAGCTTGGTCACTGATGGCAATGCAGAAACTCAACTATTTTCTTACTGCGAAGAGCAACATATAACTCTCAACACAAATAAATATCAAGAGACTTGACACAGGGCAGGAATACTAGACTCGTCTTTTCAGAAATTCGCGAAACAAGAAATGAGAGAGAAGAAGATCATAAATAAACTGTAAAACAGAAAAAAGTAAAGAAAATCAAAGGAATGTTAAGAAAAGAAACCGGTAGGAAAGAAAACGACGAAAAACACATTGAAAACTTTGATTTCAACGAACCTTTTTTTAACTTCTTGAATTTTACTGATCTTCAATTTCAGAACTAAGATGACGAAAAATTAGATACTAACAATTTGAGGAGAAATTTAGACTGAAAATTTGACGATTTTTTTTATCAGAAGACACGTCAATAAAAATAACAAAGACAGAAACAGAAAAGAAAGACGTTAGAGAGGAAAAACAAAAATATCTCAACCACATCAAAGACGTCTTCGTCCCGGCATGAAATACCCGTTGCTGCAGTGAACCATCGTTCGACGAATGGGTTACACGGTCCGTCGATGACGCAAAGTATTCTCATGTAGTAATTTCAGTCAACGGACGCATACTACCTGCCCTAACAAGCAGGAAACCCGCATGACCCATAAATAAAGCGAATGGATAAGTTGAAGCTGTTCATATGCGCCGCCGAGATAGCAATCGACAAACGCTTGATAAACCGCGCAAATCCATAATCGATTGGAGGCGAGAAGCAAATCGATTCTGTGCTGTCCATTCGTACCTCTTTTCTCTCGAGCGTGTTGGCCAAAGTAGTCAGCTGAAGCAACAGGTTGCTCTACGAGATGTCCTCGCGGTGTGTCAGAAGATGGAAGTTGTGTGACGACTTTCCTTCAATTCGTCTTTTAAAACGAGAAATCCTGCAAATGGGATTCTATCAGGGCATCGAGATCTCTGCACTAGATAACTGTACGCAGAAAGACAGACAGAGAGAGAGACAGAGAGAGAGACAGAGAGAGAGAAAAAGAGACAGTTAGACAGAAAGAGACAGTGAGAGACAGAGTCAGAGAGAGACAGAGACACAGAGGCAGAAAGAGACAGAGTCAGAGAGAGACAGAGACACAGAGGCAGAGAGAGGCAGAGAGATAGACAGAGAGAAGACAGAGAGAGACAGAGAGAGAGACAGAGAGAAGACAGAGTGAGAGACAGAGTGAGAGACAGAGTGAGAGACAGAGTGAGAGACAGAGTGAGAGACAGAGTGAGAGACAGAGTGAGAGACAGAGTGAGAGACAGAGGAGAGACAGAGGAGAGACAGAGGACAGACAGAGCAATAACTTGACAGTAGCCGGCAAAACAATTTCTGCGTTTCTTTATTGGTTCTTCGATCACGTTCAAAGCTGCCTCTAGAATTTTTCTCAGGAGAGGAGGAGGTACAAGAGTAGTGATCAGTCGACTTGATGTTTTCTTATGAAGAATTTTTCGTTTATGCTGAATACTTGTATCATTCGCTTCTGGGGGAGGGAGCTGAAGCCAAATATGAGCCCCCTTCCCCGATTTTCAATATTATTAAATCGTTAGAAAGTGATGTGTAAACAATTGCTCAATATAGCTAAGAAAAATATAATGAATATTGTTATTTTCCTATCGTCCTCCCAATACGGAAGCTAACGCATTGCTTGCGGAGGCTTATGTCTAATTAATTCACTAGTAATGTATTCTCGTATTTCAAAATAATCTTAATCTTTTATCACTCTGCAATCTACACTATTATAAATCCTTAATCTACTAGTTATGCCTGTTTCGTAAGAGCTCTTATGTAACTAAATAAGGTAATATATTCACAATATACGATGTAATATTACCTGCATGATCTTTAAGAATCCTTCGCTCACTACATCACTGAAATGCCAACAGTGAATGAAGAAATAAAACGTTATAGTTGCAAATATGTTAAAAAATTAGAATTCCAAACTAATATTTCAGCCACAAATATGACAGATAACAGTTCGGAAATATAAATAAAAAACCGTTCGGAAAAATTTGTATTAAATATTTCTTCAAGTTCAAGCCTCTGGTCATGTCTTACATATTTGAAGTGTTGTTATACGTGTATCAATTGTATTATTTGATAAATATTAATGGGTATCTGCTTCAATCGATGTGAATTATATAGTCAACAAATTTACATATTGTTCACATGTATGAACAGATTGTAAATACATTTAGTTAAAAACATCACTGAATATACATCACATACACACAGTGTCATAATATACGAACAAGTTTGGTTTAAATAACGTGTGCCCTGTTTTTTATATAATACCAAACAAAAAACAAACACTATTAGGTACAAATTCCGTAGAGACACTATTTGCATTTCAATATCACGTGAAACAAGTAGAAGTAGCTTCGCTTGACTCCATCAATGTCTAGAAACAACTCTCACAGGTTTCTTTCTCAGCTGCGAGAAGGTACAGTTACCCAGAGGAATTTAATTCCTAAGAAAAGGCTCGAGAGTTCCGCGAAACCTTGCCATGTTTCCGCGCACGACTGCTCATCCGCCTGCAGCGACGCAAGGTCGAGAACGATGAATATGCCGACAACGGAGAGGACGGCAGGACTGACAATGAAGGAAAAAGAGGTAGACCATAAGGACGGCGAGTGCAGTGAAGGCGGTGAGGACGCCTAGGGCAGTGAGGACGAGATCGAAGAACACAGCGGGGATCAAGCCGGCGAGGACAAGAGTTCTTGCGAGTTCAACGAGGGCGAGGGGGGGGAGGATGCGGTGGAGAAGCGAAGAGACCGAAGACGGAGAAAAAGAAAAGATCACAGGAGACGAATAGGGGGAACCAGACACGCAGGTTTGACCCGTTAGGACGGTAGCGATAAGGGGGAAGAGGACGAAAATAACGAAGTAGGACTGGGAGCGGTAGCTAAGTGCATCAACTGATGTCACTGCAGCGCTTTGACCAGGGAGGTCCTAGGTTCGAGTCCTGACGGCGGCAGGAGTTTCGACCCTAGCTTTTCAGCGAGGTGGAATTCAGTCGCTGTCTGGAGGAGAATTCTAGCGACCGGCTGCTCTAATCGGTAGTTTTCCCTGGTTTCTCCGATCAAAACCAGGTGAATGCCGAAGTAGTACCCTTACAAACGGGCTACGGGTCGCGCGCAATATTTCCTTCGTCTTCCTTGTCCTATCCTCACCTCTTACACACACACACACACACACACACACACTTACACTAATATGCACTACACTAACACTTATTCCAGGAGATCGGTCGGAAGCTTAAAGCTTTTCCCTGCTGGGGCAGTGCCCCGCTGGTGGGAGAGTCCTGGTTAGGGGAAAACCCCACTAGCCGACGGTAGGTCGGCGCCGGATCTCGCCATCCAGCGGGGGAAGATCACTGCCATCTCCCGAAGGAAAACATGCACTACACTTACGAGACTAATGACCTAAGCTGTTGATGCGCCCGGAATCACTAACCAACCAACCAATTAACGAAGTCGGAGGGGCGGAGATGACGGGGGATGGGCGAGAGGATGAGGAAACGGCAAGGGCGTTTGCGGCGGCGAGTGCTTCTGACGTGGCTCACACGGGGCGGATTCTATTTACTCACAGGCGCCGCCGTCGCCGGCGCAAATTTACGCATGTGGCGCAGGTTCGTCCGCACACACAGCCGCTTTTTCACCTCCCCGCCCACGCACCGTATCAAGCGCCGGCAAAAGACGTCATACATACCTGCATAGGGCTCTTACTACCTTCATAATCATTTCCTTTTGCGTATTCAGGGAAAACGTCAGCTTACACGTATGAAATTATTTCCTATTTACATTTAAAACAATTGAAGACCTCGAGGTAATAACATGATATGCCTTGCACAACCCAATAGCACCGGTATGAAATACTTTATGCATCTTGTCATTATGTAAAAAAAAAAAAAAAATTTAAAAAATTAAAAAAAAAATAAGTAAATAAAAAGTAATATGAAATAAAAAATTTAAGAAAAGCAAATAACTTCCTTAAGGAGGTTAAAAAGCTTTAAATAAAAAAAACAAAAAAAAACATGATATGCCAGTGTACGTAAATTTTGAGAAAAAGAGAAGTAAATGTGAAGACCTTGCATTCGACACATTGGGAAAAAGAACATTAATTTATGAATAACACTAACATCTTGCGGCGAATTTTTAAAATAAAAACCAAACATCTAAATACATCTGTGGGAAGTCGAAATACACTAATATCTCAATTTCATCCGAATTGTGGCAGAGCATGTTATTGCCCCCAAGGTCTTTAATTATTGAAATAAAATGAAGATGCCGACCTGGATGGCCGAGGTGGCTAGAGCGTGTGCCGACTCCGGTCCGAAGGATCGGGGGTTCGAGTCCAGCCATGGGCATGTGTGTTTGTCCCTCGTCTTTTTATCTAGTATTGTGTTGCTACAAAGGCCTTGTAAGTATGTTGACCACAGACCAAGAAGCCCGCATGTGTGTCTAGTGTAAAGGTTAAAACGTAGCGGACGTAGTGGGTACTCGGCGCGGAAAGTCGAAATCGGCATCCCCTGAAACTAGAAGAATATTGAAATGTAAACTTTACCTTCAGCATATTAAAAGTTTGTAAGCCCCTTAACTCGCCCTCCACACTGAGGACACGTTAGTTATAGTCCCTGTTTAGTTCGTTAACACGACACAAGAAACCGCATTTCTATGGCAGAGGCGCATATCTTCCCTTGGCCCATGTTCTTTGGCGAACAAAGCCAAACCACCGCAGCGGCGGGTGGTTTATACGGCGACGCGGCGTCCACTGCAAGATGACGTAACCTACAAGCCGCACATGGATGCTCCAACCAACCAAAATATGCGGGAAATTTCATGCCTAAGGCATAAATCAGAGCCGACAGATGCTTCTTCGCCAAGACAATGAGCAACCACACGTTGCTCATCCAAGCATTAAGGCACACACACTATAATCTTCGGAGATGTTTATACTAAGTTGAGAAAGGAGCTGTTTTTAGACGTGATGTCACGATATAAAACGCTAAGGATGATGTCAAAATACTTTCAGTTCCCGAAGATAATGGGAATAATGTACTCACCGACCTTTTCTTCGTCAATTTATGATCTTATCAACAATGAGCTGTTTGCACGCTCTTTAATTTCATTAACTTTTAGAAAAAAATTGTTAAAGTACAATATACAAATACGATTAGCCGATTCTCGTCCATAGAATACGATTGACTGGATGTAGACGTGTGAGTAGTACAATATAAAGAAGCAGAACAAAGAAAACGTAAACAAGCTTAAAAACTAAGCAGTCATTAAAGTTAACACTGACACTGGAGTAGGACCTGAGCAGAGCGAATCATGGTAGGAATAGGCAGCGGATCACTTGAACCACCTTGAATCGCTTGAAATAAATCGCGTTGTTTCACCGAACGTGTTCTGTTCGCTGCCATGAAACATCAGCGCTTCGCGGATTAGCTCTACATCACCATTCTGCTCATTATTTACTTGTGAAGCATTTAGCACGGACACAGCAAGAAACCGCGATTCTCGCGTCCTTCAAAGGGACTTGTAAGATGCGGTGGAGCGGCGCAGGGCAAGGCATGCGAGGCGCAGCCTTGCGTGGCGTGGCGTGGCGGAACGGGGAGAGGAGGTACAATGCGAGTCGAAGCGGGAGGGTGTGGCGAGGCGCCAGGCAAGATGTGCGATGCACGGTGGGTGTCGAGCGACCTACGGCAGAGGAAGTCGTGGCAGACGGCCGCTGGTCGCCACAGCGGGGGAGGAGTGTGGGGGCGGGGGTGGCGGGGGGAGTGGTTGGGAGCGACGCGTGGCGGGTGAGGTGGGGTGAGGTGGGGTGCGGTGGGTGGGAGGGTCGAGTGGTTGGGAGCGACGCGTGGCGGGTGAGGTGGGGTGCGGTGGGTGGGAGGTCGAGTGGTTGGGAGCGACGCGTGGCGGTGGGGTGGGGTGCGGTGGGTGGGAGGGTCGAGTGGTTGGGAGCGACGCGTGGCGGGTGAGGTGGGGTGCGGTGGGTGGGAGGGGTCGAGTGGTTGGGAGCGACGCGTGGCGGGTGAGGTGGGGTGCGGTGGGTGGGAGGGGTCGAGTGGTTGGGAGCGACGCGTGGCGGGTGAGGTGGGGTGCGGTGGGTGGGAGGGTCGAGTGGTTGGGCGCGACGCGTGGCGGGTGAGGTGGGGTGCGGTGGGTGGGAGGGTCGAGTGGTTGGGAGCGACGCGTGGCGGGTGAGGTGGGGTGCGGTGGGTGGGAGGGGTCGAGTGGTTGGGAGCGACGCGTGGCGGGTGGGGTGGGTGTGGTGGGTGGGAGGGGTCGAGTGGTTCGCCTTGGGCGGAGAGTGCGGAGCGCCGCTGCGTATTAAACGCTGGCCGTGCGGGGCGCCTGTTAATGAGTTCCCTGTAAACAGCGCCTCTAATAACATCGTCTCAGCGGCGACAGGTATGCGATGCGCTGCGCTGGGCGAAGGCACGGCGGCAGCCGCGGAGGCGGTGGTGATGACTGGAGGATGGGAGAGGATGCCATCGGATGGCGGTGGGATGAGTGGACGATAGTTCCGGTAGATAGAGGTTGAAGAGCCATACAGGGAAGTAGCTGGCGTTTAAGGGCGAGAGCATGTTGTTGATCGCGTAAAATAGTGTTGCGATTTGTTGAGGGGTTGAAAGATATTGTGGCTGGAAGAGCAACTCTGTCGTCATTGGGAAATAGAGCGAATCTTTTCCGAAAATACATCGCTTACACCAGATGTGATGAAGTGTGGAGACTAATCCAGCAAAATGTTCCAAGACTGAGAAACTTGAAGAGTGCAATTCGTACTGGAAAGCATCCCAATTAAGCGGGTAGTTTTGGTAAACTACAAATGCTTCAAAATTTTTTCTCCATCTCTAAAATTGATCTTTCAAGACCGTGTGTTTTCAAAACAGTCCTGTATCACGATTGTTTCATATCGGCTTTGAAAACTTTGTACAATAGATACTGCAAGGAATCTCCACCGCGAATCACAATTAATTTTTTCTCCTTTGCGATCATTATTGTTGTAATATTTAACAAGCCAAAAATAATATGTAACCCATACCATTTCCGGGTTGTCGAACACGAGAGCGAAAACCTTGTTTGTGAACAAGTGCAACTAATTGCTCTGCGGCTACAAGGAAGAATGTAGAGCCCCTAACAATTTTCTTTTTCAAAGTTGGTTGTACCGTCAAGATGAAACAATTTGCCTCGACGGTTCGAACTTTGTCCTCTAACGACCCTGTGGGATCGGAAATTAAATTTGTTTAACAAGTTTTCTTTGGCGTTGCAATGTATAATTACGCCTAAATTTGGCGAATAGCTGAGTCGGAGATGATGCAGGGTTATGAAGCGCAGTCCGTGGCATTTTCATAAGGCATACCAGTTTTTTCTCCATAAAGAACGCGTCAAGGGCCTTTTAACCCGCTCTGGTGGCGGATTTCGGAACTGGAATATAAATTGTTTCCACGCGTCGCCGCCATCGGGCCCTTTTTCGCCGAACGCAATGATTTGTGGCTAAACGAGAGCTATAATTAACAGAACAAATTCTGAACTAATACGCCAGTGCATGCACAAACGACGTGTATTCGTCCGACCCATGAAGTTTTATGGCTTTTCAGGTGGCCCAACTGCCAAAAAGTAACAAAAATAATCAAGTGTTCTAGTTAGTGCGCTTGGGTAGAGACCAGTCGTCAAGTTCATCATTCTTAATTACTAGTATTATCACTCATGCACTATTACTGATTATAATTTACAATATTGTAAATTAGAATGCAGAAAGGAGTCAACAAACAAAAACTGGACTCGTATACACATTTCCGTTATGTGCAACTCAACTGTCAGTACAGTGCCAATTACAGATCCGGCATAGCTCTCCTTTTATATTATTCGAATTCATTATCTATAGGCAATCAGAATTAAATAGAATACGTTACCTCTCGTTCAAGGTAAACAATGTCTGCACTGAGACATTTGCTGCACACTGGAAACATAAACTTACCTGAAAAAGAAGAAAATAGTAGGATAAGAACACTTATTGGATAAAATAAATACATCAAATGAACCTTTCTTGAAGAATATAAAATAAATTGCCATGTTCTTAGAACAAGTACAAATATTATTACGGAAAATAAAAAGGAGATAACGAACAAGCAATAAAACAGCTGAAACAGAACCACAGGGAAAGAAGATAAAAAAAAAACGCATAGAGAGCGAGTGAGTTGTTGATAGAAGTTATTTTTGTGAACAAATTAAAGTTCAGTCCATGTTGAAGGAGGATACCAAGCCAAAGCAATCAGTATATTTGGAAATGGCTCCATTTGTGCAATTATCATGCCAACATATGCTTTCCATTCTCGTTACCATGATATTCTCGTCCAGCATATGATTTCTACTCTCGTTCACATGATACATTATCGTCCACCATTGTATGATTTCCTTTCTCGTTCGCACTCAAGAAGTTTATGAGAAAATGAATCGTTCTCAGACATAAGTAAACTGCCACACTATATTCGGTAAAAGTGAAGTCTTTCTTTCCTTTGATGCACTATCCTACATACATTATTAATGCTTTACAACATAGTTCAATTCAGTTCAATGATACCTCATTTCATCTGGCGAGGTTCACACTGTCAGGCCTACTCTTCTGCCTGACCACGCAAATATCGCTTCGCTTCTTTCGCCAAATAGCAGCAAAAGAAGATATAATTCAGGCGAAAAAAATACGAGATCAGAATTTAGGTTAGAGATTTCGTGTATGCTTGAGGATATTTTACATGCAATCAATCTACAACAGCCGGCTTTACTTCCCCTCCGAGGGCAGTCGTAAGAAGGATTTTTTCGTCCTTAAAAATACGCGGCTTCAACCGGATGTGAATCAGCGAACCTAGGTTTAACAAGACGCCAATCGTTTCAGCACCGAAAACGCGCAGGATGTTTCAAGATCGGAACTGTGACCATTAAGAAAACTTGTTTTCTATTCATGATATAGAGTTACAAAATGTTACGGCCTTTCTGGATGAGAAAGCATTTCAGCAAAGAAAGGATCTATTTCGGAACATATTATGTCCACGTCACAAAATTCATGGAAATTGAGATAAAAGCAAGCAGAAAAACATAAACGCCCCCATTCACTATCGACCTCTTTATCTCTGAGTTCCACGCAAGCTGCGACATGGTTAGTATGAGTCATTCTCATATCATCCTTACACTTGCCGATATGCTGTATCTTTCATTCATACTATTAGAATTTTAAACTCGCCGAAATACACGCACGCCTCTTTAGTTCTACAAAACAAGATAAACGAAAACAAGGATGTTCGCCAGTTTGTGTAGTATTTAACAATAGAAATTCGAAGACGTACATCAACAAAATGTTTTCGATGTTTTCACAAAATGTTTTCGAAGAAAACATCGACCATAACATCGACGTTTAAACTATCGATGTTTTAAATATGATGAAACATTTGGAAGTAAATTGCCCTGGTTCCAATATGATACATAACATGTCAATATTAGTTTAATGTATATTCTGACTGTCATCTTCGTTTTCTAATCAATGTTTTATGTATTCAAGGTTCAAAAATCAGTTTAACGACATTACCACGTAAAAATAATCGAAAAAAGTAATAACACTGGAGGAAGGTTGCGAATAGCAAACAGTTTCATGCCGTCTGGGGATCGATAACAGGGGCAGTTGTGAATGGCTGTTGATAGCGAGCAATCCACAATATATATAACTACCGGAAATGTTATGTATATCATGAGAAATTGGTTTTGAAAACATTGATGTTTCTGAACGAATATAACGTCCTGAAGGAAACATCAAAGTTTTAAAAACATTGATATTTTTCTGCCATCCCTAATCCCCAAAACAGTAATACATAACACTATACAAAATTCTAAATGGTGCAGAGAGGAAAGCGTATGTTCATTTCTTACCCCTTTAATATTATGTTTGCATTATTTCTTATCGTTTTTGAACATTGTGAATATTATTTCCTGTTCTTATACGTTCAGAAGATGCGTGTTCGGCATCAAAACTTTTAATTTCGTTGTAGATGCAATTTTTTAAAACAAATAATGGTATTTATTTACGTAACTATTATAAGAAGAGGGTTTTAGGTGTATTAATGAAACTAGAGACACGCGGTAGCAATGCTACTGAACAAAAGCACTCGCATTGCTCGAAAACAACAAATTAAGTTCTCCCTATGACATTGCAACAAATCAAACATTTTAACAAAAACTGTGCGTGTGCCATGTTATTCCAGTTTTCAAGAAGGCAATTTTCATGAAAACTGCAATACGTAGTGTATACACAATGCAACAGTTCGTTACAAACCAAGAATATCAAAATACTTGCTGTTCCGAAACACAACACGTGGATAAGAAATATTTAATGACGAGTAGTCTCTTCCTTAGGGCCTTGCTGTAGCATGACATCAGCTGAATCGCAAGTATGTATGAGCAGTATGAGAATAGGCGAAATAACAAAACCAAATATTTGCATTTTTCAGTCAAAATCGAAACTGTTTCTGTTTTTGCCGAGTTTCTGGATATCTAACGAAAAACCACAAATACCTCGCTTCATTCAATTTCAGTGCGTATTGGAAATTAGTCATAAAGACGTTTCTGAGGAGACTACGAAAGATCCGTCACCGAAGTTTCAAGTCAGCACGCAAACATACTTTCGTAAGAGTTGTGTATGTAAATAATCTGTTCATGTAAATATTTACCTAGAGTTGGAGATGTCACAATGACTATCGTTTTAGCACACAGAAAACAATTTCAACAATTCATGTGTTTTCTTTTGTTATTCTTTAACTCTTATTTTCCCTATTTTTAATATATTTTACATCTATTAACATGCTTTCGGAACTCTCCTGCTTCACGTGCCAAGCATCATTACGAAAATGGGAAACTGAATAATACTTCACATCGCTGAACACAACATGAAAACAGGAACTCTACTTTTCGGTTAGCAGTCGCCGGCTGTTGCGTAATGTACGAGGCACCTCATATGCGATAGGCTGTGACCAACTGAGTTTTACGTGCTGACTAAATAGTTACGTGCCGGCTGTGGTGAGTCATACCCGTAGGTGCCTTCAGTGGCTTCATTATATTGCCAAGAAAACCGACTGAAAAATCCTCTAATACGTTCCTTTACGGCCACTAAATAAGCAATTACATTTGAAGACGACGACTCGTTCAAGTTTGTAATGCCGGGAAAATTCCTCTTCCAGATGGTAAAATAAGATGCTCGTAGCCAACTGCAATTGGTACTCAGCAAACAGAGTACATTAAGTTTCCTTGCCAGACGAATCCACTGAATCTACTGAAAATTAGTAACGTACGAGTAGGTACTTTTATTCGTTTCCAGGAGCTATTACTTTGACGTCGCGTCATTTTTATTTTTCTGAGAGTTTTTAGTACTTAAGTTGTAGTCACGTGATTAAGTTGTAAGATAAATTAATAATTTCCTTTTTGTATAGTTAAAACCTCATAATAAAGTGTAACATTAAGATTTGTAATAAAACCTAACTTCCTAAAATTAATGACTAATGCTCCTCGAATCGAAATATGTATATTGCTCAGTTAATTAATTTCCTAGTATCGCTCCAGGAAGCATCAAGATAAAACAGACTGAATTAATTAAAATTATAGAAGATTCCGAGTTGATATTATCTCATGAACATACGATCGATTTGTTTTCTTCTTACTGTCGAAAACTGGACATACTAGGTAAAAGCAGTTCAGAAATGCATTGCATACATGAGAAATAACTGGATACTAAAAGAGAACACAAGAGTCCCGTTGAATCCAATACGTATCTCTGATAGACAGTGCCAATAATTTATTTGAACACACGAAAGTGAATAGGAGAAAGTGGGAAACTCAGATCTGTTAAAAAACAGACGTATCTGAAGTATTGAAACAGTGAACGGCAACGGCCATAGAAACTGCCACTCCCAGCGAGAAAGTTGCTTTGCC